>CM046853.1:17529035-18251535 GCA_025617745.1 Heliocidaris erythrogramma | reverse complement strand
ATTGACCAAAAATGTTCAACAAGGTAAATTATTCTTTTCCTAGTCTCACCACGACATATATCCAGTATAATATTACTGCTATGTTATTGTTATAATATAATCAAAAATACATATTATGAATAGTACACAAACCATATGCATATATGCATATATTTTTCATTTGCAATTTTTCATGACAATGTCCTAATTGACCAAAAATGTTCAACACGGTAAATAATTCTTTTCCTAGTCTCACCACGACATATATCAAGTATAATATTACTGCTATGTTATTGTTATAATAAAATCAAACATACATATTAAGAATAGTAGACAAACCATATGCATATATGCATATATTTTTCATTTGCGATTTTTCATGACAATGTCCTAATTGACCAAAAATGTTCGACAAGGTAAATTATTCTTTTCCTAGTCTCACCACGACATATATCAAGTATAATATTACTGCTATGTTATTGTTATAATAAAATCAAACATACATATTAAGAATAGTAGACAAACCATATGCATATATCCATATATTTTTCATTTGCGATTTTTCATGACAATGTCCTAATTGACCAAAAATGTTCAACACGGTAAATAATTCTTTTCCTAGTATCACCACGACATATATCAATTATAACTGCTATGTTAGTGTTATAATAAAACGAAACATACATATTATGAATAGTAGACAAACCATGTGCATAATAACATGGTCACTATCGACTGGGTGTTAAAGTTCATACAGTACATCGGAGCGGCCCTGTGGCCCAATGGATAAGGCATCTGACTACGAATCAGGGGATTCCAGGTTCGAGTCCTGGCAGGGTCGAATTTTTTAACTCTTAAAAGAATATCACATGAAGCAAAAATTGGACAACCCATTGGTTTTCTTCTTTATATTCAAAGAGAAATTTACATTTTGTTATTTGGAAACATAATTTACGATGAATGAAAATTAACGAAAGCGTTTTATACTAATATCTTATTCTGAATTATTCATGACAACGTCCTAATTGACCAAAAGTGTTCAACAAGGTAAATTATTCTTTTCCTAGTCTCACCACGACATATATCCAGTATAATATTACTGCTATGTTATTGTTATAATATAATCAAACATACATATTATGAATAGTAGACAAACCATATGCATATATGCATATATTTTTCATTTGCAATTTTTCATGACAATGTCCTAATTGACCAAAAATGTTCAACACGGTAAATAATTCTTTTCCTAGTATCAACACGACATATATCAAGTACAACTGCTATGTTAATGTTATAATAAAACGAAGCATACATATAATGAATGGTAGGCAAGCCATATATGCATAATGACGAATTTACTATCGACTGGTTGATAAAGTTCATACAGTACATCACAGCGGCCCTGTGGCCCAATGGATAAGGCATCTGACTACGAATCAGGGGATTCCAGGTTCGAGTCCTGGCAGGGTCGAATTTTTTATAACTCTTAAAAGAATATCACATGAAACAAAAATTGGATAACCCATTGGTTTTCTTCTTTATATTCAAAGAGAAATTTACATTTTGTTAGTTGGAAACATAATTTACGATGAATGAAAATTAACGAAAGAGTTTGATACTAGTATCTTATTCTGAATTTTTCATGACAATGTCCTAATTGACCAAAACTGTTCGACAAGGTAAATTATTCTTTTCCTAGTCTCACCACGACATATATCCAGTATAATATTACTGCTATGTTATTGTTATAATATAATCAAACATACATATTATGAATAGTAGACAAACCATGTGCATAATAACATGGTCACTATCGACTGGGTGTTAAAGTTCATACAGTACATCACAGCGGCCCTGTGGCCCAATGGATAAGGCATCTGACTACGAATCAGGGGATTCCAGGTTCGAGTCCTGGCAGGGTCGAATTTTTTTAACTCTTAAAAGAATATCACATGAAACAAAAAATGGACAACCCATTGGTTTTCTTCTTTATATTCAAAGAGAAATTTACATTTTGTTAGTTGGAAACATAATTTACGATGAATGAAAATTAACGAAAGAGTTTGATACTAGTATCTTATTCTATATTTTTCATGACAATGTCCTAATTGACCAAATATGTTGAACACGGTAAATTATTCTTTTCCTAGTATCAACACGACATATATCAAGTATAACTGCTATGTTAATGTTACAATAAAACGAAACATACATATTATGAATAGTAGGCAAACCATATATGCATAATGACGAATTTACTATCGACTGGTTGATAAAGTTCATACAGTACATCACAGCGGCCCTGTGGCCCAATGGATAAGGCATCTGACTACGAATCAGGGGATTCCAGGTTCGAGTCCTGGCAGGGTCGATTTTTTTAAAACTCTTAAAAGAATATCACATGAAACAAAAATTGGATAACCCATTGGTTTTCTTCTTTATATTCAAAGAGAAATTTACATTTTGTTAGTTGGAAACATAATTTACGATGAATGAAAATTAACGAAAGAGTTTGATACTAGTATCTTATTCTGAATTTTTCATGACAATGTCCTAATTGACCAAAAATGTTCAACACGGTAAATTATTCTTTTCCTAGTATCACCACGACATATATCAAGTATAATATTACTGCTATGTTAATGTTATAATAAAACGAAGCATACATATAATGAATGGTAGGCAAACCATGTGCGTAATAACATGGTCACTATGGACTGGTTGATAAAGTTCATACAGTACATCGGAGCGGCCCTGTGGCCCAATGGATAAGGCATCTGACTACGAATCAGGGGATTCCAGGTTCGAGTCCTGGCAGGGTCGAATTTTTTAAAACTCTTAAAAGAATATCACATGAAACAAAAATTGGATAACCCATTGGTTTTCTTCTTTATATTCAAAGAGAAATTTACATTTTGTTATTTGGAAACATAATTTACGATGAATGAAAATTAACGAAAGAGTTTTATACTAATATCTTATTCTGAATTATTCATGACAACGTCCTAATTGACCGAAAATGTTCAACACGGTAAATAATTCTTTTCCTAGTATCAACACGACATATATCAAGTACAACTGCTATGTTAATGTTATAATAAAACGAAGCATACATATAATGAATGGTAGGCAAACCATGTGCATAATGACATGGTTACTATCGACTGGTTGATAAAGTTCATACAGTACATCACAGCGGCCCTGTGGCCCAATGGATAAGGCATCTGACTACGAATCAGGGGATTCCAGGTTCGAGTCCTGGCAGGGTCGAATTTTTTTTTTTAACTCTCAAAAGAATATCAAATGAAACCAAAAAATTGGATAACCCATTGGTTTTCTTCTTTATATTCAAAGAGAAATTTACATTTTGTTAGTTGGAAACATAATTTACGATGAATGAAAATTAACGAAAGAGTTTGATACTAGTATCTTATTCTGAATTTTTCATGACAATGTCCTAATTGACCAAAAATGTTGAACACGGTAAATTATTCTTTTCCTAGTATCAACACGACATATATCAAGTACAACTGCTATGTTAATGTTATAATAAAACGAAGCATACATATAATGAATGGTAGGCAAACCATGTGCGTAATAACATGGTTACTATCGACTGGTTGATAAAGTTCATACAGTACATCACAGCGGCCCTGTGGCCCAATGGATAAGGCATCTGACTACGAATCAGGGGATTCCAGGTTCGAGTCCTGGCAGGGTCGAATTTTTTAAACTCTTAAAAGAATATCACATGAAACAAAAATTGGATAACCCATTGGTTTTCTTCTTTATATTCAAAGAGAAATTTACATTTTGTTAGTTGGAAACATAATTTACGATGAATGAAAATTAACGAAAGAGTTTGATACTAGTATCTTATTCTGAATTTTTCATGACAATGTCCTAATTGACCAAAAATGTTCACCAAGGTAAATTATTCTTTTCCTAGTATCACCACGACATAATATATCAAGTATAATATTACTGCTATGTTAATGTTATAATAAAATCAAACATACATATTATGAATAGTAGACAAACCATATGCATAATGACGTGGTTAGTATCGACTGGTTGATAAAGTTCATACAGTACATCACAGCGGCCCTGTGGCCCAATGGATAAGGCATCTGACTACGAATCAGGGGATTCCAGGTTCGAGTCCTGGCAGGGTCGATTTTTTTTTTTTTTAAACTCTCAAAACCAGACTGCATAGTAAAATACTGTATCATTTACAGTTATATAATTTTTTTTACAGTTATATACTGCTTTTTATAGTTTAACTGTAGAATAAAGAGTACAATACCGTGAAAAATACAGTAATTTACTGTGCAGCGGGTTGCCAGTAATTTACTTTAAATTCCTATAGCAATTTTTTACAGTGTTGAATGTAATCTGAATATTACAACTAATTTCTTCTTTTCTAAGAGTATACATCAAGACATGACAACATTAGATAATCGATTGGTTTTCTTCTCTATTAAATGCGAAATTTACATGTTGTTTGTTGGAAACATAATTTAAGATGAATGAAAAAATAATGAAAGAATTTGATATCCTACTCTGAAAATGTTCATTTGTAATTTTTCATGATAATGTCCTACTGGACCAAATATGTTCAATATGATAATTATTCTTTTCCTAGTATTACCACAACATAATATCAATTGATATTACTGCTATGTTAACGTTAGAATAAAATGATATTACTTCTATGTTAATCTTAGAATCAATTAATATTACTGCTATGTTAATGTTAGAATAAAACGATAGACTTTAGAATATACATATTATAAATAGTACACAAACCATATGCATAATGACATGGTTACTATCGACTGGTTGATAAAGTTCATACAGTACATCACAGCGGCCCTGTGGCCCAATGGATAAGGCATCTGACTACGAATCAGGGGATTCCAGGTTCGAGTCCTGGCAGGGTCGATTTTTTTTAAACTCTCAAAAGAATATCACATGAAACCAAAATATTGGATAACCCATTGGTTTTCTTCTTTATATTCAAAGAGAAATTTACATTTTGTTAGTTGGAAACATAATTTACGATGAATGAAAATTAACGAAAGAGTTTGATACTAGTATCTTATTCTGAATTTTTCATGACAATGTCCTAATTGACCAAAAATGTTCAACAAGGTAAATTATTCTTTTCCTAGTATCACCACGACATATATCAAGTATAATATTACTGCTATGTTATTGTTATAATAAAATCAAACATACATATTAAGAGTAGTAGACAAACCATATGCATATATGCATATATTTTTCATTTGCGATTTTTCATGACAATGTCCTAATTGACCAAAAATGTTCAACACGGTAAATAATTCTTTTCCTAGTATCACCACGACATATATCAATTATAACTGCTATGTTAGTGTTATAATAAAACGAAACATAGATATTATGAATAGTAGACAAACCATGTGCATAATAACATGGTCACTATCGACTGGGTGTTAAAGTTCATACAGTACATCGGAGCGGCCCTGTGGCCCAATGGATAAGGCATCTGACTACGAATCAAGGGATTCCAGGTTCGAGTCCTGGCAGGGTCGAATTTTTTAACTCTTAAAAGAATATCACATGAAACAAAAATTGGACAACCCATTGGTTTTCTTCTTTATATTCAAAGAGAAATTTACATTTTGTTATTTGGAAACATAATTTACGATGAATGAAAATTAACGAAAGAGTTTTATACTAATATCTTATTCTGAATTATTCATGACAACGTCCTAATTGACCAAAAATGTTCAACAAGGTAAATTATTCTTTTCCTAGTCTCACCACGACATATATCCAGTATAATATTACTGCTATGTTATTGTTATAATATAATCAAACATACATATTATGAATAGTACACAAACCATATGCATATATGCATATATTTTTCATTTGCAATTTTTCATGACAATGTCCTAATTGACCAAAAATGTTCAACACGGTAAATTATTCTTTTCCTAGTATCAACACGACATATATCAAATATAACTGCTGTGTTAATGTTATAATAAAACGAAACATACATATTATGAATAGTAGACAAACCATGTGCATAATAACATAGTCACTATCGACTGGGTGATAAAGTTCAGACATTATATCACAGCGGCCCTGTGGCCCAATGGATAAGGCATCTGACTACGAATCAGGGGATTCCAGGTTCGAGTCCTAGCAGGGTCGATTTTTTTTTTTTAAACTCTCAAAACCAGACTGCATAGTAAAATACTGTATCATTTACAGTTAAATAATTTTTTTTACAGTTATATACTGCTTTTTATAGTTTAACTGTAGAATAAACAGTACAATACCGTGAAAAATACAGTAATTTACTGTGCAGCGGGTTGCCAGTAATTCACTCTAAATTCCTATAGCAATTTTCTACAGTGTTGAATGTAATCTGAATATTACAACTTATTTCTTCTTTTCTAAGAGACATGACAACATTAGATAGTCGATTGGTTTTCTTCTCTATTAAATGCGAAATTTACATGTTGTTTGTTGGAAACATAATTTAAGATGAATGAAAAAATAATGAAAGAATTTGATATCCTACTCTGAAAATGTTCATTTGTAATTTTTCATGATAATGTCCTACTGGACCAAATATGTTCAATATGATAATTATTCTTTTCCTAGTATTACCACAACATAATATCAATTGATATTACTGCTATGTTAACGTTAGAATAAAATGATATTACTTCTATGTTAATCTTAGAATCAATTAATATTACTGCTATGTTAATGTTAGAATAAAACGATAGACTTTAGAATATACATATTATAAATAGTACACAAACCATATGCATAATGACATGGTTACTATCGACTGGTTGATAAAGTTCATACAGTACATCACAGCGGCCCTGTGGCCCAATGGATAAGGCATCTGACTACGAATCAGGGGATTCCAGGTTCGAGTCCTGGCAGGGTCGATTTTTTTTAAACTCTCAAAAGAATATCACATGAAACCAAAATATTGGATAACCCATTGGTTTTCTTCTTTATATTCAAAGAGAAATTTACATTTTGTTAATTGGAAACATAATTTACGATGAATGAATATTAACGAAAGAGTTTGAAACTGGTATCTTATTCTGAATTTCTCGTGACAATGTCCTAATTGACCAAAAATGTTCAACACGGTAAATTATTCTTTTCCTAGTATCAACACGACATATATCAAGTACAACTGCTATGTTAATGTTATAATAAAACGAAGCATACATATAATGAATGGTAGGCAAACCATGTGCATAATGACATGGTCACTATGGACTGGTTGATAAAGTTCATACAGTACATCACAGCGGCCCTGTGGCCCAATGGATAAGGCATCTGACTACGAATCAGGGGATTCCAGGTTCGAGTCCTGGCAGGGTCGAATTTTTTATAACTCTTAAAAGAATATCACATGAAACAAAAATTGGATAACCCATTGGTTTTCTTCTTTATATTCAAAGAGAAATTTACATTTTGTTAGTTGGAAACATAATTTACGATGAATGAAAATTAACGAAAGAGTTTGATACTAGTATCTTATTCTGAATTTTTCATGACAATGTCCTAATTGACCAAAAATGTTCACCAAGGTAAATTATTCTTTTCCTAGTATCACCACGACATAATATATCAAGTATAATATTACTGCTATGTTAATGTTATAATAAAATCAAACATACATATTAAGAGTAGTAGACAAACCATATGCATATATGCATATATTTTTCATTTGCGATTTTTCATGACAATGTCCTAATTGACCAAAAATGTTCAACACGGTAAATAATTCTTTTCCTAGTATCACCACGACATATATCAATTATAACTGCTATGTTAGTGTTATAATAAAACGAAACATACATATTATGAATAGTAGACAAACCATGTGCATAATAACATGGTCACTATCGACTGGGTGTTAAAGTTCATACAGTACATCGGAGCGGCCCTGTGGCCCAATGGATAAGGCATCTGACTACGAATCAGGGGATTCCAGGTTCGAGTCCTGGCAGGGTCGAATTTTTTAAAACTCTTAAAAGAATATCACATGAAACAAAAATTGGATAACCCATTGGTTTTCTTCTTTATATTCAAAGAGAAATTTACATTTTGTTAGTTGGAAACATAATTTACGATGAATGAAAATTAACGAAAGAGTTTGATACTAGTATCTTATTCTGAATTTTTCATGACAATGTCCTAATTGACCAAAAATGTTCACCAAGGTAAATTATTCTTTTCCTAGTATCACCACGACATAATATATCAAGTATAATATTACTGCTATGTTAATGTTATAATAAAATCAAACATACATATTATGAATAGTAGACAAACCATATGCATAATGACGTGGTTCTTAAAGCTCCTGTTGCTTTGAATCATGAACAGAGATGCATTATTTAAACGAAATACAGAGACATGGAGACAGAGACATAGAAAGAGAAGAGGAAGGGAGAGATGAGATAGAAGAGAGAGAGAGAGAGAGAATGATAGAAGGCGAGAGATGAAGCATAACAACTAACCTACTAGGGGTTCATGCGAATAGAAATAGAATAGAGTGATGACATTGAAAATGCAGAAAGGGTAGGAAACATTCGGTGGGAAAATAATTATAAGAAAGCAATACATAATGCTGCCTAAGGTCGCATGAATTATTAAGAACGGAAATTTTGACCGGAACAAGGCCAGAAAAGAGCCCAGCTGTACATACAAAGGAAAAATTGATGTTGATATAAAGTGGGCTTAATGTTTGATGACTACGTACTTTCAAGTTACCTCGCTTTCTTTTTTTCATTTCAAAATGAGATGTAACCCTGCATGTAGAACAGTGGCGGATCTAGGGGGGATATTTCGGCCCGTGCCCCCCCCCCCCCCCTTGAAAGAAAAGTGTACATTGTGCCCACCTCCCCCCCCCCCCCCCCCCCGCTTTAGAACTGATAACCTTTTTTTTTTTGGCTTGACTAAATATGCAGTCTATAAGTTAATTTCAGTTAGCATAAGTGAAGATTGAATATCAAATCGATAAGAAGGACCTGTTTTGATTAATGAGGTTCCTAGAAGCTCATTAATCAAAACAGGTCCTTCATATCGAGTTGATATTCAATCTTCACTAACTGAAATTAACTTATATAATATATAATTCCTGAAACAAGAAACATTCCCCTGGCAACACTGAAATCTCCAGCAGCAGACAGCACAAAGCTGTAAAAAAATGGAAATAACTTGATTCGAAAGTATTCGGAAGACAACTTTGAAATTAATGATGATTAATATAGGTTTGGAATGTTATGACACCAACAGGATATTATCTAAGGCGAACTAATCAATGATGAGTTTTGAGGTACACTAATTATGAGTCCGACCAAACGTTTTGGAAATTTATGTCCAACTTTGGAGGGTTTTTTCTGCTCAATGAAGAGTAAAAGGTGACCGTTGTTGGGCAAAACATTACCCAAGTTGAGCATATTGACTAAATTTGTTCAGACACATAATTACTGTCACGTTGGTCAAATTTTTACCCAACATTTTCATGTCACAAGGTATACCATCGACAGTGGGCCTCGGATAGAGGAAATGAGCAATTGATATCTACTGTCTCCTCAAGATGATGTTTCTCAAGAGATCATGACATTATCACCATGAGGTTAAGTGGATCACATTTTGTTAAGATGCGTCAAACTGCTCTATAATGAAGCACATCTCACTTTACGACGACTCTGCATAACGTGCATTTACCCCCATCAAATTGAAGTAAGCTCTAACTCATATTCAGGTACATGAACTCAATGTATAAATGAATTTTCTTTTCTGGTTCAATATTATACTTCAGATCGTTAAGTCATCTTTACAATATTACGGAAGCATACGTAATCTTCTAAATGTGATGCTTCATGATAATAGATTATTTTATGATCATAACGCATTATTACTAGACCTTAGTTTTTCATATAAGCGCTTGTAAAATACTTTAAAGTATATAGAAATTGCGATTAATGAATATGAGGAAATATGTTCATAAATACATAGAAAAATATGTTTCAATGACGCTACTGAATGTGAAATTTTCATCAAAGTTTTGGTAATAAAGTAAAACACAACGTAATGTTTTTAATACTCAACGAATTAACATACGTTTGATATTGTTCATGTACATGTTATTAAAGTATATTCATAAGGGAAATTATGAGGAAAGGCATATATATATAATATATACAGCGATAGAAACAATTATTAGACCAAGAATGGTTACTGATAGTGTTATTTTTGTGGTAAGAGGTAAATAAAATATCATAAAAGCAAGGTGTAATTGCTGGAATTTGGTATCCATTCAATGGAATACAAAGACAATTCATTTTTATAATTTGGTATGCATATTATAGTACCCTTATTGCAGAAGCTTGGTCTAATATTTTTTCCAGGGCTGTATATATATATGTATGTATTCTAATAATTATAATCCTGATTTAATAATGCATTTCACATACTATAAGAGACCATGATTTTCAACTTTTGTGTATGATCATGTCTTCATAGATGAGTCTCCTTACTTTAGTCTGGTATCATCAATTACTACAAAATATAACCTACGTTGGATGCTTGGATTCATGGGGATATCTGTATTGTATCGGATAATCATGTCAATTAACAATAAAGCAGCATGAAGTTTCCTTGGCTAACTCCCCAGTCGGAAGTTATTGATTGGCAATCGAATTCCGAAATCCCTTCCTCTTGGATGTGATTCAATATTGGCTGATTTATACATTTATGTTTATGTCAACTCAATTTCACTTAGAAAGAGGATAATTTCATTAGTGCTTAGATATAATCCTGCATTCACAGATACGCTTTTTCCTAGATTACGCAAATGTAAGATTCTACAATTGTACATCACTTTTGTCAATGCTTTATGAAATGTTTAATTTTAAAAATGGACATTATTTATCATTCTTTCTTTACAGCTTACGTTATCTTCGCGTTCGTCCAAGACCATTGCATCAGTGGTAAACATTATAGGAAAAGAGTTATGAAAAGAATTATATTGAATCAAGACTTAAAAAAACGAACACTTTAATGTCGTTACATTTTGTCATATCTTATACCGACCATGAATATTATATATTGACACTTTTATCTGGACGAAGGTTATGGAAACAAGTGTAACACAAGCATGCGGCTAAAAAATAATAATTCCGAAGGTTCGTTACTCCGACGGTTCGTAATTCCGAAGGCTCATAATTCTGAAAGTGAAAAGGGCTTCATAATTCCGAAAATGAAAAAGGGTTCATATTTCCGAAGAGTTACGTAGGGCTCACTGTATTTTCGGAATTATGCACCCTTTTTCATTTTCGGAATTATAAAACCCTATGTCATTTTCGGAATTACGAACCCTATTTCATTTTCGGAATTATGAACCCCTTGCTATGGGAAATTGCGTTTCGGAATTACGAACCTTCGGAAAAACGAGTACCCCCGAAAAAAATAATAGCGGACTATTTACAAGTATAAAAAAATAACGTTACAAAATGAGATGGCTAAATACCCTTTTGTTTATAGTAGGGAGTGATTACCATTTGGTCTGCATGGAAAAAACAATGTTGAATCCTCGTCTGTTTAAAATTTCTGCTTAAATTAACAGCTAGGAAAAAGTAATTTAAGAAAGCCACTGTCATTTTAAAGCTACTCTGATTGCAAACGCATGTTGTTGTTAATGTTCACGATGTTGTTATTATTCCAGAGAGTCTGATCACAACAGTGAATTAAATCCCTTCTAATGTAATCTTTGTTTGTTTTTACTATTATTTTAGAAAGTAATGTATGCCCACATTCTCAAACTGTGCACGTGTCCATATTCTATTACCACCTTAAAGTTTCTGTTGATTTTTACGATGTTGTTTTGATTGCATGAGTTGCATATTTATAAAGAGTTTGATCACATCAGTGACTTAAATCACTATTTATCGCAATGTTTTCTAGTAGGTTACCACCAATTTAGAAGTAATGCTCATGCTCCTTGACCTTAATAAGTAATTATGTTGTTGTTGATGTTTACGATGTTGTTATGATTGCATGAGTTGCATATTAATAGAGAATTTGATCGCATCAGTGACTTAAAGCCCTTTCTATCGTCATAATTGCTTGTGTTACCCACCAGTTACGAAAATAATGTAGGCCTACATACTCTGATTGTACACATATGCTCATGTTCCGTGATCTTAATAAGTAATTATGTTGTTGTTGATCATGTTGTTATTCTTGAATGAGCTGCCTCTAAGGAGTTGATTGCATCAGTGACCTAAATTGAAAAGTTCCCCTACCAATGACGTAATTTACTCCCCCAAAGTCACGTGCTAGTTATATTAGTAAATCGAGAGATAAACATCGTTTTCCGAATGGCATTTCGGAGGTAACGTTTTGGTTGAACTTTCAAAGTGCCGTTATGAAAATTGAATTAAGGATGAAAAGTATGAGTACTCTGAAGTGGGAAGTACTACGAAGACAAAAGATAGCATTATTGTTTTATATTTCTCTGGGTGTGGCGCAGTCTTGCACAATGTATTTTTCCCACTCTTAAAAGATCATTTTAATTTTTTTATTGAACTACTAGCCCCTGACTAATGACTGTCATTATTCAAGCTATCGAAATACTTGGTATATTCGTTTTTTCTTATTTTTTCTTGACCAAGACAACTTATAGACAAGAGTAATGACCAGACACGATTTTGTCCTTGGTCAATCACTCAGTCAACTGCTGGTCACCCAAATTTGTTCACAATGACCACTTCTGTTGAAAATTAAGAAGATGATGAATTAAGAATCAAGACATGCATGGTCAAGTGGTCCTTCATTGCCAAGTGGTAATTCCTTATAACTTCTTGACCACGACACACGAAATCACGTTTTCGTCCTCGGTAAATCAGTCAAAAAACAAGGACTATTCTGCCTACAATTATCTCTTCCGAGCTATGGTATCAGCCACTCATGTGGCCTATCCAATCATTGCCTATGGGAGAGGATAGGGGCCATATACTCATGGGGCATTAATATGCAATGACTTTCCAGTATCTCTACCTATAAAGTATATACAGTGTATAAATTCACGTTGTAAAAGATTTTCCTTCTGTTCTTCTCATCTTTGCTATTGTTATGAGCGCCAGAAAATAATGACCATATTTCTTCCTCGCAATAGTCCACTTCATTTTACGTTGCTGCAGTATTCGTTTTTATTAGATCAGGAGGAAATCTATCCCCAAAGGCATTCTTAAAGACAGTTCACGGTCAATAGATTAAAGAGTGTTATTATAATTATTGCCACTACACATGGGAGACACGAGACTCTATGAGGAACCGAATGGCACCGTACGAAAGTGACCACAGAACATAACAGGATGACCTTTACTGGCATACCTACTTCATATAGAAGGCATCATGAAATATAGCTTAGCTGCCATGACAACCATCATCAACAACTACAACACTGTCGGCGTAACTCCGAAGCGAGAGAGAGAGAAAGACAGAGAGAGGTCCCGAGCGAGGGGGAGAGAGAGAATTTTAAATTAATGTTGGGTAGAGGTAAGGAATTTTTATTATAAAGTGTGATTTAAAAAAATGTTTTATATATAACCATCATAACAAACATAATACAGTACCATTTTCAAACAATTCGATATAACTACAATTTTTTTTCCAAATAACATTAGAAGTATTCATGATACGATGGCCTTTACATGTTGAAGTACTGTCTCATATTAATTCAATCATAATTAAATTTGTTCAGTTCCTGGAGGAAAATTTTATTCAATCGGAACAAGATCAATCTCAAATTTTGGTTTTACTGTCTTTTACTTATTAATACATACTTTAAAGGAGAATTAACCTCAAACAATAAAGACGATAGTGTTCAAAGGTGTTATTTATTCCTACTTGTTAGACTATATGGCTTCGCGTCAAAATATACGAGATCGATACGAATCAAGATTTTCTGAGCAAAATTTATCATCTGCTAGCAATATGTATCGTCTGCTAGCAATACATGGGGGCTGCCATTTTTTTTATGTGTACAAGAAGATTTTCTTAATCCAAATGCCCAATTGCCTTTTTCAAAATTAAAAACCCATTTGAGATTTAAAATATAGAATAGATATGTCAATTTATTTTTAAACTGAAGATTTCCTTATATATTTCTGTTGAAAATCGATATTCGCTTAATATAAATCTATTTTCTAGATACTGTGACGCAATGGACGGAGCAAATTAATTCAAATTTTATGGATGCTTCTTCCCTGAGCATCTATAGCGGCAAACTATGCATTCACCTGCTTTCGGATAATGGGACTTGAAAAGTCAGAATGCATGCTGCATATATTATGTTCTGCTCTGTTTGGCAAACCCAAGAAAATAGATTTTTGTTAAGCAAAACCAGACAATTTAAAAGTATCATTATAAAGATTTAATTTTTATAAATCATGTAAACACCCACTTTATATTTTTCGTCACATATGGGATTTTAGGTAATGAAGAAAATAAATTTAGGTCTTGGATTCAAAATATCTTCCTGACCGGAACATTTCTCAATGGTTCATGTACAAATCCAAATCAGCAAGAAAATGGCAGCCCCCATGTAAATGAGTAGTAGACGATACCGGGTGTTGGAATATCTTTATTATACCCTTTTCTGATATCTTATTGGAAAATGATTTAGGCCAATAAGTAGGAATATACTACACCTTTCAATATAAGTAAATTTGTACTCAGGGGTTAATTCTCCTTTAATTGTACAATTTTAAATACAAGTAAAAACGGATGTTGTTTGTAAGAAGGGGATATGAGAGTAAATTAGAAGAGAGGGGAAAATGAAAAAAAATGAATAGTAAGAGAGAGGGGGAGAGAGGGAGATTTGTACATGAAAGTCACGTTCGTATTAAATGGGATCAAAGCATTACCTCTCAAATGCAAGCGAGTTCTTCTTGAAACGAATTACTCTTTCTCCTTTTGACTTGAACTTCAGAGAGTGCCAAACGTACATTTAAACACACAGCGCCCACTGCTTTGATCACTGTAATAGGAATATTCTTGAGACGGCACATGAATTTTATCACATTCGATTTTGAGATATTTCACATATCATTGTTAATATTTCTTACAATCTCTGGAAAATTATTAAGAACGACCGATTTGAAGAATGAAAGTATAATAAATAGAGAGACATTGTTCTATACTCGTACTCTATACTCTTAAGATATAAATGTGTAGTCCATAATATAGTGGGGTGATGAGCTGAAGAACAAAAGAAGGAAAATAGGACTGAGATGAGAGAACGAATAGATAAATAATACAATAATTACTTCGAGAAAATCATAAGCATCATCAACGAATTAAAAGTTCAAAAGTTCATTTTCAAGAATTGTGAACACTCGCAACAGTAATTGTGTTACATAATCAACTTTACTTTATAATAAGACAATACGAGTCTATACTGACGAGACTTAGGATTTTTGTTGTTTTCATGGTTTTTGCTTGGGATAATTTTTCTCACTGCTAATGTACTGTCAAAGTCATGTTATAAAATGTTTAGTTTTTTTCATTTGATTATGAAAATAATAAAATTTTATGAATACTTAAATTACTTGATTTATTGGTTTCGACAACCTCCTATAAAACCAAAAAAACCCTCTCTCGATACAAAAAAAAAAGACTTAAAGTTTGATAAACCTAAGACTGGAAACGTTTAACAAAAATATTGAATGTTTATTGGAAATGATCAGGGAAGGACTTGTGGTTAGGTTTGCCATCCACAAGGCGTGGAGAGTATCGCCCCGGGATACAGGCTCTTATAATTACCAAATTGGTGATGATGATATTGTTGGTGACATATCATATACGTGAGCAGTTTTTCTAAAGTTGCATGCTCTTCATATTCTTGCTCAAGCTGCCAATGAAAACGGCTCTTTCACTATTTTGGTCAAAATATGCATCACTCTTTGGGATATGAAATTGAAATAAAGGGAAATTTTAGTCATGTAATACTACTAGAACAAGAAAATCATGGATTAATCTGAAAAATGTGGATGAATCGTTAAGAAGAATGTGAAGAGAAGTAGATACAGGAGAAGAATGGGAGACAAAAGAAAGAAGTTATGACGACCCATCATCTCCCTCTCTCTCTCTCTTCCTCTATAAGGTTGTCTGTCTGTCTGTCTGTCTTTCTCAAACAACTGCATGGTTTACAGTAATCTCTTATTTACGATTTTGGTTGATCACCCAACATATTTCAAAACGAAGATGTCACATGACATGATAAACAAAATTTTAACTCCTTTCTCTAAAAGCGGATTTAATGCCTTTTTTATTAAACACGTTATAGTATAGTCTGGCGTTGAAGATGATGGTTACGGACTATCGATAACGATTTGATCTAACATCAATATACCGCTCGTTAAAATCTCAATTTTTGAAAATTAAGTCAGACAAGCCTGTCAGCAGTTATGGCGGCAGAATGCGTCATAGATAACATCCCTTCATGCTTGAAGCATGGAAGTCAGTCCATCTATATTTGTAGGATGAAGGTTGTAGGGTTTAGCAAATCACCCCACAGGCGTAGCCAGGATTTTTCAATGGGGGGGGGGGGGCAGACGCGAAGGATCCAACCGCATAGCCAGGATTTCATTGTAGGGGGCGGTTGTAAGCACGCGAAGAGTGCGAAATTGGTGGGTGGGTGCAGAAGCGCGAAAGCTCTGACGTTTTTTTAAAAGCAAATTTGAGAGAAAGATAACGGCTCGTAGCACCCTTTTTAGGTGGAAAGTTATTTCGACGTACGTACGGACTGCTTTTCAGTTATGTGAACGTAATACTGCACTGTAACAGCGATGGGTGCAGGGAGGGGGGAGTTTCCCCCTCCCGGCGCAAAGCGAGAAAGCACTGACGTTTTAGAAAATTTGCATGTAGCAAACAATTTTTTAGGCGGAAAATTATAGTTCGACGCCCCGACTGCTTTTCAATTACTTGGACGCAATATTGCACTGTATGTAACAGAGGTGGGAGTTCCCCCGCCGCCCCCCCCCCCCCCACCCCTCCCGCGCGAAGCGCGAAAGCTCTTATATTTCACAGCAAATATGAGAGAAAGATAACGGCTCGTAACACTTTTCTTTTAGGCGGAAAGTTAAGCCCGGCGCACACTGCACGATCTGACTACGATGCGATTTTGGGAAAAGTTGTTATAACACTTGCTATGAACCTTCAAACATGTAAAATCTTCGTGATCAAAGTTCTGAATAGTAGTATGAATACTAAAATCGAAATTCCGGACTACTGCGAGCCCCCGTGTAGGAATAAAAGCGAATTCAATTCCAAAACGTAGTGACGTCATACCAATCTTGCGTTCGACTAAGATTTGAAGCCGATTTGGCCTTTACTCTAACCAGAAGAATTGCAGTTAACCAAAATTTCGATATTAGTATTCGTATCATTATTCCGAACTTCAGATGAGATCATTTCACTTTTTTAAACTTTCACATTTAATGCAAACTGCAATTTGTTCGAAAATTATTTGGACGCAATACTGCACTGTATGTCACAGCGGTGGGTGCAGGGAGGGGGTCCCCCTTCCCGCGCAAAGCGCGAAAGCTCTGACGTTTTAGCAAATTTGAGAGAAATATAAACGGTTCATAGCGAACAATTTTTTTAGGCGGAAAGTTATAGTTCGACGCCCTGACTGCTTTTCACTTATTTGTACGTGATACAGCAGTGTATTTAACAGGGGTGGGTGCAGGGAGGGGAGTTTCCCCCTTCCCGCACGTAGCGCGAAAGCTCTTACGTTTTAGCAAATTTAAGAGAGAGAAAAAAGGGCTCGTAGCAAACAATTTTTTTTAGGCGGAAAGTTAAAGAAAAAGAAAGACAAGAAGATAATATCAATTGTTTATACACAAAAGGAAAACCAGGACCTAAACTTGTCACCGTTATCCTCAACTTTTCACAATGTCTTATAGAAGAACCCCTCCCCCATTAAATACTGATATGAAAAAAATATATATAATATTGTAATCGTTCTCCCGCAATGCCATCCCCTCACCCCACCCCCTCTCCCCCCCCCCCACCCCCCCCCCCCCAAAAAAAAAACACGATGAGGAAAAGGAAGGAAATCTCTTTCTTCCGGTGCCAGTGCCCCTTTAAAGCTATGAAGTAAGGTGAAAACATGAGGGAGGGGATTTTTTTTATGGTAAACCCTGCAAATGAAAAGAAAAACAGTGAGCGCCCCCCCCCCCTCCCCCGCATGAGTAATGTCCAACGGCTGGAATTATTCAACATGATTGTGTCCTCATTACGAGTTCACTTTAGTTCATGATGTCAAAGTCATATTACAAAACCCTTTACCTTTAATCAATCGCGATGTCTCGAGAATGATATCGATTATATTTTTGCTCGATATTAATTTCTTTCATGCCCAAGAAGGGTGCAATCTGGGGTTTTGAAGCACCGGAACGTGTGGCTCTCCTCAACGGACACCTAGCCTCGATCTCAAGGGATCCGGGACACGCGCCGCTCAAAACAGGAAATCGGCTAGTTCCGACAGCGAAGTTCGATAAAGTTTAATTTGTGTAAATAAAAACGTGGAAATTTTCAGTCCTTTTTAGGCGCCAAAGAGCTGATCTTTCCCTTTTCATTGACTGAGGAGCTGTGGTTATTTTGGTGAAGAGGAAGCGCCAAACCCAGTAGAATGTGGGTGAATTTGAAACAATCAGATTACACCATCGAAACAAATTTTGTTTCGCCATTTGCGAGGGACAGGAACTTGAAGTTCAAATACTTTTTGTTTTCTTCAGAGTTTGAGCTCTTGTTAACCTATAACCCTACATTCTCTTAGATCATTTCCCTCCATCATGTTCATGATTAAGGTATTTTTATTTTTTATTTGTCCACTAAATAGTCGCGTTTTCTATATCCCATGTGGAGCTAAAAGAAAGGGATATATTGGTTAATACATTATTCAAAAGCATTTCATGGAACAGTTTTAATGTCGCATCATTTTGCTGAATCTGTATTATTCCTTTTCATTCATTTTCATTTACCATTATTCTGGATAATCTTGATTCGTACTTAAACTCTCATTTAAAGTGAACATATATCTTCAAAGAGAGCACAATTTTGGATGTGAAGTGAAATAATTTATGCAATGGTTTCCCCCAAGCGTTGTTGACGGTGATAGTATAGAGAAGAGGGGGTATGAGGAAAAGATAGAATCGATGACGTGAATTTGAGAGTAACAATATTTGATAAAATCAAAATTATTAGGTCAGTGATCTGGCGTCATTTTTAAATTATATACATGTACAAGTATGTCCCAACTCGAAAGTAAATTTATAGGAAAAGTGCAGAAATCATTATTTAAAAACGTCGAAAATGGTGAGTATACGAGCGCAAGAATGGCAAGGGAGTAGCCTATGCCTGTCTCCCATCAAATGGCAAAAGGGACATCGCGAAAATAAGAGATGGAGGGGGTATGCAAGAAGATGACAGGAACCCCCTCCTCAATTCACTCATACTTCGTCTACATTGTAATATAAGAACAATACCACCTCCCCCTGCCTCCCCCCACGCTACGCCACTGCATGCAAGCATCATGATTCATCGTCATGTTCCAGAATCTTATGAGCGTTTGAAGCACATTCCCATAATATCAGAAACATGACTTGCTTGATATCTCAGCCTTAAATCAGATCTTTCATCACCAAGTCCATGATCGCAAAGAATCTCTATAGATGACAGACCCGAAGCCTAGAGACATGGTAAGTGACAAACAAGGTGAACAGAGAGAGAGAGAGAGAGAGAGAGGGGAGAGAGAGAGGGGGGGGGGGGGAGCGACCATGCATTCTTAACGATTTCTACTCAGACAACATAACATTTAAATGTCACGGACAACGGCAGATTTACAGACAAGGTGAAATTTCTTCAAGATTTGTGACTCCACGACAAAAACAACACCACATTGATTAATATACTAGTATAATATAGACCTTTTGTTTATAATCCCAGTTCAATATTTTCAAAAATGCATTTAAAGCTAAACAAAATTAAAATCTTTTAGAAGATAGGCCAATGCCCCCCCCCCCCCCCCTACAAATTCAAGAATTTGTTCGTTTTTTGCTTGTCAGAGAATTTTGGAGGGAAACTAGACCCCCAAAATGTGCTAAACTTTTTTTTTTTTTTTTGGTTGTCAGAAAATTTTCAGACATTTCGGACAGGTACAAAAGTTAAATCGTGTGGTGACCCCCCCCCCCACGCCTCCCGAATTTCAAATGGATTTGCGCCACTGATCATCATCATCAACAACAATAATTATCAACATCGTCGTCGTTTTCCTCGGATCATCGTGAGGGTGGTCGTAATCAGCATTATCATAAGCGCCTTCAGTACTGTTGTAGTACTACATGAATCCAAATCGTTCAGATAAACAAGATGTAGCTAGTTGTGTGACATTCCATATTTTAGTCTGACCTGACTGAGAAAAGTAGCTTGATTGACAATATCGAATGGTGTTCATCACAAACCGAGGACACAGTTTAAAATGAACGGAAATAAACATAATTCCACCCTGTCCTGAATGCATGGAATAATGGAAATGATAAAGGATATTCTCCTAATTGACCACTTTTCCAATAGGAAAGTCCGCATTATTTCAGTTTTTCATCGCAATTAACAAAATTTTATAAACCCCACAAAAACATGTATGGCACGCAAACTTTTTCGAAAATTATGCTAGACGATCTCGCCAGATGTCTGTCTGGCATAGCGACAACTGAGTATTTTATCACATTTACTTTTGGAATATTTGATAATTTTCACAATATATTTGAATGCATTTAATAATCTAGAAAGCACAGAATAGCTCGGGAACCAGTAAGATAAGTGATTCGCTTATCTGAGGGCAGAAGATTTGCAGATTCTTCACGGCACATTTGAAAACATTCGAGACCCACATGACCGGTATGTGACGTCAATTCGTAGACGCCACACCTCTCGGGTTACCTCAATTTCCAAGATGGCGGCAATCATCGTGGAGGAAGCGGATATCCTATTTGTCGAAGATAACACGCCCTTGAGGGAGAGGAGAAGGACACTTACCCTGTTTTGAGACATTCTTATGACTTTAAAGAAAGGAGTAAATCATCCCAATAAAGTATAAGTAAAGAGATTATGGTCTTCGAAATTCACGGGATACATAGCATAGGCCTGTATGAGGCCGGTCCATTCAACATGTGGTTTCTATAAATAAAATGAATAAAATGAATAGATCTAGATAAACGAAAATTTCGGAAGCCGGAACACTCTTGAATGTTGCTTAACTATAAACTTCTAAGCCTGAACAGGTCTACGTCGTCTTTTTTTAAATGAAAACTTTCATCTAGATCTAGATCTAATTGAAAAAAAAAAAATAATGCCAAGTATGATTTCTAAGATCATCCAACATGAAATAAAAACAAGTCATGCGAAAATGGAGAGACTATGATATACTACTTATAATCACTGTGGAAAAAGAGGAACTGATCAATTTACAAGATGGGCGAGGGAGGCTCAAATCTTTCCGAGGACAAAGGATAATGATCATATTACATCACACCCCCTTCCCATTCCCCGTATTCATCATTCGACACAGATAGTTTGCATTGGCATCCATCCTTGGAATTGCATCCTCCCGGTATTTTGTTTTTATTCTTTTGACAGATATCTTTACGGAACTAAAAGCTTGACTGGCGTAGCGGTAGCGCGCCTAATGAATGATAAAGGAGCTCATCATTCGAACATTTAAGCTTCTTCTTCAGCAAAGATCAAGGTCATTGTCAATGTCAACAGTAATTATCGAGTATTCGTCACCCTTCTGTTCCTGCTGATCCTGCGATTGAATAATTTTCCTTTGTTAAATGTTCAGAAAAGTAGGCCCTATACCTAAAATTAGCGTAGAAGAATGTTCACAATAATTACCATGCCAGGCAAAATAAAGTCCGTATTAAAACATCTATAACGGCAGATAAATTCGGCAAGTTTTGTGTTACAGGTAACATTTGCTTTCTCAGACAGAGAGGGGGTATAGGAAGAAGCAGAGGGAAGGACTCGAGCCACAGACACACAGACTTATAGACAAACATATGGAGACAGAGAAAGAGAGAGAGAGAGACAAACAGATATACAAACAGACAAACAGAAAACATAAGGAGACAGACAGAGAGAAAGAGAGAGAGAGAGAGAGAGAGGGAGAGAGAGAGACAGACAGAGGGGGTGGTATAAGGGCAGGAAATGGGGCGAGAGACCAGCTATTTGACAACGAAGCTCTCTACAGGTTGAAAATGTCAACATTTCGGCACCATCTTAATGTTTGAAGTATATGTCAGAGCATTATGCTGAAAAATAAACAAACATGCGGATGATAGTGTGTTACTATATTCTGGTACTGATCCTAAGCTGATCGGGGAAAAACTTAGCTTACAATTATCAAACTGTGTTAATTGGATGACAGCAAATAAGCTTAGCTTACATATTGGTAAAACCGAAAGTATTTTGTTTTGTTCGCGGGGTAGGCTGAAGTATACTGATGATTTCAATATAAGTTATAACAATCAACTCATTAAGAGACAGGATTCTGTGAAGTATTTAGGACTAAATATAGCTAGTGATCTTTCTTGCTCAAGTTTGGTTGACAGTATTGTCAAAAAAGCTAATGCTCGTCTAAAATTCTTGTATCGTTATCAAAATTGCATGAACTTAAAATCAAGACGCATTTTAAGTTTTTCCTTAATACAATGTTTATTTGATTATGCTAATGCGGCATGGTACTGCAGTCTAGGCAAGGTGGATCAAAACAAGTTAAAAATAATTCAAAATAAGATTGTAAGATTTATCAATCACTTACCACCAAGAACACACATTGGGAAGAGTGAACTTGAAATTGCTGGTCTTCTTCATGTAAACCTTAGATCACAACAACTTTTAATTCACCATGTACATAAGATTTTTTACTCTAATGCAGATCACTATATTTCAAATAATTTTACTCGCTCTTCAAGTGTTCATGGGCATGACACTAGAAATAGTCAATTTAATTTCGTAGTGCCTAAGCGGAAAGGTAAAATTGGAAATTCCTTTTATTTTAACGGTATTCTTTTCTGGAATTCCCTCCCAAATCATGTTAAGTCAGTTAAGAATTTTTTACATTTTAAAAGGGTATTGAAGCATCATCTGAAAAATATGTCTACTCCATAACTATATTTTTCCTCTCCTTTTTGTAGCTCAGATGTTTTTTTCCTATATTATATGACTTATGTAACCAACGTTTATTATCGATAGTTTCATTATGATTTTTTGTATATAGTTTTTTTCCGTTGAGTAAGTCTTGTTTTCACATTTATGTAATCTTCGCCTACTTTATAAAAATGTTATGTTTTATTTTGCTACTTTAGTACATTCTTATTACTTGTCGTACGTGTACGATAGTCTTGTAGCCGTACTAATGTGTTTTCTTAGTGTATTTTTTAATCAGTTATTTAGGTATAAGGACCCCATTGGAAATAAGCCATTTCGGCTTTCATGGGCTATCCTGTCATGGTACCTGGTTATGTTTGTATTGCAATATACCTGACGAATAAAATCAAATCAAATCAAATCAAATCATGCATTTAGTCTTGCAACAAACATCTATAAAGCATTTAATCGGAGTGGAAATTAACGAGCAAGAAGAGTAGCAAAAGGCGGTTAGAGACAGAAAACGGATCTATTGGCATGATTGGGGGAGGAAGGAGCCAGGCTTAGATGGAAACCTGGGATATTAAAGTACCTCAGAGGAAACATAGACCAGAACATCTGATTAAAAAGGAGGAATGTAAGAGATTAATATGGAAGAGATGGAGGACACGGGGAAGATGTGTAAATGAATCATCACTCTGCGAATGGACCTTGACCTTATAAGGTCAAACTAATCGTGTTTACGGAAGCCCGCCAGAGGGTGTCGCTCTTCACGCGTAACGGGTAAAAGATCGTATGGCACTTTAATTATGACGATGAGTGAGAAATAGCGAAGAAGGATGTAGAGAGCAAACAGGGGGAAGAAGAGAGAGGAAAGAGAGGAAAGAGAGGGGGAAATAAAAATACACCTTGAAGCATTTCATATGCGACTTTAAAAGAGACATTAAACATCTCAGCAACTGGGGTGTATTTAGATTAATATCTGTGAACATATTATTTTGACGTGAGCCATATGATTAAAAATTCTATGAAAAATGAATTATGACGAAGACGCAAACTCTCCCTCACATTGGGTGTATTATGTCAAAAGACTTTCATATCCAAGCTTGACCATGCTAAAAGTGTCAGACATTCAAAATGGGGAGTATTATAAACGTTTGTATGCGGTTGCTCATGTGTGTGCTGTTGTCTGCCGCCCAGGCCTTAATTTTTAGACTTGTAGTTCTTAGCAAAGTTGGCCTTTACTTGTACATGTTTATGACCTTCATTTTCTCGATACCGCACTTTATTTCCAGTCTTGGGCAACATGAATGTATTAGAATTATAAATGTAACTTAGATCTAGATCAGGACGTGTATATGTTTACAGGCTAAACAGCAGGGAATCTAGTCTAGACTCTGTGTATTTGCATTAATTAAAAGGCGTCAAGAGGGTCGTGTCTATGACGGAATATTTCATGAGCTAAGACAGCATAGAGGAAATTAGAGAGGGAAGGGTAAAATGATCGAGAGTGATGGAAATGAGGGAATCAGAAGCATGATGTATGACGAGTTTGACACTAAACGAGGAACAGAAGAGAGCTACGGGGAGAGAAGGGGAAAGATATGGGGGAGAGGAAAGAGAGATGAGAGGAGAGGAGACAGAAAGAGAGAGAGAGATGGATAGAGGAAGAGAGAGGGTGAAAGGGGAAAAGAGAGAGAGAGGGGAGAGAGTGAAATATGAGAACATTGGGAGGATAAATAAGACAAAATACTGACAGAAAATGAAAATAAAAATCAGGGAGTTGCACAAAAGCGTAAGAACTTGATGCCATACAAACGGTTTGGAGGATAATACATAATAAGCACTGTACATTTATTAATATACTTCTGATATATACCATTCACATGTACATCTTCAATACAAAATTGCACTATATGTTACTGGTTTTCTCATAATGAACAATAGCATGGATAAAACATTACTGTTTTCCACAGTCCAAAACATACAACTAATTCTGGACATGAAAGTAAAAAAATAAACAACGAAAAAAATACTCTCAAGTACTGCTTACTGTACTTATACCTGCTTTCTTACATCAAAAGACATGTGAAATAATGAAGTCTAGAAGTAATGCATGTACCTCAAGCGAGAAGTATATTTATAGCTAATTATTAACAGGATAACGTAAGACTGAACATATTCCCTAGTAATAGGACACATATTTTGGCAGATCCACAAGGGTACTTCAAGACATAAGATATTGTTTTTCCACTGTTGTGGCTGTTCACTGTTTCACCTTGAGTGTGTACTATTTACACTGTTGGTGCGGAATTGGGTGATCGATTCACATATGATTTCATGTCATTTAAAGCAGAGAATTCCCACTTTTGTCAAGCAGGATTTAGCTCATGGTACATGTGATGTGGTATTGGCAATTAAAAAAAACTTGTTTGAGTTGTACATTACTTGGCGAAACTTGTCCTTACTGAATGATTTGACATACTTCACTTCATAGTTCGCAAATAAAACAACAATTCACATTAAAGTTGATTAAATGATTCATAATCCTATACCGAATAACATATATCAATACCTCTTTCTTAATATTCCCTTAGCTCTAAAACATTCCAAAAGCATGGTTCCAAAAGTATGGTTCCAAAATGAAATTTCATGAACTTAAAAGATACTGTAATATATCACTACTATTACAGAAATACTGACCTATAACATTCATTTGACTACAGAGGGATGTTCACCATTTCTGATGGAAAATATCACAAGGTAAATGACCACTGGGTTTACTTGTAATTACAGCTGATATATATCATTATTATCTTTCTTGTTTTCTCACGCCCTCATAATATCAGATCATAATGAAAAGTTGTCTTTCCTTTATTTCTCTAGAAAGCACAATTTCATAACACAGTTGTGAATTCCACTTTTCACTAACAAGCATCAATTCTTTTAGATCAATGATAATACTAAGAAGATAAAAGACATAAATCACTATCTTTGCAATTACACAAGTGGCTATAATTGCAATTTTGACATCCACTCTTGACATTAATATATCAAATAGAGTCTACCTACTAATTACGTTTCATAGGAAGTCATGAAAAAACTGATTGACATTCTATTTTACAATGACATTATTAAGTATGTGGTTGGTATAGGTCAGCCTTGCTCCATTTATATCTTGGATCTTGATGTTCAATTCTCTTCAGTGATTTCGGATGAAGCTATTTGGTGGGGTTTCACATCAATATACGTAACAACATATACGTACGATTATGCATAAATGGAATGAAGTTGGCAAGGAATGTATTCAGTACACAATATATAACATTCTAATTTCACTCAAAATGGATGAAAGGAATTTTAATTATTCACGAAATGAAGAAAAAAAAATGATTTCATGACATTACTGATGTGAATAATCTACAAATGACTGTATTTCTTAAATGTTCATTCATCTCTGAATGAGTGCCATGTTGTGAACTTATTAGTTTGGGTAGCTATATTGATGTCCATGAGACTCTCTCAATCTGTTAACTTGTGTCCTAGATTTTCTCTCAGAAATCAATGAAGATTTGAACCAACCCACAATCAACAAGTACACACAGGGTATCCAAGCTCATGGATCTTCCTGCAGGCAGCCAAAGACACCATAGCGTGGGCTTGAGGTTCATTGTGCTTGTTTCTTTAAAGCTATAAGGTCATTATGATGGCAAGTCCAAAAATAATGGAACTTATGGCCACAATACATGGCTGTTGGCATGCTTGATATACATATCAGTCACAGATGACTACAACTGAAACACATCTTACTCCGCTGAAACAACTGCATTCATCACAGAGCAAGCATTACACCTAAAATGATTAATTATATACCAAGTGAGCTTGTCTGTGATCTATCAGTGTACCTCAGATGATTGTTGGCTTGCAATGACAGCAGAACATTAGGACTAGATAGTGTGAACCCATCTATGGATCTTCTGATATATCTCCATGCTGTTTGGAAGTACATGTACATTTTGACATCAAACTACATGTATACCAGAACATTCAGACTTGATGTTAACTCTAGAGTGTGAACTTATCCATGGAGCCATCAATATACCTCAGAATGATAGCCTTACTATGTGGCCATGTAACAGAGACCTGTCTGAGTTGGTTAGCTGTGGAGGTACAGTTGAAGGGTTTGGTCATATAGCACTTGACACACTTCGTTGATGAACTGATCATCCCTCCTAGCAGTGATGCCCCAGACTACAAAGATATAAATCAAACGAATCTTGGTATTTATAACAGATCAATAAAGAATTAAGCTTTACCTGATTGCAAAGACTTTCAAAAATCAACTTGAGGACAATGCCAATACATTAATGCATTGCCAGTAGAAATCATGATCGGATGATGCAATATGTCATTGCAATGTTCGCATCTTTCAATAGAAGATGCACAAGGCTTTTGAGCTTCCCTAAGGTTGATTTCTTTAAAGTCTTTGGAATCATGTTGCCTGCAATTGAAAAAACAACAGCAGTCCTCAATGATTATTACAAGGTGCCCACTGCTTGTAAGGATATCGGTTATAACTACGATGCACATTTTGCAGATACACAATGGTGAAAATTACATTGACATTGCCTCTTCTGCCCATGTTCCCTTTCAGTCTTTCCTGGCACTACAACGATAGCTTATGAACATCAAAATGTTGCCCATCAGAAGGGCATAATCAGGGAAATACCTACCAGACACAGAACCACAACGTTCTTGAAAGATATTAAAGATGTAAAGATGCTAGTGATATTGACTTACCTGCCAGAAGCAGAGCTTTGTGTCACCAAATGAATAGGATGCCAGGTGCTTGCCATCAGGGGAGAAGGATAGGGCTGTCACAGCTGTCTGGTGACCAGACAAAACCTATGTATAGCAAAGGAGAAAACATTATTAAACAGAAACTCTTTTTTCTCAGGGTTCAAGACATGCATGAATTGATAGTCACTCTTCAAGGATGTATAAACAAAATTATGTGAAATTGATAACATTCATTAGCTGTCCGGCAAGAATGTATACTAACTATGGAGCAGTACTGATTATTCAACTTGAGAAGCCAATTCTTTCGAGTAACTTTCAAGCTTGGCTTAAATGGTTGCCTAACAATAGCACAACAAATGTTGTAATGTCCATTATGACTTATAAAATGAACTCAGAACATGTAGATAGTTAATCCTTAGATATAAATGCCTGTGCTCTAATCATAAAAGTGGAGGAGTTTCACTATTTTCTCTGCCTCTGTGTCTCTGACTGTCCGTCTCTCTGAGTCACTCTCTATATCCTTCTCTCTCTTTTTCATTCTTTCTCTCTATCTCTTGTTCCTGGTGTCTCACCTGAGTCTTGCCGCTCTTGAGATCATGCATGGTGATGGCTCCAGTCTTGGCACCCACTGCCAGCCTCTTGCTGCTGTGACAATAGCTCAGCATGTTGAAGCGGCAGATGGATGGGAACACTTCCATCAACCCCTTAGACTTCACCTGACCAATGTCCAGCGAGAACACCACAATATCCACAACCTAGCCAAAAACAAACCAAACAAGAAAGAGTAATTATATAACAGTACACATCTGCAGTTAGAGTGTACTGTAATATCTAATATTGGTGATACACAATAGATTAAAAAGCCTATTGGGCGAATGCTTATATGGCATGAGTTTGTCTTAGTTGTGTTCAAACATGGAATCATTAAAGAATAATAATAAAACATAACACAGCTATATAGCACCATATATCTAGTTGATATTCTGTGGCATGTGAATTATATGAACTCCTCAGCCAAGATAAGGCATTCAAGTGTTGCAAGAAATTTCTCCCATATTAGGTACACATTTACCTCACCAGAGTGGAGTATGGCAAATAAAGCTTTAATGCCTTGCAAGAGAACATTAGTGCAGCAACTAGGACTCGAACCCTGTAATTTGAAATATAGCACAATGATCTATTCACTAGATAATACTTTTATCTATCATAAAATCCTTTTAGACCCTGACAATGATCAACCTTGACACCCACCTCCACCAATAGATCAGACACATCATTCTGCATCTTCTCAATGAGCAGCTCCACAATACGTAGTATCTCTGCCTTGGCCTTCTGTAGCGGGCTGGTGTTAAGCACGCTAGCTGGTACCTGGGCATTGGAAGCCAACGCCTGGTGACGGGCTACCTCTTTGGCCATGGTGGTGATGAAGGTTGCTGGGCGGGCTGTGGCGATCAGAGACAGGGCGTGGTGGGCGCTACGGCAGGAGTCGGCGGCTGGGGTGATGGGGAGGCCACTGTAAATGCTGGACGGGGAATACAATTCATGGAAGAGCTCAGATATATGTATTAATGAGTGTGTTTAAAAGTCAAACAGGTTATGTCAAACTTCAGATTAATTAGTCCTGCAATTCCTTGAAGAAAATACCTTCTGTATTTATCTCTCTTTGTAAGCAAACACTCCTTGCTAACAAATATAAAGCCTGCAATAACTATCATGCTCAAAGCATTATACAGTTAAAAATCCATGTTTATTTAAGGAAGCCCTTCCTTAGGGCCCTTTAATGACCTTCCTGATGCTCACCAGGCTGAGTAAAGGGTAGGGTCACAACATAATTCTAGCAGTCCAAGCAGGACAGCAGATACATCAATGAAGGGTTCCCAGACAGTGAAACCCCTTCCCATCAGGTCAATCCCTGCCCTACGGATCGGGGTGTGGGCAGGGAGCTTCGTACTGGGTGGCTGAAGCAGCAGGAATGCCAGAGCTTGAGCTGAAATGCAAAACAAAGTGCCAAATTAAACCATTGCCACTGACAAGTTAAAGAGTGATAATTTGTTACTGTTTGTATCAGGGCATTATATCAGGGAGAGATTGGAATAACAATCAAGGCAAAGTTAAAAAAACTAGAAATATCACTGAAGATGATGATTAATACCCCCGCCCCGTGAGAACAGCCTTTCTTGACTTTTGGTCGAAAACTGAGGAAGTAGTTCGATCCGCAAGATTTTTCCCCGATTTACTGCCATAGATATGCCGTTTCCATGGCAACGCAGCTTCCGACACATCAAAAAAATATGTTGTACACATCTTCCCAGTAAGACCAATGTGTGTACCAAATTTCATGACTTTCGGTCAAAAACTGAGGAAGTAGTTCGATCCGCAAGGCGTTTCCTTGATTTTCTGCCATAAATATGCCGTTACCATTTCAATGCAGATTCTGACTCATCCGAAAAATATGTCTTGCACATCTTCCCACCAAGACCAATGTGTGTACCAAATTTCATGACTTTCGGTCAAAAACTGAGGAAGTAGTTTGATCCGCAATGTGTTTCCTTGATTTTCTGCCATAAATATGCCGTTACCATGGCAACGCAGATTCCGACTCATCCGAAAAATATGTCTTGCACATCTTCCCACCAAGACCAATGTGTGTACCAAATTTCATGACTTTCGGTCAAAAACTGAGGAAGTAGTTCGATCCGCAATGTGTTTCCTTGATTTTCTGCCATAAATATGCCGTTACCATGGCAACGCATATTCCGACTCATCCGAAAAATATGTCTTGCACATCTTCCCATCAAGACCAATGTGTGTACCAAATTTCATGACTTTCGGTCAAAAACTGAGGAAGTAGTTCGATCCGCAAGGTGTTTCCTTGATTTTCTGCCATAAATATGCCGTTACAATGGCAACGCAGATTCCGACTCATCCGAAAAATATGTCTTGCACATCTTCCCACCAAGACCAATGTGTGTACCAAATTTCATGACTTTCGGTCAAAAACTGAGGAAGTAGTTCGATCCGCAAGCTGTTTTCCTTGATTTTCTGCCATAAATATGCCGTTACCATGGCAACGCAGATTCCGACTGATCCGAAAAATATGTCTTGCACATCTTCCCACCAAGACCAATGTGTGTACCAAATTTCATGACTTTCGGTCAAAAACTGAGGAAGTAGTTCGATCCGCAAGATTTGCAACGGACCGACCGACCGACCGACCGCCCGCCCGACCGCCCAACCATCGACTGATTCCAGTATACCCCCTTCAAACTTTGTTTGGCGGGGGTATAATAACAATGACCAAAGACGGGTCAGACAAAAATAACATAAATGAATAGGAAATTGGAATTCAATGGCAATTTAAAGTAATTCTCAGAATGTAGGATAAGAGAAAAATGGCAGGATCCATTCTTTGTACCAGTATGTCTTGCCAGGGAGTAGTCGCTCAGACCAAAGCCCTGCTGAATAGGTCGATTGCTAGCATTGCTTGGCGCCCTCTGTCGACTAGGCTGGATCTCTGCACCAAACTGAGCTCCGATCACACCCAGCATCACAATGGCTGTGGCTTGCTTCCTACGGGACTCGAATGATGAAGAAACCTTCCTAATTGGAGAATCGCCTGATGAGAAAAGAAGAATATAACACCAGTACACATATCAATTACATTTTCAAATTTTTATTTCCCATAATGTTATTGAATGATATGTTATGAATATATAAGTTAAGTACAAGATGCACATAATCATAAGTAAATATATTCTTGAATATTTTGCTTATTAGATATAAATAAATATCATGTAAATGTATGCACACTTTTAGTTTAGTGTCCATGTAAAACATTATCCCGTTGGATACAATTTCATTTTGATTATGACATCTATTATCCATGGACAAGTATTTGATAAGTGAACATGTCCATGGTATGGTTAACGGACATTATTAGAGAAACTTTGTTGAAGATGCTGAGAATGTCATACACAAACATGCAGTAACATGGGAGAGTGTTGATGGAAAAGACAATAAGGGGGCAAGACCACAAGACATAATATGTGTCAATCATCGATATCTAAAGAAAGTTGTATAATAATTATCGAAAGGATTTAAGGTATATGTTTTATATTCTATTCAGTAACATGGGTCCATATCCTAATGAATTGATCAGCTTTTGATTATAAAGGTCAAATGTATGAACCCAACAATTGTGACTTTAACAAATTCTCACCAGAAAGAATCTCCTCTTCATTCTCCATCTCTGAACTATCACTGCTCCCTGTATCCAAATGATCCCTGACCATCCCTCCTCCAGCTAATGGAGCCTGCCCACTCTGCACAGGGGCAGTTAGGCTGACGGACGAGTCCACATAGTGTGGGAGGTGGGGTGCCCAATTGTTGATGACTTCTTCCCTCCCATCTGTGCCAATGCGCTGGAGCTCTGCAAGAAGCAGTGCTTGACTAGCTGCTCTCACCTGTCGTAACAAATTGTAAGTTGAGAAACTGAAACTTCTCTTAGCCTTTGTTGGATATTATAGCAAGCCTCAATCTACGTCTTTCTATGCAGCACTCTCTTTGGACGATTCAAAAGAATGTATTCTCCACTTTCACATATCAAAAAATGTAGTATTTGGTTCATCAAACACACATGCAGACAGAAGAAGTCATGACATTGACTGACTGGTGAGAGTGAAGAAGGTTCAAGGCAAAGTATTCACTATTGGAAGATAAAAATTACTATGCTCACCTTTTCTATGAGCACTTTTGTTATTGTGCAGTGCCCTTTGTCCAGCCTAATATATGAACATGGGTACTTTAAAATTACTGTGATAAATAGACAGATAGAAAGATACCATATTTTCCGCAGCGCAGCGCTGTACAGGCCGCACCCCAACTCATTTGGAAAAAAAAATATGGGGAAAAATCACAGGATAACAAATTTTGCCCCCCAAATAATACAACGAAAAAACAAGGGCCAAACTTTTTATTGTATTGACTATTTGAAGACGATTATTCCTAGATATATTTGCTTTTATGTCATTAAGAATTTAAACACAGGAAAAGAATCTGACGAAGCATAGTGCTCGCAAACACGTACATCTTTGTAGGCTAGTACTATGGTACATGCAGTCTCCCTACTATAAAAGTTTGACTACGAATGGGACTATCAACCATGAATGCAACTTGCAAATTGAGGCACAATCACAAATGAAATTGGAAAGGAAATGTTTCCACCACTCTAAAATATCGTGAAGTGATATCTTACATGGGTGCATATTCCATCCGAAGTTCCCTATTAAAGTGATTTCCAAAGACAGAAAAATACATATAAAGCATGATGGTTTCGAAGAGGAAATTGAAGACGTAGTCACAACGATTTGCAAGCTGAAACATGTCACGCTACATGTCCTTGTCATGACCTTCATGTAGCACATGACCTAGGAGGTCTATCTAATGCACACGCCACATGCGCTATGAAAATTCACCGTGATTACTGTCCGTTCTCCATAAAAAAACACACAAATCTCCGCGAAGGATCCTGCGAAGGATCCTGCGAGGATACGACCGCGCTGAAATAGCGCGGAGGTGGAGGGGTGCCGTGGATCTCTACACATACGAGGGTGCGCTCAAAGACAAATTAAAACTTACAGAGCGCCTATGTAGTGCTGTAATGTCCACTACAATAGCTCATAGAACAGAAAATACTTTTGCCTCTTCCATAAAATCGACCTGGGAAGAAAATTAAGGTATTTTTCGAGGCTAATTTCAGCACGTTACTTAGCTCAATCGAGCTTCGTAGGAGTGCTTTGTCAACCTCGGAAGACCATACGAGGCCGTGTTTGTAATTGTATTTATGAGATATTTAGTTACTAGTTCTGAATTATATATTTTTGAATAAAAATATGTCAATACTTGAAAGATAATTACATCGATAGAGATAGAGCACAGGCTCACCGTAGATCTAGTCTCGTCCATTCCAATACGTGTTCATTTTTGTCTGTTGTTGCTTATAGGCCGCACCCAGACTTTGGGATCATATTTTGGGTGAAAATACCACGGCCTGTACGCCGCAGATAGATAAAATAGTCTTTATTTTAAAATCTCATGCACCACAACCAGAAAGTGGATTGTACATGGGTTACAAGTTGATCTCACATAACTAAAATAGAAATACATTGTAATTACATTGTGAATATTTACAAAAAGACTCTAGATTAAAAAAACACATTCAAATTATCAGTTAGTAATCATGTTCACAGAGGATTGATTATTAAAGCAGGGGATTATTGAAAATTTCAAGTGTCTTGTATAGGCCGGGGCGATCATCCTGGTACTTTCGTTCAATGCCATTGACAACCGATGAAAACAAAGAGATTCTTGCATGATCAGCAGACCATCAAACGTGGCTCGCTCGACCAAATCATCGACCAGCACAATGCCGAGGCTATGGGCCTGATAAGAGTCAAAAGCCGTTACCTGGTTGTGTGATCAGCATTCAAGCAGGATTCGAGCAAGCACGAATATTGTTTTCATTGCTCTAAGGGTTGCTAACTGGAAGTTACGTAAGCCTGCCCCAACCTATATGAGATAATCATTACAATATTAATGGTAAATGAGGTTATTGTTAATTTCCTTGATATGTAATGGCAACAAACTGCCCTGATATCTTTAAAAAATATTGTGCTGAAAATGATTTTGAATTTGGTAGTTTTTCAAGTCCTATCGATTTTGGAGAGCTTTCATGATGGCAAAACCCTGTGACAGTCTTACCTCTAGACACCTGTCCTGCCATCTTCTTGCCAGCATCTCTAGGTATGGAGGCTTGTAATGAACACTGCCTAGCAGGTCAGGTAACAATACACAATGCAAGGCAGCTAGAAGACTCCATCCTATAACAAGTAACAACCATTTAATAGTCTTGTTAGGATTTATCTAGTATAGGGGCACCAGTTTTAATTAACCCCCCCCCCCCCCCTAAATTGTGGATGTTTAAACTAATTTGTGTAAACAAGTTTTTCACTATTTCGTTGAACATGGATTTATATTTTTTAAAGTTCAGAGAATGCCATAAAATTTAACATGTTTTTCTTTCTGCATAAAAACTCAAAATGTCAAGTTCTATGGGATTTCCAACAATGTTACTCAGAACTTTCAACAACTCATTTTGATATCTACTGCTCTTTCATACTTAAGCTGTGAACAAATACTAAATGTTACCTTGCTTGATTTGTGCTTGTTCAGGAGTGAGGTCTGCTAGATCATCAGATCCATTGTCTGTTGAATCTTTGCCCTTGCTTGAGGATCTAAAAAAAAATAAACAAAATATGACATGCACATTAAAGACTGAATTCTAAGATTGTGACGGCTCAATAAAATGCAACCTTTCTCTTTATGCACTCACTCAAAAATACATGTAATATTTTTGGATGTTCTCTTGCTACACATACAGGTTAGGAAAGTTTTTCATGAGGAATTTAGAAAGTGATATTATTTCACTGCTTTTAAGAAAATGAATAGGCTAAACAAGATCGGAAGATCAGTCAACAGACATTTCTACTTTACTGGATTGACACACCTCACTAAAACAGAAAGCATATATTACTTCTGCATCTTCCCATGAACAGTAATTGTGGAATTGGACAAATCTCACAAGTGATAGTTATTCATGGGAAGGTGCATACAAAATATTCTGAAAGTTTCCTACCTCTTTGGCTTTGCTTTGCGGAGGTGTGAGAGCATGACAAAGCTTGCATTGTTCATTCCCATGAGGGTGTTTGCCACTGAGATGACAGAGAGAAGATGCTGGGTGGTGACTGCTCGAGATAACTCCCAATGACCAAGGTATCCAGGCTTGGGTGTCTCATAGTTAGCCAGTGATTGCAGCTCCTGGAGGTTAGATGGAGACAAGAGAATGAAATTGGTTGTGAGAACAAACGATAGCCAGGAATGCATCAGTGAGATAAGAGCAGCATGTGAGCGACAGGACATAGCAGCAATCGACTAAATGGAGAACTCTTTATCAAAGAGTCATAATCTTCCTTCAGGAGCATGAATAACCTGACAAAAAAGGAGTATCTTAGCAATGTTCACATGCTCTGACAAAGACATATTTTACCTGCTGGCTTCTTTTCTTGAGTTCAAGGGCTTCCTTGGCTGACATCGTACTTGGGTCTGGTGAGTGAGCTGGTGTGACTTCCTGCGCCATCAGATGGTGCCATCCAGGTAGCATAAGTGACATATGGGCACCATGTGACAGCAAACCAAACGAAACTGGACAGAACGGCTTCAACAGCCCCAGCTTATCTTTGCAGATTTCATCTAAGGTTGGGTCTAAGCCCCATGCATGGAGGCAAGACATGAAGAGTTGTGCAATGTCTAATGTGAGATGTTTAGAGTCCAGGGTAAGATGCTTAGGTCCCCTGCGCTTGGCTCCCATCTTGGACTGTGATGCCCTTGGTGGGCGCAATGGACCCAGTTCATCTGAATCCGAGTCGCTGTCCCCCATCTGCTTCTTGATCTGCTCAGAGATGAAGCCTACGAACTTCTGAGACAGCTTCGGTGACTGTCCTGATCCTGCCTTTGCAGCTTGGGCGGCCATCTTTGCCAACTCCCCTTGAGCACCCTTGTTGATGATCCCTGGGATCAGGTTCTTGTCAGTTAAGAGCTGGACGATGAGGTTCTCAGCATCAAAGAAGAGCACATGGAAGTCTGGATCTTTGACATTGGATTTGATGGCCTGGATGGTGAGGGCATGATTGGGATCCTTGTCTGCTATGTCTCCTCCACTGGGAACATTGAGCATGGAGCCCTGGGCAGCAGCAAGGAGGGTACGGTGTGCGGCATTCCTGATGGCTGTCAGGGAGCGACGACGGAAGGCTTGGGCAATGCTCTGGGCTGGAGTCAGCATCATCTCCGTTGTCTCTCCTACAGCATCACAAGCCTCAAGCATATCCTCAGCAGTACTACCTTCAGCTACTCTGTCCAAGTGACCTGAGTGAAAAGAGGGAAATCAAAAAAGCAGATATTTATGCCACATGTCTGCCCGACATATTTGGTTTCATCAAAACAAATTTAAAATCAACATCTTTCAGATTACAGACACATAAAACAAGCCTCACTTGTTTTGTATTTTCAACCAATGAAGGATCGAATACTCACATCATGAACACTCAATATGGGAGACTGATGTTTTGAAAATCTCTCATACAATCAACAATCTGATCTCACACCATACCTGTCTCCATCTGCCAGACAAATACACTGTTGTCTTCCAGTCCAACAATGAGGAAGTCTTCTGCCGGTCGCCACTTAATGTGCCTAATGGGGAACAGGTGTCGACTGGCCAGAAGCATGCACTTCCTATCACGTAGGCTCAGCAGAGCTACCGAGTGATCACTAGCTACGGTACATACACATGTCAGGACTCGTGCCTAGAGGGATAGGAAAAGGAACAAATAACATAAAGCACACTTCCAATTCAGTCAAACAATAGTCAAACACAAATGGCCTAATTCCACCTTGATGTTAAAGTGATTGAGTAACTTTGTGGAGGATTGATAAAATCTGAGCTTTCTGGCCTTACATGTTATCAGTGTATGTAATATGGTGTAAAAATGAAGCCCATGTGGAAAAAAGCACTTCAAAGTCATCATGTGCTTCACAAAAGTAAACATATGCAAGTGACCGGAAAATGCCAGACTCATTTTCCCCATTGACTCAGTGTTAGACTAAAGCGTATGGCCATACGCTTTCGTAAATGGGAGTATTCAGTCGCAGATATCTTAATAATAGCATTATATATTTGAAAACCTTTCTATGCCTGGCTATTTATTTATCATTCTGAACATCATTATACAAGACAGATATCAATATTCAACAATTTATTAAATCAAGCCTCCACAAAGTTACTCAATGCCTTTAACAATGATTGTCCATAGAATATCACACATATTGTGTAATTTGTTTTTCATGCTTGATTGGGGAAGTTGGTTTATGGGCAGCTGGAAATCTTGATGGCGTATTGTCAACGGTAAGACTTCTGTTTTGTAAAGAAAAAGAAAACATATTTATTACACAAGAATACCCCAAATGACATGGCATCACACATCCATGTACATGTATGTATGTGTGACAGGGATCATGTACTTCTTAGAAAGCATTCACAACAATAGAACACTCATATTTATGAAGAACAGGTAAGGTATATGCTAACATCTATGGAATTGGTTGAAAACTGAAAAAAAATATTGTAATCACATTGCATGCTGCAGGTGGGATGACAATCCTGGTGAGTTCTCCACCATGGACACAGAACGTATGCAGCATGCTACCAGCGAAGATATCCCAGAGAGAGATGGTGAAGTCTACTCCACCTGACACCAAGTAGGAGGGATCATATCGGTTATGCTCCTGATGGGGGTACATCAGGCAGGTCACCTTGCCTTGGTGGCCTCGCAGGATCCGATGGGGTGGCCAACCTGGAAGAAAATTGAGGTTGCAATATATTGGAGTGGAAGACAATAGGAATAGACATTTCATCCTGAAGTAAAAATGATTCTTGAATGAGGACACTGTTATGGTGGCCTAGTTAAAGTGGGGTGCCTTGAGCAGGACAACATAACGGACATGAGTGCTATACTGGCATTCTAGTATTGTTATCATTATTGTTCATTTCTCATAAACATAGTAAATATGAACAAGGAATATCCTGAAAACATAATGGCCTACAACAGAACCTTTTTAATCATTGAACTGCTTTTTCCAAAGTGTTTCAAACTTATTATCCATTAATAGATATTATTTTCTTCAAAGTACATGTTTTCTGGCTTCCTCTCTACTCACTTCGTACCTACCTCTTCGTGCAGTATGTGGACCTTCCAGTAGCTGTGCTATGGCTGTCTGTACAGCTGGTACGATTGCAATACTGCCATCTTGTCTCCCACATACAATCCAACCCTGACTAGGGATGTACACACTGGATGTTACCACAAGCTGTTTCTCCTGTGTACCATCGCTGGATACATTCTGCAAAAAACAAATTCATATAATTACTCAATACATTCCTAGTTATTATCCTGTCTCCTTCATACAATGCAACCTTGAAGCTGATGTACACACTTGCAATGATATAGGTTTTCCCGGTCAATTTCATAATTTTGTCATTCAAGTTCATATTCCAAGCATTTCACGCTCGCAGCACTGAATCGGCTTTCAAACTTCAAAATCCGATCGTTCAGATTCACTATCCAAGCAATCAATTGTTCATTTGCGTCATTCAAATTTAATATAGGCGGCGACGGAATCTCGTTGGTCATTCATATTTGTGAAAAGGCAACCATTTTCCAAATAAGCGCATTCAATTTTTAAACAATTATTGCCTTTAGTTAGCTTGGGGTCTATGAGGGTCTTTTTCACTCAGTTTTGAATAAATTGGGCTTCATTATCAAGACATTTTTCTTAGGTCTGTCTGTTCATTCTCAATTGCAACCTTATGCGGGTAAAATGGCAGCTCAACGCGTACGCTACAGGTGCATTACAAACGAGGAGAAGGGGTGGTTGACTGACGCCTTCAAGAACAACAATCTCGACTACACTGACTTGGCAGACACCCTCGAAGCAACGACCAGGTCGATTATAGCAACCTATCTGAGGGATGGTCGACGTGACAAGCTGCCATGGCGAGGGGACAGACATCACAAAATGGATAACGACATGAGAAACCGTCTGCGGCATGCCTTAGAGCCCAATCCCCTAATGACTCTACAGCAGCTGAAGGCAGTTCTCGAATCAGCTTCACCCTGAAGCTCACTAAAGATGTGCCCGACGCAAGGAATGCTTGCACGTTGAATATGCGCAGTGGTTCATGGAGCATGAAGTTGTGGCTCACTGCGTATACATAGATGAGACAGGCTACAATATCTGAACCTGGCGATCTTTTGGCAGCAACCCGTGGTGTTCCAGCGAGGCGTGTAGTACATGGACAGCGAGGCGTGTAGTACATGGACAGCGTGGGAGAAACTGTAACATGACCTTTGCGGTGTCTGCAGATATCGGTCTCATACACCACTCCATGTCGAATGAGTCTGTGACAAGGGATACGTTTGAGACCTTCTTAACAGAAAAAGATTGTCAGTGCAAGCAGTTATTCCACCAGACGCTTTCATCGTCCTGATCTATGATAACGCCCGTCCGCACGTCAGAGCACGGCTTCCTGAAGGTACCAACCCTTGGATCCAGCTCAAGTTCCTGTCACCATATTCGCCCTTTCTGAACCCAACCGAAATAGCCCATTCAGCATTTAAGACTGCACTCAGGAGGGTTCTTGCTCGTTTAAAATGGCAATGTCCAGTTGGGGACCGGGAAGCAGCTCAACAGGCAGGGATGAACCTAAAGCAATGGAGGTGTGACCTTGTACAGCAGGTTGGAAGGTTGAATGTCGACATCATCACCCAAGAGAAGTGTGCTCAGTGGTACACCCATGCTCAAGTCTACATGCGACGATGTCTCGCTCGATAGCAGATTGAAGGTTGAAAGAACAATCATTTCACGTTCAGGATTATTTTACTTTGAACTATGATCATTACTTATCGTTTTTTACTGGCATGACTGAAGTGTTTGTATCTTCGGAGGAAGGTTTTCAGCATGAGAGGTCTTTGAGCATGTTGAGCAGTGTATATTGAATGTTATAATTGCATGCTTCAGTCCAATATCTTAAAGGATTATACAATAACTGTTTTCGTTGAAACTGATAACATGAACATTATAAACATTTTATTTGTTGTTTATTGATATCTTGTTGGCTTCCACTTTATTAGTTGGTCCTTGAATTGACACATTGTGAGGTTAGTGTTGGGGTGTTGTCTTTTTTATGTGTGGTGTCATCAAGGAACATAAGTTAGAAATGTTGTTGTGTTGTTTAGATGCACTGCTGACAGGGCCTTATCATATAAAATTTCTTGAAATGAAAAAAAAGTTTTGAAAAATACATGAACATATACAAGGACATGATATATTGAAGAATACATGAGCATATAAGGACATGATATCATTGTAAGGAGATACATGTACAACTTCAGAATACAGAACCTTAAAAAAATAAGCATGCTACATAGAAGCCTATGAAAATAAGATTTGTGTGTGGGTGTTAGGGGGTGTGTGGGTGGACTGTGCATGTGTGCTTGTTTTATCAGAAACAATTATCCCCCCTCCCCCGCATAACCCCCTTCTTCAAAAATCTTTCTTATCTTCTGCACTAAATTGAGTGCACAAAGTAAGAAATAGTTCATCTGAAAATGAAATTGAACGCCCCAAAACAGGCTCATCGTGATTATTGTGTGAATTTGAATGCACGAGTAGGAAATGCAATGCTCGCATTTGGAAATTGACGCACATGCGTGATTTTGATTTTAAGGAAAAGGAAATAAGAGAACCAAAAATGAAATTGATCGATCCGATTCTGAATTTGAAAGCCGGAAATATTTTCGCAGGCATGCGCTGTGTGAATTTAAATGCATGTTCATGAATTGGAGTGGAAAAAGTATGAAATTGACCAGGAAAAACAATAGTAAGATAAATAAAATTCAAAAATAAAAGAGAGAATGATATATTTTATTTATCATCTTATGTAATATTACTTTCAAAGCCTTGTTTTGTTATAACTACATATATCTACCTACTTTCTTACAAAAACTGAAAAAACTGTTAAACACCCATCCCTCCCCCCCCCCCCCCCCCCCCCCCCAAAAAAAAAGAAGAAGAAATGAGCCATATTCAAATTAGTATGAATTGTAATATTTGAAGCAACGAATTCAGAAAAATTCTATCAAATAGTAATGAACAGCTACTTTATACATTCAATCACATCACATTTTATAGACAGGATATACATGAATTTCCATAACATGCTATTCTCTTACCAATTGATCTATGATACCGCTTGGTTTTGGGCTGCATGATTCCCAAGTTGATTTGAGGCTGTTGCTTGCTGTTGGGGGCATCACTGTATAAAAGAGATGTGATATAGTCAGTTCAGCATATGAATGCTATGGATCAAGAATATTCTGCATCGTTTTCAGTACGACTCGGACCACACATGGACAAGCAATTAACAGCCTCAGCTAGACCACGTACCAGAAATCTCTCATTTGAGCCTTTGCTCCAATTTCAATATGGAGTTGGCAGACAATCCAGCTCAAGAATTGAGTGCTGAACAATGTACATGGACTAAGAAGGTCTACATTCTTTTAGAAACAGCACAGTTACTTCTACCATGAAGTTTATGTCTATCATGCCGAATCTTATCAGTGAATAAAGCATTTTAGGTCAACATTTATTGTCCAAACACATGGTGGCCTAGGAGGGATTAAAAATAAGGAATAAAAAAACAGAACATGACTTTTGTACATCTAACCCACCTGGTAGTGTATCAAACTCTTCTTGCTTGAGATAGCTGAGTTCTTTGTCTGATACTTCTGGTACCTTCCAAACTGTAACCCTTCCTGAGGAATCTCCACAAGCAAACAGCTTGTAGAATGGGCCACGTCGACCATAGAAGAACGTCATTGCAGGAGAGCATGAGAGTGGCTGAGAAGAAGAAAATAGATCCCAGTGAAAATTACTTCATTAACTGTGTGGTACTAGTATCTTTTTGATTTGATTTGATTTGATTTGGTTTATTGTAATATAAGAACATGCAGCTTGACAGCTGAAATTGCTCAATTTACAAAGTCAAATGCACAAAATAATAAACGCTCAAAATAAGAATGAATAGAACATACAACCATAGATCATGCATAATAAAAGACTAAATAAAACTCTCAAATATTACATTAAAATCTAACTAGATGAATCTCTGACCACGCACGGTCGGAATTTATGCCTCCGCCATCACTAGATTGGCAATGTATGGCATACATGTACACTTTAAAAAGGATTGGTCCATCAAAATTACAAATCTTTTCACTTCAAAAGCACAGGAGACAGAAAATTTATTTCATTTTATTTTCAAATAAAAAACTTAATTACCATTGATGACTTACAATCATCAAATACACCAAGGAAATAGATATTTTATAGCAAATAGACCACTGTCCCCTTGAAATTTCTAAAATAGGTAGGCCTAGACTCCATACATCACGAACCATTTTTATGTATATAATGACCTCTATGACCTTTGACCTTGAGATCCCCTAAAATCTAATCAGTTCATCGTCCCTCACATATATATGCATACGTGGGCCGAGTTAGAGGTTGATCTGTCAAACAACTGAAGTTATTGCAAGAACGAACCATTTTTATGTACATAATGACGCCTCTGACCTTTGACCTTTGACCTTGAGACCCTAAAATCTAATCAGTTCATCGTCCCTCCCATATGCAAACATGGGCCAGGTTAGAAGCTGATCTGTCACACAGTTCTTCAGTTATCACAAGAACGAACCATTTTTATGTACATAATGACGCCTCTGACCTTTGACCTTTGACCTTGAGACCCTAAAATCTAATCAGTTCATCGTCCCTCCCATATGCAAACATGGGCCAGGTTAGAAGCTGATCTGTCAAACAGTTCTTCAGTTATCACAAGAACGAACCATTTTTATGTATATAATGACCTCTATGACCTTTGACCTTTGACCTTGAGACCCCAAAATCTAATCAGTTCATCGTCCCTCCCATATGCATACATGGGCCAAGTTACAAACTGATCCGCCAAACGGTTTTGAAGTTATCACGAGAACGAACCATTTTTATGTATATAATGACCTCTATGACCTTTGACCTTTGACCTTGAGACCCCAAAATCTAATCAGTTCATCGTCCCTCCCATATGCATATATGGGCCAAGTTACAAACTGATCCGCCAAACGGTTTTGAAGTTATCGCAAGAACGAAAAGGGGACGGGGGGACGGACGGACGGACGGACGGACGGACGGACGACCCGAAAACATAATGCCTCCGGCACCACCTACGGTGGGCGGAGGCATAAAAATATATTCCATTCCTTGAAGCACCCAATTGCAAATATATAAATATTTGCAATTCATTGTATAAATCAATTAATAGAATTTTGTGAGAATTTTTACTAATAAATGAAAAAATATAAATGGAGCATTTTGTCAATAATCAAAGACTGCAAGCCAGTTGCTTTTCATTAGGATTGAAGGTACTATAATCATGCATGAGTACTATTCATATCATTACGCCACAAGCCTAAAACTTATGATGGATGTTTCTAATGAGGATAAAACAAAAAGCAACACAAACTTGATATATGTATATCCCCGCTTTCACAGGGGTAAATTTCTATAAAGCTGATTAGTTTAAAGAGCTTTAAACTAATCAGCTTTACATATGATGTCATTCACACACAAAAAAATTTGGTGCGAGCGTTCGAGATTCACTGCTGATTAAATGCGCAGTAGGGCCATAGCCCATAATAATAGCACGTCATGTCAATCAAAGAGCGCCCCTGGTCTTAGCTCCGCCCAGTTAGAGACGTATATCCGTTCATACACAAAATCTCTTGCCGCCTCCATACAAACTTCGTATCTGTAGGCTGCTCTGACCCGTCTTTAGATCGCCATATGTTGACACAGGGAAAATTTGCTCTAGGGCTGATTAGTATAATCAGCTTTAAACTGATAAGCTTTCCATACAATGAATTTTACCCTTGAGTGAAAAGGCTGCTTGTCACAAGTACATGTATCATATCATTACAAAAATCCACAGGTTTGACTCTACCATGGCACTGCATCACAACACTTGATCTTTATGTGTGATAAATACCTTTTCCATGGGTGCTTCAAGGATGCAGTAGAGGAAGGGTTTAGCGCTTGGAATGTTCTGGTTCTGACCGATGTTACTTCTGAAATCATCACTCTCAGGGATGCAGCTGAAATCGCAGGTTAACAAATACTTAGACAATCAAATTTGCAATGTTTATCAATTTGTCTATGAAATCCCATACAGAAATGATCAAGGATCATCCAAATAAATTCAAGCTAAGCATAAGCTCATTTACAGATGAACAGGAGGGAATTCTACTAATTCTGCATCATGATATGATGTACACTTGTGTAAAACAAGGTATTTTTTGTTATCTAGCATTCATTTTCCATCTACAACAGCCGTCATTGCTTTACATTCTAATATAAATTTGTATCCATGTCAGTAAAGTGATATACCATCACTTTCACTTTCTTTTCCAGTTGAATTGCTGTATTACATTTTAATTTCCTTTTCAGCATCACTGCGATAGTTATCTTTTTCATGATACTAACTTAATTCATCAAAGGTTCGCAGTTAGAAATGGAAACAATTACTTAAGAATATACAAATACAATTACAATTTTAATGATAAGAAAATGTCATCACACATTCAAGTAAAATATAAACAAGAGCACTATCCAATTCCAATGCATCTGCACATGACCTACTTGGATGGTAGCTGATAAAGGTATCCTTTGCCTTGGTTACTCCATACTAGGACACGGTCAGCAGCAATGAAATCACCTCCTGACCAATGCTGACCCTTCTCACAGTACTGGACACACAGCTGAGAAAAATCCCCTGCATCACAAATCTGTAAGATGTAGAAGTACGAAAATAATTTAAGCAAGGTTTGTTTGTTTTTCTCTCTATAAAATCCAGTAGATTGTCAAAAGTGCAAACTGAAAATGCATAAATTTCTTCAAAAACAATTTTGGTAGCTCAATAACAAATCAGAACAAGTATCGTAATGAGAAACCAACCTATGCTAACACCAAGAAAACATAGATTTAAAGAATTCTTCATAAAAATATGGGCAAATGAAAATACAAGACTACTTTAAAAGAACATTTTCATTGTCTTACAAATTATGACAGAAGTAAATGTACAATAGGTTGGAGGGTACAAATTTAAAATGACACATGGTTTGAAGTATACTGTTGAAAATTCATCACCTGTAAAATTTGTTGGATTTGCTTCTAATACTTAAATGAGAAAATCTATATTAGCTACATGTAACATTGTACTTACCTGCCACTGTTTACTACACACAACAAGTACTGTTCTGAGTGTGAAAGCACATACAGCTAAAGACTTGGCATTCCTGCATCTTAGCTGCTTACATTCTTCCTCATGTTTTGGCTCGCTGTCCTGCTATATACCAAGGGTCAAAAGCAAAAAGAGATTTGGAAGAATTTACTCCTCAAAATAGGTACCGTCTTATCTAAATTCATGAGCATGCCAAACGAGTGTTTGGAAGATCTGAAGACAAGAGGAAACTAAAAAAAAAAAAATCAATTTTACAAGCCATGATAATCTTATTGGTAGCAAAGAGAAAAATAAAACACGCAATATTTCTCAGTGAAAAGAATATTTTACAAGGAATCATCTTCTAAAATATAAAGTGAAGGTATCACAATTTTGTTGAAACACATACTGCAATGATATACAACCCCACTTAATTATCTGCCTTATTCAATGTTTCTAATTACATTCACTCATTCTAGATGTTGCATCGATAGCACCCTTATTTTATCATATATATGTGTATGTACTTTTCTGTTTTTGATTCTGATTTCAATACCTTTTAAAATTTACTTGAAAAGTAAGGTTATGCAAAGTTATGAAAATTTTCACTGTTTTCTTTCCTTTCATTGCCTCAAATAAGAAAAATGTGATGTATCGCTGATAGGAAGAATGACTTGTGATATCAAGTCCTAGCTCAGAAACCCACCTTATCGTTGCCTGTCAGGTTCCACACTTTTAACATTCCTGATGTAGAGATCCCAATCACAACATCCTCTGAACCATTCAAAATGATACAATCAAAATAAGTTATAATAGGAAGGTAAGAAGGTAACTACATACTCAGACAACTTGTCAGGAGTAAGCTAGGAATTCTCCAATCCTCTTATAATCACATATACTTTTAATTGTATGCTATATGCTCTAGCTACGATCACTCTACAGTCAATCTATAGTACCACTAGAGAAATTCCAAGTTTCAATCCTGAATGGCTGAGCCCAATACTAAACCTAACCATCATTACATATACACTAAATTTTTTGACAGATGAAATATTCAAACACAACATGTTATCTGACTCAATTTCTCAATTCAACATTGAAAGAGAAAGTTGAGTTCTGGGAAAGGTGAAAGATAATATATGAGCTTTCTCATTATTTTATGTCAGTTTGGAGGAACATCATAGCAGACATGTCCCCTGAAAAGGATTGCCCTCATATTCGATATATGACAAAAAATAGCTGACAGTTCGGGCCGAACATTCATGCCACATTTGTGTGCAGTCCCATATACCCATTGCTGTGTGCATTGCATGTGTTTTTCAGCAAGACTGGGTCAATTTCTTGTCATTTTGACAATTCCAAAACCTCATAGTATACATCAATTCTTATGTAGACATGATCAGCCTTTCCCAAAAGACAGGGTCTGTAATGTACTCAAATTTATGCACATTTCTTCTCTGACGAGCTATTCCATTAACCTGCTTTTTATAAATGATCCTCAATGCTTTCCATACATTACTTGTTGCTATGTCCGGCAAGCTTTCAGGTTGTCAAGAACAACCTTTGTTTGAAATGTATGTATAAAATTTGAATACATTACCAAAGCGGTCTATTGCTTTGAGACAGTTTCTTACACAATGTAATCACATGACCAGACCTCTACTTTATCTTTTAAATATCAAGTCAATGGAATGTAAACCTGATTTTTATTCACATCCTATCCATTCAATGTATATGAAACCTAATCCAAGCTTGACCACTGGTGTGACACTGCAAAGTCAAGCAACAATCTTAAATCTTTTGCAGAGTTCCGCAAACTGTTCTGTAGAAACTTTTGTGACATCACACTTTTTTTATTTGTTCATTACTGCTGTTTTCAGACTTTTACTACTACATGTAGTAGAATTTCAAAGTTGTGATTCATTAATTTCATATCATGAAATTTTCACACTATGAAACTTTGGACTTACAAAAGACTGACAAAATGTGCAAATTTTTTCAGGTTTTTACGTATAGGGTGATTTACCTTGTCGTTTGAGGGGGCGAGTGACACAGAGTGCAGAGATCCAATCAGGAGCTACCTTGGAGGAGAGGGTGTAGAGAAGCTCTAGACTGCCAGCATCCAGTACATGGATGTCAGGGTAGTACCCTTGACAGATGATACGCCACTCTCTGCTGGAACCCTGCGTGACTTGGTAAGGCTGTCAGGAAATGATAGAAAAGATTTATGGTTAGTTTAAGGAGAACTGTCTTTGGTATCTGAATTAGCACATTTGGTTACACAAACAACAGTATAAACCTACAGGAATCAGGAATGAACAAAAATATGTATAGTGATGTTTATCCAGCATCCCAATACTTACGTGCATTGTGAGGTGGACTCCTGGGACCTTGGTTTGTTCTATGCATCTCCCATCAGAAACATCCCACAGAAAAATTTCACTGTAGAGTTAGATAAAGGACATGTATGAAAATCAAAGAAAATATCGCTGTACGTCTGTATAATGATGAAAATGTAGGACCGTGTGTTAATACAAATTTTCATGCCCTGGATACAGGTACAGTAAAAAAAAAAAAAATTAAGTTAAATTCCTTTTCCTTCTATTAATAGTTAATCTAGTATAAATTTGTAATGAGCAAAGCTGCACAAACTAGTGTAAAAAAACAAATAAAGAAAGGAGATTCCTACCCATTTTCTGCAGCACTGACAAAGTTTGCAGATTCCCAGTTTTCATTGGCTCTGGCTAAACATGTGATGGATGAGGAGTGCCCAAAGAGCATGTTCCTTGGTACCACCTAGACAAAGAAAATCAGGAATGACATTCACCAATTCAAAGGAAACATCAATATGCAACAACCTATCATATTTGCATTTAACCTGAAACAAAAAGGAACCTCTCATCTGCTTTATGGTATAAATGACTATAATAATGTAAAAGTACTACTGTATAATAATGAACCTGCATACAAGTACAATTAAAGGATGCTCTTTAGCATGGGAAGTTGCCGAGGAATGAAAATAAAGTTTTAAAAAGGACTTCTATCCTATAGTAGTCTCTCCCTATGACTTGAGCCAAGCCTATTTGAAAAAAAAATCTCTCTTGCAATCCCTTGTAATGTATAAGTTCATATAGAAAACCTGCTAATGAAGAATTGGAATAGATTAATATATATATGCATGATAAAACTTACATTCAGCCAAATCAAGTGCTTTTCATGATGAATATGTGATGATGATAAAGATTTTCTACACACATTTTTGCAAACTTCAAGTGATTGTAAAGTCCTATTGTACTAATGGGGTGTTGCAAGAAAGTTGCAATCAATTGCAAATTGAAAAGCAAATTAGAACAACCATTCTGAATGGTTCAGGGTCTGCCCATTCAAGAAGATGCGCTTGCAACAATGATTTTGATTGGTCAGTACCGATCAGTTGCAACTTGCAATCAATCGCAACTTTCTTGCAACACCCCATTAGTCTCTATCTCACCTTCATGTTGTCATTGAGATCCCACAGGATGACCTGTCCATCATGGCACCCTGTAATAATGGTCTGCTGATCACTGGTCACCAATATGGCCGATATGCAGTGAGTCGGGGCAGTCTTGCCCCACAACACGATCGGAACCACCAACCCGCTTGAAGTCATTTTGAAAGGGTTTGGGATCCTATCACCCTAGAAGGATAATTTGCAAAATAAAATAAAGTATCAACTGCAATAGGTGGTGACACCACATTTGCTATTGCGACATTTGCTTCTCCGTCCATATATCGAAAGGTCAAAGGTTAAGGTTACGGTCATGATTTGTCTTTTTGTTTAGGACAACGTGAAGATTAGGATTAGGGTTAGTGTTAGGTTTAGGTTTAGGATTAACATGGCAAAGTTAGACCAGAGCAATTGTCACAGGAGCAAATGTCATGGAACTGCAATAGGTCTTGGTAACCATATCTTGCTTATTGCATTCAAACAAAATTCAGTGTTTATGTAATCTTGGGAGCAACTATAGAATACCCCACTACAAAAGTTGACCACATGTCCATTGGTTGACCAACGCTTCTCTAATGAAGTTAAAAAAGACTTAAATTATACCAATCACCTAACATATAATTTGTGTACAGATATAGAATGTATAAAGTCAACCTCGAAACACTTTACCTGGCCTTTTATGACTTAACGGTTATTAAAAGGAGTATAGAGAATATGAAGGAAAACATAAAACCCCCTCGTGCGGAACCCAACTCCGAGTCTGGTTCTGCGCGACCCTTATTCTATGCAAGAATACAGGTGCGTCGACTACAGTAAAACCGGAAACTTCTGCATGCATTAAATGTTAGCGAATTTTGCGAGTGATTTAGATTCGCGAAAGTTTCACAACGTGAAATCATTGAATCATAATTGACATGACACTAAATTTTTGGAAATTGCTAAACTGGTCTCCTCACAAGTCGCTTTTTTTGTTTATTGGGAGTGTATTTCAACTTGCAATATCTCTTTATAGAATCAACATTGAAGCTCGTATTTCAAATCTAGTATAGCGACATGGAACCCCTAATATACAGAGCAAAATATTTTTTGGTGCTTGGTAACACTTTAAGCCGACTCTTCATAACAGTGAGTTGAAATAATTCCACCCATTTGTACATGTGGGCGCACACGCAGCTGTTTTGATGGACACACTACTGTGCGAACAAGTCTTTGGAATCATTTGAATCGATGGTACAATATGAAATGGTACAGATGTGAAATCAAGTTCGGCTCGGCGAGGAAAATCCATTTTTTTCATCTAAGTGATCGTCAAATTGTGAAATCCAAATGCCGGACTGACAGTTGTAGTATTGCTCCTGAAATGTAAGTACAAATTTTCATCTTACCTGCCGAAATTAAATGATGCGACTGACCAAACTAATGGGCGAGGACAATTTTGGTTATTTGTACATTACCTGGAGCTCCACCACCTAATGGCGGTGGCAATGGAGCTCCTTGGAGTTCATTTAATGTGAATGTAAGTTCGCGTTCAGGGCAATATCTCAAAAACCACAAAAGATTTCAAATATCTGATAGCACCATTCGATAGAGGGAGCTTGAAGGGGAATTAACCTCAAAATATAAATGTGCTCATATTCAAAGCTATGTAATCTATTCCTTCTTGTTGCCCTACGTAGTATTGCATTAAAATATACGAGATGGGTATAAATCAAGATTTTCTCAGCAAGATTTATTGTCTGCTAGCGATACCAGGGGGCTGCCATTTTCTTGATGTGTGCATAAAGATATTTTTAATCCGAATGCAAAATTGTCTTTCTTCCTGATACAAAACTCCATTTGCGATTTAAAATATTTAACAAATATATATATACATATATTCTAAAAACGAAAACGAGTTTTATATTTCTTTGAAAATTACGATTTTACTAAATATCACAGAGCAAATCAATTCAAATTTATGGATGATGCCTTTCCCGACCGTCAATAGTGACAAACTATGGATTCACCTGCTTTGAGATAATGGACTTCAAAAGTCAGAATGCGCGTTGTATAAATTATGTTCTGCTTTGCCAGGCAAGACAAAGAAAATTATTTCTAGTTAGCAAAACCGAGAATTTAAAAAGAAATCTATAAATTTCAAAGTTTAAAATAAATGTATACACCTGTTATGTATTTTCCATCATATATGGGGCTTTTTTATAATGAAGAGAAGCAATTTAGCTCGTGGATTAAAAATATCTTCCTGACCAGAACGGTCTCCAATGGTTCATGTACAACTCCATGTCATCAAGAAAATGGCAGCCCCCATGAAGTGTTAGCAGATGATACCGTGTGCTAGAATGTCTTGATTTAAACACTTTTCTGATATTTTATTTCTAAAGTGATACAGGTCAATGATTAAGAATGTATTACACCTTTGAACATAAGTACATTTATATTCTAGTTTTAATTCTCCTTTAAATTAGCTAGGGACAATATTTTCTTTTAGTTTGGGTGAGAAATTATGAAAATATTGACAAAAGATGGGCATATTTTTTGCATCAGTTTCCGAAAATATCCAGTTTCTGACAAGGGCCTAGAAATCCTCATTTTGAGGATCCTCAGTTATCTACAATAACCTCACATATGTGTGAGTGCATATTTACCTTTACCCGAGATTCTGTAAGGTGTTGAGAGAAGATGTGATCAAATTTGTAAAATTGGATGATCTACCATAATGATTGTACATTTTGTCTTAAAAATGATGCAATCACCTTTGGTGGATTGCTACGTTGGATAACATGTGTGCGAACTTAGGTCATTTCTTCCGGTCCTACTAAAACTTAAACAGCCAACAGCAGCTAACAGCCACCAACAGCAGAGTTGAAAACAAGCCGAAAACAAATCCCAGAGCAGCCAAGAGACAACAAAAGGTTCCTTAAATATTGCTATGGCTATACTGAATATATACATATTGGTACGAATAATAATAATAATAAAAAAATTAAACATTTTTATTATATTGGATGGCTCTGAGTGGGATACCAGAGAATATTCCACGAGTTAGGGCCAATATTGCACGAATCGAAGATGAGTGCAATATTGGTCCTAAACGAGTGGAATATTTTCTGGTATTCCTAACTCCAGCGATCATTGCAACATGTTTGCAACACATAGCCTACACACATACGCACATGACGTCATAAAGAGGTTAAGTTAAACTAGTTGTGTGATCACAATGAAGTACTGTATGATGAGGGGTTCTATTAACTAAATGTGGTTGGTTAAATGATTTTTATTAAGTTCTAAATCATTTTCCTGTAGGGTATAGATAATAATAAGTATTGGATGGCTTTATTTCATGGAATACCATAACTCCAGGGAGCTCCAACGCTGCGCGTTGGAGCTCCAGGTAAAACTATCCAAAGTCGACCTAGCCCATTTTATGGCTAATTGCATCGCTTAATTTCGGTAGGTAAGATAGAATTTTGTACTTACACTTTAAGAGAATTACTGTAACTATGTGGCAGGCTCTTTGATTTTACGATTTAACGATTGTTTCGATGAAAAAAATGGAATTTCCTCGCCGAGCTGATCTTTTCCCCGTACTGTAACGTCGATTCAAATGACTCGATCGCACTGTGTGTAATGTACCGTATATACGTCGCTGACTCGATCACACAGTGCGATCGAGTCATTTGAATCATCGGTACAGTACGGGGAAAACATCGGCTCTGCAAGGAAATTCCATTTTTTTCATCGAAACAATCGTTAAATCGTAAAATGAAGGAGCCTGCTACATAGTTACAGTAATTTTCTTGAAGTGTAAGTACACATTTCTATCTTACCTGCCGAAATTAAGCGATGCAATTAGCCATAAAATGGGCGAGGTCGACTTTGGATAGTTTTACCTGGAGCTCCAACGCGCAGCGTTGGAGCTCCCTGGAGTTATGGTATTCCATGAAATAAAGCCATCCAATATAATTATTATTATCTATACCCTACAGGAAAATGATTTAGAACTTAATAAAAATCATTTAACCAACCACATTTAGTTAATAGAACCCCTCATCATACAGTACTTCATTGTGATCACACAACTAGTTTAACTTAACCTCTTTATGACGTCATGTGCGTATGTGTGTAGGCTATGTGTTGCAAACATGTTGCAATGATCGTGCACACAGTAAATCGGGACTTTTCCGTGTACGGGATAGGGACCGAGTTTTTAACGAAAATTTTTTTGGGGGGAGATGTCAGCGCCCGCAGCGACCAGGAAATGTACATAATTACTCCGATAAGCGATAGCTCGTTTCGCGAGAATCGACAGTAAATTACGGATTTCATTTTTTTGGGAATCATCTTTTCTAGACAGAAATAACCGTCTGTTATGGGGAAATCTTTAATATTTCTGACATTTCTCAACCTTCCCCATAGACAGACGGTACGACCGTGTATCACCAACAAGGTGGACGATCAGCCGACCTGAGCCTTAGGTCGCGTTGCCGTTACGTATACATACTGTACGAGTATGCCACTGAATATAATTATGCTACACACACAAACACACAGAGAACCACTTCCGGTTCCGGATATGATCGTCCACACACTGCGCGATATGTGATCATTCAGTCTCTATGTACGGAGGTCTAGTGGAGCCAGACGAAGTCTCAGCGGAACAACCGACGATACAGAGAGACTGAAGCTTTTGGTCTACATCTTTTCTAGACCGAAAGCTTCAGTCTCTGTTCGTCGGGTGTTCCACTGGACTACGTCTTGCTTCACTACACCTCCTTACATAGACTGAACTCGGTCTCTCACTCTGTACCAGGGACTAAGGACGAATTTTCATTTTCCAATAAATACATTATTTTATTAAAATAAACAACTCAGAATGAGAACAACGGTAATATAATATGCTTGAATAAATTTCTTACCCCAAATTCCTCGTCTGGTACACGAATCTGATCATTTGAAGCATGGAAGTTGCACGTCAGTAGCGAGTCGCTGACAGCCATTCTTGGTTATAATCACATGACCCGGAAGTAGGCCTAGTCAGAAGCGTATAGAGATTGTGTAGTAAAACGCAGCGAATACTCAGTCAGTCAGTGCGAAGGGAGTTCAAACCAGAGTAAGTCCCAAATTTTGTTAATTATCTGTATATTTTGGGGGTTTTTTTGTGATGTACTGAAATATGAGAACCCTAGCACCATCTATGTGAAATTTTAGAGAAAGGGGATGGCTTATACTAGGGATGGAAAATCAGATCCCCCCTTTTGGGGGGATATGCTCATAGGCCATGTATTGTAAGATCCCCTTATCTACCGCGAAGGTTGGGTAGCCGTCTGTGTAGGAGGAGAAGGTAAAAATAAGAAAATGTTAAAGTCGAAAGACTCCTCCGAAACAGACGGTTTTCAGCTGTCTACATCTTTTCATGCTTTTCCAACATCGGTGAGTTGAATTTATTGTATTTCTTGGATATATTGATTATTGGGGTCGGGTTTTGTAAATTAAATGCCGATTTTGAGTGAATGTTGGTGACTTTTGTGCAGTGGTGTTTGAAACAGTTGAGCCACTATGACTGCCTAATAGATTCTACAAACTGTTCTACACACGAAGTATAGGAATGTAGGCTATGACTATAGTATGAGTATGAGTGGTACCGGTACATGCGACAGAAAATACCAACTATTTTTGCATGCATACATATCGTAGTGGTCAATATGACCACTATTCGTGGTGTGAAATAACCATTCATTTGAACATACAAAAACAACTTACATTTGATTGTCTCTGAGTGGATTCTATACTCTAAAATTATGATTCTTTCGTCCTTTCAAATTTTCTCTTCATACTGGCACGATCTACGATGACCCTTTAATTAAATGTCAACATCTCACACAGAATCGACTGAAGTCTCTACTAGTACACAAATGAATCATACAATACTGCGTAATATAATATAACGCAGTGAGTCTGATTAGCGCGCTTTGAATCTTCAAACTGCATTGACTCGATAGGCTTATCTTTAAGATTCATAGCGCGCTAATGTCATCTTTCGCTGCGCGCTTTACATCTCTCGAGCATGCATGCATCTATGGCATGCATCGAGTCTCGTGCTGATAATAAGATCTCTGCGGAAATAGAGATCATGTGGCTGGTATCATGCCATAGGCAGTATAGGCTGGAGTATCCATCGATCTCTACCTCCTTGATTCCTAATACTTTAAGCTAGTAAGCTTTCACACAATCCCACTTTCTACAAACTTATAACAAATTTTAAAAAATAAAATAAAAATAAGAATAGGGCCTATATCATTTCAAACAAAAAGACGGCAGCTTGAAAACTCTTTCATTCTATTTTTTAAAAGAAGCATAGGACCTACCGGTACATATCTGTCAAATAAAGAGAGAGGGAGGGGGAGAGCGAAGGAGAGAGAGGGAGATAGAAGGAGAGAGTGAGAGAGAATCGAGAGAGTATCATTTTGTAAGAATGCCTGTGCATACATGAATATATTATTCTGCTATTCGGTTGCAGTCCTCTTCCTCCCTTAGTCTACTTTTTCTCACTCTCATTCTCCTCTCTTTCTCTTTAATTGTCTGTCCTTTTCTTCTTTTCTTGTATTAATTTGTAGTTTTGTAATGTGTACTCCAGGCGTACCCGCTACAATCGTGTGCAATATGATCGCGCCTTCTTCCTTTTATCAGGCCCGTAACTGGGGGGGGGGGGTTCAGGGGGTTCGAACTAACCCCCCCCCCCCCCCCCCCCGGTTGGCGAGCAGAGGTCCGCTTGAAAAAAAAAGATTTACAAAAGAAGAAGCGAGGGGAGAGATGACGGAAAGGGATAATAACGTATATCTTTCTGTCTGTAACGGCTTGAACAACAACAAAAAAGAATCATAAGGCGAAAAAAATCCAAAGTGACACCAGCCGCCGCCGCATATGAACTACTTTTCCAGGTTTCGCCGCATATAGTACCGAGTGTTTGGCTTGTGCGAATATCGTTCACCGCTCTTGAAATCCAGCGAATCGTCATAGCATGTCTCATCGCGGGCGCGTCCATTTTATGAAAAGGGATAATTGGTGCACTTTGAGCGGATAGTAGCTTGCACCTCAGCACGGACATTCATAAAACTCCATCAAGGCTCTTGTTCATGTTTTTCATTTCCTCTTGTAGCTGTCTCATCTCATGTCTTTGAATGGACACTTATTTTCTTCATCAAAATACTGTTTCGTGTTATTTTTCGCCATATTTCCCTGACATTAATCAATTCGCTTCTCACTGAATTCTCTCTAATTTCTTGCTCATGCACTTACTTATAACTTTGTGTTCTTCTCGAACCCTCCAAGAGCATAACACATAAAAGGTTGACAAAATAGTTTTCCTATGCTATAATAAGAACTTTAATGTACATAATGGCTGAATACAACACTTACAATTACAACTTGGCAAGTATAATGAATAGCACACTCAAATTCGGTGAATAAAACTAGGCCCAAGTTGGAGGGCTACTGGCTCTTTGTATAAATTTTGAAAAACTTTCGCTTTTCTCAGAAAAAAATGAAAAAACACATACCCCAAGTCTCGTAAGTTTACAACGAGGTAAATTTCTGAGATGGAAGTCCACAGCATATAAAAATATATGAATGCAGATCATACATATCTGGACGCCATAATGAGCAAAATAAAATATAAACTTACACACGAAAGCACACAAAAAAATTTGCAACAAATAGTTCTTATAAATGAATAAGCTTTGTCTTCTTCACAGAAGAGTGTTGCGCGCGCACACAATATTATTATGGATATTTCCCATACAACAAAAATTGAATAAATCTTTGGCGTGAATATTACAATACCTCTAAAAACGATAAACACATAATAGACAGAGAACCAAAGAAACCATTTACCGTAGGACTACAACATAAAGACAATGGTAATGAAATTACATTTCTAGTTTGCAATTGCATACAAAAGTCATGATCAGAGATATAGGTATTGATCAACTCTATAAATAACAATAAAATCGAACATACACGAAAACGGCAAGAAGGCACATGATAAAAACTCATCTTCCAAGCAACAAGCCCTTACTGAGATCGTGCACGCATCTGAAACGTGAAAATTGTGCTTGTCAGTTGAAAATTTGCATTTCAGGAAAACTCACAGAAAAAAAAAACTCCTGTGGGATTCAAATAATGAATATGGTCCTTATTCAAAACATAGTATACCTCACCCGAAATAATCATTAATTTGAATGAAGCTCTGAATAAGTTTATTTCCATTTTCTTGAAATTTCATTCACTGAAACAAAATATATCATTATATATCATTATTATCAATCATCATCGCATTATACATATATATATATATGACTTAGTATACAATAGACTTATATTCAAACACTTATGAATTTAATAATATGAGGGGTTTTTTTTTCTTACCTTGCCTTGTCTGTGAAACACTACCAGACGAACGAATCGTGTTACCCCCTGGTACAATGGCACAATCCAGTAAACGTTGGTCCCTTTTCCCCGCTTAATCCGTATATATATCAGACGATATAATTCGATCAAAATGTAAAACAAAAATAGATATTGCATTCCTATAAGTAGCCTTGTCTAAAACTTGTGTATGCACCTCCTCCTATCTCACATAGATATCCACATATCAAGAAAAATACAGCAATATCGTAGATAAAATGACCAAAAGCTGTATACGAGCAGACCTCTTTCACAGGCGCGAAAACCGTTTGTACGTAATCCAATGCCCTTGCCTGCACTATTTTTGCGACACGTTCGTGAATAATGTGACAAGAAATAAGAGGCCTTTCGTGAATGAACAGCAAAATCGCACCAAATTCCCCTCAACCAATCAAAATGATGTTTAGATCACTAGTTAGAAAATGTCATTAGCCACATTTTGGTATGCGAAATGGCTCAATAAATCATCTTGTTCGGAATTTCCACTCGATTTAATGAGGCAATGTAAGGTCAAAGTAGGGAAAAATTCTCTCACTGCTATAGGGAAAGGTCTGAGTTGAGTGTTCAACTCTCTTTTTTAACCCAAAAGTGCAGTAGTTTCCTCACAAGTAATTTACGGGTTAGTAACACTACATAATAGGATAAAGTGTGAAGATTATTTATCCGTTCGAAATGATTAAAAATATTTATTTGCTTTAAAGCCCTCGTGTGATTTCACGGATAGTGTCTCAAACTGAGACAAGTTTTCCCGTGTTATAGGACGCGGTGCGAAGTGCGCTGAGCAAATGCACACAAGTTTTTCATAGTGATGTTTATAGGTTAAATTTTTTAAACATTTCCATACCAACTGGCTTAGATATGGGAGGGGCGCACAAGGGGTCACGTGAAAGCGGAGAGCGGAAAGAATGTGGAAAATAATGTGAGATAATAGGGTTTCCAGTCAATTTTAATGCTTTTGTCCTGCAACTTCATAAAATTGCACAGCCAGTTATAAGGCCTGATCAATACGTCTTTGGCCATTCATTTCGGAATTTATTTTTATTTTGTTATCGATTTTGTCAAAGACTTAAAGAGTTCAAAGAATTATTCAAAATCGTCACCCGCTCGTTGTAAGGTCTTGTCTATATGTGAAGAATTTGAATGACAATTTCTTGAAATCGACTTCCCAAAGATGGATTTGATGATAACATTTTGCAGCGGATTGCCAGGTCGGACGAATTCGAATCAAAGCTGACGAAAATGAATGGAGGTATGTTGAAGTTGATTGACCATTGAACCTGTTGAATGACATTTTAATTATTATATTTGACATCTGACATTTATTGATTATTGATTCCTATCAGACTACAGGACGAAACTGAAGTGCTCAATGATGCATTTTGATCTTTAAAAAGTTCTAGATTGGACAGGAAATCCTTACAATACAAGGAGATATATTGCTTAAAACATCATACAAAGATGGGAAGATAAGCAGTGATAAGCATGATTGATTGATTGATTGATTGATTTTATTCGTCAGGTATATTGCAATACAAACACATCGAGGTACCATGACAGGATAGCCCATGAAAGCCGAAATGGCTTATTTCCAATGGGGTCCTTACCTAAATAACTGATACAAAAATACAAGAAAACACATTAGTACGGCTACAAGACTATCGTACTACAAGACTCAAATGAAATCTGTGGTAATGGAATATAATAGTTAAATATAGAAACCATACAGGAAAAGAGAGAGAGAGGTGTATTTAATGTGTCTGTTCACTTCAAAATGGAAAATTTTCCCGCTCTCAAGTTGCATGGAGTACTCCAGGCGGACCCGTTCAAGTCATTTAGGCCCTTAAATTATATGGCCCTCTAATACAGCCTGTTCAACCGGAGTGCCATGAGAGTATTTCATAAAACATCGACTTCTTGGAAACTATAATGAGAAATAACAAGATACCCCAATATAACACTTGGGGTGTTTTGGAAATACCATTTGGGAGATAGTAAAGTATAGTTTTCCGTCGCTCGCTTCGCTTAATCACAGGCAGCGAGCTAGGACCATGAATATTTCCATAGTCCATGAATGTTCAATGCTATGACAATTTACGGGCACGTCACTGCCTTATTATCGCCCCGGGGGGTTATGTCCCATTGAGGCCTGTATACGGCATCCGCGTCCATGACTATCTGAAAAGCACCCTAAACGAGCATTTCGGTCGAGAGGTTTCTGATACCCTATCCAGGGAAACATGCCAAAAATGTCTGAATTTTATATCCTTAACAGGGATTTTTTGTTTATACTTTGCATAGTATTGTACACCCGATTCGAGGATTGGTTCTTCTTGGCCCTTTTTTGGCCAAAAAGGAAGAGTTATTAAAGACAAATATTTACTTTGGAACACATTACAGAATTATGTTTTCATTGAAAGAATAGGAAAGAACCTCTTTGGATTCATGAAACAATATCCACAGGAAGATCTTCAGATGAGGTGCTCCTGACCGGCTCCTGACTGCTACTGTCAAATTTCCTACCCTTTTCGAGGAACTTTTATCACCACTTCTAGTGAATTTGATACCCTTTTTTCAGAATTTTCCTGTTTTGATACCCTAAACGAGATCCCCGCGGGTTACCCGTCTGGTGGTGAAAATACAACCCTTTTTACTCGTTTTCATGGACGCGAATGCCGTACATACCCCCCCCCCCCCCACCACCACCCGGATTGTCGCCATGGCGCCCAGAAAAGCCCCAGATAGTAGGGTTACTTTACTTTTTATATTGAAATTAGCAATAGCAAATTAAAGTTCATTTTTCTTCGCTCGCTTCGCTCGCTCGCAAATCTTAGAAATTAGATGGTTTCAGGCAGCGAGGTGCATAAATATTTCCATAGAATGCTTCTGCAATATTCAGGTACGTCGCTGCCCTATCGCCATGGCACCCGAATACTCGTTAGGTCCACTTTCTATATTGAAATGAGCAGCAGCAAAGTAAAGAGCATTTTTCCTCGCTCGCTTCGCTCGCTCGCAAACCTTATAAACGGGATAGTTCCATGCAGCGACTCCGAGGTCCATGAATATTCAATGTTATGACAATTTTCAGGCACGTCACTGCCCTATCACCATGGCGCCCAGATATAAGGGTGAAACCTTTCTACAAAAGAACAACAGATTAATGTGCCCCCCCCCCCCCCTCCGTTCGCTTCACTTCCTAAAATTTTATTAATATGAATGATTCCTGGCAACAAGATGACCGGAGATATAGCTTTACATTACATCTATTGGTGACTAATGAAATAAAATTTTGCCACTTATGTATACATTTTTATTTTTCTCACGCTCGCTTTGCTCTCTCGCAAAATTTGGAACCCTACAGTGGTAGTATATGTCCGGGCTTCATATTTGACCCACCCCTTTTAAAATAATATATATATATATATATACACGCTCGTGCCCATACCCCTGGAGGGGCACGCCCCCTGACCCCGCTACCCCTACTCGGTCGCTTCGCTCAGAAAGGTCCACTTTTTCCAATGTTGAACCCCCCCCCCCCCCGAAAAAATCCTAGTTACGGGCATGTTGTTTACATCTATACTGTTATGTAAATTGTATTACACAGATGTTTAACATTGTGTACATTAATGGAATAAAATAATGTTAATATGAATTGAATTGAAAGAGAGAAGGGTTTTTAAAGCTCGAGGTGGATATAGAGTAGCTTTTAAACCAGATCGAGGCTCTTTTTTTTAAGAGTTCAAAGTTTTTATGTTTTGTTTTGTTTTGTTTTGTTTTGTTTTCGGTTACCGTACGTATACTTTGTACAATTTGTCATTTGTATTAAAGTATGCCTAAAGCTTGCTGATGTCAGTCTTGCTGCAGCCTTTCTGAGTTCCCGGTTTGTTTGATTTTTCTGTCTTTCCTCTAGCTAGGCTTCCTCATTACACTGCACAAGGGGGTCAGTTGCATTACTAATGAAGGGATGGACAAGTCTTGCTTCTTTTCTAGTTCAATATGACCAGGGAGTCCATGAAATCAAGGATTTAATTTAAAAAAAAATCATTCGCACACACACACACACACACACAGGTTTACACGGCTTTACTTCCGAGGACAACTATTGTTCCTCTATTGTTACTCGTCCTCGGACAGTCGACGGAATAAGGCATAAATTCATTGTTCGACGCTCGAGGACTATTGTCCGCCTTCCGAGGACCATTGTTGTCATGATTTTTTTTTGTTCTCTGTCCGAAAATGTCCTCGGACATAATGCTAAACAAACGCACCTTTTATTTGTTTCTTTCCATTTTTATTTCTTTCCCTTTTCACATAATCACATACAAATTATATATCATACATTGAAGCAAATTATGTCATACATTGAATGCAAAGTAAATCATGTAAATGGACTTAAAAGTTACTAATGAATACTTTGATATCCATGATCCAACTGTTTTTTTTTTACTTTGTACGCCACACTGCAAAACCAAGTAATCCTTGATTGATTGATTGATTGATTTTATTCGTCAGATAATATACATGACATATCATGACAGGATAGCCCATGAAAGCCGAAAAGGCTTATTTCCAATGGGGTCCTTGAACATAATTAAGCACATTATAAAATACGACAAGATTAAATCGTGAATACTGAATACAAATTTTACACTTGACCAAGCATTATCATTTAGAAAACTATACACACAAAATATATAACAACAAAACAATTTGCAACACGTAAGCACCAAAGGAGAATCAAAACTGAGGGAACAAACCCTACAACACTATTGATTAATCAATGTTCGAGTTCGAGGGACTCGTTCTTTAGATGTTGTTTTAAGACACTTTTTAATAGACAGAATTGTCTCTTTGTTTGTTTGTTGTTGTTGTTGTTGTGTGTGTGTTTTTTGGGGGGTCGCGCTCTGTCGATTTATTGTTATTGACTTTTGTCGTCCCTGTTATTGTTGTTGTTTTTCTGAAGTGTAAATATGGAAAGTAAACTATTTGCATCATCTAGATATTGGGAAATCAATGTAGCCTATGTCTTTTTTTTCTCTCGAAAGAATAGCCTACCGATATACGATACGGATCATCTTCACACGTTGCATGTTTCACATGAAAAACCAAGCCCCACTCGGGCACCCGTCCCCCCCCCCCCCCCAAAAAAAAAAGAAAAAAAAAGAAAAGAAAAAAAGAAAGGACAAATAGAAGTTGTTAAGCATACCAGGGAAGTGATACCACTGAGTATATCTAAAGAAATGTTTAAAGCCAGTTTAATTGTTTAGAAGCTATTAGTATGTCTTATCAGTTTCCTCTTGATCTTTTCATGCGTAGTTTGAGCTTTCAGTATGGTACGCCAGTTTTCGTTGGTCGGTATCCTGGTAGGATTTATTCCTTGAATCCACTGAGCGCTATGGTTGCCGGAGCTAAAGCCAGGGTAATAATATCCAAAGTCCTTTGGAAGCGCATAGAGACGTTATATCATAGTGTGATATGCGCTATACTATACAAGAACGGAATATTATTATTATTTTTGGCCACATTGCTTTTGCATAGAGATCCTCACAGGATCCATCGATGATAGGAATCTCATGGGCTTTTGCACAGAATTCTATAATACAGGAGCTGTGTGTGTACTGTGTAATTGCTTTTTACAGACGTGTATCAATCACGATATGATTATTTACGTCTATGGGCCGACCTTTAACGTCACCATCCGAAAGACGTGACTCTGTCTCGAACTTGGGTCCGCTGAATCAGTTTATAACTTCCAATGTTAGCTGGATTACAGGCGCACGCCACAACGAGACCTCCTAAAGTGAAATATTTTACAAATGAGAGGTAAAAAATAATTTATATACCGGACCAGGGACGGGACCAGGGATATATCACTCACAGAGTCACACATATACCACTCACACAATATAATAAGATCACCAGAGATCCTCTTGACGCCACTACTATAGTATAGTCGACGGATATATGGCAGCTCGAGCTCTATCAGTGTTGCCACAGCTAAAAATCGGAATTATGCCAAGTCTCGTCCCAAATTATGCTAGATTTACTCGAAGGATGATCGACGATCCATATTCAGGGGCGGATCCTGGATTGAGTAAAAGAGGGGGCACACAAATGAATGTTTGTCAACTTTTGGAAAAGGTAGACCCGTATTTAAATTCGCTCAGTGTGTGTGTGTGTGTGTGTGTGTTGGGGGGGGGGGGGGTTATGGGGGTCCAGTTTCCCTCAATAATTCCCTGACAAGCAAAAAAAAAAAAAAAAAAAAGGGTCTTCATTCTAAAAAAGCAAATTCTCTATTTAAAGCCCGATATTCAGAATTATGCTAGATCCTAGTGAAAATGTGCTAGATTTGGCCAAATTATGCCAGGAATAATGCTACTTGCTAGATTCCAAGAGGGTCAAAATTATGCTTTAAGCATAATTATGCTAGATGTGGCTGGCAACCTTGAGCTCTATGTGCTTTTGGCATAGCGCCATCTTGAGTTCATCATTTCCAAAATTAATTCATTCATCCGAACTTCCGATCCGAATGCAGGGCTAGGGTCGACGTCGTCCATCTCCAAGTCATCAAGAGCGTCATCATCGCCGTATAGCCTAGGCCTACGTGTTCACCTGTCATTAAATATATGCCACCTTAGGCTGGCAGAGATCAAAATTATGTAATATTAAAACGAATTCTATTTGGAATTTATCTCAGAAACAGTACAGTCTACAGGAAGCGTTCATGCAACTTTACTTGCATGCAAGCCAAATATTTGACTTAATTTACTGTCTGTTGACTTTTGTAGTGTAGTCCCACAAATTGACTTTTCATAATGCGATCGTCCAAGTTGGTGTTTGTTGGACTGGCAATTATTATTGTCGTTATTGTGTCCATGTATTTGATGTTGGACCAAACTGGTTTCCCTCAAGAATTTCCAGGGCAGCAAAGAATGTCAGAGGTGAGTCTTGATAGTTGATAAAATCAATTTTCTAAAGTAAAGACTAGCCTAGGGCCTAATATTAGTAATATTAAATTTAAAACTAACGTTAAACTTAAATTGTTAAAACTTTAGATTTAGCCTAGACCCCTAGTTTAAAAGTAAAGTTAGTCTAACTTCTAAGTAACTTTGTCCTTTTGTCATGTTTGTTGTTAGTTCTCCAGTCAGATCAACAAGCATGACAAGCATGAATGTAGACAGAAAAATCTGTCTGTTTGGAGATGATTTTTATAACAATTTTCTACTTTTGCATGTTTTGACTAAATTTGAGGCTCTCCTCCAACATGTCCAAGGGATTTCGCGAGACGAGACGTCGTAGTCTCAGCGGAGCATATCCCCGAACGAAATAGACTGATTTTTCGGTCTAACTTTTAGCATGAATGATCGATGATGACAAGGCTTTTAACATGTTTTAAGTTTAAGTTAACTTCAAGTTTTATTTTAGAAAATGTAAGTTAGAGATCTTAGAGTAACATATCTAACAGAATCTATATTGTATTCTATAACACTTAGACCATGTAGACTAAAAAGTTAGATCTAATAGTAATACAGTTACATCTACTTAGTTTTAATGTAGACTTAGCCTTAGGCCTAATTGATTTTTTTTTTAAGCGTCGATTAACGTGTCCAATGATTAGGGTCGTGATCAAAACGTTTTTTATTTCAAAAAATACAAAATGTGTTTAGGGTCAAGATCTAATGTTTAGTTTTGGTACTTCCTCAAAAACTTTTTTTCAGATTTCTTGGATTTTTGTTGATAAATAGCAAGATACATGTACCGGTACTAGCAATACTAAGACCCATTTCACACTCCCTGCTAGTGCTAGACCGCTCTAGAGGAATGGTTCTTGAAGAATGGTTTGTTTGCTTTCACACTCCGCATTTTTTATGTCTCAAATCGCTCACCAGGTCAAAGTGGTCTTGTTGCTATGGCACTACGGAAATCAAACTGTATACTGCCTGCCTGATGCTTTTATCTTTATATCTTTCCAAGGCTTCTTTTTTTCCACTTTCCTTTTTTCTCCACTTTCCTTACTTCTCCGTATGCATATTATACTATCATCTGGTTTTTCTTGTGTTTTCCTTTGGTTTCATCATTCTATCATCTTCTCTCTTTTTTTACTGTTTTACTGTATGTTATACCTTGTTTTATCATTCTATCACTTCATTTTCTCTTTCTATTTTTCCTCGTTTTCTTTTGTTTTATCGTACTATAGATCGTCTTTTCTTTCTGTACATTTCTTATGTTTTTCTATGTTTTTATCATTCTATCTTTATCTCTTTCTATCTTTCGTGATGTTTTCTTTGTTTTCATCATTCTATCATCTTTTCTTTCTTGACATTTCTTATATTTTTTTTTGTTTATATCATTCTATCATTTTCTCTTTCTATTATTTTTTTCTTTGTTTTTATCATTTTATCTTTTTATCTTTCCTTGTTTTCTTTTGTTTTTCTTTGTTTTTATCATTTTATCGTTTTCTCTTAATATCTTTCCTGTGCTTTTCTTTGTTTTTTTCATTCTATAGATCTAATCTTTCTCTATTTCCCTGTTTTCTTTTGTTTTTCTTTGTTTTTATCATTCTATCATTTTCTCTTTCTATCTCTTCTTACTCATGCATGAGTCAGTGGCAGATCTGGAGGGGGGGGGGGCACATCTGGCCCGTGCCCCACCCCTTTTGGAAGAAAAGTATGCATTTTGACCATAAAGGATCTGCCCTTTTTTCGATTGTGCCCCCCTCTTTTTTTTTGCTTGTCAGAGAAACTGGACTGGGGAAGAAGTTGGAGAAACATATATGTATGTTTTTATTGGTATTCTAATAAACAACTATGGAATCATGTAAATGTCAAAAGAAATTAATATAGATACTAAACCAAGTAATTTAAGCATGAAAATAACCATTTAACCTGAAAGCAGATGCACGTGTCTATGGGGCATTTTAAACCATGTTTGTTTTGTTTTTTAAATGGGTGATTTAAAACATTATTAAAAAATACAGTGTTTTATACATGCCAACCCTGTTAACAAGTCTAAATGTACTATGAAAAACTTTGGACTGTCATGTTTGTTTAGAAAAATTCATGAAGTGAAAGTGTCTATAAAGTACAAACCATGCAAACAGTCACGTTCATGACATTCAGTATTGACTATTATTACCTATATAAGGCATTTTAGCGGCGCATTAAAAACGCATAGTTTTGTCCGCTTGATTCGCGCGTGCAATATGAGAGGATATTGCACGGAACGCTGAATTCCCCACAGGCTACAGTACTAAACTTGCCGTGCAATATTATGCCATATTTTGTCTGGTCTGTTTGCGTGTGCGCAAATAATGCAACGCATACACACATACGCACGTGACGTCATAAAGAGGTTAAGTTAGCTTGTGTGATCACAATAAAGTATGATGAGGGGCTCTATTAACTGAATGTGGTTGGTTAAATGATTATTAAGTTCTAAATCATTTTCCTGTAGGGTATAGATAGTAATAATTATATTGGATGGCTTTATTTCATGGAATACCAGAAAATATTCCACTCGTTAGGGCCAATATTGCACTCATCTTCAATTCGTGCAATATTAGCTCTAACTCGTGGAATATTCTCTGGTATCCCATTCAGAGCCATCCAATATATTATAATTATTGCATGTGTTAAACTTTGTTCAGCTGAATTAGTATGTACATCTATGTCTTGATTTCCTTGTAGCTAAGAGTACAGAATAGTAAGCAAATAATTACCGTTGGTGAAGGTGATGGGACAAACTAGATCACTTTCGAGGCGATCTGGATGTAGCCATCTTTGCGAAGCGAAGCTGAGGAAAGATACAAAGTTTTTTGCTATCTAGAAAAGACTGAAATTGGTGTCTATGACATGTTATTCTATATGAATCATGATCTTATGCGCATTTTGCTGACTTGTATAGGGCCTGGAGCCATATTTGTTACCTTAAATGAAAGAGAGCTTTTGCTTAATACACAAGGTGAGGATCCAGGATGATATTCTGAAAAATTATGTTAAAGTACCGGTATGTTTACTGTCATAACAATTCTCAGTATTAAAGGACAAGTCATTGGTTGATGTCTGTGCAAAGCTGGATGCTTTTAGCATCTGTGCAAGGCTAAATAATAATTGTGTTCATTCTGCATAGTTTCATTTTTTTGTGACAACGTAACTTTTACTAACATAAAATATTTTACATAGTTTCCCCCTGGACCTGCAATGCCATCATAGTCTTCCTTCGTCTTTGTGAGTCTAGATCCAAGACATTTCTTCATTCTATCAAGCACTAGTTTACACATTCATATGTAGGCTACATTGGAACACATACAGGGAGAGGCATTATTCAGACCCCAGATATTGCTTCTAATGCTTCCAGAGTTTAAAAGAAAGATAAAATTTTTGATTCCTAGATATTATGTGAAAGAGCTGTGCTTTATTCTCATTTTCACCAATCACCAAACAATATTTTGCTCTGTACATGTATGTTTAGAGGTTCCATGTCATTAAACTATACTCAAAATATGGGCTTCAAATATTAATTTTATGAAGAGATATTGCAAGTTTGATTACTCTCTCTATATTAAGCGTAAAAGCAACTCATGAGTAGACTACTCAACGCACCTACATGTAAACCCATACGCCAAGATAAAGAGCTCGCGCGGAACCGAACTCCGAGTTTGGTTCCACACGAACATTTTCATGTTATCCTTTATTTCCTTCATGCTGTACTCCTTAACTGTTGACGTATAGAATGCCAGATAAAGTACTTTGAGGTTGATTTGATACTTTGTAGCTGTACACAATTAATTTTTTTCAGGTGATTGGTACACTTATGCAATAATTAAGACAGTGAATACAGAATTACAGATGGAAGGAAGAACAGAGAGGGTGTAGGAAAGAATATAATATATGCAAACAGAGAGAAAGACAAAGTGAGGTTGAGACAGATTATTTTACATGTACAAATATAAAATGGAGAATATTCATTGTATTTTATGGTCAATGAGAGCCACAATACCTGGAGCCCTGGCCACAAAGAGTATCAAAGAGTATCAAATCAGTCAATATTGGTTGCCAAAAGGGCAGATTTTCACTTAGTGTCTGTATCAAGGAATTCAAAGGCTATTTGTACAGTATTCTCGTTGATTCAAGAATAATGAGCTCTGATGAACAACCAACATTTTTGTACTTGTAGTTGACATTGAAGAATTTTAACCACAGTAAAACCACTGAATAGACTCCTCAACGACCAATAACAACAAATTCTTGGACACTTTCGGATATGATAATTATTTTGTTTGGTCTGTTTCAGTCTGTTGTTGGTCTCGTAGTCAGGTTAGACTGAGAGTCATGTTGAGAAGTTAATTCTATAGTGGACAGGATGTGAACATTTTTCTGATTTATTTGCCTATAATGCACATGTTCCTTTTATTGGAGAACTAAATTTGACTTCCTGATCTTTCCCTGAGGAGCAATGACACCTTCATGTAGTGTACTAGTATCAAAGCAAATATTCATGAGTCACTCAAAATTATGACTCTACCCACGCTCATCTGCCATACACTTCTAAGATCTACATTGTATGTAGGCAGTTTTCTGTACTGTAGCTCTGTAATTGACACCGATGTCATGCTGATGGAAGCTTGATTCATCTTAAATGAAGACCAAAACGTGAAAATACAGTCAAGTGCATATAGACTGCATGTACATGTATAACAAAAGTTACGTTCATTCACGGGGCGTGTGACTTCAAAACTTTAAGTTAACGGAACAACGACTTACTATAAACAGCGACGAGGGTTCACACAGGCCTGAAACAACAACGCTTGTTGTTCTATGATTACAAGTCGAGCCATCATCATTTAACATGAACAGAGAGGTCATAGTTAACAACAGGTTTGCTAAACGGTCCATAACTATGACGGAGGACCCCCTGCTGTTGGTGGTTTCGGCGTCGGTCATAGAACTACAAGTAAACTTAAAGTTTCGAAACTATTAGTATTAGTCCATTCATATGGCCTGAAACTACAAGAGAAACTTTTGAAACTACTACCGAAACTTAAAGTTTAGCTCCCTTCGTGTGAACTGGACTAAAGTGTTAACTGTAAATTTATAATGAGTAATCCTCATGTTCTTCCTCCCATGCTGGGTCTCTGCTCCTCACCCCTCCCTAGACAATTATGCTTGTGCATGTACATGTAGATGCCATAATTCTACATAATGGTACCTGCTGACTGAGGCATTGGTGAAAAGGAAAGGTTGTGCAGTGGTACTGAAAATCTACTATTTTATTTCATAGTTTTTGTGATTGTGTCTGTTTATATGGATCTTTTGCTTTTAACATTTTATTAATCATGTGTCCTGAAAGCTTTGGTAAGATAGAACTGCATACAGAACTGGTGATATTGGAGAGAAATATCCATGCAAATTAATTATTTATTATACAAGCATACTCATCCTTTGGACTTGGTTGCATTTGGTTGCTTCATGTACCAGGGGGGTGTTTCATAAATCTGTTCGTAAAGTTACGAATGACTTTACGAACGACTGGAACATGATCTTAGGTGCTATATCAGATTCTCACCCATTTAGCACAAGAACTGATGACCAGTGGTGCGTTAAGTCGTGCGTAACTTACGAACAACTTTATGAAACACCCCCTGGTGCATGAAGCAACCAAATTGATATGGAAATGAAGATGAAGCACCACATTGACATACATATACATGTAAATGCAGTGTGTTTTAAGGCTCACCTTCATAATGAGAAATGCACCATTTTTAATTCAATTTGGGGGTGAAAATTTACACAGAATACAGATCAATTTTGTAACAGGTGCATAATATAGACCTGTATCATATATCAATCGCATAGATTAATCTTGCAAAATTATTAATTAATCCATTTATTAATAGACTCCTGTATTATTGATAAAATCAGTTATATTTTCAAAAAGTATTTCAGATTTTAAACATCTTGTGAATTTATCGTCATATGACGTAGCATGTACCTGAAACTGAAAGACCAAGATTCATACATCACTATGTGCAGTAATTTGTGCATAAAATCACTTTTTATGTTGTTGCGCATTAATCAGATTTCAAGACATGGTTTTCGCTAATTATAAATGACTGCACTGTTGAATGTTCGTGTCAATGTTGCCACGATTCACTGAACCGTTGATTGACTACGTATGACGTACTGTAATCAAAATTTATATATGAGCACTAAAGAGAGAAAAAGAATACTTACATGTATATCAAGAATTTATGAATAACACAAACCACAGGTGCATTTAAAGTATTAATTTTAAAAAAGAAGAAATTTGTAAATATTCTTAATGGCAATGAATGAACGCTGATGATAATAAACACCAACAAAATTCAAAATGGTTCTTGGCATGAAAATAGAGTCGTGACCATAATACCACTTTTTGTACATGCCTGAATGATTTTGACCCTGATCCTGGTCATTGTAGGATAGTGTAACTGTATGGGCATGGACCTACTAGAGATGGGTGTGCCAGTCATCCAAAACTTGAATGATTGAAAGATAACAATTTGTTTGCTTGTAAACACTGTTGTTTTGTTCAGCATTTTGTCAACCCTATTCAAGTAAAGGCCTACATGTATGGGAGTATATGCAGACCATTTATAAGAGCTTTCGTTATTTACATGTAGCTTATAAAACCTATATGATGGTTACATTTCCCTGTACTGACAAACAGGTCTGACAAACATCAATGAAGCTTTGAGGTCGTTGAGAGTAATATATTTAGAAACTTACATATTTCTTAGGAGAAAAAAGGAATTGGAATTTGATATCGTGAAAGGTTGGGACAGATAATGCATTGATATGGTTCCATTTTTTATTTTCTTCAATGCATCTTTCTTTGTCATCATTTTGTATAGAATAGCATGAAGTGACGTGAAACCTGCTAGAAAATATACACTGTACACTGTAGGCCTTTATTCTGTCAATAATGTGCTCATGGTCCGTTGTCTATTTAGAAAAGTTGTTTGCCTTCAAAAGCTGTTTTAAACTTGGCCAGAATTGTGAGCTTTGATCGTATAAAATCTGTGCAAGATTGCATTCAGGTTAAATTTTTTACAATTTGTACTAGTAGGCCTGCAAAATTTCTCATTCTTGTGAGTTATTTTTTTTAAAGGTTAATGCTGCAGTAGTGTTTGCCGAAATACTTCACTTATCTACCAACATGGTAATATTTGGGATGCGATATATTAAAGTATTTAATGAAATTGAATGTACATGTACATGTGTACATGTAAGGACATATATACGCTTCTTTTCCAAGGGTTTATGTGACAGTAATTACCTATTGCACTATATGACAAAAATCACACACAATCCTGAAGGCTCCATATGTACGTATCATAATGGCAGGGTAGGCATGGATATCACCTCCTCAAATATCTGATTTTTAAGCTACCGGTAATACCCAGAACTCCTGATTATGTGTACTTACATGTAAGCTTGGCCGCAGTGCACATTAATCATTCATTACTCAAACATCAACATGCTTTCAGTATTTTAGTACATGTATGTGGCTGGGATTGCTGTATAGCAGTTTACCAAGTGCCATGTTTCCTGTTTTTAGTATAAAATAAAATATTTGAAAACATTGAATTAGGCAGTCCTGAATGAATGGTTCCAAGGAATTGATTTGTAAAAAACAAAAAAAATCAGCACTAATGTCAATAATCAAAAGATATGGGATGGTAGTAATATGGTAGTAATATCCATTTCAACATGTTTAAAAAGAAAATTAGAAGTAACTTGAACTAGAGATATATGTACTCTCCATCCAATATGAAATAAAGTAATTATTAATACAAATAATAAAGCAATTATTAATACAAATAATAAAGCAATTATTAATACAAATAATAAAGCAATGTACTTTGTAAATAAAGTAATTATTAATACAAATAATGAAGCAATGTACTTTGTAAATAAAGTAATTATTAATACAAATAATGAAGCAATGTACTTTGTAAATAAAGTAATTATTAATACAAATAATGAAGCAATGTACTTTGTAAATAAAGTAATTATTAATACAAATAATAAAGCAATGTACTTAGTAAATAAAGTAATTATTAATACAAATAATAAAGCAATTTACTTTGTAAATAAAGTAATTATTAATACAAATAATAAAGCAATGTACTTTGTAAATAAAGTAATTATTAATACAAATAATAAAGTAATGTACTTTGTACATCGATTTTAAAGAGTGCTAGCATAGAAAGGGGCTGAGGGAGGTCTCCAAACAAATTTATTTTTGAAAAGGAGGCCTTGCTAAAAAAAATTCCATTTCAGCAACAACCCCACCCCCCCCCCAAAAAAAAGCCACCGTACATAATATGAAGAGGTCCACCATAAATGAAGAACAAAAGGCTGCTTTAATACATTTTGTCAAGCTACATTTATTATTTAAAACAGAAGTTGTAAATTAGCACTCTGAAATAGAATTTGTTTACTGAACACTTGTTGCTACATGTATGTCTTTCCTATCATATTTGGATATTATAATTTCAAATTTCCAGTTACTGTAAATGCAGAAATATACGCAGTACATTAATTTTCTGCGTGCGCGAATTCTAGAACTTGCGAAAATATTAGCCTGATTTCAGCACATTAATATGTGTGTGTGTCCAATTCATTTTTGAGCGTGTGTGTGTAGTTGCGCATGTTGTATGCATTTGAATGGACTGCGTGTGTGTAAATTAATAAATGGAGTGGGTATACATGCAAGCGTGTAATTGCGCAGTTCGAATTTAAGAACCCGCGAATATGTTTTGGGGTTGCTCAGCGCGAAAATTTAATCGCGCGAAAATAACAGCGTTTACAGTAGTCTTGAGAGGAAAAAATGACATGCATTCAATGACTATCTAATTTTAGTTTAGGTTTATCCAAATGAAAGACTGAAAGACTACAATACTACAGTAGAGTACGTACCACACATATTTTCTCCTAGATAATAAAATGGAACTCCATTTACAATTTACAACAATTTTTTTCCCCCATTGTTGCATACTTCAGTTGAAAAAGAACTACTGATGTATGATATGACAAAGTGCCTTTAGCTGCATTTAAATGAATGATATTCTCACATCTCACATGCATAATGAATGAAGGAGGATAGTGAAGATATAGTTCAACTATTATCCCCATCAATCTTTCTACTGTTCCTAATGTATAATGTATGTTGGATGAGAAGTAGCAAGGTAGTTACATGATATTTTATTATACCCCAGTTCAGACCACCAAAACTCACTTATCATGTATGAAAACCATGCAGCTTTGTAAGTAATTAATTTTTTCTCATCTGAATGTTGTATTGTAATGAAAGGTCTAACTTATACTTAATATAGCGAAATAGAGGTTGAGCACCATTTTGAATGAAAACTTCATGAAATATAAGTTGCTAGTGTGAAGATTGTAGTAAACAGAAACCATGTAACTACACTTGAACAATGACATGAACACATCCCTCAACTAGTTCTGTATTAAAAGTAAAATAATGTTCCTTTACTTATTTTTATTCCATGTGTATGCCTCTTTTGCGATAATAATTCCTCATACAAAGTTGTAATCAGTTTACATGTATATAAATTTTCTCTCGTGTGAATGACCTACATGTACATGTATATGAGTCTGACTCCTTGGTTACTTGCCCCCCGGGGGGGGGGCCACTCAGATATATGGGTGTACACATGCGTGTCCATGGGTCTTCAAAATACCCCCCTAAACAGGTTTTATACTTGGATGAAAAAAAGACCCCTTAAACAAGGATTTTTGCGCTGTTCTTCATCATCCAACCCTCCTAAACAGGTTTGACTTCGGCCAGATTAGTCAAAAGCATCCCTTTTTGTTGAAAATCAGCCTTTTTGGACCCCTTAACGCGTAACACGCGTTCCACCTGAAAAAAAGACCCCTTTAACCGCGTTTTCTTGGACGCGCATATGTACACCATATCTGAGTGGCCTCTGAATTGGTGTACCTATTAAAGGAAATAGTATGAGCTTTAGAACTTACTGTATATTAAGAAGTTGACATCATTTCTTTAACTCTTTTAGTCTATCCATACAAATATCTGTGCCAGTTCCTAATTACAGCACGGTAAATATGACCCTGAAATTACCCCAAATAATACGCACATGTATGCATATTTGTTTTGGTGTACACACTACTTGCTTAACATGTCAAATCATGCTGGTGCACACATCATGGTGCTTGGAAAATGACAGCGTATAAATGACCTTTAGCTGCATATGTGCAGATTGTAATTACGAACTGGCTTATTTCAACAAATTAACTAGTAGCAACCTTTTTTTTTCTTTTGATAGTTGTATGAGAAGGTTGTAAAGGAAATCACATGAAAGTGGAAATTTTTCCTATATATTGCTTTCTATTCCTTTCCATCTTTAAAGGGAAATCCAACCTTAATGGCAAGTTGCTCAGGAATTAGTAATGTCACTGTGATGTAGTGGCAGACAACTCCACCATTTGCTCCAACACACAAAAGGACTAAAATGTCAATTTTCAAAATGTATTACTCGGTAGGATCTTTTTTTTCATGAGGACCTATAACAATATGCTATCTACAATATATTTGAGTACTGCCCTGAGGGTAAAGGCGCTTCAGAGAAAACTGCCAATATGTGTTATTTTTGTGTACGACAAACAGGACGGTTGACTGCTAGTATGTCACAGTCGACTCACCAAATTGCCAATTTGAGATTTGCATAGATGTAGTGATCTCATTTTTCAAACATCTAACTTTTTTATTCCTTGTCTGCTTTCTTTCAAACTTTCACAATCCTATTGTTCTTACTTTTCTGCTTTCACATAAATCATCTTATTACCAAGGTTGGATTGCCCTTTTAACTCCTCTTTTCTCTTGTTACTGTGATAATTCTTGTTCTGGGTACATATTATAAACTGAATTCAAAAATATGACCCACTCTGTTAGCTTACTATGAAAAGGAAATGTAATGATTTGTTTGTCTAACTTAACACTTTTAATACTTCAGCATAAACCTCATTCAATAATCTGCCACCTACATTGTCATTATATAGATTGTAAAATAGGCACAAATGTTGTATTTGGCAGACATTAACACATGCATACCACCAAATATGCAATATTTTGCTTCCTACATGTACAAGTTTATTGATCCATATTTCAAAAATGCAGAAAATTAGCCTCCACTGGCATAAGAAAAACATACATAATAATATACATAATAACAATAAACATAATGGTAATAATAATATCACAATTTAAATGCATACATTATATAAACATATAAATACTCGAGTAAAAATAGTGAAAGAAAGAAAGAAAAGAAAGACAGAGGGACAGGGAATGTACCAGAGTGATAATCAGACTACCCAAAATAGAAATACGATACACCCCGAAAGGAACAAAACATACATGTACAGGCATACAAAGAGAAAATTTAGGAATCACATTGCATTTTGAAAGCATATTTTGTGACTTAATTGTTAGCAGGGACCAATGCAAAGTACACATGGTATTATTACCCAATAGGCCCTACCACTAAGTACCAGGCAGATATGAACAGTATCAAAACAGCATTTTATGGCTTGTGCAGTGAAGCGTGGCAGGGCTTACAGATCATACTAATCACACAGCAGCATATGAAGTCTGTAGTTCATAATACATGTATGAGCTTTCCTGTGTTATATATTTTTGTCAAAGATTCCTATCATTCAATTAATTAGCCAGAGTGCCTTATTAGTAGTTGCAACAATACGCTGTAGAAACTATCGATCGGCATTGATGTAGTACCGTAGCTGGGTAGAGCCATTTCTTCTAACAAAGTCTTTGCCCCTTATTTTTCTTTGGTTTGATTATCTTGTTATCCTTTTCTGTCTTTTATAGATTAATTAATATTTCCTCTACAAATGCACATTGTGTTTTAATGTACCACAATGCACTGCAATACTTGCCAAGGGAAGTGAATACTGCATTTGTGCACTATTGCTGATGCTTATGTGAAAAGGGTAATACTAACACAGGACATGTACCACAATATTATGGTATTATTATAGCATTGCCCAGCTAATACGAAGGATAGGCAGGCAATATTTGGTATTCATAGATACGAACCAGGCTATACGTGACTGTACATGTAGTTGCATCAAGAAGAGGAAAATATCTGCTTTCTAATCATACATTTTACATGACCCTACTCACAGTTCTGTTGTCATGGATGACAGGGCGCCAATGTTTTAAAAAATTCATGTGAATAAAAAAATCCTATCTGACAAATTTTGAGACTAAAGGCAGCTGTCAAACTTGTGATAATAAAGGCATTATGTAAATTGAATCCAAAATCAGAATAAAGCCATTAAATTTTTTATAATCATGTATAAATTACCCTTTCGACTCCTCAACTGAATATATGGAAACAATAAAAGTTATCTCATAGGTACATTTGACTCTCCCTCTCTTTTTTTTTTTCCATCCTTATATTCATTATTTTTTGCTCTTTCTTTTGATTTAGTGTATTTGATAAATTTTGTGATTTTGTACATGAAATACAGTCAAAATTCCAGAATGAGCTGTGAAGTTTATTCTATAGCTGGTATGTTCATCTTATATGTGAACGTGTAGAAACACAATACGCTTTATATTGTCGGGTAAAGGACATTTTAGAAGTTTTTTACTTCTCTATATTTTACATTAGCGGTAATTTTAATCCAGTTGCCATCTCTTTCTTTATGTTTCCCATTACAGCAAGACATTTCTCTCTTGGAGAGTAAGGTGGTGGCTCTTGAAGGGGACCTCTCCAAGAACCATCTGGTCATCAGTCAGCTGCGGGATGCAGTCCGGTCGTTGGCTAAGGGTCAGGTGCCTTCCAACCTTGATGCTCTAGTCAAACCCATTGATTCAGCCCAGCATGTCCAGCACCAAGATGGTTGGTTTGGGTTTGGTAACAAGAAGGGTCCAGGACCAGGTCTTCCTATGGGTGGGGTTCCTGCAGGAGGGGTGCCTAATCACAAGGACCAGTTCATTGTAGCAGAGGGAAAAGTCCATGTGGAGCCAGGGGAGTGTAAATTTGCTGATACTCCCACCGGGAATACCACAGATGTACAGGTAAAGTTGAGCATAGTTTTCTGTCTTATGCACAAAATACAGGTAATGTATAAAATCCCGATTAAAAATTAGTAATAAAAAACAAACAAACTATTTAAATAAACATTCTCTTATTGTACCATCACTTTACTGAAATAATGTATATTCCATTGGTTGAAAGTGACAAAAACATACGTGAGAGAAGAACAATTTATTTCAGAAAAAAAAAAACATAATGCAATATACTGCTCTCAAAGGAAATCTCACTTCCCTGTACAAATTCCCCAAAAACTCTTCTTTAAAAAAAAAAAAAAGGATTTTTTGCTGCTTGTTGAAATGTAGAAAGGAAGAATCCAGCAAAGATTTATGGAGTATTAAGAATTACATAAAATGTAATCATGATCTGGCCCACAGTTCAAACTTTACTTGTTAAAAGTTTGTGAAAGATTGATTTGGCCTAACAAACAGAAATTGCTGATTGGGATTGGTGATTTATTAATAGGGAAGTCCACCCTGATATTTTGTTGATTTTAATAAAAGCAGAAAGATTAAAGAAACAGTTGAGTTAAAGATTGAGGGAAGATGTGTACAACATATTTTTTTGATGTGTCGGAAGCTGCGTTGCCATGGAAACGGCAGATCTATGACAGAAAATCAAGGAAACACCTTGCGGATCGAACTACTTCCTCAGTTTTTGACCGAAAGTCATGAAATTTGGTACACACATTGGTCTTGATGGGAAGATGTGCAAGACATATTTTTCGGATGAGTCGGAATCTGCGTTGCCATGGTAACGACATATTTATGGCAGAAAATCAAGGAAACACCTTGCGGATCGAACTACTTCCTCAGTTTTTGACCGAAAGTCATGAAATTTGGTACACACATTGGTCTTACTGGGAAGATGTGTACAACATATTTTTTTGATGTGTCGGAATCTGCGTTGCCATGGTAACGGCATATTTATGGCAGAAAATCAAGGAAAGTTTTTGACCGAAAGTCATGAAATTTGGTATACACATTGGTCTTGATGGGAAGATGTGCGAGATATATTTTTCGGATGAGTCGGAATCTGCGTTGCCATGGTAAGGACATATTTATGGCAGAAAATCAAGGAAACACCTTGCGGATCGAACTACTTCCTCAGTTTTTGACCGAAAGTCATGAAATTTGGTACACACATTGGTCTTGGTGGGAAGATGTGCAAGACATATTTTTCGGATGAGTCGGAATCTGCGTTGCCATGGTAACGGCATATTTATAGCAGAAAATCAAGGAAACACCTTGCGGATCGAACTACTTCCTCAGTTTTTGACCGAAAGTCATGAAATTTGGTACACACATTGGTCTTACTGGGAAGATGTGTACAACATATTTTTTTGATGTGTCGGAATCTGCGTTGCCATGGTAACGGCATATTTATGGCAGAAAATCAAGGAAAGTTTTTGACCGAAAGTCATGAAATTTGGTATACACATTGGTCTTGATGGGAAGATGTGCGAGATATATTTTTCGGATGAGTCGGAATCTGCGTTGCCATGGTAAGGACATATTTATGGCAGAAAATCAAGGAAACACCTTGCGGATCAAACTACTTCCTCAGTTTTTGACCGAAAGTCATGAAATTTGGTATACACATTGGTCTTGATGGGAAGATGTGCGAGACATATTTTTCGGATGATTCGGAATCTGCGTTGCCATGGTAACGGCATATTTATGGCAGAAAATCAAGGAAACACATGGCGGATCGAACTACTTCCTCAGTTTTTGACCGAAAGTCATGAAATTTGGTACACACATTGGTCTTGGTGGGAAGATGTGCAAGACATATTTTTCGGATGAGTCGGAATCTGCGTTGCCATGGTAACGGCATATTTATAGCAGAAAATCAAGGAAACACCTTGCGGATCGAACTACTTCCTCAGTTTTTGACCGAAAGTCATGAAATTTGGTACACACATTGGTCTTGGTGGGAAGATGTGTACAACATATTTTTTGGATGTGTCGGAAGCTGCGTTGCCATGGAAATGGCATATCTATGGCAGTACAGTAAATCAGGGAAAAATCTTGTGGATCGAACTACTTCCTCAGTTTTCGACCAAAAGTCAAGAAAGGCTGTTGTCACGGGGCGGGGGTATTAATCATCATCTTCAGTGATATTTCTAGTTTATCTTGCGAGCTTCTCTCCCATTTGGTTAGTACAGAAAATTTCATAAATGTTCATTTTCTTATTTATTCATAAAGGAATAGATTCTATATCTAATTTGCTCAGTTGAGATTTAGAACCTAAAAGCATGAAATCGCATTTACTATGATTTAACAGCAGAGAATTTGATTTCATCCAAGCATCAATATCAGCGATGCAATTTTCTAAATTGCACAAGGTTTGGAAAACTTGAATTTGATGCAGCGGAAAAGAAACAAAAAGTTGTATGTCATCTGCATATAAATGATAGTGATCAGAGTGACGTTGAAAAATATTTTGAAGACCGGTTAAATAGATCGAAAATAAGTTGGGCCCACCAACAGAGCCTTGGGGACCCTGCAGCTTAGCGGCCTAGCAGAGGATGTGAAATTATTCAAAAGGACAGACTGTGAATGGCATGACAGATATGATTGGAACCATTCGAGAGCCTGGCCATGGATACCCAGACTTGTAAGAGTATTTACAAGTATTTTGTGGTCTACGGTGCCAAAGGCTGAAGACAGATCTAAAAGGACCATGGCTGTGACGGTCCATTTCTCGTAATATAAAACTGGAAACAATAAAGGGCGAACAAGAGCTGTTTTTAAGACTGAGGGCACAGTGGCTTGATCTATATTGAAGAATGGTAGGTACTGGATCCTATGGACAAGATTTGGGAGGCATTTACGAAGAAGGGAACAAATTTCATCCGCAGTGGTACACGGAAAGATATCCAGTGTAGAAGAGGTGACAGGTACGAGTGGTACAACATTTGGAATGAGACTATCTCAGATTTTTTTTTTTTAACTTTTAAATGGAAGAACTTAAGAAATGTTTCGGCCATGGAACTGCCATCAACATGTGTAGGTAACAGAGTAAACTGTTTGCGCTTCAAAAGTCGATTGGCGACATTGAAGAGTTTCTTGTGATCATCTCCAGATTCTTCGATGAGTCTGGTGTGATATGAACGTTTAGCCTTGGATACAAGGTAGTTCACCCATTCTCTCTGAGCACAAAACAACTCTCAGGTCTATTTGGAGCTTCTCGTTGTTGCGTCATTTCCTCTCAAGTCTCCGTCGCTCCTTCTTTGCTTTTGAGATGTCAGTGTTATACCAAGGACTGTCCTGGTGAGATCTCCCTTTACGAGTCCTGGCTGGTGCATGAGAGTCCAATACCCTGCTAAGTTCTAGGTTGTAGCGGTTGACAGCATCACCGACGTTCTCCGTTGCTAAAGGCATGATGCTGCTGCTATTAACATCATTGGCAAAATCAGTCCTGTTAATGCCCTTTATATTACGAGAAAAGAAAGTGTCAACTTTCCTTTTGGGCTTGTCGAAAAGAAGCAAACAAGTGATAGCAGAGTGGTCAGAGATACCAGGTATAACACATAGGTGTGAATACAACAATCTCTCGGAGTTCCAGAATGACGTCAAGAATCTGACCATGATCATGTGTAGGCGTAGTCACCAACTGGCGAAGTCCATGGCTGTTGACGAGGTTATTGAACCTTTGGGTATGTTTGGGATTAGAGATTGTCTATATGTATTTTAAGATCTCCTGTGATAACAACTTATAACTTATACAATTTCTCATCCAACAGATCTGAAAATGCATTAATGAACAATGAAAAAGATTGATAACCTGGTGGTCTTATAAATTAAAGATCTCAAGACTAGACGGCTGACATAGATTTGAAAGTTGTATAGTTGACTGATTGGTTAATAACTACAGAGAGATTATCCCTAAACAAGAACCCGACACCTCATCCACGCCTGGAGGCTCTGGGGTGGTGCAGAAAAACAAAACCAGGAGGAGTGAGGTCTGCGATGACGGCATCATCCGATGGAGACAGCCATGTCTCACTAATAGCAACGATATCAAATTTATTATCTGTCACAAAATCATGAAAGATGGTTGATTTGTGGCGAAGGGAGCGGGCATTAATCGTACATAATCTAAGATGATCTCTGAATCCCCCACGGCCACCCCTTTTACCTCGATGTTTCTTCGGCCCTCGCCCGATACCTAGGGACAGGCCACAATGTTTTCCTTGCGCCATTTTTCAGATTTATTGCCAGAATTGAATGAGTGAAGAAATTCACTAGTATATGAATATCCGAACTTGAGGAAGAGACAACGCTAGATGGGCCTGGATTTTGATTAATGTCTCCACAAATATTTAGTGATTTGACATGATAGGTTAATACAGAATTGGAATAGTACTGTATGGGACTCCCAATGTACTTTCCCTTTGATTGTACAAAAACACTGACATTGAATTGCAGAGAGTAGCTTGCTCTCATACAACAATAAGTCTGTGACTGATGAGTGCTACTACACAAAAGAAGCACAAAATATACAAAGGCATGCAATTCAGTGGTATCATTGTGATAGTGAAAGTGACCCACACAAGTACAGTATGATCTATAGGCAAAACAGAAATAAAAATATAAAATTTGTTTACAAATTAAAATTCCTCCCATTAAGCCTCTTCATTTACTAACTATTGTCCACGGCGGACCATTGAATATTAATGAGCCAGAAAGACGAGGATCTTGGGTATTTGATTCCAGTTCATCATGACTTGACCGTGAACCGGAATAGCCTGGTGGTTAAGTCGCTGCCCGGCAAGCAGTAGATGACAGGTTCGAATCCCGCTGGTTCCAATTTTTTCTGACTTGTGTTTTTCATTACAGATCGAGCATACGATCTTTAACACTGGGAGTAATGCCTAAAAATTTATTTACAAATGTTCAATGTTGTCTCATTTGATTGGAAACCTTTTTGTATGTCTTTTAACGACTTGAAATCTTATAAAGAAAATGTCTTTTGTTTTACAATTTCATCACTTATTTTCAACTACTTATTCTTTGAATATCTGTGTTGGGAAACTACCCATTTATTTTTCCGGAAAATTTGAAGGGCATATATATAGCATTAACATTTCTTGAGTTACTTAAATTTGAATATGACCATGCAAAACACAGCCCACTGGTTGCAAGGAGAGTGTGACATTTCAGGCACTGGAAATAAAATCAGCCATTTTTGCACTTATGCATACGACCTGCGGTCTGACTGTTGTTGCTGTGATTGTCTACATTAAATCTTAATTTACGTTTAAATAGTATAGTTTTGTGATAAATCCATGGTATAATCAATAACTCCTTGGTATAATACAATAGGAAAGGACCAGATGTTCTGTTGCCAACTTGGCATGGTCAGTTTCATAGTATAAATGATTAGCACAGTGAGTGTACAGGCCTTGAAAAAAATTATTGGACCAGCTGCATTTGGAGGTATATAGGTAGTTAGGTACACAGACGGCTCCTGATGGGAAATAGTGTTCACCTTTTTTTTTCAACATGTATTCCTATATAAAGTTCAATGCTGAAAACGATGCTCAAAGTGCCCAAATTTTATGTTTTAGTGGTCCACCATTGTTGTTATGCATTTCAGAGCCATCCTTGGGGCTAGAAACGTTCTTTCGGTCATGAATACCCGCTATAAACAGTAAAATGAAATATGGTAACTGTTAAGACCCACCACAGACCAAAGATTTTTCTCGAGGTAAAAGAAACTATATCGAAAACAAGCTGCTGAAAACTGCTTATCCAATAATAGCGAGCCAATGGAGTAAAATGGAGTCAAAAGGGGCCTGAGCTTTCGATCCTAGCAGAATCTTCGTCAGAGGCAAAAAGACAAACATAAAGACCAAGACAAACATATATGAAGAGCTTACTTGCAAAAGGCCCTAAATCCATTTTTTATCATATGGCACTTTTTTATATGCCTTAATAAAGATTCACCATGTGCATCAAACTGGCTATATTTCAGCTTCTAAAAGTTTCAGGAAGTTTGTTAAAAATGAGATGAAAATTATGTTTTCTTTCAAAAGACCCTAAATCCAAAACACTTTTCTTGCAAAAAGCCCTATATCCATTCATCTATCCTGCATCCTGATTGGCTAAGAGAATAGGTTTTTGGCATGAATGACCAATCATGCGCCTCCACACAACACACAGCCATCTACCCAGAGACTGTGTGAGAATCTTTCCAGCTTTTTGACATTTTTTATGGGAATTAAATACACAAAATTCCTTAGTTTATCAAGATCTTGAAAATTACTACAACAATGGAGCTTGCAGATATAACCAACAATCCCAGAAAAAAAAAGAATGAAATGAAATGAAATCTTATTGCATGTACATGAGTAGGTGATATGAGGATGGTGTGATATTGAAAAAGGTTCAGCAGGTGCTGTTAACTCAATGACATGAATAATACAGCCATGACAAAGATGATGGTGATGATGCTAATTAGTGATGGTGATGTTGATGATGACAGTGATAAATGTGATGATGGTAGAAATGGTGATAGAGATAATGATAATAGTGGTGGCATTGGCAATGATAATGGCGATAAAGGTATTTACGATCTCCATAATGACGATGATGATGGCGATGGTGATGATAACAACAATGATGATTAGTAAATGAAGAAGCTTGACTGGGGAGGAATTTTTTAATTTGTAAACAAATCTTTCGGCATATTACTCCCAGTGTTAAAGATGATCGTATGCTCGATCTGTAATGAAAAACACAAATCAGAAAAAATTGGAACCAGCGGGATTCGAACCTGTCATCTACTGCTTGCCGGGCAGCGACTTAACCACCAGGCTATTCTGGTTCACGGCCAAGAGGATCTTGGGTATTTGATTCTAGTTCGTCGTGACTTGGCCGTGAACCAGAATAGCCTGGTGGTTAAGTCGCTGCCCGGCAAGCAGTAGATGACAGGTTCGAATCCCGCTGGTTCCAATTTTTTCTGACTTGTGTTTTTCATTACAGATCGAGCATACGATCTTTAACACTGGGAGTAATATTCCGAAAGATTTGTTTACAAATTAAAAAATTCCTCCCCAGTCAAGCTTCTTCGTTTACTAACCATTGTTCCACGGCGGACCGTTTGAATATTAATGAGTCAGAAAGAAGAGGATCTTGGGTATTTGATTCTAGTTCGTCGTGACTTGGCCGTGAACCAGAATAGCCTGGTGGTTAAGTCGCTGCCCGGCAAGCAGTAGATGACAGGTTCGAATCCCGCTGGTTCCAATTTTTTCTGACTTGTGTTTTTCATTACAGATCGAGCATACGATCTTTAACACTGGGAGTAATATGCCGAAAGATTTGTTTACAAACAATGATGATGTTGGTTATGATGATGTCGATGCTGATTTCATTCATGTGTATGATGGTGTGATGCTGAATGTTCTGATGATGGTAATGGTGTGATGACGATGGCAATTATACGGGTGATAATGATGGTATTGGTTACGTGATGTGATGTTGATTATGATGATGCATTCTACTCTGGATACAGTAGATATTGTTTTTATTTTGAGCAAATCTGCTTTATTAAGGGCAGATAATGACTGGCTACTGTCAGTAGACAATACAAATTATCTTTGGAATCGACTTAAAAATGTTGCTATATCAGGCAAGGTTTATCCGAGCAAAGCAAATATTTTATGCAGTTATCTAGAGCAAGTCTGCTTTATTTTTAAGGTCAGATGATGATTTTCGATAAGTCACCCCAATTATCTTTCGAAGTTTAAATTTAGGTTTATTATAACCCATTGAACATAGGCAGGTGGAGCAGCACAAGAGGTTAGGTGAACAAGGGCGGTGGATTTTTGGTTCATTAGAAAGATTTTTAATGCGTAAATTACTATTATCATTCAAGACTTTTCTTGCAAAAGGCCCTAAATCCAAAAAAATAATAAATATAAAAAATCATATAAAATATTTGACGGCCGCAGGATTTTTAAAATTGTGATTATTGTTACTTGTGGTGATGTCTCTTAAACATACATGAAGATCTTCTTGAATGAAATCATAGAACTGTGTGAAACAAAAAATCTCAATTTACTAAGAAGTAGGTAAAGTGGATTTAGGGCCTTTTGCAAGAAAACTCTTCATATATAGACTACAGACACAAAACAGATTACATGTAACAGAAACTGTAAGGGAGGAACTGTGGACACAAAACAATGGGAACAAAAGGGGAGTATGGGGAGTCAAAACCCATGAGTCAAGTGGGTGTGGAGGGGGATTAAAACAAATACAAAGGCGTGGAGATCAAAGGAGAGTAATGAGTAAGGAGCCCCAAGCTCAGGGGTGGGTAACCTGTGAAAGCAAAAGTAAAAGAAACTAAGTATTATGGATATTTTGATATCAAAATACAATACATGTACATTGTGGGTATGATAATAGGGTGTCTACAGACATGTATGTGTCAGGTGCCTAAAATCTGATTTTAATGGGCCAAATGTAACATTTATGATTATAGAGCATTAAACTATAGTGGCATAACATATTTCTTTCTAAAGATATTTTAAATTGCCTTCTACAATCAAATCAATCAAGATTACATCATTTCAGGGGCACCTGAAAGGAGATGAAAAGCCCTGAATCTCTTTATGACGGCCCAATTGAAAATGCATTAAAAATCATATATTTCACTGACTAACACATCAAAACATGCACATGATATGCCGAACTTATTGATGATAGTCATGTATAATGAATAATACAATGTACATGTCAGGCACCCAGCTTCCATTAAAGGTTTCAGGTCCAGTTTTGTAAATAAGAGCCCATCAAAGGGACCATAGTCTTGCTCAAATAATGCAGTGAGCTTTAACAATATTGTTCTCTAAAGTGATCTCAGTACAAAGGAGTATGTACAAAGCACCATAGTTCGAAAATTCCAGCATTCCAGGAGAATATTTGAGTGCTAAAATCAAAGTTTTGAAAAAAAACCTTTCTGGCGAATATGACAGGATTTGTAAAACAGTCCCATACGGACCTTGTTGAATACTCCCACTCCCATAAAGATGTAAATGGGCAAAGAATGATGTTCAGTGGAAGTTATTCATAGCTTTCTGTTTCACGTGCCCCCAAAATGAGGAAATCTTGATTGATTTGATAAATACTATTTGTAGAACACAATTTCAAATATCTTTAGAAAGAAATATGTTATGCCACTATAGTTTAATGCTCAATCACTATGTTACGTTTGGCCCTCTAAAATCAGATTTTGGGTAGCTGACACATATGTGGTCACCCTCTTATCATACCCACAATGTATCATTGTATTTTGATATCAAAATATCCATTTCCTTAGCTTCTGTTACCCCAAGAAAAGCAGTGAAAGCTCTTTTCGAATCTAGTTAGTAGCTGGTCCTTTGGGCACTTTTGGAACAAAAACCTTTGGTGGGTCTTAACAATTTCATTTTTCAATCATGTCTCTTTTTCGTGCCATATTGAAATTTTGCAGTACCAAGAAATTATTTGTGTAATTTCATTTTACTGTTTATAGTGGGTGTTCAATACCAAACGCATGTTTTTAGCCGCTAAGTTGGCTCTGAAATGCATAACAACAATGGCGGGCCACTAATATTTGAAATTTGGGCACCTTGGGCACTTTTTATCAGAAATCAGTCGATGCCATTGTTTTCAGAATTAAATTTTACATGTACTGTGAATCCATGTTGAAAAAAGGTGAACACTATTTCCCATTAAATTTTACATGTACTGTGAATCCATGTTGAAAAAAGGTGAACACTATTTCCCATGAGGAGCTGCTGTCTGTACCTAACTACTAGGACACCTACAGTAAAGTCAAACTGCCCCAGAAAAATTGGCCCAGGCCACTGCCCCCCCCCCCCCCCCCAAATTTTCCAATGAGAAAGGGCTTTTGACCATATAATAGACTATAAATGTCTGAGAGGATGAATTTTAAGTGTTACTTGTCTTGGTTTGAGCACTATGGCCTGCTCAATATTCTACTGATAACATTTGGAGTGACATAAAATTTAAAGACAATAGAAAACTTTAAGTTATCGGAAAAGAAAGGATTTTAGCTAAATGAATGAGCTGCTGTATAGAGAAAAAATGCAACACCTTATTGACAGCATGTCACGTGGCACGACTGCTATCATCAAAGAAAGCAATTTTCCACCAAGATCTGAACAAACTGCATGCCTCTAGAGAATTGAGCATGGCTTAACCAGACTTCATACACTGTACATCCTTCTGGACGATTATCCCCGAGACCATCAGTGACAACACATTTATTTCCAAACCCCTACCCCTGGAGAATATTCCCAATAATTACCCTCTTGGATATTTTCATTCTGTTAGTTAATCTGAAATATCCATCTATTGGAGGTGCATGCCTTTAGATCTAATTGTCCTTTGGGGATGATTGTTTGGGGGGGGGGGGTAATTGTCTGAGGCTGAGGTGTTAGGTATTGAAGGGGGTAATTGTTTTAGGAAGTAGTCACCTGCTCATTATGAGTTTGCTAGTATAAATCAATTTGAAAGTTCAGTTACTGATGTAGCCAACACTTCCCACATACGCTCTTTAAAAGGAGCTGGTCTAATAATTTTTTCCAGGGATGTATTACCTTTGCCCATGCTGTGCCTGCTGTTACTGCACAGTGTAAAGAGGCTTGTCTTGTTATAGCCCAGTCACACCTACAAGATGACAACAGACTGAACAAACAATTACATTACCCCGAATCGCCAAGATTTTTTTGGTTTGGAGTCTGTTTGGCGGTGTTACTAAAGGTATTATTACAGTTGCTACTGACAGCACAGCCAATCATGAAATTGTACATTTGTGTACAGTGTACACCAGATGTTCAGGTATAAATGTAAACACATGGTACTGGACTAACATTTGCTATTCCAGGAGAAAACAACCTGTATCGACAAGATATAGTTTTACACAGGTACATTTCATGCACTGAATACTCATTCAACAATACCGTAATGTTACCATTCGTGGAGGGGTTTGACAGTTTTGGATTAATAATTTTCAGAAAATACCATGGTTGTTGAGGAATCACCATCCATTCGATGCCGAAAATGCGTGTCAATAAAATCCACCTAAATATTGCATCTTGCCTCTACGGCACGAACGCTACTGCGGCGCTTATGCGGGGATTCTGCTGCTCCAGTGTCACCGCACATTGCACCAGTGCATGGTGCCGCACCCCTCGCGAATGATATTGCGAAGAAGGATTAATCTAAGATAAATCACTCTGTTGTAAAAAAATATTCAGTAACACGGCGCGCTACTAAACCATATGCAGGAAGCTATCTGGCATTGTCTTTGCGGGATTGCACATGCGCACTGTGTAATGTGCTTGTCGGGCTGCCTATGTCATGATTTGTGTGTTGTAGGAATGGCGCGTCACGACTGGAGCATAGGCATTCTCGGCAAGACAGCCAACTTTGAACAAAGGTAATTTATTTCCAAAGTATTTTTCATGCAAAAAATTTGGCCAACATCTATGGAACTTCAGCTCTGTTACATCGAAAAACAGAAAATATGGTACATATTATTTTTTTTTTTTCAGTCTGCTAAAGAGGAAGTTCTTGTTCTACCAAAAAATTAGCAGAACATAGAAAAGCCCCGTGGATAATTCTCTTTGGAAACGAACTTTTCCTGCCGTCATTGTTTTCGCGATCGGCAGCGAGCGAAAAGCCGCATAGTTGTCCCTTATTAATTATGGTACAATATCTGCAAGCCAATCGCATCCGTTCATTTTGCTCGGGAGTACAGGGCAGTTGACACGGCGTTGCAGCAATGAAGCTGTATTACAAGGGTGCGCCACGACTGATGACATGGTACATTGCAACAAAATAGGGTAATTTTCATGTTCCTAAAAGTTGCATTTTCCAGATGTTGTGTGATTTGTATTCAGTACTACTAGTGAAAGATGATAATCTCAATTTAATGTTAAAAAGAATAGGAAGGTGTGCACTCTTTACTTTACTAATGGAAATACAGGAATTTGGTGTTTATTTTTATAACAAATATGCTACTTTTCAATCAAACAGGTTTGTTTGTTTTTTGATTCATTACCAAACATTACATGATTCTAGTTACAAACTGTTGTCACTACCTTAACCTACCTGTACACTTGTTGTATGCTTATGGCTGATCTTTTGTAAAGCATTGCCAAGCAAGCAACCAATTTTCAACATTTGGCAAGATGCAGACAGATCTTGTCTTGAATTAATACGATATTCACATTTTGCTGGTAGCATTCATGTCAGTTTCAGTAGATAACTCTAGCTGTACATAGTCTATCAAAACAAATGTATCGGGAGTTCATTCAGCCATTGAGAAATGCTTTAACATATGAAGACCAGATTGTAAAATAAAACCTGTGACATGCATTTTAAATACACCAGCCAGAACACAAGAGTTTAAAGTGGTACTTGTACTTTATGTACTTGTAAAATTTGTTGACTGATTATATGCTTTATAACATGTAATCATTTTGCATAGATGTGCACATGTACTATTTTGGGTGTAATTTTCATTATTTGGTATCAGGTTATTAACCATTTCTAGTCATTGTTTCATTTGTTGGGAATTATCGTAAATCTGAAATTGTGACATGACTGTTAACACTGTATTGACAAAATGGTTGCTTGGTCCATGGTGTAACAAAACGATTTTACCCCATACCGTTTTACTGTCCTTATAAACCAACTCTCGTGTTTAATTCTGTTTCTCTCTCTCTGTTTTTTCTTTTTAAAGATGATGCAAGTTTATGAAAAGCTCCGTTTTGACAATGCGAACGGTGGCGTTTGGAAGCAGGGCTTTGACATCAGCTATGATCACACTAAATGGAAGGAGGATCCGCTCAAGATCTTTGTTGTTCCACATTCTCACAATGATCCAGGTAAGAAGTAAATGATCTACAGAAAGGTCCTGAAGCTTAAAGAAATATTGAGAAATTTGTCATCAGAATGCTATGAAAATAACAGGTCATACTTGTAAATCTGAAAGTTTTTAGTACTTAGCACAAAAGAGAACAATTATTTTTAATTGTGCATACATAATTGTAATTAGCAAAGTGAAAGGAATATTTGCCCTATATTATGTGACATGGAAGACTCAATGGTGAGAAGGGGTCTAATGACCTCGCTGGAAAGGAAAGTCACTCTCTTTTCTTCATGTCACATTTCCTCATGTTCATATATGAATTGTCAGTATACATTAGATCTACTTCTTATCGAATGACTTGCCACATCAAAAGAAATATACAGAATATGCTGTTTATGAATACAGTAACAATTAAATATTAACTTTAAAAATCCATATTTCTGTGCTTCCGTAAAGACAAGCAGAAGGTTTACTTTAAGAGTTTGAACGTAGTATCTGGCTTCACACTTTAAAAGTAGACATTTGGGGGTTTCTCTTATTGATGAATATGCATGTACATACAGTTTATATAGCAAAATTGATAGTGCTAATCTCATGGAAAAGTTCATGAAACTGAGCTAAAATGACATGAATTAATTTCCTTTTGTTAGGTTGGATCAAGACTTTCACCAAGTATTTCACAGACCAGACCTCAAGGATCTTAGATACCATGGTGAGGAAGATGGAGGAGTATCCAAAGATGACGTTCATTTGGGCAGAGATCTCATATTTATCTATGTGGTGGGAGAAGGCAGATTATAACAAGAGACAAATTGTGAAAAAGTAAGGAGATACATCTTTTATGGTCTTAATTTCTGTTATCATTATGGTTCTCATTATTATCATTGTCATCATCATCTTCATCATCATTATCATCATCATCATCATCATCATCATCATCATCATCATCATCATCAGCATCATCATCATTATCATAACCATTATCAACATTAAATTATATATCCCAGCTGATTATATTTCATTCCTTTTTTCTTTTAATTGAAGAAAATCTTCACTTTTTATTATTACTTGTTTATATAGGTTAGTGGAGAGTGGACGGCTTGAGATTGTAACAGGGGGATGGGTGATGAACGATGAAGCGAACACTAACTACTTTGCTATGGTAGATCAGATGATAGAGGGTCATGAATGGTTGGATGCATTCTTGCCAGGTAAATATAAAATAATTTATAACAGTCTCTTGTTATTAATTTAAAGAATTTGACAGCATCCTTATGCACTGAGTATCACTGTTTTATTCAATGTTAGTAGCAATTTTAATTGCTCTTTAACATGAAATTGATTTTAATATTTTCCAGTCAACATGCAAGGACATAATATTTCATTGAAATATAACTACTGTGTTTTGCAAACTGAGGGGGAGAGAAAGGGGAGAGATATGCTTCTACATTATGCTCTCATGACTGAAAGAAAGATTTGTTTGTCAATATAAAAAAATGATATTGTACATGCAATTAAGAAATTAAAATCACATCTTATGGATATTCAAATACAAGAGATGCACATGAGGTATTTAGTATTCTGTTTCTTAGTAGAAACACATCATGTGTAGGTTTTAATTAGATCTGGGGAACGTTTCATCAAGCGTTCTGTTAGTGATTTTTACCGACAACTGTTATAAGCTACTGAAATCCTTGTATCTGATTGGCTGAGAGCAAATTTTCAGTAAAAATCACTGACAAAACACTTGATGAAATGCTCCCCTGAACTCCTATTCTTCATATATGGCCAAAGTAATAACCATCACATCCGATGTTTGGAAACTGACAAGAATTTTTTTTTATATTTCTAGGAGTGAAACCCAAGAGTGGTTGGGCCATCGATCCTTTCGGTATGTCTCCCACTATGGCTTATCTTCTACAGAGGATGGGTTTAGAGGCCATGGTTATACAGAGGGTCCACTATGAAATCAAGAAGTACTTTGCTCAGCAGAAGACACTTGAATTCATGTGGAGGCAAAACTGGGGTGAGTTGAAAATGTTTTAGAAGTTTTCTTGCCAGAAATACATGTGATTGAATTATCAAACCAGACAACTTTAATTCAATTTTGGGGTGTGGGCCATCTTGTAGATTTAGAACCATGTAACGGTTATAAGTTTTATTTTGAATTTGAAGATTTGAGCCAAATAAACTAATATCCGTGTTCTTCTTTGCACATATATATTATATGATCAGCAAAATTAGTTAAGGTAACCCTTTTTTTTTGTGCTATGACAAAAAATAATTGAAAGTGGTATTGACAGTAGGTTATTTTGAATGTCTTTCAGATTTTCAACATACATCATGGATATACTACATTCATTGAGTTGGTAATAAGTTTGAATTGTGTTGAGTATTAATGAGAGTTGCTTATATTAATTAATTCCGCAGACCATGGGACAAGCACAGATATGTTCTGTCACATGATGCCATTCTACAGCTATGACGTTCCTCACACCTGTGGACCAGACCCTAAGATCTGTTGTCAATTTGACTTCAAGAGATTACCGGGAGGGCGGGTCAACTGCCCTTGGAAGATAGCTCCTGTACCCATCACCGACGCTAATGTGGCTAACAAGTGAGTGAAGAAGCCACCTCGAGTTTGTTATGAGTCCATAGTTAGCATTTGGATTTTTCACAATTCAGATTTGTATTTACTAGTTATATAGGGATACCTGCTTTTGCAAAAATATAAGGACCACCTTTCCATAAAGACTATGTGTTTTATTTTTCTTAAACTTTTTTTTTTTCCTCATAAAATTGCATATGAAAGGGAAACTGTATATTTTCACCAACTCTGTATAAAGACTTGTTTGCCATGAGCAGTCTGTACACAGGTTTGACTCAGAATGAACTACTTTTTAACACCTATTACAGTACTCTAGTTCTGTGGAAGTACGTACAGTATACATCATTTGATAGAATTTTCTAAAGTTGATAAATTTGAAAATAATACAGGTGAAAGGTGAAATGACCGTACCCATAAAAGTTTAATAATATGGGGATTTAAGATGTATTGATATTCTGTTTAATGGTGATTATAGCTTGTTTGACCAGCCAGTGAGCTATGATGTTGAATTGTCTATTGTTTAGTGATTTGCATGATAACAAGTGTGAAATCGGTGGAAGTGATTGGTTTGTATATGGTTATAGGAGGGGTCTTTAATAAGACATGATGGCACCAAGTTCTGTAATACAGTTTATAAATATTCAACTTTTGGTTTGTGTGTGTTTATCTTTTCAGAGCTGAGGTTCTGTTGGATCAGTACAGGAAGAAATCTGAGCTTTACAAGAGCAATGTTCTCTTGGTCCAACTTGGAGATGACTTTAGGTATGATAAACCAGAAGAATGGGACAACCAGTACAAGAACTACATGAAGCTCTTTGATTACATGAATAAAAGAACTGACTGGCATGTGCAGGTAAGTTTGGCAAAATATGATTGTATAGTGAGATAGGCAATATTCACAGTAAACTACTGATATGAGCTCTTTCGATAGAATCTTGACGTGAAATCTAGTCTGCTTTACTTTTTGATGAAACCCTTAGAGCCCTGCAAAAACTTTATCTTGAATGCCAAAATCCATGTCATTCAGCAGCTCATATAGTCCAAGCCTGGGCGGGGCAATATTTATTATAGACTGACTTCACAAATAGACTTTTAAGGATCTATTAATTATTCTTAAATGTCATTACTTCAGCTCAGACTTCATTTATGGATATTTTCAAATTCATGTCCCTCACACTCTAAACAAATACATTGATAGAGTATTATCAGAGTCTACAAGCTATATAAACTGTACTTACGTTGATGTGCAAATAAAATCATAGGGATTGATATGCTGACATTTACACTTGTCAAAAGTTAGACTTGACAGTCATCAGTGCATGTTGATATTTGTCCGACTTATATTGACAAAACTGGGGCTCAGAGACGAATACTGTGCAGATGCGTATTATTATAGTAGGTAGTTTACAGTAGGTTTATTCTGTACATAGGAAGGGGCACTTTTTTCAACCTACAAGAGGGCATTAAAATATTGTATAGGGATGTTGACTTGAGAATTCTGGGAGCCTTTTTTTTTCTTCCTCACCCCCATATTGTTTGTGTGATAGCAATAGGGGCACTTTTATATTACGTGTGGGGCACTGTTTATTTATTTTTTACAATACCTAGGGGCATGGGCCATCCCTTAGTTCTATTACCCATGCCTCCACTGTGTTAATCAATTATGTTAATCTATCCAATTTTTATATTCACAGGCTCAGTTTGGCACACTGAATGACTACTTCACAGCCCTGTGGCAGCAGACCCATACAATGGCAGGTCAACAACCTGAGGGCTACCCCACCCTCAGTGGAGACTTCTTTACTTACACTGACCGAGATGACCACTACTGGAGTGGTTACTTCACTTCAAGACCATTCTATAAGAACATGGATAGGGCCCTGGAGAGTCAACTCAGGTATACCCTTTTCATATCCCTATCAAACTGGAAACTTGAGAACAATACATTAACATCTTAATAATTAGAAATGTACATCATGATCATTTAAGCTTATTCAAGAAGTCTTGGAATATGTTTTGGTTTGAGCAGGCAAATAAGTGTACACTAGTGGTTTATGGAGTTAAGGAAGCAAAAGACTTCTTGTGTATTATTGTATCCCCTGACCGCCGCAGAGATTTTCTTGTGAGCGCTCTACTGGCTGCAGTTTTTGTCGGATCACCTTCAATTGCAAAACAACTAAAAAATGACAAAAGTACAAAAAGGTCAAATCAGCAGTGATACCCGAGGTCCCAAATTGCCACTTTATCCATTTCAGTCACAACATTGATTCAAATGGGGGATGGGTGACAGGTTCGGGGGATACATGTACTCGGACTGGTCCCCCCACCGAGTGCTCTAGTTAAATATTAGTTTAATCTAAATTTTACCTGTTATGCTTAAAAAACAAGTATAATTAGGAGACCTATGGTTTAATCAAAGCTTTAACAGAAAAATTAATGCACTGCAAATGGGTAAGTGCTCTTAATTATTCCAATCATTCTAGTTCAAGACCACTGCTCTCATTGTTGATGTACTGTACCACTGAGCAATGTATTTTCTGTACTTGATTAGAGTGAATGGATGAAGGTGTCTTTTGATCCCTCCAAAACATGCACAAAATAGACTTTATTTATTGAATTTTAGAATTTCTAACAGTTGTGTTTTTATACACTTTCAAATTTTCTTTGTTAATTTTGCAGGGCTGCAGAGGTTATGTTCACATATACCAATGCTCTAGCAAAGCAGAGTGGAACCACTAGCTATCCATCTGAGAGTCTGGTTGTAATGCTAACCAATGCAAGGAGACAGCTAGGATTGTTCCAGCATCATGATGGAATCACAGGTACAGCGAAGGATCATGTGGTCGTTGATTATGGAAATAGGTTAGTATCAGAATCATCTCGTCATTATAATCATATAATAATCATGTAATCTTCAAAGAAATATACATACTTTTGCTATATGTCATAATTTGATCCTATATCCTGTAAACTGATATTTGAATTTTGGAAATTTAAATATTACAACATGATAAATAATGAAAAAGAATAATGCAAGAGACTACTTGCAGTGGTTCTATTACTGAACTGATCAGCATTCCGTTCAGAAAATGACAATTGTTGTAAAGACTTTGTTGTTACAATCTGTTATGAAGATTGAAAAGATCTTTTTTTTATTTTTGTTTGCATGTTTATGTGAGTGAATTGTTTGTATGCATTTATTTCACTGTGGATTTACATTAGGTCACAAGCTGTAGAAACACTGTCCATCAAGAAATTACAGTGCTTTGAAACAACATATTTGCTGCATCTCATAGACAAGCATCCCTTTGTGCACCAACAGGATATCAATAGATTTAAGGTTTTTGATGCCTGAACAAGAGTAGTCCAGAGCTAAAGAATTTCCTTACTTGATTTTTTTTGTTATCCATCTCCAGTCTGATAGGCATAAAGTTTCTTGTGGAGCAATTAACTGTTCTTCTCAAATGTTCAAGTACAGGTTTTCATTTTGGTTACCTAATTAGCTGAATTCTTCTTAACAAAGAGTTTCCTTTGTGCCACACTGATATCGTTGCACTGACTAGTCCTGTTGTACATGATACTTGTGAATCTCTAGATGACCTGCATGTTCCATTCTTGTCTGTATTTGGGATGATGGGGTCAAGAGGTGTGAGTTAGTTCCAGAGGAAATGCTTATGTTTTCCAAGATCTTGTTCTTCTGAAGTGCTGTTCAAGTAAAGCCTTCATTATAAAGGGGACTTGATCAGCTGAGTGCTTCCTAGCAGAGAGTTTCCTTCTTGTCACATGGATAATGTTGTCCTGGCTTGTTTTATCATGTTTCATTCTGTCTGACATTAGGATGGTTGATAGGGTCAAGGGGTGTGCAGATGGCTTCAAAAGAGATGTTTTCCATGCTACTATTTTCCCCCCGTCCAAGAAATTATGATGATACTGCTTGACATCCAGTCTTGGCAAAGATCATGGGAAAGGCATAAGGAAGCGATATGTTGGGTTATCCAGAAATTTCTTGAGATATTACTTTGTAAAAGTGTCAAATGGCTTATTATATTTTATCAAGGAGGTTTATTGATTCACACTGTTTTATGTCTCGGTTTGCTACATAATATTTTTTATATCCTCTTCTTCCCTGTAGAATGCTGACTGCTATTAATGAGATGCATAAAGTTATGATGACAGGTATCCACTATCTGCTGACTCCAGACAAAAACAGCTATCATCCACAGGCCTCGTACTTTGATGTGGTAAGTTAGAAAAATCCACCAAAATCTTTCAAAAGTTTTATACTGAGGTAATGCAATTGTAAAGTCATGACACACTTTTTTTGGAAGTGTGATAATTTAGATTCCACCACCTAAGTTGTATTACCTTGTTGTCATCCAAACTAGTTAAAAGAGTGATGCTAGTTATTATTTAGCCACCAACATGTTTGCTTGCCTTGAAAGTAACATGCCTTATTGTTATTGTGTATTGTTATTGCAGGATGAAGAAAGGAAATCACATGATGCAATGCCCTCAAAGAAAGTCCTCAAGCTGTCAAGTGAAGCACATAGGTATGGAAAATTGTAGTGATTTATGTTTGTGTTTTTAAGCTTCAAAGTGAAATTGATAGACACTGCATATGAGATCATAAACACAATTACCCATGTATTCTTCTGAAAGCCCAAGTTCAAGAATGATGTAAGGATCCTCCTAACAGTCCTAATCAAGATGTGTGAAGCTATGAAACTCTTCAATAAATACAAACGGCTAAAACAAAATTATGGTAGAACATGAGCAATTTTTGTGGTTGACTCTGAAAATGAAATTTGGGAAGAAATCGGGCGCATTTCTGTTGATATTAGGGAAATACCACACTGTAAACTTGGAATATTTCGCGGTGTTGAAATTTTCGAGCATTTCACGCGGGATGAAATTTGCGCGAAACATTAATCGTGTGATACTTTGCACTTTTACAGTAACTGGTAGATAAGCTAGATATGGTGAAGTAAAGAAACAAATCATTGGGGAATAAATTATAGAGCATGAAACTTAAGAGAGCAATGTTAGTCCAGTAAGGAATTATCAAACCAGTCCTGTAGAATGATTTCCAATTTTCAATCACATGTTAATGATGAATAATTTTGCATTCTTTCTTTCTTGTTTCTGCAGTGTTGTAGTGTTCTACAACTCATTAGCTCAGCATAGGAAAGAGCTAGTCAGACTGCATGTATCATCACCAAATGTTGAAGTCACTGACTCTGATGGAAATGCAATCGAAAGTCAGGCTAACATTGTGTGGGAAACTGCAGAGCATAGTTTCTCTGGAACATATGAGGTTTGTTATCTTGAAAACTTTAAAGATAGATATGAAATTGTCTTTTGTTCAGTCATTGAAAATTAAGAGAAGACACAGAAATCAGTTCAAGCAAGGAAAAAGGGATGGAAAGACAGGAAAGAATGGTCAGAGAGACAGAACCAGAAGCAAGAGTAGAGATTTTTTTTAAATTTTATATTTAAAAAGAGAGGTACTGAAATAAATAGTGGAAGAAGCAATGACAAAGAAAAGAAAAATGATGTAATAAAAGTCAAACCTGTCTATTAAGGCCACCCAAGGGAAACAGAAAAAGTGGCCACTGTAGACAGGTGGCCTTTATAGACAGGTTCTAAAGCACATATTTCTTGCTACAGGGAGGCAATATAAGTGACCACTATAGACAGGTGACCGCTATAAACAGGTGGCCACTAAGACAGGTTTGACTGTAAAAGTCAGGATACAAAATTTTTAAGTGACTGAACTTTTTAACTCACATTAGAGATAAAATGTGCAATATATCCTGCTGGGTAATACCTGTTTATATCAGTCAATCTATTTCTCTCTCTCTTGGTCTGTCAGATTGTATTTGTTGTGGAGATAGGTCCATTGTCTGTGAGTAAATACCTGATTCGTGATATGGGTTCCAGCTACTCCCAGCATCACCATCTATCTACTACAGAGCTCTATCATGGGTCCAAGGAGGAGGACGGTACCAAGTAAGTTCATAAACCCTGATTTATACTGCACAAAGGCTATCATGAAGCACATGTACCAGCTTCCTATATTTAGCCACTGTGAATCCATCTTTTGACAAGTTGATCCTCGTTGGCTTTTAAAAAGAAAGATAGTTGCATTTGATTGTGAAATGTGTTTGTTTTTGTATATTTTAAAACAATTTTCACGGATTGTGCCCAGAAGTTATAGATTTTAGTTTATATTTCTTCAGTTTAGTTATATGTCATTCATTCTTGGTCATCCATGATCATGTTTTATCTGAGTATTTTCACTTGTTAATATATTTTGAAGTTCTCAAATTCTGGGAGTTTAGCTGAAAGTGACCAATTTAGTGAAGAATACTATTTGCTTTACATATTTTGCTAACATACACACTATGCAAAGGTATAAAAAATAATTCAGACCTATCAAGTCTCACGTATTAGGCGTGACAGTCACACATCAGGGCTCTTACTCATGCCCAAAAATCTCTTTCTCACGCCTGGCCTCACAGCCTATTTCCATATATATTATACATACCATGCGGTGAGCGCACAGTTCCTCGTCTACCTGGCGCTGATGCGCGGAAAATCTTACACATTGCTGGTCTTTGACCTTGGTGTCTTTGAATGATTGTTCTTGTTAATTTAAGAAGTGAAAGGCCTTTAGAATATGAACTCTCTCTCCCTGATTTTGCTAGAAGGCTAAAGTGGAATCAATCATATTTCAGTAAACCATGTGTTACTGAGTAATACTAACATTGAATCATGGTCTGTTTGTTGTTTTCAGTGGTCCATTTAAGGTTCTAATCACAAGTGATGACCGGGAGGAGATTAAGCTTGAGAATGCTCAGATGGATGTTTTATTTAATGGAAAAACTGGCTTTTTAAAGGTATGATCAACGTTTCTCTTTATTTCTATAATCTCATTTATTGACTACATTATGATGTTTAGGGTAATGTTAATCTCATAAAAAACAACAGCAAAAAACAAAGGATATCGTCATCATTGCATTATATCTCATTCATTCACAAGGTTTCATGATATATAGCTTCTTAATACAGGACAAAGATGTAGATATTTGCAATGATTAGAATTGTGTGCAGTTTATTTTTTACATTCAATTCATGACAAGATGGGGCTTGAACTGACATGAATAAAGCACTTTTAGAACCCCCAAAAATAAAAAGGTTTTTTCTTTGAAACGAAAATGACTCCCAATACCATCATTTTGTTCATAGCAGTGACCCTACTCGTTCACAATGTCAACGGTATGATTTATCCACAGTCGATCTTGACGAAAACAGACAACCACAACATAAGGACTAATGTAGAAATTGAGTTTATGATGTACGGCACAAGAAGAGATAAAACGAAGAGTGGTGCATATCTCTTCCTCCCAGATGGTGATGCACAAGTAAGTTACACATTAGTATTGTTTGTGATGTACAGCACAACAAGAGATTATGAAGAGTAGTGCATATCTCTTTCTCCCGGATGGTGATGCACATAATTTCGCTTTGCCCCCACTATGTCCATTAGGAATTCTCTTGATAAAGTATTATACTAAAGTCCAAAAATCAAATGCAAAATCAGAAGTATGTCCTTTGATTGGTTGCAAGTTTGTTTGTCTTTGATTTTTGTGCAAGAGGTCCTAGAGCATGTATTTCCATCCCTCTCTCTCACTCTTCTTGATACTAACCCTGAATGCATGATTGATGCAAAGAAAATTGGATTTAGGTATATTTAGGCATCAACTTACACCCTGCTTAGATTTATTGGTCAAAGGGTGATGCCTTAGATTATTGTTCACATTTTTTACAACCTTTAATCACTATGTTTTGTAGAGGCAGAGACATGATAGCAATGCTTTAACATTAAAATCAACTGGGGCCTGTTGGATAAAACTCCTAAAAATCAAATGCAAGTCCTTAATGCGCACTTCTGATTGGCTGAAAATATACTTGCGTTTGATTTCCCGAGTTTCGTTCAAACGCAAGTTTTATGCAGATTTTACGGTCAAATTTTTCTGCATCAAATATGAATAATCATGTTTAATTATAGGATTGTAATATGATCCCATTCATCATTCAATCTGGAAATCGTATCATATTTTTAATACAACTCAGTACTCTTTACTGTAAATGTGATTGTTATTACAAGATGGTGAATTGACAAGCTGTCATTGTTTTATTGTACAGCCTCTTTCCCCTTCAACCCAAATACCTATCCGAGTGACCAGAGGCCCTCTAGTGTCTCAAGTAGACGTCATACTCTACTGTGTCAAGCATACAATTATTCTATCAAACACACCAGGTGAGTACACTGCCTACAGTGTGGTAAAAGTTTTACATTGAATGTATTCTAGCCGTACATTCTTTTTACACATTAACTTGCCTTTTTGACAATGCAGTATGTGTAAAATATGTCTAAAATTATCAACATTATGGAGAATACTATTCATGAAAAGCACTAGATTTTTCTTGACACATGTGTGATATCAACCAGCATTATATGGTGCAAGTTGACACCTGCTAAAAGAATCAAATCAAATATTTATTTCTGAGGTTATCCTTTGCAAGGCGCTCCTTGTAGAAGCTATTGTCAAACCTGTCTTAGCGGCCACCTGTCTATAGCGGCCACCTGCTTATAGCGGCCACCAAAAAATCCCCCGCAGGAAATTACTGTGTTGTAGACCCTGCATATAGCGGTCACCTGCCTAACGCGGCCAGCGGCCACCCATTATGTATCCCTCGGACAATATCTGACCGCGTATAGCGGCCACTAATATCGAGTCAAGCCGTAGCTTTATGCACAAAAAAAGTAGTTTTTGCCATAGGCGCAATGTGTCTACCGAGTCCTAGCTCAGTCACGCTCTCACACAAACGTCGTGAATAGACTCTACAATGGCTATGAAGATCTAATAGTTTCACCACATTGCCGACTAATTAGAGATTAAAAGTCTTTTTAGTAAGAATTAAGCACTAGTATCGTTCGTTTACGTAATCTTCGCACCATCCAGCTGCAATCCCCTGCACTTTAGTTGTATTGTTCTCCTAAGCTATCGCGGTCGCATTGCATTGCATTGATATTGATCGCCATTGCGCAATAGCACAGGCTCGTACACTTCAATATAATTTTTTATTTTTAAAAGATTTATAAAAAAATTTTTTTAAAGCGTTATAACTTTTGAAAAAAATAATAAATGAATGATATATTTTAGAAAGTGAAAATAATAAAATACTACCCAAGTATTATTTTTTTTAAAGATCAATAATAACGATTTCATGTACGAGAGATTGTCCTGCTGAAAAACGGCGTGATAACGCGACTCGGATCGTCCACCGGCGATCCAGGCCATTGTCGACGTTCGCACTTTCGACGAATGCAAGCGAGCACCTTCTATCGCCTGTTCTCAAAAACAGTTAAAACTTCTTTTAAACCATTCAAAAGGCAAATATTTATTGAATGAAAATTGATTGCACGATTTTATTCAAAAAATAAACTTATTATTGTAATTTTTTTACAGGAAGCAAAAGCATGATTAGACATCGTTTTTAGACTATAAAAATCAAGAACAGCAGTCTACCGCGGGTGGTACGTACGTGGTAATTTGAGGGAAAATTCATTTTACACAGATTGCTCGTATATCTATTGTTTTTCTCATTTATTGACAACAAAGCATATTATTTTGGCATTTATATATCATATGACATGTTATACGTCAAATCTGTTGATCTATAGCTTGTTTTCCTAAATGATATATATGGATGCATGTAGGCCTACACTATAACTTTGTTGCGTGTAACAGTGTATGTGCAAAAAATTAAAAATGGCCGCCGACCTGTCTATAGCGGCCACCTGTCTATAGCGGCCACTTTTTCCGTTTCCCTTCGGTGGCCGCTATAGACAGGTTTGACTGTATATGAATTTGTTACAAAGTCATTGACCTTGAGCTGCTTTCAAGGTGAAGTAGGTCAGTTACCTATGATTGACAGGTTGTATATTACACAGGAAATACCTCTGTGAAATTTACACATACAGATGTGAATTACTGTGAAATTCACACAAGCAGTTATGGATGAACTGCAAAATTTACAATATGTACATTACAAGAATGAAGAAATCTACAAGACTAGAGGTGGTGTGATCTCTTGGTCGAACTTTGTAAACAAGGAGGAATGTGTAATTTACAATATATGGGATGGCAATGAAAAGACACTTTTTACAGTCTTTTACATTTTGGATGTTAAATTTGACTGAATGTGCTTGCATTCAGACCTTTATGACTCCTTGAATCAGGAGGACACCATTTTGCATTGTATATTAATGTCGGGTTTTTTCTTCATTTTTTAATATCTGCAGGTGCCGATGGAACAGCTCTATCCATTAAAAATGTTTTAGATATCAGGAACTTCCAGAATAGAGAGCTGGTGATGAGAATAAAATCAGATGTGAGAAACTCAGATCGTGTCTTTTACACTGATCTAAATGGATTCCAGGTTAGTTTACCAATTATTGGTCCGAAAGACTCTTGACTCTTAAGCCCAAAAATATTTGTCATAGAAAACTTGGACGTAGTGTGAAGTTTTAACAATTCATATTCCGGAAAAATCAATATGCTGGGCTTTAAAAGTAAAGACAATCAGTGTAATTTGCTTTTACTATTTATCTATTGCTTTGAAGTTTTTGTGCCAAATATCATGTATTGGGGAAGGAACCGAAAGGGATTTTAAAAAGTTGTCACAGACATTCAGTTGGATTTAAAAGAGTGAGAGAACACATTGTATGAATTTTTGAAAGCAAATAAAATGAAATGTAAATAGAAATGAACTGAATGAGTTATGGGTTTATGGTTCTGAAATTATGTGAATTCAAAGGAAGGTTGATCTGAAGTTAGCTCTGGGGAGCGTTTCATCAAGTGTTTTGTCGGTGCTTTTTACCGACAAATTTGCTCTCAACCAATCAGATACATGGATTTCAGTAGCTTATAACAGTTGTCGGTTAAAATCACTGACAAAACGCTTGATGAAATGCTCCCCAGATCACACAATGCTGTGAACTAAAACAAAACCAAGGAAATTGTTATTGGTATTTAATAGATTTAAAATGTCCATAGGCACACTGATTGTAGATACACATGGTATCATTGTGACATCCCTACAGTCCTTGAACAATCTGACATTGAACAGATATTTGAAATTAATATATATTTATTTATCTGGGATTTCAAAAAATATGTTATTTGGACATTTCTTTAGAAGAAGATGTTGAATATATAATAAAATAAGTATTTTGCTGTTTATTATTTAGGCTTGTCGTTACATTTGTATGCATTGTATATATTGACTTCTCAACACATTCTTTTCTTCCTGTCATTTTTGATCATCACAGATGCAAAAAAGGAAAATCTTAGACAAGCTTCCCTTGCAAGCTCATTTTTACCCCATGCCTGCTATGGCTTATATAGAAGATAGTTCAACAAGGCTTACATTACATTCAGCACAGGCATTAGGAGTAAGTGGTTTGAAAGAAGGTAAGACAAATGCGATTCCATTATAGAGTAAAATGGCAAAGCGATATTCTTTGTACATCAAATCGCGTGTAGAGTCAACCAGTTTTAAACAAAATAGTTTCCTGTGCCCAGACATTCATAGTAAATTACAAGATCAAACTTAAATCTAGTTCAATTTTTTACTGTCAGCAGGGATTTGTATGCAGAGGAATTCTTGTTTCTTGCTTTAAACTTCTTACCTTGTACTCTTAATTACATATGTACAGTAGCGTTAAAGCACTTGTTGAGCTGGCTCTGCATTAATATCAAGCATTTCAAAGGCTAATATTCATCACCAAATGTGTATGTTTATGAAGGCAAGCATATTGTGTTTTTTTAATGCTTTTAAAGAAAGGTAGTGATTGTTTTTGAATGTCACCTTCATGTTTAATTGCATACTATCTCATTGGATGAGAATGAATTAAGTCTAATCGCATGTTTTCCTTTAAATATATATCTCATTTTGTCCTCTTTTTCAGGTTGGATTGAGGTAGTACTTGACCGAAGACTCATGCAGGATGATTCCAGGGGACTCCAGCAAGGGGTCACGGATAACAAGCTGACCCCAGATTACTTCCTCTTACAGGTAGAGAGGAGACACAAGGGTAATACTCAGGTTAGGAACATACCATTCTCACTCTGGGGAATCCTGGGAGGATATAAGGTGAGGGGATTTTGGCTTGTTTGAAACATGGGAGCACCATGGCCAGTGCTAATATGGTATGCATCACTGCAACTGCAACTTATCCTGACTGAAAATGGTTTTGCATGATTTCCCATCAACTCACCTTTGTTTTCTCATTGGTTTTCCATTTTGTATTGTATATTTCTTATATGTTTGTTTGTATTATTATTTCACCGTAGCTTAGCCAATTATTAGTAAGAAGAATCCATGTTTTGATCCATTTATTTCTCCCGCACTGTGAATGTCTTCTTTTTTCCCCCCACAATAGCATTGATAATTTATTCACCATTTTTGTGCAGGCATGACTTGTGCGCTTCTACATACAGATTTGTGCAAGGTTAAATTCCAACCTTACAATGGAGGTTATTTCTGAAATATGAAGGCCTGAATATTACATTGAGGCTTTGATTGCATTTTTACATTCTTGCATGTAATCACAGAATGACCTTATCCCTTATCTCTGTAGAAATACTTGCATTTCTCTTAATTAGTGCATTTTGAAGTGAGTACTCTTTAGAGATTATTTCTGAAAATATGAAGGCCTGCATATAAATTACATCGAGCCTTTAATTGCATGTTGACATTCTCATGTCCGTACATATTTTTTTCTTGCCTGTAATCATGAATGTCCATATTTCTTTAGATATACTCGCTTTCTTCTTTGATAGTGCATTTTGAAGTTGGCACTTTTGTCAATGATACTTGGTTTGTGACTTTTCGTTTCAACTGCAATTACTGACTACCTTTACGTTACCTGATGTATGGTAATGATTCTTTTTCATTAGAGCATGCTCCAATCTAAACACCTTAGTGTGTTATACTTTATATTGATACTATCTTTTTTTATGGATTTATAAAATAAGCAGGCCTCTATAGAGATTTCTTGGTCTGGAAGAAGATATTTAATTTTTTTCTTAAAGCAATTTATCATTACTGTTACACGATAGACATGGAACAGAGTGCAAGTAACTCCACGTCTGTAGGGCAGATATGACAATAATCTTTCAGGTTAAAGTGAGTATGGACTTAATAAACTTTTGTACCTGTTTTATTGCAACAGGCATCCAATATTCCCACCAGCTATCCTTCACTTCAAAGTCACCATCTAGCTGCCAATCTAAATAATCCTATTTACATCCACCATGGAACTGTTCCAGAGGTTGGAGAAAACTCCCAAAATAAGCTCCTAGCAGGGCATAGTTTTGTAGACACAACATTACCTTGTGATGTTCATTTATTAAATTTCAGGTGAGTACGATAAGTACTGTCTGTAAGATATGTATTTCATTTTGATGAAACTGCTGTTACGGTGATGGAGTCGATAAATTTGCTGATGGTGATCACTGTGAGGATGGGGGTGTGTAGAATGAGCTCCAGATGATGATGGTGATGATATAAGATCCTGATTGTATGAGTGTGAAGAAGATAATGATAGTTGTAATAATGATTGTGGTGGTGGTGGTGGTGGTGGTGGTGGTGGTGGTGGTGGTGATGGTGGTGGTGATGGTGGTGGTGATGGTGGTGGTGGTGGTGGTGGTGGTGGCGGTGGGGGTGGTGGTGCTGCTGTTGGTTGTCATGATGATGATAATGAGGAGGAGGAGGAGGAGGAGGTGGAGTAGTAAAAGAGGGAGAGGGTTATGATGGTCCTAATGATGGTGGTGGGCTTGGTATTTATAAAACTTATAAGAATTAATTATCTTTTGGTACAGATGTATGTGATGACAAAGATGATTTCAATTATCCTAAAAATAAACAACAACATTATATTATTACCTTTGTAATTTCAGGACAAGAGTTTCCCAAGAGGCAAATCCAATCAAGCCTAAGCGTGAAGCCTTGTTGATATTACACAGGAAAGGCTTTGATTGTGGTTTTCCAACTGCAGGCATACAATGTTCAACAAATGAAGGAAGGGTAAGTTCTTTCTTAATTTCTTTTCGTTTATGTTATCTCTGCATAGTGCTGTGCAACAAAAGCTTGGAAGGGGAAGAGCCACGTTAAGAAAAAAAACCTACTCGTCATTTAAAGAGCATAAACGTTTTCAGCAAATTCTTTCATTGGATTATTTGGGTTAAGAATCTTTTCATGGATTTAGTGTATGCTGCTCTTTTTTGTCATTTATCAAATTATCTGTCTGGATTTCTGGCAGCTGTTCTAAAAAATGTGTTTTCTGTATGAAGTTCATTTTTTTTATTCAAGAATTACTCATATTAACATTTAAAGAAATATGACCACATATTAAATGTTATAATTTCAGTGTTTTTGTGAGAGGATAGTTATATAATATTGACAGGCCTTGAGGGGGATACGACATATATTCCCGAACTAGATTTCATATTATTATCCACATCATACATCTAGAGCAAGCATACTTAATCGTCTTCTTACTGATAGCCATTGTGACGTCACATATCCAGTCCAAAATAATCCGCAATAAATGCGTCCCATAATAATACGCGTTTATATAATTTGCTTGTGCGCAGCTGTACTGCTTTGGCCACGTATGACTGTAGCTGATCTCCAAGTTCTCGGATGTTGGACCAGGGAAAACACAAGGCTATATTGCCTGGTTTTATAACACGCAGAGTCCATAGGCTTTTGTGAATAAAAGTGATACAAGGAATATTACCCTCTTAGCCTGGTTTCCACCAAAGATGAGGGGAATACAATTTTGTAAAACCACAGCTGAGATGTCTGATACGGATAATAATAAGCAAATAATTACCGTTGGTGAAGGTGATGGGACAAACTATCACTTCCGAGGTGATCTGGATGTAGCTATCTTTCCGAAGCGAAGCTGAGGAAAGATAGCGTTTTACATTCAGATCGCCAAGGAAGTGATAGTACGTCTCATCTCCTGAAATCAAAAGGTGATTATTTGCTTTATATTCCAAATCTCAAACATTTAACTGGTACGAGAAAGACAATTATTGTCTACTTCTCAAAAAAGACATTATGATTTATGCCCGAATAAATTCACAAAAGATGTTAAAACCACCATAAACCCCCATAAACCGTACGCCTACCTGGGTGCGCACATTTGTTATGCCTCTGCACACCGTAGGTGGTGCTGGAGGCATTATGTTTTCGGGTTGTCCGTCCCCTTTTCGTTCTCGCGATAACTTCAAAACCGTTTTTTGGGATCTGTTTGACAGATCAGCTTCTAACTTGGCCCATGTATGCATATGTGAGGGACGATGAACGGATTAAATTTTAGGGTCTCAAGGTCAAAGTTCAAAGGTCATAGAGGTCATTGTATACATGAAAATGGTTCATGATGTATGGAGTCTAGGCCTACCTATGAAATTTCAAGGGGACAGTGGTCTATTTGCTATAAAATATCTGTTTCCTTGGTGTATTTGATGATTGTAAGTCATCAATGGTAAGTTTTTTATTTGTACGGGATGGAAATGAAATGAAATAAATTTTCTGTCTCCTGTGCTTTTTAAGTGAAAAGATTTGTAATTTTGTTGGACCAATCCTTTTTAGAGTGTACATGTATGCCATACATTTCCAATTTGGTAATGGCGGAGGCATAAATTCCAACCGCGCGCGGTCGAAGATTCATCTAGTTTTATCATTTTAAGCTCACGATTGGGCAATGCGCGCTAAGTTTAGTACGCCTATGGAGCTATTCGTTTTGACTATTCATAGAGGTCACGCACTTTTCAATTGACTTTTCGTAGAGGTCATGCACTTTCATTTCGCGCTTCCCAAAATATTGATAACGCTTTGTGACTCTGTAATGGACTGAAGAGATCAGCGAAACACATAAGTACTATTCCGTCAAGGTCACAAACTTTTCTTCTCGGGTCGACTGATATGGGGAAAACTACGTTTTATCACGTGATTAACTTTTGACCAATCTAACAGCAAGATTCTTAGTATGTGGAATATAATACATTTTATCTCATTTAGGTTGTTTGTACTGGAATGTGAACATGGCACTTTTCCTCAATGTTACTCTTGATGCCATTGATATGATTAAATCGTGAAATTATTAAATATCTTAATCAACCTATCCTGACACCAATGCCCTCTTTAAGTTAAAACGTGCAAACGTTGTGACTGATGGATTTCTCCATTTCACTTTATCTGAATTGTTACAAATTCTGCTCTGTATTTTCTTGAATCAGATTGATCCTTCAGCATTACTAAGCTCCGTTGGTACCAGAGGCATCGTTGCCACATCACTGTCTGCTATGTATGATGGACAAGAGATCACAAAAACTGCCCAGCTGGAATTAGAGCCCATGGAACTCAAAACATATAAGGTTCAGTTCCAATAACCAAGAGCTGTAAAATGTGTGCAGGACTCTCATGTGTCTATTTTTTTAGTTCTTTGTGATGAAATATGGGCAATCTGGAATAAAACATTGGAATGCATTGTGTGTATCCTTTCTTTGTAGTGTGTTTTGATATGTTTTGTTTCACTCTCTGTCCAACTATTGCAGAAGGCATTTTTTTTTTTTTACAGTAGACTAAATATCATTTTTTCTTGAAACCTCATAGTCGATCATGTTCGTTTGCAGCTTGAATATCATATATAAGGTTAGAGGGTTTTTTCTGTTATAAAATTATGTTATTTTAAAACTTTGCTATGACTGATGAACACTATATATCAGCAGTGGATCTATCATGCTGCCTACTCTATGGAATTGTTTGTCAGGTTATATACTTAATATTGTGCATATATTGTATACCATATGACAAAGTAGTGCCATCAGCATGTCAACTAGGTGTCAAGACTTTGGAGAGAGCAGAAATGAATAGATTACTAGTGTGCGATGAAAGTCACAAATATTCAAATATGGCTCTAATTTCCATATATACTTAAAAAAGAAATGTAATAAGTAAAAAAATTGCATATTTTTTTAACTTTCTCGCTGTGAAATTGGGGTTTATGACTTTGTTCAGGTGATATGAACCATCCGCAGACATTTCTGAAAGAATGAGCTTAATGTCACGATAAGGAACTTCATCTAGCTACATTCAGCAAAATGTTGTGATTGTAGATTGATCTATGCAGATGGTTGATAATACTGTTCAGAAACTGTGTTGAAATGAGCTTTCCTGGTTTAATAGTAGTTACATTTTGAAATAATCATTTTCATTTGATTTATACCATTATTCAAACCTAAAAGCAAGGGGTTGTATTCTTCAAACTATGTTATCTTCATATCAGTGAAAGTTATTTCAATTGTCCCAACAAATTAATATTGCATAGAATAAACACTTTATATATTATTTATTGGTCCTGCGTGGATGTCCCTTTTAACTATTTGCATTCGTGGCCAGCTATGAGTAGACTTTAACAAATGACTTGTCCTGATTTGGATATGTTTATGACAATTAGCGAGTTCATAATTGCGATTTCATAATTGCGATTTGTGCATGTGCATATATAGGTCATGTGTACCGAGTTCAATTGACCTTTATCTGCTGTCATTTTGTATGCGCGCCAGTATGATTTTACATGTTAAACAGGTAGCGCGTCGGACAAAACAAATGCCTGTGCGCTTGCAATTTGCAGTCATTTCACGGTCATTAGTACCGTGAAGTAATTACAAACTGGCTTATTAACATACTTTCACCTACATAAAAGATAATTAAGTTTTTAGAATTGCACCCTAGATGTCTGTAAATAGGTTGTTTTTTTTCTACTGAACATCATTCCTTTCATGTGACCAAATTAATCCAAAATGTAGGGAGCTTAACTGAGTGTTTGTAATACTTCATTCTTTGAGATGCAATAATTTTAATACCGGTAGTTGTTCATATGGTCAATGATTGTCTTTGGTCTATCAAAACAAGGAAAATGCATGGGTTCTACATACTCCAGGACAGATCATATGTCAATTTAGCATGGAACATCTGTCCAAAGAAATTCAGGAAATATTACTAATACAACTATATGCAATTTTGCTCAGAAACTTGAACTGGCAGTGATATTTTAAAATTTTGATCAAAAGAAAATACCAATTTTCTGTTTTATACTTACCATGTCATAAAGTATATTTTACATATTCTTAGAATTTGGAAATGTGATTGCTCGTCAAATAGATAACTAGAATTTCTGTCTGCTGATTTTGCTGAATGCATGCATTGTACAGTGGTTATGTATTAAGCAAATCTGTTAAATGCCTGAAAAATTTAAATGAATCGTAATTATAGCAAGGACTGAATTGAGTATTTTATCTATGCCTTTGAAGCTTTACAGTTTAATAGTTCAGTGTCATTGTGATGTGCCTTAATTATGATATTTTGTAAGATACTAGGTTATCTGTCTGTTGGGTAGACACCTTGTGATATTACCAAACAAAAATCAGTCAAGCTGCTTGTTGTTCTGTTCATGCACTTTAAGTATCAAGAAATTTTTATTTTCACATTACCACCGTAAAACAATGGGGTTACTCTTTTTTGTTATGTGTTGAGATGCGACTCTGTGAGAAAAACATTGTTAATTATGTTATTTAGTTATATGTACTCTTCCTTATGTAATGTACTTGAATGTCATATGCTCTGTTTTATTAGTTGAAATTAGTTTAGAATTCTCTTCCTATCAAGATTTTTATTACTTTATGATTTATTTTTAAGAGAAAGGAAAATTGTTTCATCCAGTAATTAGCATGATTGGAAGAATTGTAGTGATTTAGATAAAAGATTTTTTTGAAGAAGGGAAGAATGACATAAAATATAACAAGAATGGATGAATTTGTTTTTTTAACTACAAATTTAAAAGCACTGTGAATCATCAGAAAGAAATATTGTTTAGAACTTTTTGAGTTTCTAGGCTTCTGCAAAAATGTGCAATAAAGCCATACTGTATAACCAGAAATTTTTGCATGCATGAAACTTTTGTGAATTTTGTGAGTGGTGGAGATTCACAAAAGTTTCATGCCGCGAAATAATAAAATCACAATTGAAACAACATGAAATTAATGCATTTCGCGATAATTTCTTGCTGCAAAATTGGCTGTCATTACCAATTCGCAAGTTCTATGTTGTGATAATTTCTGGTTTTACAGTACATGAAATCAATGCAAGTTTTATTCTATCCTGTCTTTGAATCTAATATTATATGATGGAGATCATATCATGTGTAGGATATGTGATGAATGTTCAGGTTATGAGTATTTTAGCACCAAAGTCATTATGGAAAGCCCTTTGTATGTCAAATTTTAGTGAATTCAAGTATACCTGGACATTTAATAGGTATACAGATGTATTAACAGTATTTTCAGTGTGTTATAGAGATAGATTTGGTTTTTCTTAAGGAAATCCAGCCTTAATGGCAAGTTGTTCTGAAAGAAAGCAGAAATCAGATTAGTGAAAGTTTGGATGATGTATGAAAATATGCTATCTACAAGATATATCGAGTACTGCCCCATGGAAAAAGGCACTTAGGAGAACACTGTAAATTAATGATATTTTAGTGTATGGCAAACGGGAGAGTTAAGTGCCGCTACATTACAATCGACCGACCAAATTGCCAATTTAGGACTCGCATAGATTTTGATCTCATTTTTCAGTAATCAGAATGATATTGGGACTAGTACAATACTATACAGGTTCTGTCTGGATATGAAACAGCATGCCATGTTAATGATGTTATGAGTCAATGCACATTTTTAATGCTTTTAATGTTCATTGAAGAAATCTCCCTGTACCAAATTACGAGATTCCATTGCTCACTTTTCCAAATTTCTGTGTTGCAAGTCATATTCATGTGAAAAATGTTGCATCCTGCACGTTTTTATTTTTGGTTGAAATTACCCCCAAACTCATTTTAAAATGCCTACATTCCAACTTAATTTCTTCAGGGATACCAGTAGACAATTGCATGTCTTCTAACTTCTAACTTTCATCTTGGATAAACTCTGTAAAAAATGTCATTGGTTGTGTCGCAAAATTTTGTTCTGTATATTTTGATGCATTTCCTGTAAAATGCTAATTCTTTGCAGGTTACATGGGGGGGAAATTTGTGCTGAAAGAATACATTACATGGGGTTATACCGTTCAACAAATTTCACTGGACCTCTAAAAAAATTAACAAAATAGGACGTCATCTTCATGCCACTACGTGTAGACCTTTATTTCATATGTAGGAATGGTTCGTCTTTGTCTTGTGTATTTTCCTGCTATACTCCTTTGTTTTATTTTATTATGGGTATTCCATTATGTATCCGTTATTTCACTTGATTTTACTTGATTTTACTTGATTTTACTTTCAGTGTGACTCATACGTTGTTCTCTATGAAAATAATATAAACAAATTATGCTGTCTAGTCAAATGAACTTCTTACTGTGGTGTGTAATATTGCAATTATTTGATAAAATGAATTCATGTATATAAAGAAAATAAATTCAGATATCTTTAAAAGTTTGGAGACTATATGGTGTTTATGAAAGTTTATATTTGTGATACTGTATAAGCTAATATTTTTGCGTAGATATTTTCGCGAATGAGAGACTCCAAGACATATTCGCGCATTGCTTTCGCGAATGACCAACCCAGGCCCAGGCATGCGATCTGTCTATCTAGAGATAAGCAAAAGACACCGGCACTGCCACTCTAGTCAGTCACACAGCGCTGCATGCGAACTGTACTTACTATACATGTACCAGTAAGTCATACACACCCATGCTGTCGCTACACACTTATGCTTCGCGCAACGCAGTCCATGCAGAAGATTTCCCCGGTCCATGTTAATTAATGTGGCATTATATTCATGTGATGTTCAATTGGCGATCGGCAGGTTACTCACGAAAATTTCAGCTTATACAGTACTCTCTTACCAACACTTGAAAAGAGCTTTTCGAAAATTGTTCAGGCTGTAAGAAAAGCAGCGTCTGTGTGTAGCTTATGCTATTAAAGCAGGCGAGACAAAATACAAAAGCATGTAATTTATTTATGATAAGAAGTCATAATCATCCTTTCGACACTAGAAAATGTGAAGATAAATTTCTGTTAATTTTATTTAGACTTTGTTTCACAGTACAGGTACAACATAGTCCTTAAATGGAAACCAAGCATATCAAGCAACATCTAAGTGTTTGACATCTCATTTCGAGTTGTTACGACATATATGCATTACTAGTAGCTCAATTATCTACATCAAATAAATGCACAAGAACATCACAATAAATTTATTCTAAAAACATTTGCAAGATAGAGGGTTATGAAAGAATATATGTGGATATAAATTTAAAAGTTTTTCAACATTACAAGAAAAACATTATTTCAGAATCAGATTTCAAACATTTATATTACACTAATTTCATCTTATTCAAGTCTATGGTATAATTTGAGTTGTTATTCCAGATCATAGGTCTGCTCTTCTAGTAAGTAGCTTGATTGTCATATCAAAATGAACAAGAAAATGAACACTTGTCCAAAGAACAGGAGATCGAAACAATTTTGTGATAGAACTGGACACAAGGATCATAAATTGCATGTTATAAAAAAAAAACTTCTTAAAACTAATCATTGCTTTAAAAAATTATTTCAGATTCCATTCATCCTTTTTCAGAGAACACATATTTTCTTAATTTACACATTACCTTTCAATAAGATTTTTTTAAAATCTTTATTTAATACACGTTATCTCATTTTGAGTTGTTTAAAGATATATTCTTCAAGCTTGATCACCTACATCAAATATAAAAATTGACAATATGAGGGACTCTGTTCAACATCACTAGTCTTCAGATTAAAATAGAGATAAAGCAGCTATACATATTTTCATGTAATCAACAAAAGGAAAGTGTAAAATTGCTAAGAAAAAAGAAAGAACCTTATTTGTCGGTCTAAAAAAGTTGAATTTTCGCACATTTTCTCTTAAAACATGAGAATTTAATAATTCGTCAATTCACCATATGCCCTTTCAATTCTCTACATCAAATGTCAAAATGCACAAGAACATCAAGACTAATTCTAAGAATTTAGCATTTTGCTTTAAGGAAATGTGCATAATTTTTTCTAAGACATTAGTTTCCAAATATAGACTGATGTTGGAACATGCAAAGATTGCATTTCAAATATATGTGATAACATCTCTATTTCAATTCTTAGCACTTTATATATGCCAATTAATGGCATGTATGAAAATAAACATGTTTCGAATCGACTCCAGAGTACTTTTTAATATTGAAGTAAATCTTAAAACTTAGTCCATTTGACGCTCTATACAATCAACATCGAACCTAGAAAAGTTCTTGCCTTGAAGTTTTTTTGTTGATTTGTACAATTTCAGCATTGTTGCCCAAGGGGCAATTTGCATAATTTGCATATCAAAATTCAATATGTTGTTCGTTTTATGCAATGTGATACAACGAACGGAGGATATACCAGGAAATCGTATTTTATCACAGGTTTCATTGCACAAGAAAAAAATACTGTGAGCATTAGGTGCAGTGCGCATATAGTGCATAAATTGTTTTGGGGCTTTAGCACTTCCTCTCCATGTGGCCATTTGGATTTAAGCAAATTATGCAAAATGCTCAAAGTTGCTTTTTGGGTGACAAAGCTGTTCAGAGAAAACATGGGATCACAAATCCACAAAAAACTTCAACAGAAAGTATGTTACTAGATTCACAAAATGTCAAGTCGACTATTAGTTTACAGTCATTCATCTATTAAAGAATTCAGAATGATCAAGAACAAAACTTGAGAATGCTTTTAGATGCACAACGAGATGAATATTCGACCGCGCGCGGTCGGAATTTATGCCTCCGCCATCACCAGATTGGAAATGTATGGCATACATGTACACTCTAAAAAGGACTGGTCCAACAAAATGACAAATCTTTTCACTTAAAATGCACAGGAGACAGAAAAATTTATTTCATTTCATTTTCATATAAAACTAGAAATATTTGATAACAAGGCTAAAAACCAGTAATTTCATGTAATTTTATGTAAATTGACCTCTGTAACCTCTGACCTTTGACCTACTTACCCCAAAATCTAATCAGTTCATCTTTATATGGGTATGCATACTGGTACCAAGTTTGAAGTTCTCACCTCAGATAGTTCTTGAGATATCGCGGTAACGGTGGTAAAAACCACTAATTCCATGTAATTTCATGTAAATTGACCTCTGTGACCTTTGAACTTTGACCTACCTACCCCAAAATCTAATCAGTTCATCTTCGTATACGGTAACATAGTAGTACCAAGTTTGAAGTTCTTACCTCAAACAGTTCGAGATATCGTGGTAACGGTGCTAAAAACCAATAATTTTTATGTAATTTCAGGTAAATTGACCTCTGTGACCTCTGACCTTTGACCTACTTACCCCAAAATCTAATCAGTTCATCTTTCTATGGGGATACATACTGGTACCAAGTTTGAAGTTCTCACCTCAGATAGTTCTTGAGATATCGCGGTAACGGTGGTAAAAACCACTAATTCCATGTAATTTCATGTAAATTGACCTCTGTGACCTCTGACCTTTGACCTACTTACCCCAAAATCTAATCAGTTCATCTTTCTATGGGGATACATACTGGTACCAAGTTTGAAGTTCTCACCTCAGTTCTTGAGATATCGTGGTAACGGTGCTAAAAACCAAGAATTCTTATGTAATTTCATGTAAATTGACCTCTGTGACCTCTGACCTTTGACCTACTTACCCCAAAATCTAATCAGTTCATCTTCGTATGGGGATACATACTGGTACCAAGTTTGAAGTTCTCACCTCAGATAGTTCTTGAGATATCGCGGTAACGGTGCTAAAAACCAGTAATTCCATGTAATTTCATGTAAATTGACCTCTGTGACCTCTGACCTTTGACCTACTTACCCCAAAATCTAATCAGTTCATCTTTCTATGGGGATACATACTGGTACCAAGTTTGAAGTTCTCACCTCAGATAGTTCTTGAGATATCGTGGTAACGGTGCTAAAAACCAAGAATTCTTATGTAATTTCATGTAAATTGACCTCTGTGACCTCTGACCTTTGACCTACTTACCCCAAAATCTAATCAGTTCATCTTCGTATGGGGATACATACTAGTACCAAGTTTGAGGTTCCTACCTCAAATGATTCTTCAGATATCGCGGTAACGAGAAGTGGGACGGACGGACACACGGACGGACGCACGGACGGACGCACGGACGCACGGACGGACGGACAACCCGAAAACATAATGCCTCCGGCACCCACCTTCGGTGGGCGGAGGCATAAAAATGTACTTACAAGTACAAACAGATCATCTCTCTTATTGAATCATAGAAATTTCGTTACAATGTAGTTGGCTTGCAGCAGCTAGTATTGTTTTGTTTGGCACATACTAATCACATAATAAACTGGGCAAGAAGCCAAATATTTGAAGTCAGCTGAATATGGTCGCAAATTACTTTGGCATTAGATTAATATTGCAATTTTAAAAAAAGAAGAAAAGAAACCCATCAGTTTCAAATTCATTTTATCAGTCGTTATAATTAGGTACAACAATTCGCTGATTTGTAGTTAGTTAACGAGACATTTTGGGGGTACTGCCTAATCTTGGGACATTCACTTCTTATTTATATCCCAAATAAACACGTGAAGTTTCCATGTAATCTTAATAAGTCAAGTTTTTTTCATTGAAATCAATCTGGTAACACTGCTACCTTGTGTAATCCTATGACTAAGCTGTTGCTTGGTATGTTTTCATCACCTCTGACCACGGACTTTAATCAACCTCCTCGATGGTAGGGCCACCACCGGTGCCACTGTCTCCTCCGCTGGGACCTCCGGGCATACCACCAGGCATACCTCCAGGCATTCCACCTGGCATACCACCAGGCATACCGCCAGCACCACCAGCAGCTTGGTAGAGCTTGGTGATGATAGGGGTGCACACACCTTCCAACTCCTTCTGCTGGTGCTCAAACTCATCCTTATCAGCAGTCTGTGATTGGATTGAAAATAGAACCATGGAAGATGGTGAGGGTACTGCTAAGAAACTTAATCCCCATGTCTGGGTTACGTTTTATCAATGTAGCATGACCCTTGTGACCTTGGAACCTAATTTCAAAAATGAAATGAGCTCATTTCCCTGTAATGACATACTGAAATGGTTATTGAGACATGATGATACAAGGCAGGAGTGTCATACAAATTGACAATGGAGGAACTTAATGCTTTTTGGTTGGGGGAGGAATACAATATCTGGATCATTTAAAGGGAAATCCAACCTTATTTTTTTCTATTGATATTGTATGAAACGTAACTTACTGATTAATTTGATACCAATTCTACCAGAATTGGACAGCTATGAAGAAAGTTATAGAATGATGATCCCCCAAACACGTTTTTCGCCCGTCGTCTGCTGCACATGCATGGGAGCCGCCATTTTCCATGTTTGCAGTGAACTTAGTCAATGAATGACGTATCTGTGGACAATTCCTTGTCTAGATATATCTGGGTTTTTTTTAATTTTGTTTATTTCCCTATGCTGCTCTTTCTCTACACGCATATCCCACGCAGAGCGCGACTCTCCACTACTACTAGGTGTTAAAAGAAATTGGACATGTTTGATTTTTAATAACTTACAAAATTATATATCGTATCAGAATGAGGTTTGTACATTGTAAAGTTGAAGGATGTAAAATCGTTTGGGAGCAAGTTTCATCACATTTCTCTGAATACTTTTCTTAAAATATTGCTCTGAATATTTAATTAGATTTTTCACTTTTTGAAAAATCAAGGCAAAAAATTCTGTGTCTATCAGTAATTAATTCAGAACACAATTACCATTGTGTGTTGCAGCTGTCAATTCTCCCAAACTTTTGCGGTCCAATGTCATTAATGATTCATGACTCCGGGTTAAAAAGGTGTTCTGGAATTTCAACTCCAACACACAATGGCAATTGTTGTGCTCTGAATGAATTACTGATTTATGGCTTTTTCAAAATGTGAAAAATCTAGTGAAATATTCAGAGCAATATTTAAAGAAAAGTATTCAGAGAAACATAATAAAACTTGCCCCCAATTTTTTTTTTATCCTGTATGCTTGCATATATCTACATTACTAATGTTTGGAAAGTGACGTTTACAAAGTTATGTCATAAGAGTCTTGCGGGTAAACTATGTTTGACCTGAAATGACCTTTGATCTTACCATGTGACCTCTGATGGCAGCATAACATGCAGGTCCCCCAAGTGCTTCTACAACCCAAGTTTGGTTGAAAAGTGAGCGATGGTTGCAAAGTTATCTGTCATAAGAGAGTCTTGCAGGTAAACTTTAACGTATTACCTTTGACCTTACCATGTGACCTCTGATGGCACCATAACATGCAGGTCCCCTCAGTGCATCTACAACCCAAGGTTGGTTGAAAAGTGAGTGACGGTTGCAAAGTTATCTGTCATAAGAGTCTTGCAGGTAAACTTTAACGTATGACCTAAATTGACCTTTGACCCTATCATGTGACCTCCAACGGCAACATAACGTCAAGGTACCCTCAGTGCAAATATGACCCAAGTTAGGTTGTAATCCAAGCAACTGATGTGAAGTTATTTCACAAAAGAGAGTCTTGCAGGTAAACTTTAACATATGACCTCAAATGACCTTTGACATCATCATGTGACCTCCAAAAACACAATAACATGGAGAAGCCCCTAGTGCTTCTATCACCCAAGTGTGGCTGCCAATGCAGTAACGGTTGCCAAGTAATGCATCATAAGAGAGTCTTGCAGGTAAACTTTAACGTTTGAGACGGACGGACGACGGACGACAGACGGACGCCATTTGGATCCCTTAGTCTCACCTTCACCTCCGGTGGGCGAGACAAAAACGAAACAAACTGGACACAATCCAGACTAGCCAGTTGTCCACAGATACATCATTTGTGGAAAATGGCGTCCCCCATATGCAGCAGACGATGGGCGAAAGACATGTTTGGTGGGATCTAAAACATTCTATAACTTTCTTCATAGCTGTCCCATTCTGGTAAATTTTGTATCAAATTAATCAGCAAGTTATGCTTCATAGAATATCAATAGAAAAAATAAAGTTGGATTTCCCTTAAGTTACTGGTTGTTTGTTCTTTTTCCATTTCAAGAAACATCAAACCCACCTGGTTGCTGTCCAGCCAATCCAAGACCTCCTTGCACTTGTCCAAGATCTTAGCCTTGTCCTCCTCTGGGATCTTGTCCTTGATCTTCTCATCCTCCATGGTGCTCTTCATGTTGTAGGCATAGCTCTCAAGGGCATTCTTGGCCGAGATTCTGTCCCTCTCCTTGTCATCCTCCTCCTTGTACTTCTCTGCGTCTGCAACCATCTTCTCAATCTCCTCCTTGCTGAGACGTCCTGATCATAAGGGAATAATAAGAAAAAACAGAGATTGGAAAATTGTGTAGCGCTGATCAGTTTCCCTGTCATGGGAACAATCAAATGAATATCAAGTCATTCAGGAAAATATAAGGTTGGTATCTGATCCATCTCCAAAGAAAAATGTTAAGATTATTAGAAGGGAAACCATCATCATTTCAAAATGGCTGTGTGTCAAATACGTTTTTCTTGGTCAACAATACATAAATAAGACTGTGCTGTTGCCAGGATTATCTGCAAAGCCAGAATAGGAAGCCCTGATGGCAAAGTTTTAAAAGTTATCACACTGCAACATACCCTTGTCATTGGTGATGGTGATTTTGTTCTCTTTGCCAGTACTCTTATCCACTGCAGAGACATTCAGGATACCATTGGCATCAATATCAAATGACACATCAATCTGGGGGACTCCTCTAGGGGCTGGTGGGATACCAGACAGTTCAAACTTCCCAAGGAGGTTCTAAGAGACAAAAGAGAGAAAAAGAGCTCATTACCAGTTTCAGGTCAATTCAAATGAAGATTTTAAAACACAAGATGTACGGAGATTACTTTTGCCTTCCAGAAGGGAAATGGTAAACCTGGGATTTCTTTGTGATTCATTAGGAGCAATGCAAAGTAAAAAATAAAAAAAACAAGCAAAAAATACGACTGCGTCTTCAATATGCCTCCGCTTGTGACCTAATTACCCCAAAATCTAATCAGTTCATCTTTCTATGGGGATACATACTGGTACCAAGTTTGAAGTTCTCACCTCAGATAGTTCTTGAGATATCACGGTAACGGTGCTTAAACCAGTAATTCCATGTAATTTCATGTAAATTGACCTCTGTGACCTCCTTCATGATTCCAAAATCTAATCAGTTCATCTTCGTATGGGGATACATACTAGTACCAAGTTTGAAGTTCTTACCTCAAACAGTTCTTGAGATATCGCAGTAACGAGGCTAAAAACCAGTAATTTCATGTAAATTGACCTCTGTGACCTCTGACCTTTGACCTACTTACCCCAAAATCTAATCAGTTCATCTTTCTATGGGGATACATACTGGTACCAAGTTTGAAGTTCTTGCCTCAAACAGTTCTTCAAAAATCGCGGTAACGGTGCTAAAAACCAAGAATTCCATGTAATTTCATGTAAATTGACCTCTGTGACCTCTGACCTTTGACCTACCTACCCCAAAATCTAATCAGTTCCTCTTTCTATGGGGATACATACTAGTACCAAGTTTGAAGTTCTTACCTCAAACAGTTCTTGAGATATCACGGTAACGGTGCTAAAAACCAAGAATTTCATGTAATTTCATGTAAATTGACCTCTGTGACCTCTGACCTTTGACCTACTTACCCCAAAATCTAATCAGTTCATCTTCGTATGGGGATACATACTAGTACCAAGTTTGAGGTTCCTACCTCAAATGATTCTTCAGATATCGCGGTAACGAGAAGTGGGACGGACGGACGGACACACTGACACACGGACGGACGGACGGACAAACCGAAAACATAATGCCTCCGGCACCCACCTTCGGTGGGCGGAGGCATAAAAATATCCAGTTATCTATCTAGTACATGGCCAAGACCTTCCAGAAAAAGACACTGACTTACATTGTTCTTGGTCATTGTACGCTCTCCCTCGTAAACTTGGATGAGCACACCTGGTTGATTGTCAGCGTAGGTAGTGAAGGTGTTGGTCTGTTTGGTTGGGATGGTTGTGTTCCTCTTGATAAGAGGAGTCATCACTCCACCGGCTGTCTCGATACCCATGGAGAGTGGAGCAACATCCAGAAGCAGCAGGTCTTGGACTTCACTGGACTTGTCTCCAGACAGAATGGCAGCTTGAACAGCTAGTGTGTACAAATAATGATACTCAATCAAAATAACAGCAAGAAATGGTAACTGAGCAAATTTTTCATGAAATGCAGATTGAATAGCTACAAGTGTATACATATACTGATACCCAATCAAAAAGGACAGCAAAAAAAAATTGGTGATTGGGCAAATTGTTTTTCAGACCTTCAATTATTACTGCATACATTAACCTTCCACTATACCCACATAAAATCTCTTTCACGATATTCTTTTTTCACTCCTTCATTTTGACAGCAGTAGAGAAAGGGGGGGGGGGTGCTGATTTAGATTATAGGGCACAGGACAGGTCTGCACATAGGGTATATTGGGATATAAGCCAATATGTAATATGCTAAGTTGCATACCTGCTCCGTAGGCAACGGCCTCATCAGGGTTAATGCTCTTGTTGAGCTCTTTCCCATTGAAGAAGTCCTGAAGGAGCTTTTGGATCTTGGGGATCCTGGTGGAGCCACCCACTAGCACAATCTCATGGATCTTTTCCTTATCCAATTTGGCATCCCGAAGGGCATTTTCAACAGGCTCGAGTGTACCACGGAAAAGATCAGAGTTGAGTTCCTCAAATCGAGCACGGGTGATGGATGTGTAGTAGTCGATACCCTCAAACAGAGAATCAATCTCAATGCTATAAGGATTCAAAGGAGAAAAAAATGTCACATAAAAATCATAGCTTCACTGTAAAATGAAAGGTGAATGATTACAATCACTTCTGTCATAAAAATATGCCTTTTAATAACCTCTACTTGAATATGTGCTGAAAAGCCAAGCACTGTGATAGTTATTCTTCTCTTGCCGACTTTCTTGTCACATTATCCTCAAAAACTAATGAACGCTAAATGCTACAATTGAGCTTGTATTGAAAAAAAAAAACATATTCAAAGGTGAACCTACTTGGCCTGTGTGCTTGATGAGAGTGTCCTCTTTGCCCTTTCACAAGCCGTCCTCAATCTCCTCACTGCCCTCTTGTTGGGGGTGATGTCCTTCTTGTGTTTCCTCTTGAACTCGGTAATGAAGTGGTTGACCATGCGGTTGTCAAAATCTTCTCCTCCTAAGTGAGTGTCACCGGAGGTTGACTTCACTTCAAAGATGCCCTCCTCGATTGTGAGCACCGACACATCAAAGGTTCCACCTCCCAAGTCAAAGATCAGGACATTGCGCTCAGCACCAACCTAGTAAAAGAGTTTGCACATAGTCAGGAAGTTCAAAACGTTATGATTCAATATCAAAGGGTTATTCAATTCATCTTTATTTCACATCTCTTAAAAATGGCAATAAATGTTTACAATCAGAGATAAACAATACAGTAAGTATATTGTACATAAAAAACAAATAATACATGGGAAATAAATACATAGCGATGGTCAGTGATTGAGTGGATGTGAGGAAGTTGCAAATGGCATTGACCTGTAAAGTTATCAACCCAAGTGGTTGCAAAATAATCAGAAAAAGAGATTAGCTTTGAAAGTTTGAAATATTGCTGAAAAAGAATAATAAATTGGTAAACTGTTGAAAGTTGCAATCACTAATGACATATAGAACCTCCCACCCATTGGCAACTCCACCATGATGCATGATGATTAGGTTTGAACACTGTCCATTTGTTGTATACTTAACATTGCTCACAATATCATTCATAACTTTATAATTACCTTCTTGTCTAGACCATAAGCAATAGCAGCTGCAGTGGGTTCATTGATGATACGCAAGATATTCATACCCGAGATAACACCGGCATCCTTTGTAGCCTGCCTTTGGGAGTCATTGAAGTAGGCTGGTACAGTGACAACAGCATCTGTTACTTTCTGTACAACCAAATCCATCAAAAATTATTACCGAGTATAAAATCATCAATGATTAAAGTCAAAATGCGACATACATGTATATCCATTTAAAATGCCTTTGTGATACGGAATGGTTTTACATACACACTTAAAATTATATACTTTGAAAAAGAAATTTCAAACACCAGCCATTTTTGCTGCAATTATTCAGTCACTTCACAGCATGAAATTTAAACGAACCAGGATAGTTTTACAGTATCTAGGGTGATGATCTTTAATACACTGGCTGTGATAAAAAGAGAATATCTGAGATCTTAAACACAAACCTTTCCCAGGTAAGCCTCTGCAGTCTCCTTCATCTTTAGCAGCACCATGGAACTGATCTCCTCAGCATAGAACGTCTTGGTTTCTCCCTTGAACTCAATTTGGATCTTGGGTCTGCTGCTCTCCTCTATAACTTGGAATGGCCAGTGTTTCATGTCAGCCTTTACACATGTATCATTGAAGTTACGACCAATGAGACGCTTGGCATCTGTCAAAGTGATAAAATGAGAAGTTTCTATTGTGACGCATTTCTTGCTTTGCATACACACACTGCAACACTTACAGATGTACTAAATTAACTAGAAAAAAAGGTAGCATGCACATGCAGATGCATGATCTTAAGCAAATGGGATAAGGTTCCATCCCTTTTGCAAATACTTTATTTCCTGAAGCATCCTGGTTCATATCACAGCGACTGAATTTTGGTACATATATACTGGGAAGCTAGAGATATTCATTAGAAAATACACAAAGAAAAAAATCCTACATCTTAATACGACATTCATGAAGTCTGAACTTACCAAAGACAGTGTTGTTTGGATTCATAGCAGTCTGGTTCTTTGCTGCATCTCCAATGAGACGTTCTGTATCAGTGAAGGCTACATAGCTTGGGGTTGTTCTGTTTCCTTGGTCATTGGCAATAATTTCAACTTTCCCATGCTGGAATACTCCAACACACGAGTAAGTTGTTCCAAGATCAATTCCTACTGCTGGTGCCTTAGCCATATTGCTTTTTCTTCAAAATAAAAAGAAACAAAATTATACAATATAATAAAGTTATACAAAAGAAGGTCTCCACACTAACTTTTTCATAGGGGTCCAGGTGGAAATCGTTACTGTCAGGTTCGTGTTCATATTTTGAAAAAAAACACATAAGAATGTCAGCTATAGGGGTGAAAAATGAATTAAAATATCAATGTTGCAGTTTGGGGGAGGGGTCTACTGAAAATTTCAATGCCTAGATTGGCACCAAAATAAGGGAAGGGGCAAACAAATATCAGTTTTGCTTGGGATTTGTTAGATGATAAGGACACACACAGAGGAAAAACAAGAGGGGACAAAAAATCTTGCAAAGGGTCCAGGGAGCTGGACAGTCAGAGAAGGCTCAAACTAAAAAAAAATCAGTATCTTTGTGGAGCAAAACTGAATAGGTAAATGGTATAAGCTGGGGTTGGGGGCAAAAAAAAAAGAAGCCCCTGGATCAAGATTGCCACAACTGGAGTGGGGTGAAAGAAATTATGAATAGCACTTCTACCAAACATTCCATTATTGCATGCTTGTCCAAAATGAGGAAAACAGCTTCAATTTCAAAACTAAATATGGGCTAAAAGATTTTTCTGACAATTAAGGGAACATGCTGCCATAGGGTCCCAACTGAACTGTTTGGTAAGATTACATTAGGAAGCTTTCAATTGTCTAATCAAGTAAAAGTGTGATGACGTCACCCTACTATGAAGTCCACTGCCACTGATTATATGTCAAATCAGGCAGAAAAAATTATAGATTTTAATGGAGACTGAATGCCATTACGGTAATTATCACATGACCTTTGTTTTTCTCCCTGACTTCTCTTTTTCTGTATATTTCTCCATGTTTTTCTTTTTTCATTTTCTCTTGATCTCTCCAAAGGACATTCTGTTTTTATCCTGTCATCTTCTCTTTCTATAGATCTACTTTCTCATTATCTTTCTCTTCTTACTTCTTTTGCCCTTTTAATATTCTCATCCTATCTTTGCTTGTTTTATCTTTTATACAGTCAACATGTAATTGTATATATGGGACTACCCATGCCAGGTAAGATTTGTGTAGTCCCATACAAGTTACACATGCACGGTAAAAAAAACTTAATCACACCTGCTGATTTTGTTTTCTTTTTTATTCATTTAATTTTTACAATCTTAGTTGATTCTGTATTAAAGGTAACCCCTTTAGCAAACTCCGAGGGTGGTTTGCATGGCTCAGACTATGTGAGAAATTGTGATATTTAGATCAAGTTTCTTTTGTTGATATCTCCCTCCACACACAGTATATGCATCACTTGTACAGCTCCGTAGGCCAGTACCACTACCAGATAAGCCAAGGGTTAGGGGTAGGGTACCTAGCCAGGACTAGCTTCCCGAGTGTAAAAAAAAAAAATTGGCTATACGTCTTTTACATCACGAAGCTAGGTGTTTTATTACGCCAATCTAACTAAAAGGAAAATGGCCTGAAATATGCCTTTCCTGATAACTCCCGCAACCGACAGGTTCTTCACCACAGCATCTCCTCCTAGGGAAACTTTTGGAATTTTTTTTTTTTTATATAATTACTTTCACTAATTAAAAAAAAAAAACGGAAAAATACAGTATACGAAATTTGCGAGAACTCGCCACTGCAGATTTAAAATGGTGGCTGCGTGCGACGAATAGTTTCAATTATGGTTGCACGCAGCCGCCATTTTAAAATTGCATGACAAGAAGAGGTTACACAACAGTGGCGAGTTCTCTCAAATTTTTTCTAATCTACTGTATTTTTCCGGGTTTTTTTTAAACTAGAGAAAGTAATTATACCTATAAAAAAAACATTCCAAAAGTTCCCTTAGGAGGAGATGCTGTGGTGAAGAACCTGTCAGTCGCGGGAGTTATCAGGAAAGGCATATTTCAGGCCATTTTCCATGTCCTGCTAACCGTGCGCAGTTAGATTGGCGTAATAAATAATTTTTTTTACACTCAGGAAGCTAGTCCTGGCTATGGCCGGGTAGGCTACCCAAAAGAACAAAGTTATCAGGTTAAATGTAGGGCCTAGGTGATTAAAATAAATCAAATTTTGTGTACCTGGACTGGTGCGAAAGTAAATTAGTTAACAAAAATCTTCCAGAAAATGGCAGAATTCAGTTCAACTTGAATGAAGCAAGGACAGGAGCAAGGACAGGGTCAGGGACGTGTGCTTAATTCTTTTTTTTTCTCTCTCTCTCTCTCTCTCCCTCCCTCCCTCCTCCCTCCCTCCTCCCTCCCTCCCTCTCTCTCTCTCTTTTTTACTCTGACTCCACTTCTTCCTTCGAACACTCTTCAACTGACATGACTGATGTGAATGGTGAGGAGCAAAATCATAGGTGCGCTTATGGAGGAGAGTCAAAAGTCAAAAAATGTTATAAAACTCCTCCAAACGGACGGATTTTTCTGTCTAAGTTGCGCTAACAATGTTACAATGCCCATATTCACATTGACAATGACCATGACCATGTTCACGCATGCCAGATACCCTGATACCGGCGTTATCCTCAGTCACGTACTCACTCGTTGGAACAAAAAAGAAGATATTAAACTAAGGCAGAGGCACAATCAAGCAGTAATAATAGATGTATTAAAAGGTTACCTTACCTTACTTTACTTCGCAATAACGCAAAGATGTCACTTAGATTGAAAAAATCAGTCTTGTTCTTTGGGCATGGGAGGTGGTCTCTTACACCATGCACACTGCACTGTGATTAAAAGGAGGAAGAGGCCGATTTTTCGAGAATGAAATAAAACGAGAGCATGCGCGCGCGGCGCGGCAAGTCCAAGTCATAGTCCAAAGTTCAAATACCTGTGTGACGTCAATCGGTGAAGAAATCTATTGACATTCGAACATTCTGGAGGGAAGATTTACCAATGTGGGGAAAACCCATAACGTGGAAAAACCAAGCTTTTATGAAATTCAGGTATAATTAAAGCACTACAAAGGAAGGAAAGAGACAGGGATAAAATTGAAACCAAGCAAGAAGAATAATAGCTGTATAGAGCAGATCTATAATTAAAGAAGAATGGAATATTAAACAGGAAAAGTTTAGTTAGCATACTACGGGATAAAGAAAAGTTAAAGTAAATACATGTATTAACTAAACATATATATGAAGGTAAAGCATGGAAGATAAACAAACTGAAAGAATTAAGGAAAAAGCGATTGAAGAAAGGAGGACTATATATGAGTGAAAATATAAATGAAAGTGAATAGTGGATAGTAAAAATGAATAGTGGATTGGAGCCCCCAAATACTATGATCAGAAGTCACGGAGGACAATTTAGACAACCATATCCCAATAACGGGGGATATATTTGACCCAAATTAGCTCGAGTAACAAGTTAACTTACAGATGCAAATATCATCTACTAAATTAAAATCATCCAGTGATCTTTAAAGGGCCCCTGCCATCAAAATCAAGTTGATACCTGTTGGTGTACAGTCCTACATATTTACATCTCATATTTTGATTTTTAGACTTCTAAATACAGTATGTTTCATAAATTTTTAAATATATTTTGAAATAATTTCCTACAACTGTTAAGTCCCATCCAGTTAAAAAAATCCTCCAGATCACTTTCCAGGCCCCGGGGAGCCGGGGGTGCTGGGGGTGCTGGAGCACCCCCAGATATAGGGGCACTTGCCCCAGGCGGTAGGCTACTTAAAGAGAGAAAGGGAAGAAAGTCATGCTTAAGAATTAGCAGGGTAAAGTTTTTTAAAGGTTCAAAATCATCGATCGCTATCGATGTTCAAAATGCGAAAACTTTTGAAAGCTCGGTCGCCGCTCTTTCGCATGTATTGCTTCAGGATCCCTTATTTTCGAACTCCAATTTTAGCTATATAAATATCATTTTTAAAAGGTTCAAAATTGAAGAAATTAATATTCTCATTGCTTTTTCCCTTATTATTTATCAGTCTTTTGTTATATTGCGCGCCTCCCCCGTAATAGAATAATTGTTTTAAGACACTATTTTCAAAGGTTTGAAATTTGAAAGAAATTGTAACTTTATGTTGCCGAGCTAAATTCTCTACTGAATTTTCGTTAGTGCGCTCCACTAGTAAGGAAGAAGTGAATAGAAGAGCGTTTATCAATTTCCAAAACTCGAAACTGTACCGGTCGATGCAGTGATCGCTTGCCATTTTTTGTGTAAGTAAAATGCTTAAGAAATCGCTTTTTTAGGCTTAAAATGCAAAAGAATGACCGCTCGGTCGCTTCGCTCCCTTGCAGTTTCGGGCAATTTAATTTTTTGCCCAGAGCAATAATACACAAAGTGCCTTTATAGTATGGAACTTAAAACTTATATTCACATTTTCAGTTGCGTTCGCTCGCTTCGCATACTCGCACAAGCAAAAATAGGACAATTTTGTCACGTTATGAACGGATTCCTTTCAATTATTTCAACCTACATGGAACTACAATAATGCAAGTACTTAGTGTATATTACAGGGCTAAAAACAAAATTTTGTTTTAAATGTTGTTCCTATAAAATATAAATACATCTCACTTGGATTAGTTTTTTTCAGCCAAAAAAAAAAATCAAAAAATCAAACAATGATTTTTGAATGATTTTTTTTATGTCGCATCAACAAAATCAACAAGAATTTCTTAATGTGTTTCTTTGTTTTTTTTTACTCTAATTGCTGATTTTCTATCACGGCGATTTAAAGTTGATTTCAATCGTGCTATTCCTGGTGTACTAATCTGCAGAATGACCTACAATGTTAACTTTGCAGGCAACGTTGATTTCAGGGTCTGAACCCCCTTGCCGAAAAATTTGGCTTTGCCAAGGACTTAGCGAAACAATGAATGTCAGTGGTATGTCTAAGGGGGACAGTCCTGGGGAGCGTTTCATGAAAGGAAGTTGACAGATATTTTATCTGACAACCGTTATAAGCTACTGAAATCCTTGCATCTGATTGGCTGAGCAAATTTGTCGGATAAAATATCCGACAAGTCCTTTCATGAAACGCCCCCGAGCTTACGTGCCCCAGCCCCCGGGTGACACCGAAGGGGGCTAATAACGCAAAAGAGAAAGAAATAGATGAGATTTCGATCATTCTGAATTGAGCGTCCCCAATCCGCAGGGTACCATATATGCATTAGAAATCTTTTTTTTTTTTGAGGGTTTGAATTGCAAAAAAATCTGAAGCTCGGTCGCTTATTTCCTCGCATAATTTTCCTCCAAAGCTCTCGTAATATCGCTCTCCAGTATAGCATATAGTGTTTTAGAAGGGCCCAAGATTGATAAATAATTGTCGTTGCTTTGCTCGTCATCATGCAAGTTTCATTATCCTCTCGTTAAAAATTGTGCCCCAATATAGGATTAAGTGCATTGGTGGATCCAGGGGGGGCACTTCCGGCCCGTGCCCCCCCCCCCCTTTTTGGAAGAGAAGTATGCATTTTGACCATAGACGATCGGCCATTTTTTCGATTTTCTTTTGTTAAGTGTATAAAATCGCTTTTGCAAAAGTTCAGCATTTAACAGAAATGTCAACTTTTGTCTTCCTCTAAATTCCTCGACTATTTCTCAATGGTTACCATTAATGTTGCATCCCATTTGTGAATAAAGTGAATCGAAACCGGCCATTTATCAATGTTCAACATCAGATCTCTACCCCTCGATCGCAGTGCTCAATTGCATAAGAAATTGCATTTTGGGGGTTAAAAATAAAAAAAAGTCTACTCGGTTGATTTGCTCCCTCGCTTTAACAATGACGTAGATAAGTTGGAGGGGGGGTAGGGGCACAACTTCATTGCTCACAGCACCCCCAGTAAAAAATTGTTCCCAGGGGCCAGTCACTTTCCCCCTGTGACGTCATCTGTGAATCATCAGTGAGCTAATTGCGATTTTGAAAGTGAAAGTGGTATTTAACTTTGTCAAAGCAGGGGTGGATCTAGCTTTTTTCCAAGGGGGGGGGGGGGTTTGACCCAACGACGATGCAGAGCATCATCCACAAACCGCGAACATTTTTCTATGGAAAGTCGGACTGGCAAAATTACCTACCGTAGTTATGAGTTTGTTATAACTGTGTTCTTTATAATGAGTTTCAACTGTACATAATAGAAATGTCCTATGAAAAAGATTGCTCTTCAAATGGCCCCATACATATATTCATGATATGGCGAGATACAGCTGAAGTGTTCGGGCCGAACATTTATGTCACGTATGTGTGCAGTCCCATACATGCATACCCGTGTATGTGTGTAGTGCATGTGCTTTTCAGCAAGACTGGGTCAAAATCTTATCATTTTGAGGATTCCTAAACCCCACAGGATATATATACACCATTTCTTTTGTAGACACGATCAACCTTTCCGAATTTTTCCACAATTTCTTTCACAATGTAATTGCATGACCAGAACTCAACTTCTTTAATTCCAGTATATGTTAAACTAGAGTTTAATTTAAACTTAAATTTAAACCAAAGTTCAGAATATGGCCCAGAATACCATTCATGCATTCCTGCATTCATTATCTTTACAAGAAACAAGCAAAATAATAATGTACCAGTCAACTCCTGTGTAGTTTAGTTTCAGACATGGGCCATCACATAAATTTTATTCATGACAGTTAGAGTTGAGGTTCGAGCACAAATATATCTATGTAATTTGTCAGTGAAATGGATACAAATGTCTTTTTACTTAGATACATACATGTAAACCAACATTAAGGATTCAATAAATAACTTGTAACTTGACTTTTCAAAATAGGCAAGTTATTTATATAGAAAAGTCAATGTATACAAAACTATATCTCACACCCTGAAAATGGAACATAAATAACTTGTAACTTTACAAAATAGGCAAAAGTGATTTGTATAAATAACTTAATTTATACAAAATTTGATCACACACTTTGAAAGCGGAACAAGCACCTTATAGATAAAGGAATAAATAAGTGACAACAAAATAGCATGAGCATCTGAAATACTTTAAACTATCATGGACAATACACATTTATCTGTCATGCAATAGAATCCCTGATCAGATAATGAAGAGGAATGGAACAGCCTCTGCCAAGAATATATATTGTATTATCAGAACCTTACAATCAAAATTTCATCTGTCAAACATCACTGCAATGTATATCTCTTGTTATAGCCTTTTGAAGCTACCAAGCTCTTTCCCCAAGTGGAATGAGAAAGTGGAATGAACAAAGTGAATGGCAAAAGCTTGAAAGGTCTCAAATGTTGTTTAAGTACAAGAACACTTGCAAACTTAAAGATTGCAAGATATGTTACAAATTTCATGATGATTTTAAAGGTATGAGCTATTCAGCCATAAGAAAGAAAGTCACTATCAAATCTGGGGGTGTTTCATAAAGCTGTCCGTAAAGTTACGCATATGAATACGCACTTGAATATGAAGTGCCAGATAGGATGCCCAAAGTTTTTCCTGATGTTTCAACAAAGTGACTATTTCCAATAACCTCAACTGAATTATGGCAAAAAATATAATTTGCATTAAAAAATGTTTGCTATAATAAGAATGTTAATCTATATCTGCACAGTTCACTAATTGATGCAGCTAAAAATGATTTGAGCATCCCAATTGGATTGTCATATTTAGGTCATTCATAAAGTCATGAATAACTTTACGAACAGCTTTATGAAAAGCTATATGAAACACCCCCTGCTTCGATTTTACAGCAAACCAGAGGTATGCACATAAATAAGATCAATTTCATGACTTTTGGTTCACCAGAAACCCGAGTTATGTATGCAAGATTATGTAGCAAATGAATTTAATTTGTCAGGCCTCACATCTTTGGCAATGTGCTTAAACAGTAATATATTAGAAAAAGAGTGGGGGAAAATTAAGGCAAGGTATGAGAATTGGTAGAAGTAAGGCTTAGTCTGTCAACAATCCAAGAGTCTTCTTACTTATCTGCAAATCTTTTCTGGAAAAATACAGCTTATACTTTCCAAATAACCTACAAGGGGTCATATGTAGTCATTTTATGAGGAAGTATCATGTCCGTTCCGATTTTCAGTACATGTATTTAATCGACCTCCTCGATGGTAGGGCCACCACCAGTACCACTGTCTCCTCCAGTTGGCATACCACCGGGCATACCACCAGGCATACCGCCTGGCATGCCACCGGGCATACCACCAGGCATACCACCAGCACCACCAGCAGATTGGTAAAGCTTGGTGATGATAGGGTTGCACACACCTTCCAAGTCCTTCTGCTGGTACTCGTACTCTTCCTTCTCCGCTGACTGGTTAGCATCCAGCCAGTCAACCACCTCCTTACACTTGTCCATGATCTTAGTCTTGTCATCCTCCGGGATCTTATCCTTGATCTTCTCATCCTCCATGGTGCTCTTCATGTTGTAGGCATAGCTCTCAAGGGCATTCTTGGCTGCGATCCTATCCCTCTCCTTGTCATCTTCTTCCTTGTACTTCTCGGCTTCAGCAACCATCTTTTCGATCTCCTCCTTGGAGAGACGACCTACAGAACAGATGGGGAAAATAAAATTCATGAAATAAAACTGGACTTCATTTAATGTTATTATTCAAATCCATGCCGACAATTTCTGACAATTACACACATTACATCTACAGCTGAAAAGACCAGCAGAGCATGCTTCACCAGCTCCTTTTGTTTGATCTTGAGTCCCTGAAAAGTAAAACATTTCTTCATACCTAAAACATAGTATCATAATGCCTTCGTACATGACAAGTCCCATAACATATGCAGTTGCTCTAATTTCAATGGATACACACACACAAATTCAAAATTTGATAAATTCTGACACGCATACCTCTGTCATTGGTGATGGTGATCTTATTCTCCTTGCCAGTACTCTTTTCAATGGCAGACACGTTCAGGATACCATTAGCGTCAATGTCAAATGAAACATCGATCTGGGGGACTCCCCTTGGTGCTGGTGGAATACCAGTAAGTTCAAACTTCCCAAGAATGTTCTGATTAAATAAAGCAATCATACAGAAAAGAGTAAATATCACTTCCAACTAGCAGCTGTTAGAATATTTAGTATCCTTTATCCAACCAGTGCCCTGAATAAAATCAAACAATGAAGAATTATCTGTTAGCCCTGTTTCAGATATCAATTTCATATATTTTCTTCATCACAGTAATCATAATTTCAAAATGTCCTAAACTGATAGGTAAGCCAACTGCTCCTTTTTACGTCAGTGCTGCAATGCTGCATGTCTGTGCTGCAACGATAATGTTCATATTCCCTACACTGGTTGGAGATAAATGATAAAATTATGATTACTGACTTTATTACTTAATACAGATATACATTTACTTCAACGGGACATTCATTAAACCTAGCTCTGTATTTTATAAATGTTTCTTCTCTTCACAACCCATGCCATGTCAAAGAAATGTCTGTCCACCAGGTTGGTAACTAACTTATGCGGTAAAGCCAAGGGGCTAGGACTTACATTGTTCTTGGTCATGGTACGCTCTCCCTCGAAGACCTGGATGAGCACACCAGGTTGATTGTCAGCATAAGTTGTGAAGGTCTTGGTCTGCTTTGTTGGAATGGTAGAATTCCTTGTAATAAGAGGAGTCATTACACCACCAGCTGTCTCAATACCCATGGAGAGTGGGGCAACATCTAGAAGAAGCAGGTCCTGCACTTCACTGGACTTGTCTCCTGACAGGATAGCAGCTTGCACAGCTAGAGATAATTTTAAATGAGATATATTAACTTTAAAAAAAAAAGGTACTAAAAAAATTAACCACAAACATTTGATTTTCATTTTTATAATTTTTTTCCCACTGCAAATTGGTGAATATAAATATAATTCAACCATGAACTTACATGTATGCATATATATGTAGAGTCAAGTTCAAAATTTTTAAGATCAAGTTTCAAAAAAAGATGATATTTTGCAAAAATGTACTAATTTCTGTATCTATGTTTTGCTCAGAACCCAAAAGAATTTTATACAGATGTACGGGCCCTATAAAAAATTAATAGACCAGTTCCATTTGGAGGCATATAAGTATTAAATCCATTGTCTATGGAACGAGGATGATTATTAATAGCTAATTCATTATTAATGGAACACTCTACTACAATTACCTCAATGACAATTACTTAAGGGCAATAATATAAATAAGACAACTACAACCAGGACAAATTTCCCCAGACAATAACCTCCCCATTTTGAGAAAGGGTTTTGGACTACCTTATAAAATGTCAAAGAGGATGAATGTCATGGTTACTTGTCTTAGTGGAAAACTGCTACATTTGATGATAGCAGCCATGACCTGATCATTATTCTGAGATCATTGTGAGTGGCTTAAATATTAAAGTTATTTAACAAGGAAAGGTTCTTGCAGCATGAATGTCTTGAATGATCTGTTATGAGACATTATGCATCCCCTTGAGAAGAGCATGCCTCAAGGCATGGCTGCTATCAAATGTAGAAGTTTTCCACCAAGAAGTGAACAAATTACACAAATATTGGGGAACAGTCATCCACTCATGAGTGAGCTAGTAGAAATTGGTTTAGAAGTTCAATTACTGATGTAGCCATCACTTCCCATATAGGCTTTTAAAGGAGCTGGTCTAATAATTTTTTTTCCCAGGGCTGTATGTTCAACTGATCACCTTGCTCAAACAAACGTACCTGCACCATAGGCGACGGCCTCATCAGGATTAATACTCTTGTTGAGCTCTTTCCCGTTGAAGAAGTCCTGGAGGAGCTTCTGGATCTTGGGGATCCTGGTGGAGCCACCAACCAAGACCAGGTCGTGGATCTTATCTTTACCCAACTTGGAGTCACGGAGGGCTTTCTCAACCGGCTCCAGGGTTTCACGGAAGAGTTCAGAGTTGAGTTCCTCAAATCGAGCACGTGTGATGGATGTGTAGTAGTCAATGCCTTCAAAGAGTGAGTCAATCTCAATGCTTCAAAGAGAAAAGAAAAATATAACATGAAATTTTCATATAGAAAGATGCAAAGCATATTTGAGGTTGACAAAGAAAAAAAGGATTGTGTCTTGTCAATGAAAGGCCTCTTCTGACAAATTAAATCTAAAATTTTGCAAAGTAGAGAATTACCACCCAAAAAAAGAGGACAACCAGACATATCCACATTTGTACAAAAACAAGCGTATCTTGGTAACAGATCTCCTGCTATTGAGATAAGCAACCCATTGACTCGAAGAGAAATACACCTGTAAATTTTGTTCATTTAAAAGCAAATAACCATGGCAGCTTTTTAAATTGCAAAAAGATTCAACTGACATTATGTTTAAAAGAAACTTACTTGGCCTGTGAGCTTGATGAGAGTGTCCTCTTTGCCCTTTCACAAGCTGTCCTCAATCTCCTCACTGCCCTCTTGTTGGGGGTGATGTCCTTCTTGTGTTTCCTCTTGAACTCACCGATGAAGTGGTTGACCATGCGGTTGTCGAAGTCCTCACCTCCCAAGTGAGTGTTGCCCGAGGTTGACTTCACTTCAAATATGCCCTCCTCGATTGTGAGCACTGACACATCAAAGGTTCCACCTCCCAAGTCAAAAATCAGGACGTTTCGCTCAGCACCAACCTAGAAATAAATTGACTATGGCAATGAAATCTGCAATATCAATAATAATGCATCATATATATTCTTCCAAACCTATCACATTTTTACATATCACTTGATGTAATTATGACAATAAAAACGTAACGCTGGCAAAAACAAGAACAAACAAAAACATATTTGCCACCAAGCAAAGGGATGACGAACAAAAAATGTAGCCATACGTGCAATGACCTTCCCACAATTGTCTAGGATTGAATCTGATAGCAGTTGGCTACATGTTGTTGGCACACTGATCATTCCCACTGAGAAGAGGTTATCAACAACGGAAATTTTCGATGTGCCGAAATAAAGAGGATGAGGGGAAAATTTTAAACTTCACAGCAAATGTAATGTAAGGAACTCCTGGTTAGGACCTTATCTCCCATTAACTCATATTGGTACAATGATACCTTGGCCTTAAGCTAGAACTTATAATTATGATCCAAAGAACTGAATGCTGAAAAGCACACAAATCAAATTATCAAAACTAGCAAACGCTAGTAGTAGACTGGACAGCTTCCAACCACTTGTACACAAATTACAAGAGTTCCAAGTGTGTAGTTTTTAAACATGCTTGATAATCACCTTCTTATCAAGACCATAGGCTATAGCAGCTGCAGTAGGTTCATTGATGATACGCAAGACGTTCAGGCCCGAGATAACACCGGCATCCTTTGTTGCGTGTCTCTGGGAGTCATTGAAGTAGGCTGGTACAGTAACAACAGCATCTGTAACAGTCTACAAAAGTAATAAAAATGGATTATAAATCTACCACATGGAAGTGAGGTGTGAAAGCACTAAGAAGTGTACAGACAGGCCTATGCATCTAACCTTTATTCTAGAATCTCACAATACACTAAAAGAATATCAATTTTCAAACACTAGAGGTTCTCCATTTCCAAATAAATTTTCATAGTTGATACCTCAACTTACATGAAAAAATCATCTGTGAAAAAACAAAGTTCTATCAAGATTTAGATTTTATATGCAAAACTACATAAACAATGTGCAGAAAGCAATTTAAACTTCAAAATGAGAAATCTTGAATCTTATAACTGCCTACATCTATTCTTTTTCACAATGGTGAACTAGTAGTCCATAAATGCAGCAAATCCAAAAGGTTGTAATCATACCATAACACAAGAAAAGCAATGAGTTGGGGTGGAACATAATTTTGTCTATGGCACTACGGTTACTCTTTACAGTTTTACCTTTCCCAGGTAAGCCTCTGCAGTCTCCTTCATCTTTAGCAGCACCATGGAACTGATCTCCTCAGCATAGAATGTTTTCTTCTCTCCCTTGTACTCTACTTGAATCTTTGGTCTCTTGTTGTCATCAATGACTTCGAAGGGCCAATGCTTCATGTCTGACTGGACAGCAAGGTCACCAAAGTTACGACCAATGAGACGCTTAGCATCTAGAAAAGCATGGAGGAGGAGGATTATCATTTATCTTCAATGGCATTTCACAAAAATATTCATCAAATGGCCCTAATTATGGATCATGAATATTTGTCATTCACAAGAGTGCCCAACAAATATTCTAAAAAGATCCATGAAATATTGCATGTAAACTTGTTCAAATGAATGTTTAGTATTATTCGTCCTGTCCAGACACACAACACGTGGGTATACGATATGATGCATTAATTTTTGCGTAGAAATTCATAATAATGAAAATATAAGTAAACAGATTCATGACTATCTAATAATACACCAAGTAATTTCCTATTATTGTCATTTTGGTCAATAGACCTGTCTACTAAGTTATTCAAATTTATGGATGTTTCTTTCCTGGGGACCTAGTAACGAGGTATTCCATTAACCTGTTATTAATGAATGAACTTCAATACTTGGAATCCAGTTTGCATACATTACTTGTTGCTATGTCTGACAAGCCTCTGGCAAGCTTTCAGGTTGTCAAGAACAACCTTTGTTTCAAAAGTATGCATAAAGTTTGAATAACTTAGTAAACAGGTCTATTGGGTCATTTTGATGTGACCCTGATATCAAAATACAGTATACAATTGTAATTTCTGATATTTTCACAGATCATAGGTATCCAGGCCCAATTTTTTTATTTTTATATGGCAATTCTGAAATTCTAGTGATATGGATTAAAAGACAAAAAATGTTTTGCTTCAAATAAGATTACATTAACCCTTTTAAGACAACTGACCACATTTTGTGGTTTGGCTCAATAACTTTTGATTCAGAGCTCTAAAAAATATACCAGATGCATGAGTGGAAAGAGCAAAAATTTCTGCATATACTATGTCCATTTTTGTTGCAAGACCATATTGCGTTTGATTCCAGGAATTTTAAAAACAAGAATAAGCTTTAAAATCCTTAAATTGGCAACAAATTGAGAGGTTAAAAATCAGTGTTTTTTGTCGAAACTGGCAATTTTTTCAACTTTGACAAAGTTCTCAACTGTGTATGTTGTTTTCAAAGACATTACATTTCATTGGAACCATGTAGCACTAATAGAAAAATATCATTGTTGCCAATTTGAAGAACGAAATGTGATCAATTTAGCCCTTAAATAATTCCTGTCCTGAAAGGGTTAACCCTTTCGTATTACATTTGCAAGCAATTCATACCCAAAGAACAGTATTATGGGAAAAACGGTTTTTGTTTTGACTTTGGGCAAACAATCACTAGATTATCATCACTTTGCTTCTTCAGCCAAGCACCTACCAAAAATAGTGTTGTTTGGATTCATAGCAGTCTGGTTCTTTGCTGCATCTCCAATGAGACGTTCTGTATCAGTGAAGGCTACATAACTTGGTGTTGTTCTGTTTCCTTGGTCATTGGCGATGATTTCAACTTTCCCATGCTGGAACACTCCAACACAGGAGTAAGTTGTTCCAAGATCAATTCCTACTGCTGGGGCCTTGGCCATATTGATGTAATCTGTAATGAGACAAAATTCATCAAATTGAAAGTTTGAGATTCGCACAGATCATTCAAACATTCATAACTTTCTTATTCCTTGCCCGATTTCTTTTTAACTTTCACCATATTTTCTGCTTTCACACAAAGGTTGGATTGCCCTTTTAAGTGTACTACCTTTTCACCTTTAAAAATGTTGTATGTAGAGCTAGAATGTATAAAATCAACCTCATTACACTTTACATAGGGTGGTATTCTAAGAATTATTTTATCTTGATTTTGGTGAGATTTCGTCATAACAAATTTTAAATTTCAACATTTCATTGGTGTTTGCGCAGATGAATTCTGGTAACGCAGCCACTTTTGCAGTCATTAACCAATGATGCGCCATAAGTGTACATTTTGTTATGACAATTAAAATCATTTCACTAAATTCAAGATATATTAAATCTCAGAATACCACCCCTGGGCTTCTATGGGTTTAAGAGTTAACTCTGCCCTTTGTGACAATTGACCAAATGTTGTGGTTTAGCTCAATAAACACCAAATCTTGTATTACAATCCAGAGATCAGATAAGAGAACATAGTAGAAACTTGAAGGACAAAAACTGAGCACAAAATTTTTCTAATGTACGAATACGTAAACCATGGAATAATCTTCACGACGGCACCATTACTGCCCCAAAGGTGCACAATTTTGAAGTAGCTTTGGATAGGTGCTGGAAAATGAGCCCATTAAGTGCAATCATGAATCGCCTGCACCAGGAAACGATCCAGCCAACTTGAAAAGGAAGAACTTGGAACTGAATACAGACAGACAGAGACGTAGTGTCTCTCGACGCACGTGAGACTGCTTCCCCGTGTGGCTTGATGTTCAATGTGGCTAGGCCTAGTTAGATTTCCTCAATTTTCAAAGAAAAATCGAAAATCGAAAAACTTAGTAATATGCCAGTACAGGCATGACAGGCCGATAGGCATGGACATGATCGAGGTAAATATGTATAACATTTTAGGACTATTAGGTAAAGGCAGGTGAATTGCAATTCACAAACTCTCAACAAGTCGACTTCCTCATTTCAATTCATTTATTCACTTTCAGATTACAAATTAGACTTCACTCACTGTCACTCTGTCCTCAGTCTCTGAAGAAGCGAACTCACACAGTGTTAAAAAAATTGAATAATTTTAAATAAAGGATTATTGCCCAAATTTATGCTTCAACCTCTCACTTTGCCTTTGCACAGATGGAATTACCTTTGCTTGAGTTTGGCAAGAAGAATGTTGCTGACGAAAGGTCCTGAAATCTGTGACGTGATGTCCGAATTTGGGGCGACGGTCTTCTTTGTCTACTTCCCCTACTGGCGTGTTAACACGAATGAATGAGAAATGAACATGTGGCCGGCCGCGCCGCGATTAAATGCCGGTAGCAGTTGCGTAATCAATTCCGATCACGTGATACATCCCTTTAAACCGGCTTTTAATGACTCGACCAGCATATGTTTCAGCTTCCAAGAAATTCGCAATCATATTACTAGTATGCAATTTGTTTATTTTATTTATTTATTTATTATTTATTCGGCATTTTGAAAACAATAAGTAAACAATATAGAAAAAATAACAAGAATACATATTGCAAAGAAAGGACCTGGATCAGAGTTGATGGGGCTGCCTGGGTTTATTACCATAAATACCATGACCCACAGGTCTTCCTTCCCACACCCCATATCCATCCAGGTCAGAATAAGAAATTTAAAAGAAGATATATAAATTAAAAGTGTATCACTGGAAATTAGCGGCACATTAGGTGCAATAAATGCGACATGAATATCTCAAACAATATCTCATTTCAAACAGATCATTTTAACATATATAAACGTTCAAATATGATTGATTTTAATATTGATGAAAATAACATACCACTAACCATCTAATTTGTCTAATTTATCTAACCATCTAATTAATGATTAACTCCCGATAGTCTTAGCTAGAGGCTGGAGCATTGGCGGATCCGGGGGGCACTTCTGGCCCGTGCCCCCCCCCCCCCCCACCCTTTGGAAGAAAAGTATGCATTTTGACATATAAAGCATCCACTTTTTTGTCGATTGTGCCCCCCCCCCCTTTTAGAATGAAAACCCTTTTGTTTTGCTTGTCAGAGAATTATGGAGGGAAACTGGACCCCCATAACGCCTCCCCCCCCCCCCCCCCCCCGGCCTTGCTGAGCAAATTTTCGAGAAGCTGACAAGACGAATACGGGTCTACCTTTTCCAAAAGCTGACAAACCTGTGTGCCCCCCCCCCCCCTTATACTAAATCCTGGAGGCCGCCCCTGGGCTGGAGCACGGCTAGGCAGAAGCAGAGGGCTGGGAGCTTCCCCACCTCCCCCTCCAAAGGTTTTGAAATAAACAGTATTCAGGCAACCATCAACTCATATTCGGCAGCAAACTCAGTTTTACGGGCGGGAAAATGATTTTCTGTTTTTAACTTTCAGAAGTATTTTCTTCCTTACTTCAGTACTGAGAGCATTATCATAAGAAGCTTCGAATATTTTGTTTGTCTAGAACAAATGTAATCAAACAGTACCACCAGGGAGGTGGACTTCCCTGGTCTCCGTAGAGATCAGTGATATAGTAGGCCTACATCTACATAATAAAGAGCTCTGAGATGCACATAAAGGACCGGAAATTATTTGAGCGAACTCAAGTAGGGCGAGGTAGCAACTCCGGTTTTGAACCAATGACGTCATGAGCAATTACTGATATGGAAAGCATAGAGAGACGCGAATCCAAATGTATGACAACGTGCTTCGTTTCCCAATGGAACCTTGATGGAACGTTCTCGAACAGAGCTTCACGTGACTATTCTATAAGCCGCGGCGGGAAAAATCCTATATTTCGATATTAACATCACAATGGAATAGGCTTCCAGAGAGATCTCTCGCTGTCTCTAGCTCTCCCAATGGAGAGAGAGAGGGGAGAGATGAGATAAGACATATTCGATCATTACTTGATGAAGGGTTTTGAGTATGCTTTTAAATTCTTTGATTTTCAATCTCTAAAGGTTCAATATTTCGCCAGGCTTCTTCAGGAAATGATAATTCAGTATATATATATATGTACAAAAGTTCTGCGACGGAGATTGAAAATAGAGAGAGACACAGAATAAATGACTCAGTTAGACACAAAAGGTTCAATATTTCGCCTAACAGGCTTCTTCGGGAAATGATACTTCACACACACACCCACACACACACCCTCTCATACACATAATATTTAGTACAAATTTTAATAGGCTGGAAAGTGTTGCTTTAGTGACTTAGCTGGACAATCTGTTTCGGCCGAAGCTCATCAGCAACTAAATCAACTTGTACAATGTTTTATTAAAGTACAGCGTAAGATAGACATATAATTCTAGTGCATTCAAGCAAGCAAACAAAAGATGCATATACGTGGTTTTTTAATGGTACAATATTGGTAATAGTACTGGTACTGGCCATCATTGGCTTAAGAGGCCCTGGAGTGGGGTAGTTTGAGTCTAGTTTATTACATGTCAAGGGGCGGGGGTGCTGGTTCAGGGCCCGGGTTAACCATACCCCGAGAGGGAGAACTTTTTCTTAATACATGTTGAAATGAGTTCTGTTCTTGAGTTCAAAGTTGCGGGTTTCTTGGCCGTGATGATGTGGTATTTCTCCCACAGACACAGGTTGCAATCATATATATTTTATGTAATTTTACTTCATTTATCATTAATTTTATTCTTCACTATTTTCGCTTATTGAAATGAAACATATATATATATATATATATAGTTATGCCATGGTGAATGAATATTGAGGGGGGAAAGATTGAAAATGGCATGCCTTCGGCTTATTTTCTGTTCTGTTTGCGTAATGATGTGGAGCGAAGGAACTTTTTCAAAATAGGGAGTTTTAAAAAGAAGTTTATTTGAAAAGGGGGCTGGGCCCCATCTTATAAAGAGTTGCGATTCGGATTCCAATCGATCGCAACTTAAAATTAATCGCAACTCCTATCTTTTATGGAGCCTACACAGATCGATTCGAAACAAAATTCGCAACTCTTTATAAGAAGGGGCCCAGTATATACCATGACAAATAACTGTTTTCTTCATCCCTTATAATATGACTTATTATTAAATGCTTTAAAGGTATCCTGAAAGAATCGTCATCTTCCTGGCAATCGTTGTGCTGGAACGAAAGAAATAATTACATTAGCTACTATTTTCTCTTTCAACTTGAGAGGGGTGGGATCTAGTCCACCCAACCCCATCCCCCACCCTCTCCAATCTGTGTTAGATTTTTTTTGTGTTTTTGTGTTTTGTGTGTTATTTTTTCTTGCTTTGTTTGTTTAATAGCTTTTTTGCCGTGAGCTTTCCGTGATCTGTATCTATAGCTTTCCGCATTAGTTGCCATGCAAAATTGATAACATTTAAACCAGAGGGTACACCGAGGCGTCAAAATTGCAATTTCCCCAAATAAGAGAGCCCCTATAGTTAAATACAGAATTGTCAATCAAATAATGATTAAAAGTGATGATAAAAAATAGAGAAAATTCATGGGCTTTTTTAATCATGAGATGCTTACAATGATATGTTTTGCCGCTCCAAGCCAATATCCGGGGGTGGGGAATCCCCAAATCGAATGACGAAAAATGGAGGGAGAGGAGAATAAATTACTCTCCAACTCCTCTGACCTTGTTCTGTCGCAGCACCCCCCCCCCCCCCTCCCATTCAGTGCCCCCTCACTGACAGGACCTATGTACGCCACTAGTACTGCTACCATCCGTCTGCATCAAACAGATATTGTCAATGGAAGATAACAGTGCAATTATGTAAATACCAATAAACTGGGCTATCGCCATATTATGATTTAAAACTATATATTTCTAATTTTGTTAATATTGTTATGAAAGAGAAAAAAAATTTCTATATTTAAAAAAATATATAATTTTTTGATTATTTTGAAAATGATAAAATTCGCTTAATATCAGGATGTGTTAATCTGGGAGTTCCTTAAATTCAAGTTTACTTGGGATTGTACTCTATTTCTGAAGGCTGGTTGTACCGAAAATGGAATAGCATTCATTGTTCCAAAGATTGGTTACTAGTAATGCGAAAATTCAATAAGGTTCACTATATTTTTTTGATCCACAAGCTTTATTTCATTGACAATTGATCAACCCTGGATCATTTACGCCCGGATTATGAAACCTTATTTCATACCTAAATTAATGAACATTTTAACATTTTTTTAGATTAACAAACCTTGAACTTATCTAATACCTTTTTATTTAGATTTGCACACAATGATTATCTGTATAAAGTGAACCTTTCTTAGTTACATTGAAATGAAGACTCTTAAAATAACATTTTGTTTTCAACAGCTGAGAAATCGCTGAGACATTGCACTTTTACCAAACTTTTCGAATACTGTGAACTACCTTCAGTAATATCAACAAAAGAAACAATAAAATATGAATATCACTATCAAAATGTGTGTTTGAGGTTTTTATTACTTACACTTTCACTTTACATAATCACTTTAATTTATGCATTATAAAACATTAAAATTTATTATTTCATTTTACACTTTACAGCAGAGCTGCTTAAAATGAAGCATACAAATGTTATTAATAAAGATTACATTGATATATCCTTGTGCATGAGGATGGACAAACGCAAAGGATCACTTTTAAAAACAAACACTTTGTAGGCATGAACCACATATGAGTAAATGATGCATGTGATCTCTCAAAGATATTAAAAATGTTTATTTCGTTTCTCCAAAATAGTTCACACATGAAGATAAGATTTATTCGAAAGACTAAATATCATGAATGCAAATCATGGTATATAAGGCTAAATCTTACATATCAATTCAGTGAATTTGTCACCTACATGATCACAAATAATTTATAGAAAATTGTATATTATAGATAGAAATCATGCTTGCATTTCTTGAGAGGCTTTCTGCATAAGCTGATGCACTTTATTACTTGATAATTATCACAACATATTTGAAAAAGTCTCCTTTGAAGAAAAATATTTTTGAAAGACTTTTTATAAAGCAATGGATTATCCCACACACTTGAATAAAGTACATGATTTTCTTTACAATACACAAAATTGTCTATCTACATATACTATATCTTTTTATGATTTAGAGATTTCAAGTTTCCTGTGTGGTGTAATAAGAACAAGAAAAAAGAAATATTCTACTTCAGTTCCAGCAACTCCTTGGACTATCATCATGAGTACTGGATTAGCATAATTATGCTTTGAGCATGATAAAGTTCAATTTAATTGAGATACATCTTTTAATCAACAATTATGAGTACTAATTCCAAACTGCTTTTAAATCAATTTCAAAGAAAAAGTCACAGAAGAAACAGAAGAAACATCTGAGATTATTTTCAGCATACACATAATTTAAAAACTATTTTGTCTATGAATTGAAAGTGATTAGAATATATTCTGAGAGACATAAACAACTTACAATTGGCTATTTGCTCTTTTTCTTCCTTCATCCCCCTCTCTTATTTCCACCATCTTATTCATCAAAGAAAGTTGACATGATTAAAAATATATATAAACTATTCAAAAGAAAATCACTACATATCAAATTCAGCAAACAGCTAGAATTTTTAGACAGATAAAATAGATTTTTTTCAAGATACATCACCACAAAAAACTGCTAATCATATTAATTTCCCTTCACTTGCATTAAATCATTCAATTCCATTCAAACTAATTAAGAGTTATATTATCTAAAGATACATGTATGTTGAACAGGAGCAGGAAAATACATAATTTACGTATACAGACCAATATTTCATTAAAAACAAACAACTGACAAAAGCTTTCCTAAAACTACATTTACTTTATCTATTCATCCTTGATAAAAGTACTGTTTAGCACTTCCCAACCAAACTCATCACCATTTCAACATTTCATACTTTAAACCTCTTCTACATAAAATTATACTGTCTATGAGGTTTGAAAAAGAGTAATGTAAAATTCTTATTTACAAAACAATACATTCGAAATAAATAGAAAATAATATCTACAAATAATGAAACATATTTCAAAAGAACAAAAGTAACTCAAATATGTTAGATTGTATATATTGCATAAAATGCTTATAAGTTGCATTTAGAGAGTTGTAGACTACACAAATATATTGAAAGCTTATTTTCTTTAATACAAAGAAAATTCTTGAAGGCTAAAAATTACAAATAATTAAATCTATACCTGAACATTGCAATGTAAGTTCCTGGGAAAATACCTCTCACGCCTAACATGTGGTATTTTGTGTCCCTCTTCCTCAGCATGTAAATAAGCCCAATAACGCTAAACTATATAGCTAATAGACATTCTTAAAAATGAAATATTCTCTTATTTACAGAGCACACTAAATCTTAATTTGTCTGTTAGTTGTATGCTGATGACAACATCACATGAAGTTTTGTATTTTGTAGTTATCAAAAGGTAATAAGAGATGCACGATTTTCATACACAAAAACAGAGCATGTTTTCAGCCTTTACAGGAAAAGTAAACATTTAAAAAATATCCTCTAAAGAATTAGAATAATGTCAAGACTTGATTTCTATAAAACTAGCATTTTCATAACTAAACCTTATCATCTGTCAACCCTGTATACAGTACATCCACATAATTGGCTGAATAATATTTGCTTAATTCATAAAAATAACTCAAAACATATCGGACAGATTTGTCTTCAGCAAAGATCGATTCCAAGGGATGCATATACAAATTTGACGTGGACCATGAAATGCGTATGAGGAAATTGGGTGATGAGATCATAGCAGAGGCCAAGACCTTTCAAAGTATTAGTAAACTCTATGACATCCAAATTAAGATACAATGATGACTCAGTATACAGTGACAGCCCTCAATAAGAGGATATCCTCATTTAAAGGAGACAAACAGCTAGTGTTTATAATCCTGTGTGAATAGCACATGCAAGGAATGCTGGTAGGGATTATCATGGCATTGTCAGTGGGAACAATGCAATACCAGGAAACTGAACAAAAGGGAGAATAAAACTCATGCTTCCTTGTAAATAGAAGATCAATTTCCACTGCTCGTATTTTTAAGATGAAATCATGATTAAGTAAATACAGCACCTTAAAGCTACTAGCTATCTCAGATAAAATGTATTAAATTTAAAACATAAAGGAGGTAATATCTACATACACAAATTATAAATGGTTGAGGTATATACGTGGATTGTGTACTAATTAATAAATTCATGATTCATTGCGCAAGTTCTACTTCAACACAAACAAAATATTGATATGGTTTTAATTTGTGCCGAGCTAATAAACAATAAGTGCCATATACATGTACCACCACACGTAATGCAGATATTACTTATTTATAACTTTTTCTATTTCCTTTTGTTGTGTAACCTATATATGACACATTAACAGTGATTCTCAATGCACATTCATAAAAAACCCCATCAAATATAAAAGCTTTGGAATTAGTGCTTCTCACATTCTGTGGAATTCATGAGGAATTTCCTTCATCAAAATTTGAATAACGAGTTATGATAGTGTAGTAACGCAGAATTTCTGGAATTAAAATTAAAGAAGAGAGAATTAATTGCTTGATTGTAATAGGGTGAAGTGCAATTCTTGAATTCTTTTATCAGTGAAGTATTGGGGCTTGGAGATGAACCAGGTTGTTATCTCCTTGGAAGGTCTATTCATTGTAGTAGGGAAGTATGAGACAGGGGAATGTTGTTCCTTTGTTACCCCTTCCTGTTGTTAATTCAAGTATTTGAAAGCCCTATTGTGAGTATAGGGTGTGTGCAAGTTTAGAGTTTAGTGACAAGATCAGAAAGTAGTTTTGGTGGATTTGAGGGTTATTTGGTACACATAGGCATGACAGGGGAAACAATGATTTTTTTTAAAGATTTACCCTTTTGTTGTTGATACTTGATATCAGTTTGGGTAATTGGGTTTTATAGGAGTTTGGTATAATTTTAAGTGTATCTTGTGACTGCAACTTGATGACTCCAAATAGCTAAGGCGTTAGTTTTGAGGACGCAGTCCTGGCAAGACAGGGACATGGACATGTAAGTTCGGTATGGACGAGCTACGTCTATGTCCAGTGCCAGTATTGCTGGGGGAGGCGACCATTGATTGTCGCCGAGGAGTAACCGATCAAGGGTTTTTTTTTTTTTTTTCTTTCTTTGTGGTTTCGTTCTACCACGGTTATCAAATAAAGACCACTACAACCGTACAAGCGTCTCTCGTGTCCTTTGTGGGATCGCTTCAATAGAAAAAATGTTACTTATTCCATTTACTACCTATCTACAAAAATCATTTGTCCATGAGTGATGAAAGTGGGATATTATTCACAAGTTATTTCAATAAGAGAGATACATAGTAGCAAAACTATTTCTTGCATTAAAAAAATTGAAAACTTTTTTTCCCCTGTAATGATTACTCTCTTCATACAGAAATAGATAGTTTAACTTGATCTACATGTATATGGGTATGTGTGCACATTATTGTAAATGCTACACACAGCTTCGGGTGGCAAGGAAAGGGCACCAGTAATGTAACCTGAGTGCACATCTCTTTTGTCCATTGCAATGGTATTTGCCCAAATGTCCTCACTATCAGCAGATTAGGAAATCACCTAAACATACACCCACCCCTTACCAAGTCTAAATCAGAGAGTGTTATCTGTTGCTGGCTACCCACATAATTCATTTATACTTGTTTTGCTCACATTGTTTTCTAGAGCAATCTTGGTGGATCAGTAAACAATGCAAAAGATTTAATCTCTAGTCACCAATCCTCTTCAAAAATGCATTTGTGCACTGGCAAGGAAAATTTTCATGTCGTAAAAAAAAGAAGGCAAAAAGAAATCTCAAATAATTAGCATAAGTTTAGGGCACTACACAATCAGGAATATACAATATGCCACAAGGTAACAAAAATATATACTTAGATATTTACATATATATTTGTCAATATGTGAAAGTAACTACAGTATAAATATAAGATAAATCAGATCGTTGTTGCATTACGAAATATAAAGCCATAAGCCTTGTGAATGGTATCAATGTTTCATTATCAAAGCGTATCATTCTCCAAGTAGATACAAGCAATTGTACAAACTAGATTTGGTACCGAGCTATAGTAGGGCTTGTTACTGATCTCTTTAGTTACTAGAAGTATTACAGAGAGAATCTTGACATGTGAGGGGTTAAACCTACAACCACTGCATCATACGTGAAAGGAAATGAACACATATCCCTACTTTCTCTTTCTCTATGTAAAAGAGTCATTGAACAATTAAGTTTACAGTGATTGCCTAACAGTATGGACATTTACAGATGCTATTATATAGTCGTTTGACTATTTTATACACTGTATGTGACTACCTACGATACATGGATGATTTGTTCCACATGTGGTACACGTTTGCTCCCAAATATTCATGAAAGTCAAGAGTGGAGGTAGGAAAACAACCCCAAAGGCACATCATTACAGAAAGACATCGCTATCCTTACTCCCATTTAGCCTCTACAAATGATGGCATTTAGAATGCAGCACTATGTAACTCTGCTACCTTCCTGAGCATGGCTGTGTGACTGGCAAATAGGGGGATCTTAGAGCTGACTCGCTGCCATCTTACACTCTGGGCATCGTCACTTGCCTGTCAACAAAAGCAGACACATTCATCATCCACAGTGTTCCACATTTATTGTAAAATCATAAATAAACCAAACAATGCAATTTGATGAAACGGAAACATCCAATGTTTATTCTGTGCCATTTGAATAATGCCATAGATAAGACTTTCATCCTTCACATACAGTACAGTAGCTACATGAATCAAATTTTTTGTCTCCTATCTTCTGTCTAATAGCATATAATACATACCCTCACTTCACAAAATGAATTCATATCAACCTGTATAATCCAGACTCAAGAGCTGTTTCAATATTACTACCAATCCAAATACCTGTTATTATTGGCTATATGTCAAGTTTTAATATTTTGGATAACACTACAGCATTCCATAATCCCAAAAATGCTACAACAGTGCTTAAAACCACACATATCATTTTTATACATGTTATGTCAAGTATGATGGCCTACAAGACCTATTACTAGGTAACTAAATGATTTTGTATTCCATTAGTGATAATAAATCTTACCTCCAGATTGAAGGAACCAAAGGCAGAACCATCTTCATCATGGAAATTCATAGCCACAGTCTCCATCCAAGCATTATCGGTGTTCCTTGGGTCATCTACATAACCCTTGTATACCTGAACAGTCAGATAAGATAAAATCATTGTAAATCAAAGTGAAAACAGGCTCAATACTTCTCTAAGGAGCATGACAGGTCTTTAACATAGGGTTGCAGTTACCCTTGCATTGCCAGATTTAAAAAAAAGGCCAATGAATTTTGATCAACTACTTAACCCTAATAGAGCCGGGTTATTTAGACCCATCTCACAGCCGGGGGGGGGGGGGGCTGATTCCGCCAACGCATGTTCGCAACGAAAATCGGCACGGACGTCGCCGACCACGTAATCTACAAAACTGTATGGTCAATTTTTCCGAAAAATGTCATCTCATTAATTATGCTAATTTATGCATAAAATCAATGGTTTGCTCTATTTAATTAAATAATAAAGCCCCAAAACTGCAAATTTTTTGTATAGAGACTCTTTGTCAGATTCTGATCGAATGAACCCCCCAAAAAATTCGGTAAAATCCCTTTTTTCTTATTTTATTGTATTTCTTTGTTTTTCGACTTTTTGTTTTTTATTGTTTTTTCGATGGAATTCGTCGGCGACACTATTTTAATCATAAACAACATAAAATTAATTGCTTTTAAACAGTAAAAGTAAAAATAATGAAACATTTATGAATTTTAGCTGGAAACACAATTTGCATTGGATTTGTACACGAAATCACGTTTTTGAGCAATTTTGGGTCTGACATGCACTTACGAAATGTTGCGTAACACCGGAACCGCACGCGCGGACATCACAAATTTGGTCTCAAAAGTTGCGCAAGACTTGAAAGAAAAAAGTAGTGAAGCGGCGTGGTGACTGCTTTTCGCGATGCGAACATATTACGCGAAACGCGTATTAGGGTTAAGCCTGAAAGTAAGTCAGTGATAATGCATACTTTTTTGTAATAAACCCATAATCTTCTCTGGTATATAGCGATGTAAGCCCGAGAATTTGTTTTTGAGATAATGAGTTTCTGTAGACTGACATTTAAACTGACACACTAGAAGAAAACTTTTTTTCTTTCTTTCTCTCTTCTCCTTTAAGCCATACTCTCAGATCAATTTCAAGCTTTATGTTACAGGGCGCTCATCTCATAAGTGAGATTCAGTATAACTATTTCAATATAGTCATTATGTATACATTCAATTATTTCTCCATTTACCCAAAAAGCTCTTAATGTGATTGCTGTCTGACCTATTTTAATATAAATCATTATTGAATAATGTATTTTCATGCACTTTTAATATTTTGGAAATATTTTTGCAGTTCAGCATATTGCAGACATGATGACGTTGTCTGCTCGAAGCCAGAAAGGTGTTAAACTCATATCCTTTTACATGGGATTAACGCCCTTCTGGCTCTTAACTGACAAAAATTCTTAAACTGGATTGATAAGCTCCAACAGCAAGATAACTACTATTTAGCACTGATGTTTGTGTTGCTTACCTCAACACCATTCAAGAAGAGCTTCTCGACATGTTCCCTGATGACAGCAGCTTCTTCTTCATTCTTGTTAAGAGCACCCAGAGCTTCCTCTCCAAACTCTCTCTTGAGAGTCTCACTGACCAAATGACCTGGCTCTACCATGCCCTACATAGCAACAACACATTACAAGCATTTAAAGTTTGTATATGCACAGGAATGAATGTAGAAATTTATGTTTGAGGATGAAAGAGAAGCACGCAGGGCTCAACATTAGCAGATGCCTGTGTACCACTGGCCATTGCCCAGGTGTCTGCTGACAAAAACTTTCATCTGATCATTATTATCTCATGTGAATTTGGAGCAGTTGAAACTAAATGTCATCATAAGTTAAATTTGAGTCTAGATTGCCCTGCAGGCAACTCAAATCAAATGCAAGACTACTGAAAAACTTTGTTAATTTATAAGAAGTTAATTCCAAAGTTCATAAAATCTCTATTATCACCATGCCAAATCTATCTTTATTTTTGCGCATGATCATTAAAGTTTGAATTACATTGGACTGAATTTTTTCCAGGAATCTAACTGATAGGCCTCAGGGACAGTTAAATCAATGAAAATTCCATTAAAAAATAATAAAGGATTGACTTACACCAGGTATTGCCCATTGCTGGTTATCTACTCTTTGTATAGCAATGAACTCTAGCACTGGCTTGTCATCGTCCATTAAGATGGATCCATCAAGCTTCTTCTTCCATCTGTGGAGGAAATAAACAAGTGAAAATTATCCAAATCATCCCAAATTCACTGGTGTTACTATTCTACTACATCCTTTTGATATTGGAACTCACAGGAATGGTTTAAAGAGAATACCCCTTCATATTCATGTGTTGACAGGCAGTGGAAGTATTTCAAAGTCTATGAAGAGTTTTCTGACATGAATTAACCTTTTAGTCACTGAGGATTACGCACATTGTAGTCATTTACTCACTGAACTCAGTCTCAGTAAACCATCTTGTGGCATAGACTCTCTGCTGTACGCAAAATCTTTCAACAGTAAAGCATCGCTTCAATGCGGATTCTAAATGGCTTATGTGTAAAGATAGCACACACAAAGTTTCAGCGTCCAATATCCCCTACAATAAATTTGCTGTAGTGTTACATGGGTCAAGGTTCACGGGTGGTCCCGGGTGGTTCACTGAGTAATAAGAAGGGCGGTCCCGGACAGTTTAGTTGCTAAAGGTTTAATGAAACAATTAAATATCACCAAACAATTTCAATGCAGCATATTTCATACATTACATGCTATTTTCTAAAGTGTTCTAAAATTTGACTGTGAAAGCCAGAAGTGTGCTTGACCTTAACACAATCATGTACTACAGAACCAATCAATCCTGGTTGGTTTTGTTTACCTTGTTGCTATGGGATCAGCTGCATGGTTTGGACCCCACCTACCAAGTAGACCTCTACCACAGAGTCCAGTACGTCCTTTGGGATTTCTGCAAAGTCATGAAATCAGTAAAGTACAGTTAAACAATACTGAATTTCGACCAGAATACATACTTGCAAGGTATTCAGACAATTTTTTTCTTCATTTCAATATCTAGTTGTAATTGGTCAAAATATATGTGGTAGCCTTGGGCAAATTAAAGTTGAACTCACAGTGGAAGCCCATCTTTGATCTGGTACGCCTTCATGTGACTCCTCCTGTTGTATTTACATTCCTCATCCATCTGATTGTAAAGGAGTACCGGACGTGAGTTCTTTGGCATGCTTATGAGATCTTTGTCTGCCCAGTGTGGACCAGCTGTCACACTCCGATGAGTGTACATTACTGGAGAGTAACGCGGGAAATCAGTCTGGATAAAGAAAAAAATGAAGTAAAGAGACAATGTTACACTAATTGGATAGCTTAAATATTATCAATAGCGCCATCTGGGGCCGTAAACATAAAGAGATACAATCAATCTTACGATCAATTGTAGCTCTTCAGTACATGGTTTGCCATAGACTTAAGGTTGATCGTAAGATTGATTGTATCTCTTTATGTTACAGGCCCCTGATATCATAAATCTGACTTTGGACACTGGATTAGTCTGCAAGTATTTTCAGTTGAGATTTTTTTACAAAATTGCATAAAGGAGATCTAAAGGAAATTCTCAAACCCAATGAAATACGGTACTCGTTTACACGTTCACTGTCCCAAAATAGACAAATTAAAACTTACGAATGAAATGGTTAAATGGCAAAAATCAAGACAATGATAAATATGTACATGTATAAGTATGTCCTAGTGATCCATGTGTAACTAAAATGAAAGTAATAAAGATCACTCAATGAGTCAAAAGCAATTAAGAGAATAACTAGATGAATCTTCGACCATGGTCGGTCAGAATTTATGCCTCCGCCATCACCAGATTGGAAATGTATGGCATACATGTACAGTCTAAAAAGGATTGGTCCAACAAAATAACAAATCTTTTCACTTAAAATGCACAGGAGACAGAAAATTTATTTCATTTCATTTTCAAATAAAAAACTTACCATTGATGACTTATGAAATACACCAAGGAAATAGATATTTTATAGCAAATAGACCACTGTCTGCTTAAAGATCACATTGCAAGAAAATTCCATCAAAATAAATATTGGCTTAATACTTATTATTGCATAGATGGCATAAATTATACAAGGTTATCCAAATTCAACGCTTGGAAACATTTGAATTAATGATTATTATCAATTATAAAACGGTAAAATACAGCCCCCGATATAGCAGCTGAAGAGCTCCTTGAACGCTGCTGGGATGTGTGACGACACATGAAGGACCAGTCCTGTCTAAGCAGACGATGTCCCATAACATCTTACACATTTTTCAGTGCCTGTTTTGTCATCTCCTCTTCACTTATTTCTCTTACTTGACTAGCGTCAGTCTTAATGTTAGTCTGTTGCCTCACTCTTAACTTCGTGAATGGTATTATTTTGATGAAAAATGCAGCGTTAAAAAAATAAAGGAATCAGTCACTTCTAAACAAAATAAGACGCCATTGCATTTTCAGCTCCTTGCACCGGGGCATGTTCGGCGTTTCAAGAGGGAACGAATACAATCTGTGATATTATTCGGAGGGCTTTTCAATTTGAAAATGGGGTTTATTTCATTGATCATTGACCCTTCTCCTGTGTATTTACAATCAAACGGTTTTAGTTATCAGAATCAGTTTCACTTTGCCTTTTAGAATGGTGTGAAATAAGGTCATGTTAAATATACCAAACTCTTTATAATTTGATAAATAATTGCATTGCAATTACGTTCATTCATTATAGGACGTCGTCTGCTTAAGCAGGATCGATCCCTAGTGTGACGACATCAAAACATCGCTATATTTCTGGCGAATCCTCGGATATTCCAGATACTTAGAAGAGCTTTTATTTATGTTGTTTTTATAATCAAGAAAATTATAACTAATTTTGTTATTTACTAGATAAATCTATGTATCTACCTATTTGCTAGTTTCCCAAACTATGCCGTCATTCGAGAAAAACTAAGTCTAAAAAGCGCAGCCCCTGCCTGCGCGCGCGTACTCCCCGTCCACCAATCCAATCGCGCCACCGCCATACTCTTCCTCTTCCGAGCAGTCAGAGACAGAATCTAGGACATGTCAGACAAGGAGAGGGGCTGGAGGGAGGGACATAGGTAGATACATAGATTTATCTAGTAAATAACAAAATTAGTTATAATTTTCTTGATTTAAAGCAATAAATCGATGTATCTACCTATTTGCTAGAATAGCACGGATAAAAACCCGGGTGGCATGTCCCAGGACGGGAGTAACTAACGCGGGGCAGACAGAGACGACGAAGCAGCTCTCAACCCAGAGGTTGCAAAGCTAACCTCACCCGAAAGAACATCCTTAAGATAGAAGGATGTGAAGGAAGTAGGGGAACGCCAAAAGGCGGCCCTCAAAATGTCTTCCAAAGGAAGACCCAGAAAGAGCGCCCAGGAGGTAGAAACACTCCTAGTATCGTGCGCTCTTGGAGGATTCTCAGACAGGAGAGCCTCCGAACCCCCAGCTTGGATAGCCTCGACAATCCAACGGGAGATAGTCTCCCGTGATGCTGGGGAATAAGGGTGACGGGAAAAGAGAAAGAGCTGATCATCCTTACGAAAAACCTTAGTCCTATCCAAGAACCATTTGAGAGCCCTAACAGGGCACCAAGAATTATCCGCCTTGACAGAAGAGAATTCTGACAGAGGACTCAAGAACACTTCGATTGAGCCAGAAGAATCCTTCTGATTCTTGGCAATAAACGAAGGTCGAGGGACAAGACGTACACCTTGCCTTTCCCATCTGATATGCCCGGGCGCCATAGAGAGAGCCTGAATAGTGCTTCTCCTCTGCCCAGAAGCAATAGCGACGAGGAAGGCGGTCTTAATCGAGAGATGGTGTAAAGACGCTTTGCACAACGGCTCAAAGGGCGGTTTGGCCAAGGCGTCCAAACCCAAAGGAAGGCTCCACGCAGGAGTCAACTGGCGATTTGCTGGTCGTTTCAAAAGACAGACCTCGGCAAATGAGTCAAGAAGGGAGAGTTAGAAACTCCTGAACCATCAGAAAAACCAAGGTGAACCGGAGCAATAGCGGACCGGTAACCACGATTGGTAGAGAGGGACCTGCCCTTATCGAAAAGGGGCGATAAGGAAATCTGCAATAGCACCCACCGGGGCAGAACGGGAAGCAAATCCCATTTCCCCACACCAAGCATGGAAGGCTTCTAATCTCGAGTTGTAAACAGCTCGGGTAGAATCTCTTCTGCTCTGGACTATGAACTGGGAGGCTCTCTCTGAGAGTCCTGCCGTCCTCGCATCCTCCCCGATAGAGGCCAGGCGGTCAAATGTAGAGCCGCCGGGCGATGGTGGAGGATCCCCGACAGGGGCTGAGCTATGAGGTCTGCTCTCCGGTGAAGGGAGAGAGGCCGACCGTCCAGCAGAGACAGAAGAAGAGGAAACCAAGGTCTCCTCGGTCAGCAAGGTGCTATGAGCAGAAACCACGCCTGATCCTCCTGAATCTACCCCAGGACCTGAGGGATTAAGGAGACCGGCGGAAAGGCGTAACCCCGGAAGTTCTTCCACTGAAGGGAGAACGCATCGAGGGCCCAAGCTTCCGGATCTCGCACCCGAGGGCAGTATCTCGGGAGGCGATGATTGAGAGCTGTCGCAAACAGGTCTATCTCCAGAGGGGCGCAGACTGAACAGAAGTGTCAAAGACCTCTCGGTTCAGTGGCCACTCGGAGGGGAGACACATGCCCCGGGACAGAAATTCTGTAATCAGATTGTCCCGCCCGGGAACATAGGAGGCGATCGGAATCACTCGGTGAGACCGACACCACTTCCAAAGTTTGGCGGTTAGATCGTTCAGGGTAGTGGAACGAGTCCCGCCTTGTCTGTTGATGTAGGCAGCAACAGTAGTGTTGTCCGTCAAAATCCGGACGGAGTGACCTACAATCATGTTCTCGAAAAAAAACGGAGAGACATGAAGACTGCCATCAATTCCAACATATTGATGTGGGGTAAGGTGCACAGGTGTGACCAGTCCCCCGAGACCACCTGGTCCAAAAGAGACTTGCCCTTGAAGAAGGAACGACTCATTCGACCAGGGGATAAGCAGGCGTTTGATTTCCTCGGATAGAGGAATCCACACCTTGAGCGAGTCTACACTGGGCTTGGAAAACTTCAGCAGATGAAGCTGGAAAGGTCTCATATGAAGCCGATAGTCTTTGAGGACATCTACAAGGCTCGATCAGTGGCCCAAGGACTGGAGCCATCGGCCTGCCCGAACTCGACGTAAGCGACGAAGAGATCGAGCCAGTAAGACAATAGTTTGAACTCTCTCCCGACTGGGCGGGCAAGTTGGTTCACAATGTCTATTTCCGCACCCAGGAAAATGGGTCTGCGGGTAGGAGTCAACTCCGACTTGTCCCAGTTGACTATGAATCATACTTCTTGCGTAGTACGGAGAAGTAGGTCCATGTGTGACTGAAAGACGGACACAGAGCTCGCCACCAGGAGCCAGTTGTCCATGCAAGTGAAAAGTCTCAGACCGAGATACCTGAGGAAGGCGGCTAGGGCAGAGACTACTCGAGTAAAAACTCGAGGAGCCGGTTTCGGGCCGCAAGGTAAGGCCTTGAACCGGAAGGTTTCGCCCTGAAAGGCGAAGCCTAGAAGGTCCCTTGAAGAAGGGTGTATCGGTAAGTGAAAGTAAGCATCTTTCAAGTCTACCGAAATGGCCACATCTGACGGTCTGATCGCCGGAAGAAAGGAGGCCAAAGTTTCCACGCGGAAAAAGCTCTCTTGGAATGAAGGTATTGATGACCCTCATATTCAAGATCATTCTGAGCTTCCCCGAGCGTTTGGGAATTATAAGATAAGGGAGAGACACAGATGGGGGTGGTCTCTTACCCTTTCGATTGCGCCCTTTTCTAGCAGCTCTTGAATCTCGTCGGAGATGTGCTCTAGAAAGGGGGGCGATATGATCGCCTAAGAATGGAGGCCAAAGTTTCCATGCGGAAAAGCTCTCTTGGAATGAAGGTATTGATGACCCTCATATTCAAGATCATTCTGAGCTTCCCCGAGCGTTTGGGAATTATAAGGGAGAGACACAGATGGGGGTGGTCTCTTACCCTTTCGATTGCGCCCTTTTCTAGCAGCTCTTGAATCTCGGAGGAGATGTGCTCTAGAAAGGGGGCGATATGTAGGCGGGTTGCGGCGGAAGGCTCCGTGTGTGAGGGGCTCTGCGAGTTTTATGCAGAAGCCTCCTCGCACGATAATCGGTGTCGGTAATTTCTTCCCAAGTGGGAAGAAAGTACTGAAGCCGGCCGCCAACCCTTTCCTCCAACGCTCGGGGCGCACTCGCCGCGAATCCCGGGCCGAACCACGGCCCCGACCGCGACGATGCCTTCTCCTACCTCGAGGAGAAGGCTCCGCCCTGGCCCCCTGTAGTGAGGGGCACTGGGCTGAACTTGCAGTGCACGAGAGGCTGAAATCTGGAAGTGCCACCGCGTCTAGGAGGCGGAAAACTAGCCTGGGCCTGCGGCTTAGGAGCCGAGGACTTAAGGCGTTTCAGAAGTTCCGTCGCCTGCTAGCGTGAATCAACCTCAAGTTGAATCACATCAGACACCTTACCTCCAAAGAGGTGTTGGCCGGAGTGCGGGACCCTGGCCAGGAGGGCAGGTATGTCCGCATCCGCAATGCCCAGAGAGGAAAGTGCAAGTTCCCTCCTGGCATTAGTGGCTATGCTGTCAACACAGACAGTTTTGACCACAACGAGCCTGTCAAGGACAAGAGGGCTTCGTCTAGGAACATGATGTCCGAGTCGGACATCTCAAGTTCCTGGCTCCTAGCGTAGGGAAAGGAGCGTACCCAAGTAGGCAGTCAGCCTCAGGCCAGTCCTGGAATGAGCTTCCATCAAGGACGGGAACTTCTCCCTTTTGGCGTAAGGTGCACTCTGAAAGTTGACACCAAGCCTACCACCTACATGTAGGAGGTCACTGGAACAAGACTTTCTCGTAAAATAATCGAGAGTGTCTTGTTGAGAGAAAGTGAATTCCCTGGCCGAGGGACGGGCCCTACCAAAGATGAAAGAGGCTGTGAGGCGAAGTCATTGTAGACTCGCTTAAGTCCTCCGTAAGAGGGATGCCTTTGGAGGGACGCTCACCTTGAAAAAGGAGAGACGGATGTCCCGGATCGGCCCGACTCTGAAAAAAGGTGTCGGGAAGATATTTCTCCAGCAGGGCTTGAGTCTCTACCGCCAAGGACCGACTGGTTTGGGGTGTAATCTCAACCTGTGAAGAGGCATCATCCTCCGAAAATCCGGACTGAGAAACCTGATCCCAAGAAGGGCGGTTTAGGTAGTCCCAGGATTCCTCCCCAGGCGTAGCAATTAGTGCCGCTGGAATGGGAGTAGCCCCGACCGGACGATCAAAGCTGAACGTGGTCGGGAGACGCCCGAAGTGGGGCGGCAAGACTCTTGTGTGTTGGAGACCAAACACAATGAGCCGGATACCTGATAAAGGAACCGGATCCCCACCCACTAGGTGCAGTGGTGATAAACAAGGGAAAACCAGTCTTCCTAGCCGGATAACCGGTAAAAACCGGTATCCGAACCGGATATCCGGGTATTCGAACCGGATATCCGGTATCCGAACCGGACCCGGGTTGGTGGGTACAGGTATCCCCCCTCCCGGGGGAGTCGGGCGTGGTGGGAGGTACGGACACAAAGTCTGACCAACCACTCCACTCCACAATGATCTTCAGATAATTCAGAAGTTCATGGGAGACGCCCGACTCAGAAGAAGTAATCGCCCCTTGGGGGCTAACCTTCTTCTTCTTGGCCCCCCTGACACATGAGGTGAACACACAGTCGATGTCAAGGGGAGAGAGTCCGCCCCGCCGGCTGGCTGGGCAGTACTCAGGCGCCTACGTTTCTGGGCAGGCAGTCACATGACCGCTCCCTTTACCCACTTGAAAACGGGTGCCGCTTCCGTAGTAAACCCTTTGTACTGGGTACATTAGGAAGATCACGACTCTCTTTACTCTTTCCCGCCTTGCTTGGATTAGAAGCGTGCGGAGAGAGACAAAGAGAACCGACCCCTGAGCGAACAACATCTATGGCTAGTGAGCGAGAAGTGCAGCTCGAGCGAGACGAACTGTGGGCTGGGGTAGACCCACAGTTTGATCGGTGAGAGGTATTGGACGGGTTAGGCACTCACTCTCACCGTTATACAAGTCTCTTCTTCGAGAGAGGTATTGGCCATGTTTCAGGACTCACTCTCTCGGTATATCCCGCATGAGTTGGTCGTCAGAACAGACGACGAACTCATAACGGGGCGAGCCGTACACAAGGCAGGCCCTAACTTACCTTGGTCGAGGCTCCGGGGAAGTTATAATGTTGGTGCGAGATGAAAATCTCGCAGCCAACCCTTCCAAGGCTGGGCGAGTCCCCTTATAAGTATTTAAATACTGGGGAACGCCAGCCGAAACGGAGACCTCGACATGGCTGAAAATAAAGACAAGCAAACAAATATAGAAACCCATATTTGGTAATAAATTTATTATTACAAACAATATAGATCTATAAAAGGGTAACAACCAACTCACATTAGTCGGAGTGGGAATAAACTCCTATTACGGAGACACAACGTTTTGATAAGACCGCTTGTCTAAGCGCGTTGAATCAACCACCTACAGACACGGGGGGGCAGCCCGACACAGTGTACTAGTACACCGTCTGCGAATAAAGCCCCGAAAGTGAGGAAAAACGGCAAAGTAATTTCATTAATTTACCGTGAAGGAGGTTGACTCAGGAAAAATCCGATACACCAAAAAGAATGTGAAAACATGGTGAACGGGATTTTTATTGCGAAAGGCAACCAAAAATGCTTTTGGAGGTAAAAATCTCGCAATTTAGGTTAAGACTTAGCTTCATAGATGTCACTTCTCTGACGGGCGAGAACGGAAGAGGAAGAGTATGGCGGTGGCGCGATTGGATTGGTGGACGGGGAGTACGCGCGCGCAGGCAGGGGCTGCGCTTTTTAGACTTAGTTTTTCTCGAATGACGGCATAGTTTGGGAAACTAGCAAATAGGTAGATACATCGATTTATTGCTGTAAATCATCAGATACGCAGTTGACATAAAACTTATACGATTGCCATCTGTAAGCTTCCCAGTTTCTAGTGATACATTAATTGCCATATTTGTGATTTTCTTGCAATGTGATCTTTAAAATTTCTAAAATAGGTAGGCCTAGACTCCATACATCACGAACCATTTTTATGTATATAATGACCTCTATGACCTTTGAACTTTGACCTTGAGACCCTAAAATCTAATCAGTTCATCGTCCCTCACATATGCATACATGGGCCAAGTTAGAGGTTGATCTGTCAAGCAGTTCTGAAGTTATTGCGAGAACGAACCATTTTTATGTACATAATGACACCTCTAACCTTTGACCTTGAGACCCTAAAATCTAATCAGTTCATCGTCCCTCCGATATGCAAACATGGGCCAGGTTAGAAGCTGATCTGTCAAACAGTTCTTCAGTTATTGCAAGATTTAACCACTTTTATGTACCGGTACATAATTACCTCTGTGACCTTTGACCTTGAGACCCCAAAATCTAATCAGTTCATCGTCCCTCCCATATGAATACATGGGCCAAGTTAGAAGCTGATCCGCCAAACGGTTCCTAATTTATCACAATAACGAACCATTTTTATGTATATAATGACCTTCATGACCTTTGACCTTTGACCTTGAAACCCCAAAATCTAATCAGTACATCGTCCCTCCCATATGCATACATGGGCCAAGTTACAAGCTGATCCGCCAAACGGGTCCGAAGTTATCACAAGAACGAACCATTTTTATGTAAATAATGACCTCTTTGACCTTTGACCTTCAAGTTATCGCGAGAACAAAAAGGGGACGGACGGACGGACGGACGGACGGACGACCACCTACTGTGGGCGGAGGCATAAAAATATATAATACCTCAATCACTACACATAACATGAACTTACCTCCCAGGGTACCTTCTCATCTGGAACCGGAAATCTTCTAATAGCGGTGCCAGGATAAGGACTTGCTCTGGACTTTCTGTGGATCATGATTCCTAAGGCTTCTATGGAGATAGGCACTTCAAATCTACGTTCATCCTCCGCAATGTCAAGAGAATCTTAAAAGAAGCGGGGGAAAAGGAAAAAATAGAGAGGCAGAGATTAACAAGGTGACTTGGAAATACATCAAATGGAATAACTTTTTACAGGACAATTCACAACAGTACAGTTATTATATCTTTTTATTCACTTTAATAAATTTCCAACTTTCACCATGCCAAGTGATCTGCACATATTGCAATAAAACATCCTCCATTAATAACAAAAACCAATACATAAGGACAGTGATGGTACATGATTTTTTTCATATACCTTCTCTCTTTTGGATATCCTTGAGTTTCGGTGGTGCCAATTTGATATCCATGTTAGCACCACTTGAAAGAGCACTAATAATCCAATCCAGGGCATCATTGGTACGTTCCATCTGCAATGAAAAAAAAAACAAGTAAAATTAATCCTGCAGTGACAAAAGATGATTTTTAACCGATTTTAATAATTTGCATACATTGCCAAAGGATTGATCAAAGTGACAATTCAAAATGATAAACTTAAAGAGAATATTTTTCTTCTTCGTTCAACTGCGCAATTGTGCAACAGGAACTGAATGTTGCAGGGGCAGAACTAGGGGCTGTCTTATAAAGAGGTGCCATTGATCCAAATCAATAATCACAAATTTACAGTCTCATATCTAATATGTACATAGTTGCGATTGATATCAGTATCATATTAAATTGCAATCAATCGCAACTCTAATACTGTAACTGTAACTGTAATACAGGGCCCTAGACATCACAAAGTTGTCAATTTTCTTCATGAGTATTGCAAGCTGCATATGATTGAGAATCTGCATTGAGGAAACATACCCTGTCTTCCAGTCTGCTGAGTCTGTCTTCCAACCCCTTTCCTCCAAGCACCCCAAGAGGTCCTGCTTTGCTCCCTTTAGTCTCATCATCAAAGACTTGATCTAGCTTCATTGTCATGTCTTCCACTCTGGATACAAAGAAAAATATCATGTAAAAGGGAAAGGGTTATGAAAAGAAAAAAAAAAAGAGCAGAACTTGGTTTTATTGAGACTATTTCAATAAAAGTGTCATTGTCTATCAAACAGAATTTAAATTTCACTACTCCTGGATCTCGTTTTCTGATTCAGCAATCAAAAATATAAATAATTTTTCCAGAATGATCATGTAAAGTACAAAACAGGAACATAAATACATTCAAACAACAGCATTGAAGTTGTTCAAAGCAGATAATGCTGTGGAAAGGAATTTAATTGCTCCATAGACATTGTACTTTTGTAAGATGTTCTACTTAACAGCTACCAACCTATCACCAGCTACTTTGACTCTCTCATTGAGGTCCTGTTGAACCAATATCCTCTCTTTGGCTGTGAAATTATCAGAGTTGATGCTTTCCCACAGTACCAGGGTCTTCTTTTCTTGATCGGTCAAAGATTGCTCTACAAAGTGAAGTCACAAGAAAATATATAGTTATTGTTTATACATGTATAATTACATTACAGACATTACAAGGTTGAGGTCTTGCTTTGTTTTACCAACCATATTGTATAAATTGACTTCATTTAGTGTGATACATTTTTTTTCTTTAGATTTCAATTTGTCACAGGCGCATCGGCATGTACCCTAACATCAACTCTAATTATTCTTTTCATGTAATAGTAGCAGTAATCAACAAAGTAAATCTGAACTAGCTTCTGATGTTTTTTACTCTCTAAAACATGACATAACTGTTTATGCAAGTTAAAAATAATACAATTTGGTGGTAAATAATGTTATCACTGCATTACATTGCTGAGAAATATTTAAATATCATAAAGTATCCAGTATCCTGGAGACAATTGCTACCACGCAGACGAAAGTACATGTACATTTTCCAACAAATCTGATAAGAGAAGGATGCCTGTATTTACTGAGTTCAGGTATCTTCCAGTGGGTGCAAGTATGACAACAGCATCGGAGGATAAAACGTATTGCATAGAAGAAATGAGAGATCAAGATGAACGGTGGAATCAGAGGAGGCCGGTTGAAGTATTCCTTGATCAGATCATAGCGCTGGAACTTCCAAAATGTGTCGGTGTTGTCCTGGATGGCTGAAAAGGTGTAACTGTACAAAAGGAAAGACAATACTAATATTACTTGATTAACTATGAAATCAATGAAAAAAACAAGGCATTAGCGATAATGTGTCTCGCCCACATGCGATAACTAGAAATATCGTGATCTCTGTTGCCATGCAACAGGTCCCCCAAGTGCATAAATCTGCAGAAGTTATGCTTGCATATATCTACATTACTGTTTGGAAAGTGACGTTTACAAAGTTATGTCATAAGAGAGTCTTGCGGGTAAACTGTAATGTTTGACCTGAAATGACCTTTGACCTCATCATGCGACCTCCAACGGCACCATAACATGCAGGTCTCCTCAGTGCATCTACAACCCAAGTTTGGTTGAAAAGTGATTGACGGTTGCAAAGTTATCTGTCATAACGTTTGTGACGGACGACGGACGACATTTGGATCCCTTAGTCTCGCCTTCACCTCCGGTGGGCGAGACAATAAGAGAGGAATGAAAAGTAAAAGTGGGGGACCCCCCACCCCCCTCAAAAAATAAGGCGGTGGTGGGGGAGGGGAAGGGTGGATCATACAAAACGCATTGATAACTGTGTTCATTCCTATAAGTATTCATAATGGTTATGATATATTTCATTTATAAAGCAATTTTTCGTGAGATACAAGAGCATTTTTATGAAATAAATGGTGTGTTTGTTCAGATTGGAGGTGGTTATTTATTTTTGTTTTCTACTGTATTGTTTTATATCAATGAAGGAAATACTAATACACAATCAGGTACATGAAGTGTATAAACCTAAAGCTAAATGCGTAAGAAAGGTAAAAAAAAGGGACTTGATGATCACTGTATCAGTATCATTTCAGATCTATAAGTATCAATTGTGATAAAAATCATTAATGTATAAATGCATGTTACAGTGTAGCAAAACTGAAGAACTCCTTTAACAGACTAACCTGAACATGGCAATGAGCAGATTGAGGAGTAGGACGTTACTGATCATCATGTATATACCTAGTAGGATAATCCCAATCCAGGAATACTTCGGACATGGGTGGAAGTCCACACCATCAACCAGAGTAGCATTTTCAGTGCAGTCTGAACCTACAGTAGCAACAAAGTAGAACAAGTGTATGTTTGTCTCCTTCGTAAGATTAGTTGACATTAGCTAGAGTTGGATTCTGAGTGTGAATACTGTCATCTGTTTCAGCTTATCCTATTTTGGGGATATTCAGACCAATATGAATCCCACAATTGTCTATTTCACTATTGTATATAAGACTCTTTCATAAATCAATTTTAGTACAGCACACATCACTATGAATCAATGTAACTACATGTAGTGTCAAAGGTGACAAAGTGCTTTGGATATTATTACCCTAGCTTCAGTCAAGCTATTAAAGGACACAAATATTCAGGGAAATTCTTTCTACGACGTAACCATTTAGTACACCGGGGTCAAGAGAGTAAACTGTGCATACAATGCATTTTTTTTTTTTGCTTTGTAAATGCACTTAGAAGGGATTTGAATCCTAAACCTTGCAACTGAATGTCTTATGAACAAACCACACTGGGGAGCTTGGCTATACCTTCAATGACTTCAAGGAAGAGCTCTCCAAAGATCTGGAAGTATGACCTCATGAAGATGCCTCTCATGATCAAACCGATATCAGTCTCACCGGGGAAGAGGATGGCTTGGGATGCGATCCCATAGCCAATAAGAAAGACAGCCAGGATTATGATAAAAAACATCAGATCAACCATCTGTTGGAAGGAAAAAGCAGAAACTAGAATAATTTTTTTTTCTCCAAATTCATTATTTCCACATAACTCAAAAAATGTATATAGTGGTAAGAAGATTAAAGGCTATAATAACTACCCTGTTTTAAAGAATTCACTAATGATGAATACAAAAATTAATAATGTTCATCACAAAATGTGTATGTATATCATTAATAGCTATTTAAATATTCTTATACACACAGTCTGATCTTCAAGTGATTTTTTCTGAAATACAAATATTTAAGCAATGGAAAACCGAAAGATTTCATTACAGTATGTGCTTTTTACTTTCATGTTTATCTTAATGAAATGCTTGCTGTAAGATTGCTTCTGCTAATGAATAATATCCTTGTGTACCTTGGTTCCTACAAAAACCTGAAATGTCACAACGCAGTCTATATTTCTAAGGCAGATATAATGCTTTGATCTAGAAGGTCAAACATTCTCATATTAGCAGCAAGTTTGACTAACCATCCTTTGGATCATGATGAGTTTGGGTCCAAGCTGTTTGCTGATGGAGAAGATATGGAGAAGACGGATGCAGAAGAGGATGAGATTCAAAGACAGGATGATGTGACCTTCTTCCTCATAGCCAATGAAACGTAGGATCTCTCCCAGTGCAAAGGAGATCAGCGTTGCCACGTCAACCATGTTCCAATAGTCAGAGATCCATGCAAACAGGCGAATCTTCCAACTGTTGCTTTCACCTTGTGCAATCTGTACAAGAAACATTAGCAGTCATCTTGCATTACCAGGGTTTTATTTTAACATCAAACAGATAGTCATTGAACAAAATAAACAAGAACTGCCTCAATTTGCCTTTGTATAATATGTGTATAATATGTGCAGAATTATGATCAGTATTACACCATTTATTTACTAAACAAAACCCACAGTATGCAAGCACAGAGCTGCTCCATGCAGGACCCTTCACAAGGCTCCCACCAAGACTGTGGCTGGCTTGTGTTTTTTATTTAAGGTCCACTGCAACCCAAATTCAAGTTGATTTATGTTGATGCGCAGGGATGAATACAACTCATATTTTGTTATTCGAACATCTAAATATGTTTCATAGATTTTTAAATATTTTTTGAAATCATTTTCTCAAACATGCTATGCTCCACCCTAAAAATGCTCCAGCTCTCATTCCTGCAGTGACATCATATGTCAATCATTAGTGAGCTAAGGAGAGACAGTGGTATGTAGCTTTGCAACACATGACCATCTGTTCTAATAGACCATACAATGCCTACATAGTAGTTGCTATGTCAGATATGCTGTAGCATCAATCTATGAAACATATCCAGATATTTGAATAACAGAATATTAGTGGTATGCATCCCTGCACATCAACAGCAAAAAAAATGCATTTGGGTTGCGTTTGGTTGCAGTGGCCCTTTAAATATGAACTATGCAATAACCCTTGAATACCGTAACTGTGGTGGCATGTCTTAGACCTCTATCGTACTATCTTCCAAAATATGATATCACATTATGGAACTTTCTTCTGGTTATATTCTGTAATGTAGTGCTTCTTGATGTTTCAGAGGTCAATTTGCTCATGCCATTCTAGATGTTTCAATATCCAAATGCCTATTCATTTAAGATGAATATCCAGCGGAAAAAGTGGTATCCATTTTTGGATCAATGGCAACCTATCCAAATAATTCAAACATCTGAATATCAGTCTCAGGCCTAATATTTATTTACTTATTTATTTATTTATTTCTGATATTTATACAGGGTGACTCATTATCACCAATATTGGTGGTCTTCCATGAGGCCCTGATAGCAATAGTAAGTAACAATAATAACCAAAAAAATCATGAAAAAAAAACTCATAACAAAAAATAAATAAGAACATACATAAATATATATATACATGTATATACAAAGAATATGGTATCCTCGTAATCAACATCGGTTTTTACGAAAATATTAAACAATATATGAACCACTATCATGTTATTTACCTGCGACCCAAACGCATGTAGATGTAGAGCGCAAATTAGATTTATATGAAAATCTTTTCTTCAGATAGGCTTAAAAATGTAAATGGAGATGACTTTGTTACCTGTCTAAACTCCTCTGTGAACAAGGACACTACCCAGACGATGAGCACCATCTCAAAGATCTCTTTCTCAAACGTGCCAAGGATGACATAGCTATACAGTACCAAGAAGACTATGTAGGACAACTGTATTAAAAGTAGAAGTAGTAGTACAGAGATAAAGGAAGAGGGAGAGGGGGAGGAGGGGGGAGAGGGAGATAAAGGGAGAGGGAGAGCATGATAAAAGACCTTTGGCAATGGACATAATCATCCTAACATATATACCAATCTATGACTATATAGACTGCAACAGATTTTAATCAAAACAGACTTATATTAAATGTATAATGCATATTTGGTTTCAAACTGACTTGTAACCTTTGAACCAAATTCATCTTATCCATTACTCTCTGAAAAGCACATGTAATAACTGATGCTCAAGACATTTTTATACATAAAAAATAAACAAAACAGACACATGCATATCTTTTGAGGGATTTTGTAGATCTAAATTATATTCTTAAATAATCTGAGTCATATAGTGATATTTACATCTATTGCCAAAGGAAATAATTTCCAAACACATTACAGACTGATGCCATTTTTCAAAGACTTCTACTATCAATCAACTTCGAATAATGACAACTCCTAAGCTTTCTATGTTATTGATAAGAATGCGAGGCACTGATACTTACAACATTATGTCTGAAAGTGATCATGGGAGCATCGTAGAAGAACTTGAATCTTTGCCACCAGGACAGGTCCTTTCCACTGTCCCGGATGTCCAGTCGAGCGTTCATCAGACTGAATGTATCTTCGTCTTTATCCTCACTTGGCTTGGGCTTGGAAGCATGCCCATTCTTGTTCTCAAGTAACCTGACCATAAAAGAAATGAACGTTTATAAAGGCATACCTACATGTCGTTGCAAGGGACACCAAGTGGGAAACACAAAAATTAACTGCACACAGGTGGCCATTTTAGAAAGATTCTGCAGCATATTTTTCTTTCCAGAGGGAGATAAGATGAATGGCCACTAAGGACAGGTGGCCATTCTACACGGTTCTACGAGAAGATTTAAACAGATATTTTTCCAGAGGGCAACAAGATGAATTGCCATTCTGAACAGGTGGCCATTCTACACATTTTCTACAAGAAGATTTAAACAGATTTTTTTCCATAGGGCAACAAGAAGAATGGCCACTCTGAACAGGTGACCATTCTACAAAGGTTCCACAACACAGAGTTCTTTCCAGAGGAAGACAAGACGAATGAACATTATTGAGATTGCTACTATGAAAGATTTGACTGTATTATACTTTTGCTTTCAAGGCAACAGGTAGCTACATCTAAGATGATTGTCAATGGAAAGGTAAAGCACATCACTTTTTTTCTAGAGAACGAACAATTGGGAGGGGGGTGCGGTTAAGATACTAAAACTCCAATATTCTGCATACTTAGCACTCAAAAAGAAGGGTGTCAGTTTATGCTGATCAAATTCCAAAGCATGTGGAGTCAATCTCAGTTACATTATTCTAAATGTTTAGAATATGATTCTGACCTTGACTGGCTTGCCATTCCACTTTCTCCACTCTCTGAAGGAGGATGAACAACAGTAACCAGCTCAAGACTCTTGTTCCTTGGGTCTCCTTCAGGAACAAACACATCATCCTGCAGAATAAAAAGAAAACAATGCAAAAATAAACATTTAAAAAGCTTGAAAACACATCATCATGCAGGAACAAAATGCATACAGCAATGAACCTACATTAGAAGACATGATGTGATATGATATCCACAGAATGCAATATTATTTTTCTTTAAAAAATGCTTATTGGAATTAAAAACTTCAGATATGAACACTGATCATGATCATCATCATTATAAATGTTGCCTCCAGCACAATCTTTAGGGCACACAAAGCTGAAAGAATTAAGTAGCACTACATTCACAATCTCTAAGGAAGGAAGGAATAGTAGAATTGCTATAAATAGTAAATATAAATATAAGGAATTATTCTACTCACGAGTGACTTGGTAGCAGCAAGCTTCTTCTTCTTCCTGCTCAGCCTCTTTTGCAGCTCTTCTTGTTCCTCATCACCTTCATCCTCACGAAACTTCACCAAGAAGTATATCAATGGAGGGAATAGGGTGCACAGCCATAGCTATACCAAGAGAAATGATAACAAAGCATACATAAAAAATACAAAGTCTTCTTGTTCTTCATCACCTCCATCTTTACAAAACTACAGTCAAACCTGTCTTAGCGGCCACCTGTCTATAGCGACCACCTGCTTATAGCGGCCACCAAAAAATCCCCCGCAAGAAATTACTGTGTTGTAGACCCTGCATATAGCGGCCACCTGCTTAACGCGGCCAGCGGCCACCCATTATGTATCCCTCGGACAATATCTGACCGCGTATAGCGGCCACTATTATCGAGTCGAGCCGTAGCTTCATGCACAAAAAAGTAGTTTTTACCGAGTCCTAGCTCAGTCACACTCTCACACAAACGTCGTGAATAGATTCTACAATGGCCATGAAGATCTAATAGTTTCACCACATTGCCGACTAATTAGAGATTAAAAGTCTATTTAGTAAGAATTAAGCACTAGTATTGTTCGTTTACGTAATCTTCGCACCATCCAGCTGCAATCCCCTGCACTTTAGTTGTATTGTTCTCCTAAGCTATAGCGGTCGGTATTGCATTGATAGTGATCGCCATTGCGCAATAGCGCAGGCTCGTACACTTCAACATAATTTTTATTTTTAAAAGATTTATAAAAAAAAGAATTTAAAGCGTTAAAACTTTTGAAAAAAATAATAAAGGAGTGATTTTTTTTAGAAAGTGAAAATAATAAAATACTACCCAAGTATTATTTTTTTTAAAGATCAATAATAACGATTTCATGTACGAGAGATTGTCCTGCTGAAAAACGGCGTAAAAACTCGACTCGGATCGTCCACCGGCGATCCAGGCCATTGTCGACGTTCGCACTTTCGACGAATGCAAGCGAGCACCTTCTATCGCCTGTTCTCAAAAACAGTTAAAACTTCTTTTAAACCATTCAAAAGGCAAATATTTATTGAATGAAAATTGATTGCACGATTTTATTCAAAAGATAAACTTATTATTGTAATTTTTTGACAGGAAGCAAAAGCATGATTAGACATCGTTTTTAGACTATAAAAATCAAGAAAAGCAGTCTACCGCGGGTGGTACGTACGTGGTAATTTGAGGGAAAATTCATTTTACACAGATTGCTCGTATATCTATTGTTTTTCTCATTTATTGACAACAAAGCATATTATTTTAGCATTTATATATCATATGACATGTTATACGTCAAATCTGTTGATCTAGGCCTATAGCTTGTTTTCCTAAGTGATATATATGGATGCACGTAGGCCCTACACTAACTTTGTTGCGTGTAACAGTGTTATGTGCAAAAAAATAAAAATGGCCGCCGACCTGTCTATAGCGGCCACCTCTCTATAGCGGCCACTTTTTCCGTTTCCCTTCGGTGGCCGCTATAGACAGGTTTGACTGTATATAAAGAAGTATATTATTTGAGGGAATAGCGTGCACATTCTGTACCAAGAGATGTAATACAAGTCTACAGTACTAGTATGTGCTGATCATATCTCAAAACAAACAGTAGGTCTCTGTACCACAACTGCACATAAAAAAGCTTATATTCCACCTACTGTGTTCTGTTTCAAATGTCAACAAGGTTGCCAAGTATGAAAGTAAACATTTGTATATGAGCAACTTGTTGACCTACAATTCTGAGGGACCAGGAAATTGAGTTGCCCATTTGCATGACAAATTTAGAAAATTAAAACTTTCTTTTTGTTTGTCAGATTTTCCTCAAACTTTCCCTGATCTCATTTTCTGCATTTAATAATAGTTTTCAAGGTGGCAGTAATTACTGATTCAATATCTACTCCAACATTATTAAGTATGTACATGTATTGGAATGTCTACTAGCAGTATATTGGTTGAGGGAACACGGTACATATCCATAGCCATTTAAAAAAATATAATGCAATGAAATTAACAAAAAAATATATTTAAATTACAAGATGAATGAAAGTTGGTTATAAAAGTAAACATATAAGTAAATACCTGAAATGGACTTGTCTCATCTGAGATCTTTCCCATCCAGATTTGAGTGAGAAGATTCTGCACTCCTGAATGAGCAATGAAGTTCTTGTCCATTGCTTCCACGGCAAGATTAAGACAGGTCGAATTCCCCCAGTAGGGAAGCTCACAAACGAGGAGCAAAGCTGAACGGTCTTCATCCTCTACATAGCATTCATTCAAGACTCCTATAGCCAGCTCCTCATAGGTTCTGAAAAGAATGAATTTGGTAAAAACCGCTGTTCAGAATAATTCTATGGTTAACCAATAATTAGAGAGTGAACCAATCACCAGTATAATCCCACCTTGTTTTTATATTTCACATAATTTAGAGCAGGATTGTTGGTTAAACAGTGGGAAGCAATATGGATGTTACCACCAATGACAATACATGCGAGTAACGGCCTTATTGCAGGCAGCATGCAGAGGATTGGCTGTAGACAGATCTATGATACCATGAGGACACAATCAATAAAATTGCAAAACCTCAAATCCATTCAATGAAATACATGTATACATCTCACAGTGGATCCAACACATGCTCTGGTAACAATTACACAGAGTTTATCTATCAAAGATATAAGTTTAGGATTATGACTGAGTTTTAGGTTGTGTTTAAGGCTTGGGTTTGGATTTAAGGTATTGTGTTTGATCCTGGGTTGAAGTGAGGAATTTAGTTAGTGTCAGGAAACCACCGTGGAGCAATTGTTGCCAGAGCATATATCATTCAAACGTCTTACGAATTCTACTTACTCTGCATGAGCCATCATGTTAAGTATCTGGTCATAGTCATCCTCCTTTGACGCCATACCCTTCAGCATCTTGCTAGCTGCCAGGGCTGATGCTATGGATTCCCTGCCTTCTTCCCAGAACAGCTTAGCCATATCATGCCAATTCTGCAAGATGGCATAGATGAACAGCTCCCTCATGGGATATTCAAACTGGTTGGTCTGCAGGCCCTTGTTCATATCTTAAAGTGTAATTAAGATGGAATACAATCTCATCTAGTAAAATTCTTTTTGAGGACTATTAGTGACTGCACTGGGATTGGTAGATATTAGAAATAGAAATGCCACGATGCAAACTGAAAGAAAAGCCTAAACTTTGAGAATTTTGTTTTCTTCAAAATTTAATAAATTGTTTCTGGAGTAACCCAGCCAAATACATAAAATGCTAATGTGCAACTTTCAAGAATGTTTGTATCACATCTGAAAAGTGAAAGAATTATGCTTTCTTTACATCACATTGGGTTGCTTTCTAATGGATAATGCTTCTACACATAAAAGAAGGTGTAAAATAGAATATTGAGAAAACCAATACCCCTAATAAACAGGAAATAAACTCCACATACCCAAAACAGATGTTTGTAATATACTGAAAAATACAATGAATTGCATATATTGTAAATTCTGTTTGGTGTCAAAACCAGTGATCTTCAATATTTCAAGTTATCATCTTTTCCCCTGGCAAAATATATAATGAAATTAAGTACTGTCATATTCATGCAGTGTACTTAAGATACATGTATATTTGTATAATATTGTAATGAAACCTAGTGAAAGACACATGGTTGGAAAAAAAAAAAAAATCATGATATTAAAAAAAAATTAAGTGATTACAAATCAATTTTAAGCGCCTTGATTCAAATTGCAATTGTCTTTTTTAAAATTTTAAAATGCCAACCCTGGCCAGATATAGAACAAAATATTTGAGGTAAGACTACATAAAGATCGTCATATAGTCTAAAATATATTATGCAAACATGTATTACTGTGTGTGGTGTGATTTAAGAATTTTTTTCAAATGAAAGGAAATCATAACATGCGGTGAACTTTGCATGATATGTTCAAAAATCCTTTTCCAGCAGAGTCTATGACGGAGCTGAGTGATCCTTACTTTAGTGGGTGCAAGAATGTTTTACTTAATCGCTGTGGGGTGTGCCAGATGGCGTGTGATATTAGAGTAATGACGATGTCGGTCCAATGATATGGAATACATATGATGAAACTTCAAAAGATCATGATGTTAGTATTTTAGGCACATTCTCAATTTATATCAAGTTTGTTCGTTCAAAGAGCCTCTTGAATTATTCCAATTATCATGCACATGAAGATAATTGTTAAACATAAAAGCAGGGGAAAAAAACAACAAACATTGCATTTGCAAATCAAAGGAAAGAAATTATGTTGTTCCAAGAGTATCTCTGCTTATATGAGGGATCAGCACAGAGATTTGATTAATCAAAAGAAATAAAGAAAAAAAAACTTTAAAATGATGATGACCCATTCTCTATGTGGAAGAAATAAAAGATGTTCATAAAAGCATGGTGCGCTTGCAACTGCATTCCTACATATGCTGATGATTAAAAACATGCTAATCATTCCACCTTTCAATGGGTTTGTGACATTTCCAACACGCGCAAGGACAGAGCGTCGACAACCAGCTAAACCTTGAAAAAAAAAATGACACAACAAATTATTGACTTGATATGCTTCAGACCATCCAACTCCAAAGATTAAAATAATTTTTATGGGCGAAAATTCATTCACCACTTGCAATTTATATTTCTATGTGTGCCTGCTTGTGTTTGCAATTCTATACAGTATATCACACACCACTATTACTAATCAACATTTCTGATTTCCCAGTTTGAACCTGTGGCTCAAAACAAATACATGTAATCATGCTTCAATAATATCTTCTCTTGGAATTGTGATTTAAACACATTGTGAGACATGCACTCGATGGACACAAAGTGCACATGATGATGTTGATGATACTTCCATCATGGACATCCATAACACCACATATAAATGGCACTGAAAAAAATTAAAACATTCCACGAACCTGGTTACTGTGATCAGAGCCCTGTGCCACAAAACTTGTAAGTTTAAGAAGTTACAATAATTGTTATAAGCTACTGAAATCCTTAAATCTGATTGGCTGAGAGCAAATTTGTTGTTGAAATGGGGCAGTTGTTATTGATAACAAGTTTTATGAAACAGGACCCATGTATGTTTCTACCTCTGTCTAAGACCTTGAATCCCAAATAAAACCACTCACTCAATGGGTCTAATCCACAAAGCTTCTTACTTAATCTGGGATTACTTAAAGAAATCTCCACATCTGATTGAGTAATCTAATAGTAACGTTTCCATTTGAATGAATGATAAAGAAGAGACTCAGATCAGTCATGAGTAATTTATATAATTGTGTACGGAACTATCAACCTGAATATGTGCTCATTATCTTTTGTGTTTTGAATGTCTTCTTATGTATATATCTAATTATATGCACAAAACCCATCATGATTCATGCAAATGAATAAATAAAAATGTGGTCTACCATGGGAAACCTTTTGAGCAGTAATTGGCCATATATTACCATCTACCAGAATCTCTGCCTTAATTTCTACAGGTTCATCGTTAAGAAGGAATGCCATTTCTACGTGTTCTTGTATTGTTGCTAGAGGCACTTCCAGGTAAAATGGCGCATGAACAAGAACAATGATAATCAGTGATTAAAAAATTATTCAGATGTACATCAAGGTTTCACATATCAAGAATAGGAATATCTACGTTGCCATGTAAGTTTGCCATCTCAAAATGACAAAAGTTGCTGTTTATAAAACAATCTGACTACAACCATATCCACATATTAATCATTCATATACATATATCACAACATATTCAACTTTATGATTTAGCCACTTCAAATACTTTATGTCACCAATTTTAAAAAACACAGGCTAGGTTAAAGAGATTTGCATAAGAAAAAAACACAGAAAGTTAAAACGTGAAAATTCACTGCAATACAAATTAGGGCATGAAAAGACGTGTTTACAATACAAAAAAGAGGGGAGAAATTACTCACTTGCTGGCATCATGGCATTTCCAAAACTAGCAAGTCCCTCCTCCACAGAAAATGGATCCACCCTGGGTGTGGCACCGGTATCATTTTCATCATCTTCATCACCACTTGTGTCATCATCACTTACGTCATCGTATACTTCATTTCGTTTTGATGTGTCCCGCCTGATATCATCATCTGAGAGGACGTATACACCAGGATCTTGCAGGTAGAGCGGTTCATAGGTGTCAAACATCAGATCGCGGATAACCTTGCCCACATGTTCAAGATTGAACTTCATGCTGGAGTTCTAAGTAACCAAATAATAAGAGGTTGAAATTTGATTCTACCACAAATGCTTTTGCAGTCAATTTTTAATGCCATGCCAACTGCGGCATGAATTCAACGGATGACTTGGCTAGTAATAATGTCGATAAATCACTAAGAGACTTATCTTGTCATTATAACCAAATTTATTATCCTTACCCAAATTCCTGACTTCAACCCTGAACCTGATACCCCATAGCAACTTTAACCTAACTCTATAAACTTCGACAAAACAAAGACCTGAGCAAATATTGGATCGTGCAATTACACAGAAATCTGTACATTCAGCACATATTCAGATATTCATAACCTAGATTCAGAACTTCAAACAAACAAAGAGATATGCTGAATGACTACTATTCCGTCAAAACAGACTCAAACCATTAACTGCTGGCCTCCAAACTGCTGGCCTCCAAACTCCAATCTGTAGAATCAATTCATCCTACCATCAACATACATTCTGGTACCGTAGTAAAGTCAACCATGATTTGATTTAGGGTTCCAATCACCAAAAAATATTTTGTTCTGTATGTTAGAGCTTCCATGTCATTGTTCAAAATACGGTCTTCATATATTACTTCTATAAACTGATATTGCAAGTTTCAATACACTCTCTTTAAGCAAAAAAGCGACATGTGAGTAGACTACTCGACGCACCCGTACATGCTTGTCAAGATAAGGGCTCGCGTGGAACCCAGCTCGGAGGTTCGGTTCTGCACGAGCACCTTAATGTCATCATTTATTTCCTTCATACTGTTGACCAACAGAGAGGTCTATGACTTCAATACCTGATCAATTCATCTTTGATCAAAATGACTTTAAATTTGAATAGAAATTAAACTAATTATTCTAATTATGACATGATTGCATACCTTTCCTCTCTGTTTCTCAAGTTGCTCATACAGAAGAGAATTGGTTCGAACCTGTGAAATAGAAAAAAAAATAAAGAAAGAAAAAAGACATAAACTGCAGCTTTCGTCAGGGCTTCTACATGATGTCATGTTTCAACAATAATAAATATTACTAAATCCTAGATTTCTCCATCATCTTGCATCACAAAATGGATTATTAAAAGCTGCCCAGGAGCTAAAATGAACCAATATGTACATCCCAAATTGAAGAACGATATGTCTCATGCTTATGTTTTTATACACGAATGAGAAATTATCATAATCCATGAATTGCAAACTCTCAATCACTATAATTCCTAACAGATTGACAAAAACTGTACTATTTTGGGAATGCACTTTCTAATTTGAGAAACAATTCAATCAGCTTTTCTTTCCTTATATTCATCCATTAGTAGAAAAAGATTTGAAATCTCCTTTCACAAACTGTACATAGCCAGACAACTACAATTGGTTGATTTTTGTGACACCAAAGACATGTTAATTTGCATGGTGTAGACAAAGTTATTTTAAATTCAGGTAGAATAGCTTAAAGTTGAAACATTTTAAGTACCTCATTGTAGAGAGTGGTCAGTTCCTTGATTGTCAAGTAGTCCTTCAGGTTGACCCCTTGCTCCAAGAAGAGTTCGATGAAACTGACCTGGTTATTGACCATGGCATAGTGCAGGGATTCATTCAGCTGCCCTTTCTGCAAACAAGTGACATGATAGGACTTATGTTTGAATATTTTTCTTCACAATATGAATAATAGACTTGATATATATATAAAGGCGGATTCACACCGAACACGACAAACGACAAACAACACCACACCACGATATGAACGATTTTCTGAAAAATCGCTCAAATGCAAACCCTATGGCACCGTGCACACTGCCAAGACATCTTTCGAAATGTCGTGCACGACGTTTTTAGGGGTTTTAGTCGTTTTAGTCGTTTCAGAAAATCGCTCAGCGAGCGATTTTCCCAGCATGACAAAACAACATTTTCGCCACCAACCAGTTAGCCTGGAGGATTGACGTCACATTTATCCCCAGCTAGTTGATTGATAGCAGAAACTTTTCATTTCTCCAGCTCAAATCTCTATAGGGTTTTACGTGTAAATTAGGTTATCGCACCGCACAAAAAGTACCATAGAGCTATACACAAAATTGCCTGCATGTTTAATCTTTGGCTTTGCATATGGTTGAAAAGTTGCTGAAAAAAAAAATTATCTACGGTAAAAAAAAAATTATCTGCAGTAAAAATAAAGTAAGACTAATACTATTAATTAGATGAGAGGTTCTATAGATTGTAATGTTTGACCAACTTAACAAAGGCCAATGTTTGACCAACTTGACAAAGTCAAAGACCAAAACTAACGTTAACATAATATAATACATGTACTGCGGAGTGAATCGTGGCTAAACCTAACTTTTATATTTAGGGGGGGAACTCATTTTTTTTTTCAGACGGGGGTGTCTGTTAAGTATTAAGGAACGGACTTAAACTTAAAGGGCAAAATACACAGTGTGGCCAGTGACAAAAAATAATATTCTGCTAGGCTCAAAAATTTTGGGGGTGTATTTTTACTCAAACATTCTCTGACAAGCAAAAAAAAAACAAACACCAGAATTATGGTAAAATTCTGCTAGATTTTGTCAAATTATGCCTAGCATAAAATGCTAGAAGCATGCCAAAGCTTTTAAAATTCTGCCAGAAAGCAGAATTCTGCTAACTATACACAGCGCTGTTGCACGGGGTCTGGTCGGGCTAAATTCTGCCACTCTGGCAACCTTGAAAACACAGGGTCTTGGGAACTACGGAACCAGGTCCAGGCCCACTAACTTTGTTAGACCGAACATTCTGTCTCTCGTTCGTTAGCTCTCGAAGAATGAGAGACTACAGCCCGGTCTACAGGCCCACCAGCCGAGTGAAAAATAGGGTCTTGGGAACTGCATAGATCTAACAGCAGCAACAAATTACAATGTCTTCGGAACTGACAACCTTTATTTTAGGTCATCCGTATGAGTACGGTGTATATTTCGAAGCACTCGGGATCCAGAGGGAGCTACAATACAAGGCCAGAGAATGGAGCAGAGCGTGTATTACGGGGCGCATTGTGTTTCTGCATATATCAGGGAAAAAGGGGGTCGTCAAAGCGGCACCCCGGTGGAGCCACTCCCCCCGCAGAGGGGGACGCGTATGACCGTTACCACCAAGCCGGAGTCATATCGAATATTTCATAATCCGGGATTCGACGGCTTTGATTCGGTCGAATACCGGTGCATCGATAAATGATGGGCGGTGAAAACATAGTTGCACACAGTTGCATGCAGTGCATGCACCATGCACCGGTGACCAGTCCGCTGCCATCGCGGGCATATGTATGGGGCTCTCGCTGCTCGACATTAACGATAGCCCGCTAGCCAATGGCTAGTAAAAATCACAACGGACTAGCCAAAATCTTAAGTTTCTAGTCCGTATGGCTAGCCAAAAAATACCACTCTAGTGTCGCACGAAGCGATGCTCACTGTCGACACATCCGACAATGACTCAAATTCAAAGAATTAATAATCTTACTTTGTCTTTGGAGAGCTGAATGGAACACGTTTATTCGATGCAAAAAAAAAACAATATGAAATAAACTTTTCGTCGCTCATGACTTCATTCAGCTTCAGATCATTTCCAAGAAGTAATTGCCAATTTGATGAGTGTGATATTTTTATTGCGAATTAAGTAGGAACGCTCGTACTCATGCCCATATTTATCATGTTCAATTATACAATTGTCAAATTGACAATGCAGAGAGAGTGCAAGAATATTATCGTAAATTTCAGTTCGTAACGACAAAAACGATTTTTCCATAGAGAAAGCACAGGTAAAGCACGACGTCCTCCGCGAGCGAATTAGCGAAAGTTAGCCAACAGTTTGAAGTCACCTTCACGTTCTCTGCTAGTATATATGCTGTACGTTACGGAGTTTCTTTTCTTATTTGCTTTTTTCATGGTGGCTACGGTAGTCAAAAATCTGGCGGACTACAAACCGATGCACCGGTTTTGCCAAAACAAAATCGGGATTCGATGTCTTCGATCGAACACCGGCTAACCAATCGATTCAACTCAGGCCATGAATACAAATAACCCCCTTTTGCAGTCAATTTCAAGGACATTTTGTGAAATTTAAGCCCCTTTTTTACGTCAAAACAAGGACAAAATGGTACTTTGAAATACCCCTATTTTTAAGATTGTAAGGACACTTTCGGAAACTTACCCCTATTTTACCATATTTCAAGAACAAGACATTTATACCCTTTTTCATTAACATAAAGGTGTCCAAGACCCGATTCCTCAAATTACAAGTTCACACATAATTAATATAAGGAAAATACATTTTTGTGTTATTCATTTAAAAATAGTTCGGCAATAGTTCATATAAACTCCTGGGGAAAAAAACCACTGAACTCTATGGTTATTTAAAATAACCACTATGTCTATGACCACTCACAAATAGGCGAGGTTAAATAACCTCATACCCACTATACATGTACAAGCTTATCTGAAGATAACCTTGTACTCCAGACTAGCTTTTACGGGTGAATAGGCTTCAATAGCTTTTGTGTGTATCAGCGTGCTTTTTTCCAGTCTAGATCATTCATGCACAAGAGGAAAATAATTATTTAAAATTTCACTTTCAGGTCTGAATCCCCAAATTTGTGGCACAGTATCTGAGTAATACATGTAGGAGTTCTTGATGCACTACACAAGATAAGAGGAGGCCCTGATCCCATAACGGCCCAAATCAAATCAACATTAAAATCTAGACAAGGATGAAAAGGCTTACCCCCCACTCTCGATCATCAGTGAAGATCTCTCGCTTGGCAACGTCCACACGGTTCCAGATGAGAGCAAGACGAAGCTGGTCCTGAATCCGTCCCTTGTTGGCTAAGTGAAAATGAGGACAAAATGCAAATGAATCCATTCATATGCCTCTCATATATGCCTCTCATATATGCCTCTCATATATCTTACCATTTCAACTGTTCATTCTATCATGTATTGTCTGTGTTTAAAGTCAACCTCTTGAATACATTTTTGGAATACATTTTGAGGCAGTCACAAAATCTCTCTTTGAAAATGTGTATTGAAATCATGTTAATGGAACAACTGGAATAAGGGTTCTGTAGAAACCAATAATGCATTTTTGTAAACTAGTAATCAGATATTCCTGTGGCTTACATTGCACAATAACGCTGATCATATGGGTCATAATTTTGATGAGAATTGTAGTTATGATGACAAGGCTTACATGGATGTGATAATAAAGACGGATGTGATCACATTTCTAATAAGTTAGATGATGATAATGAAGATGATCATAAAGTTGATCATAAAGTTGATGGTGATAATGATCACAATGGTGACAATGATGACAACAATGGTGATAATATGATAATGATGATGATGATGTTGATGAGGATGAGGATGATGATGTTGATGAGGATGAGGATGATGATGATGATGTTGATGAGGAGGATGATGGTAGTGGTGATGATGATGATCATCATGATTATCATGAAGACAATGGTGGTGATAATGATGATGACGATGATGATGATGATGATGATGATAATGATTAAGAAGATGATGATGAAATGATACCTTTGAGCAGGGCATGAAGAATAGCACCATCAATGTCCATGGTAGTGCTGGCACCCAGTTCATACACAGTAATGAGATGCTTGTGTTCAATGCAGGCCTCGATACGAGTGCGGTGCAGGTCCAACTGTTTCTCCCCAAACTCCTTTTGGATCATATTGGCAACTTCCACCTTGACCGACTCTGACATCACATTCTTCACTCTGAAAATATAATTTAAAATATATCATTATTAACATTTCATTTCATTCATGTATCAACTCTGCAGTGTTATTGAATCATTACTTTGTGTCAATATTAATTTGTACTGTCTAAAAGTAACAGAAGACTCAACCAATGGGGATAAAGGATTAACCCTTTTCAGGACAGGAATTATTTGAGGGCTAAATTGATCACATTTTGTTCTTCAAATTGGCAACAATAATTTTTTTCCTGTGGTGCTTCATGGTTTTAATAAGGTGTAATGTCTTTAGAAACAATATACATGGTTAATAATATGTCGAAACGTTGAAAAAACTTGCCAATTTTGAAGAAAAAAATGATTTTGAACATCTCAATGTGTTACCAAATTAAGGATTTCAAAGCTTATTCTCGTTTTTAAAATTCCTGGCATCAAACGCAATATGGTCATGCGAAAAAAATGGATATAGTGTGTGAAGAACATTTTGCTCTTTCTGCTCATGCATCTGGTATATTTTTTAGAGCTCTGAATCAAAAGTTATGAGGCCAAACCACAAAATGTGGTTGACTGTCTTGAAAGGGTTAATGGATGGTACAAAAGAAAAATGGCAGGAATAGACTGGTCATTTAGCAAGCACATTACACAATGTAACTTGTTATTTCGATCAGATATTGACCATTCTATATATCCCACACTCAAAATCAATTTATTGAATAACGCATTTTCAAATTTTGAATGAATTACCGAGGGTTCAATATGCATAACATAATCCAGAGTACACAAAACAACATATAAATCGCCATGCATCTTCTTTGAGAGTCTGTGACATTTCAATGAAATATATATATGTATATTCATTATATTCTTATAAAGACAATATAAAGACAATATAAAGACAACATTGTGTTAAATCTTGAATTTCTAGAGATATATGGAACATTATTGACTTTTATCTGTTGTTCTTTGGTTCCATGTCTTTTCTCTCTGCCTATCTGTGAGTCTCTCTGTTTTACTACCTTGTGTGCTTGTGTTTGTGTATTTCTTTGTCTATCTTTGTTTCTGTCTACCTCTGCATGTGTTGGGAGCATTTGTATCTCTCTGCCCATCTTTATTTCTCTGTCTCCCTAGATGTCTGTCCATCCCCCTCTCTTTTTTTCTCTCTCTCTCTATCTATTTTTTTCCCCTCTCTCTCTCTCTATTTCTATTTCAACATTTCCATGCATATTGTAAATCTACCTATTAATACAATAATCAGGATGGGTATTAAGGTTTTGTACTCTGACAGGAAACCATAAGGTTTTTACATGTAGAACCGGAAAATATGGGCATGAAATGTAGAACCTCAGATGTGTAGCATGATAGAAATAAAGGCAGGGAAAATGTCAATGATCAGGCAAGTTCAGGAACACAGCCACTCCTCTTTCTCTGCCCTTGTAAACATATTTTCATTACCTCTTCTCTCTCTCTCTCTCTCTCTCTCTCTCTAGCTTTCTCATTCTACCGGAAGTATCACTGATGGATTACCTTCAAACAGGATATCCTTCCACAAAGGACCTACCAACCTTTACTACTGTCCATTTGTGATATGCTGATAATACCAAGGTATAATGACAGGGTTTTAATACAATGTGTTATTAAACATATATATTCAACAGAAGACAGTGGTACAGCAATGTTTGCCATTTACCAATTTCAGTTCTATCATTAGAAGACTCCAATTGTATGGATGAATTACAGTTCTTAGTATAGATGCAGCATTCATAACATCTATGGAGTGTCAGAAATATGACACAGGTTAATAACTGTTATCTGCACATCCATATTATCCAAGGGAAAATATACAATGAAAAAGTTGATTGCACTTTGAATCTGTGCTCACAAGAGGGTCAATACGCGGATAAGAGAAACAAATACTTCATATTGCTATTCCCATGGCTTGTCAAAGCTAAAAAAGAGATATCATAAACAAAGAAAAAATACCAAAAGATGCATGATAAATAATCCCCAGTCGGCAGCGGGAGAAAGTCTTCAAAAATACTTCTATTTGAGGAGAAATTGAAAAACAATTCTGCCATTGCCCAATATTAATTTTCACCTGGAACATGAAGGTCAGGATTAAAAATGTAGAAACAAGACATCAAACTTCAACTCCAAGAATTCAGATCAAAGCTATATGAAATTAATAATTATAACTCTACTATATGCAGAGTCAGGTATTCCAGTTTGACATTATGTTATGGATTTACTTCTCAAGCTTTATCATCATTCCATTAAATTTGAAGAATTATTTTGAAGAACAAATTTGGTTAATCTCATTACAGTGTCAACTTCAGAACATGCAACTGACCCTATCAAAGTGGAAGTAAACACATTTGGTTAATTATTTATTTTGGTAGATAGAATAGTTTGGTTGAAAAGACAAATATTGACAAATATGAACTGATATCTGAAGTGGGTGTACCTTATCTTAACTGGCTGGAAGTGAGTAATTTTGAAGACGTCAAAACTAATTATAACAGTGTAGGATTTATATGAACTAGTATTAAAACTAAAATGCAAAATGATTACCTGAAACGGGTAATGTAAATGTTAGCATGCATGTACATGTACACTGTAGGCTTGTGTAATAGAACCTACTTGAATAACAGCTCTTTAAGAGAAAGAATATAATTATTGATTTAAAATTATCCCACAGGTAAAAACACAAATTCTCTTCCATAAGCACTTTACTGTTTGCCGTCCCTTTCATTTCTTTTCATTGCGGTTATTGCCTCTCACTTTCTTTTCTTTCATTATCTGCATTACATATTCCTTTCCCATTTCACCCTTAACCCCTACCATGCAGTGGGCGGCAAATCCCGCCCAAAAATTTGAGCGTTGAACATTTGGTTTAGGCTCAGAATGGCTTAAAAATCCTTCCTCATACAGAAACATCAATATAATGTTTATTCCTATGCAATATACCTTTTGCCCAGTTTGCTCAAGAGAAAACGCATTGAAAGTTTATATTTAACTCTTGAAAGTTTGTTTTTTACAATTGCTCAAAAATCTGATGGCATGGAGGGGGTTAAACACCATTCCTAATTCTCATCTGACCAAATCATGTGACTAGTTTTGCCAAGCCCTTCCTTATGCATGCTACCTCTCTCTTCTCTTCCTTCTCTCTCTCTCTCTCTCTCTCTCTCTCTCTTTATATATATATATATATATCACTCCACCTGAAGAAATAAATTGAAAGCGCTTGTGGAAATCAACCTGTGGATATATCTGCTGTGTCATTATTCTCTGAGTGAACCTTATTTTAATTCTATTTCATCTATACGTTCTCCGATTTAAAATCTCTATATACTATATATCCTGTGACTACAGAGGTTTACACTCATCTCGTACATATTTCATATATGACTTATTCTTATTCTGGAAAAGTACTGAATATGAAATCCCAAGTTGGACTTTACTTTGTGAGAAATTACGAAAATATTTCTGTAATATCAAACGGTAAACAAAATTATGAATTCTTTCCACACCTATGTATTTGAAGTGTCCCATGAATGACACACATGTATGCATCAGGTGGTCATGCCATCTAATGAGTATACCGATAAGTACTCTTGACAGCTACATGTTAAATGAACTTTGGTCTAGCATGAGCAGCTGGAAGAGAATTTTGCAGAGCTCTCTTTGTAAATACATGTAGCATGATTAGTGAAAATTAAGTTCATTTCAAGGTCAGATAGAAGACGTTTGTATCTCGGCTTGCAGCTATATGGGCCTCTCTCTTGAAAAGTTGTATTTCAACACAACTCCAAAAATCACACAAAAGTGGCACGCAATCCTACTTGGTTGAAAACCAAATTACATTTCAAAAATCTTTTTGAGTTACGTTTAAAGGCAACTTGTTATGCAGGAGACCCCAGAATGGTGTTCCGACATGTATGCTCTGGCGACAATTGCTCCAGCTTTTATTTAGTCAAAGACATAGGGTTAGGGCTGCATTTGGGTTTAGGATTAGGATTAGGATTAGGATTAGGATTAGGGTTAGATGCATTTTTTGGTCCAGGGATGTAATATGCGAAAATAATCAAAGAGCAACTTTCGCCGGCGCATGTGTCATACAACCCCCAGAACTTACATTTCCTTCTTTCCTTCCATTTTCTTGTACTCTTTGGTGTGTTGGAAGGCGTAGGCCATGATGTCTGCAGCCCTCCCTGATCCAGCAACCACAACGACAGGGGTTCCATTCCTGATGGCTTCGTAAGCCGTCTGGATAGTGTTGGGTCCACCTTGCACAACTACACATACGATAGGGATAGACACAGCTGGAAATAGAAAGAATACAATACAATACAATAAGCATTTAGTACGCCCTTCCCATAAGGCTCGGAGCGTTTACAAAATATTTAAATTATAGAACACCTTATAATTTGTATATAAACACAAATCTGAAAACTCTTCAATCGTCCATGTGGGAACTACCAGGTGGTTTTATGGAGACAAAATGTAATGAATGTACCTGTTACAAAGTTTGATAGCGGATTTAAAATAAATATGATTTCACAGCTTTTTTAAAGGTCTTTATGGATGCTGACTGTCTAATGGTCAAGGGGAGATTATTCCATAGCCTAGATGCAGTAACTGTGAAAGTCCTATCACCTGACAAATTTCGGGTCATTGGGTAGCTGAGCTGAAGGTTGTGATTTGAGGATCTGAGATTTCTACTAGGTGTATATACGGTTAAGCATTCAGATATGTACCCTGGAGCCTGGTTATTGATAGATTTATAAACATAAAGAACTAATTTGAAGATGATACGTTTTTGAATGGGCAGCCAGTGAAGGGAACGAAGTAAAGGTTGGGAAGAATGACTTCTGCCAACCTCAAAAACAAGACGTGCAGCCCAATTCTGCAGATGCTGTAGACGGTTTACATGAGACTTTGGTATAGAGGAAAGAAGCCCATTACAATAGTCTAGTCTGGAAAGAATAAGTGACCTTACAGCATGATGACAAGTAGTTTGATCAATAAATTTACGAATCCTAGATATGTTCCTCAAATGAAAAATCACACTGCGGCAAACATTGTTAATGTAAAAAAACATCAATAAAGGCACCCAGATTCCTTATTGAATCCGATGGATGTATAGAAACTTCACCAACTGACAGTGTTAAATCTGGCAAATTTTTGTAATTGTATGGTGATGCAGCAATGAAAAATTCAGTTTTACTATCATTGAGAACAAAGACAAAAATGGCAAGGCCTAATAACAGAGTGTACAATACTTCTGGGAAGGGGGAAGGGAGAAGGAATATTGTTGAAATATTATTTTGTAATATTGAGAATACATATAATATATAGAGCATGTCATTAAATATTCCATTTCATAAATAACTTAAAATAATATAACATACATATAACTGTGCAAAAGAAGTTCTTATAAGTAACTTTAATTCTTTAGTTTTAATTTCATCTTTAACAGAGAACATCACTCAAATCGACATTGTATGGCTTCACGTTAATGAATTATGAATATTTCTTTATATACTACATGTATAATGATATATCATCATCATTCTATTATTGTAAGCCTTCACATTGATATGTGTGAACTCTTCCCTTGATACTTCAAGTAATAAATTCTGTAATACATCTACGTGTCCCGGCTGACACGTATCTCTCTTTACCATTTATCAACTATCATTTTTCATGATTATTGTACCTGCAATTTTCCCACCAGAGTTTCAATTCTATATATTAAAAAGAATGAAGGAAACAAGGCTTTGAATAAAGAATCACAAAAAAAATTGAAATACAAGCACTAAGCAAACATCCTGGTATACATACAAAAAGGAAAGATTAGAATATTCAGCTGATCATAATAGCTAGCTAGCCTTGACACTTCAAGTAACAAATTCCCCGTAATGACCCGACCACCTCACATGTATCTCTCTTTACCTTTCATCAATTGTCATTTATCATGATTATTATACCTGCAATTTTCCCACCACAGTTTCAATTCTATGTTTGTTTAAAAGAATGAAGGAAACAAGGATTTGAATAGCGAATCACAAAAAAAATTGAAATACAAGCACTAAGCAAACATCCTGGTATACATACAAAAAGGAAAGATTAGAATATTCAGCTGATCATGATGGAGAGCTAGCCTTCGCATGGTGAAAGCTGTACTTTCAAAGGTGTTGAGTTTCTTTCAAGAATCATGAAATGTACTGGTACAGTATCAACATGTGCAGCTGAATCTAGTTGCAACCCTGGCATGAATTACAGAGCACAGACCTCTGAAATAAACTTAACCCCTTCCATGCCACCAGATTTTTGAGCAAATGTCAAAAATGAACTTTCACTAGTTAAATATTAACTTTCAATTTGCGTTTTTTTTCTTGAACAAACTGGGCAAAGATAAATTGCATAGGAATAACATTATATTGATGGCAAAGTTTCTGTATGGGGAAAAATTTTCAAGCCATTCTATGCCTAAAAAAAATGGTCAACATCTAATTATATACCCATAAAAGAAGGAAGAAAGACAACTTACTTCTTCTTTTTGTTTGTTTAGACATGAATTTCATTTTCATGGCTTATAGCCTGAAAGAGTCATTATTTATTGTTAAATGTAGTATGTACTGCTCATGTATAAAACTTCCCTGTTCACTCTAAATTATATTTTCTAAATACCATTTGAAAATAAACTAGAATTTAATTCGTCATGAGGACGAATTAGGTGGTCTGTCTTTCAATTGGTATGATCATGATTGTAATCAGGATGATCATAATAATGGGGAAATACTAAACTGAAGATAGGAAGTCAAGAATGCCACGCATGGAGATGCTTCTTGAGGACAGGAATGTAGAAAATGTGCGAAACGGTCATTGGAAGATGTGATAATATTTGTGCAAGATAACAATCATGATAATGGTGATGATTATCATGATGAAGGTGATATAATGATGGTGATGACAATAATAATAGCAATGATGATCATGACGGTGATATTATATCATCATCATCATCATCATGACAGTGCATGATGATAATGATGTTGAAGATAATCATCATGATGATCATTATATCATCATGACAGTGCTGACGATAATGATGTTGATAATCATCATCATCATCATGAATATCATCATGACAGTGATGATAATGAAGTTGATGATAATCATCAGCATCATCATGAATATCATGACAGTGATGATGATAATGATGTTGATGATAATCATGATCATCATCATGATTATCATCAACATCATTATCATTTTGAGAAATTGTGATATCAAATAGGACTAATGATATTGCAGGATAGCTTTAATACACTTCAGGGAATCAGATTTTCCATAGGGTTATACATAAACTACTGCACACTACTTTCTAATAGACATAACATGCAAAATAAGACATTTTATTACTTTGTTTGTGATTGCTTATGTTATAATAGTCGAACAAGATGGCAAAATGAAAGGCAAAAAGAAGCAAAAAAAAAAAAAAATTTAATGTACCCACCGGGGATCGAACCTGGGTCACCGGAATGAGAGGCAAGTGCTTTGACCAATACACCAAAACATTTCCCATAGAGATAACACGTAAACGAAAAACGGGATTCTCAAATCACATATTGTAGTGAAAAATTGGGCATGATCCCGACATCTGATCAAAAATTGGAGACCACATTTATAAAAGCTTATAGTCTCAGCTATAACATACTAAAATCTGGAAGAAAATAGACCAAAAACAACTGAGATACAGCTCAGAGAACAATGTCATGTAGATTCATGATTCGAAAAAAAATCATCTTCCATAGACATAACACGCAAATAGGGAAAATTCTGACATGGCATCTTTAATTGAAAATTTCACTGTGATGACGTCATCAAAATGGAAAATGGTGGAAACTAATTTTGTAGGAAATTGCCTCAGCTACAACATATTAAAATCTGGGCGAAAAACGACCAATAATTACGAATCTAGAACCAAATTTTCATAAATGTGATGACGTGAAAACATGAAAAATGGAAATTTTGAATTCTGGCGCCATTTTCATGACGTCATAATGTTTATAAGAGTCAAATGATACATGAAATGAAATCTATGATTCATACCCTACCTGATGATGAAAAAAAAATGGGGGGTTTATAGACTATTTAAAGAGCTAGAGTTAATTTTGTAGAGGCATGTTTTTGCACGTTTTTACGTTATTTTCGCCATAGATGCGCGCACGGATTTTGAACTTTGACGCGCCCGTACGACCTTATTATTGATTGAAATTGATTCCAAGTTGATGAAAATGATGAAGAAAAGTGTCAGGATTGCAAATCAATCGAAAAAACAGCGTTTTAACGTTATTTACGACTTGCGCGCGCGTAAAACGCGCGCGGACGCTTACGCACGGACATTTTTGAAATGCTCAAAATGACCTGAAACGTGTGCAGACGTGATCCTACGTGATTTTGAGCATTTTAAAATTTTGACGCGCGCGTACGCGCACGTCCTGACCTCTAGATGACCTGTGAGGACATAACTTGATGACCCGTCATGTGAAGTTTATATGATGTGAATATAGTTGATTTTTGATGATCGATTATGAAGATATAATCGATCTTGTAAATTTACAAAATGGCGTCTTGATGACGTCACGATGACCTGATGACCTTCAAAAGCTTAGTTGACCATGTCCATGATTGACCTCATACATGACATGAAACTCGATGATAGTGACCTGACCGATTTTGAGATTTGGTGGGAACAAAAATTTGTAATAAAAAGAAGAAATAATAAAAATAAAGAAAATCTTGACAAAATTAAAAGGAGGTCTGTCATAAATGACAGACCACCTAATAATTAAAAAACAGCAGTATTCTATAGATATTTCAGTAGAGTATTACTCATGTCTGCAATCTTGAAACAATCAGTAACAGCTAGACTTCCTGGTATCGATCATCATGTTTAGTTTAAAACTAAGAAGATTGCAGATATGAGGTAGTGGGCCACGCTGTTTCCTTTACACACCCTGGTATTTTCCTTAAACTCCAATCAAGAGATATATGACTGGTTAAACTTACGTGTGTTGTTTGCAGAGGATATTTGCTCCTCTGAAATAGCCTTCTCCAACTTGCCCCTGAGAGTGATTTCCACACCAAATTGGTCGATTGTTCCATTGTCAACCAGGATGAAATGAGTGTGATTGGGATCAAGAGGGACATTCATTGGATTGATTTTCTTGGCATCCATATTGTACGAAGCTGGAAACTTGCCCTGGTGAATAGTAAGAAGAAAAGATGTGAGGTCACAATATCTAATGAAATGAGATCAGTAAATAGCCCCTATAACAACGGACCAACTGGAAGAGAACATGGTCAAAATCTTTTATATACATTGTTTATTCATATTATATGATAATCATTAGAGATTGTACCAACTTGAGACACTTCATGGCCCCAATTCTTAGACAAAGTTTCAAGAACTTTGAACTACTTATCAATTCAAACAAAATATTGTACTGCATATAAATCTTTTGTAATTTCCATTTGTCTGATAACAATGAGAACAATTTATCCCTCACAATTGGCATTTCATGGCCCCCAATTCTTAGACAAATTTTTTAGAATGACATTTTTAATGCAAAGAAAAACATAATCTATTGTCTCAGTCTTTTGTGCATGTCCCATTCATATAATAAAATGAGAAAAACATTCTCTCCTCCAACAAGAGTCAACTTCATGGCTACCAATCTAAACACATAGCTACTACAATAATGAATAAATTGAAAGAAAACATAACAGATATGACAAGAAAAACCCAGATAAATGTCACTTCATGGCCACTTATTCTTACACAAATATACAACAATTTCTTCAAAGAAGTATTCAATCATGAACATGCATCTAAATAGTTTACAGGTACCGGTATTTTCAATCTTTAATGACGGCTCACAAAAAAAAAAATTTCATGTCAGAAAATATATCACAAAAGTATCTCAACCAACATTTTATTTGTCTATGTTAAATGAAAGTACCAGGGTCTGAATGTGTCTACTGGTGGCATGCATGCAGTAATGGTTACTTTCAAATTTTAATCATAAAATCTTAATTTTTTGCTTCCATACTCAAAAAGAAGTTCTTACTTGGGACCTTGTCATGTGACTATGTCACTACAAATCTACAGATAGAGTCTTATGTATAGCCTATGCTGTATTTACCTACATCAGATTTTCTAACCTTTTTTCTAACCTTTGCTGATAAAATGTGTATTAATTTCGGCAAAATTTCATTGCCAACATTCACCACGCATGAAAAATTGACAGCCAGGGTTGTGGGCAAGTTGCTACCCTCCTCCCCCCCCCCCCAAAAAAAGGCCTATACCCCAAAAAACAGCCCAGTTTGGTTTGAACGTGCTTGCCACTATCGGAGGAAAGAAGGAAGACACATCTGTTTCTCTTTCTGCTCCACCTCTTCTTCTTCTCCCCCAATCAACACTAATGTACATGTACACTTCAAGCCCTGTTTCCTAACAGGTTTCATTTTATCTTGTGCACAATTTCCAATTTTCATGAACTTTGCTTGTGTGCGCCTAAAGGCACTACGGTACTCAACTCTTGAAAATACATATTGAACAAGATGAATGCGACTGCGTCTCCTACATGCCGCCGTCTAAATTCAGTTGATGGCTCAAACTGTTCTTGAAATATTGTGATAACCAGAATAAAAAGCCTCTAATTACATGTTAATTGACCTCTTTGACATTTGACCTTACACCTTATAACCCAAAAGTCTGATCACTTCATCTCCTCCTAGTCATGAATACAAAATAGTTGAGATATGGTGATAACAAAGGTAAGAAAACATTGATGTCACATACACCCGGGGGGTGTTTCACAAAGAGTTAAGTTTGACTTACAGTCGCACTTAAATTCCTAGTTGCGTGCGGTATATGACACATCACCGCATTGGTCAGATCATGCTCAGGGGACGCGCGCTATTGGTAATCTACCAATAAGATTACGGGTTTAATACCGTATGCGCACTGGCACTTATGCATGACTTTAAGTCAAACTTAACTCTTTGTGAAACACCCCCTGTATAATGACCTTTATGACCTGTTACCTTTGACCTACGTGAACAAAAATCTAATCAGCTCGTCTCATTATTGTGATGCATACTAGTTCCAAGTTTGAAGTTAAAGGATCAAATGGGTTCTTGAGATATCACGTTAAAGCTAAAACCTGCAATTTCAGAATTGACCTCTATGACCTTTGACCTACGTATCCCAAAATCTAATCAGATCGTCTTTCTATGGTGATACATATACTAGTACCAAGTTTGAAGTTCATACCTCAAATGGTTTTTGAGATATCTCGTTAACAAGGCTAACACTTGCAATTTCAGAAATTGACCTGTGACCTTTGACCTACATACCCCAAAATCTAATCAGATCATCTTCCTATGGTGATACATACTAGCATCAATTTTAAAGTTCATACCTTAAATGGTCTTGAGTTATCGCGAGAAGGAGGCTAACACCTGAAATTTCAGAAATTGGCCTCTGTGACCTTGACCTTTGACCTACATGTATGTACCCCAAAATCTAATCAAATCATCTTCCTATGGTGATACATACTAGCACCAAGTTTGAAGTTCATACCTCATGTGGTTCTTGAGTTATCACTACAACGGGAAAGCGGGACGGACAGACGGACGGACAACCCGAACACATAATGCCTTTGGTGGACGGAGGCATAAAAATTAGTCCAAAAGTCAATGGCAGGGAAAACAATGGGTGGCGATAACAGTATCAATTTACTTTGACATTATCCCTCTAGTTATAGATTCTTATTGAATTGTTGAGAGAGTGTAACATTTATTGTCCCTTCTTACATAATACTAAGTTCAATAATTTTTATCTAAACTTTCATGGATATTTTTCTTACATTCTCATAGATAAACAATTCAACTCTTGCACAGGCCATGTAAGATGTTCAATCAAATCAAAATTCTGGTCTAGACCGGTTTTCTAAACTCTTTTGATTATATCATATGAACATCGCGTGATCGTCCTGCGTCTTATGTTAATTCACGATGTTGTTCATTGTTATTGTTAATCATGTTCAGTTCATGTCATGACCTGTAGCGTCTTATTTTTGAATACGCTATTTTGTGGTCCAATCATGTATCGCGTAACTCCGCCGCGAATTTCCATTTGGACAGTTTTACACTTTTCTCGTTACTCGCATTACAACTACGCTAGAGTCAACAACTCGCAACTCTGCTTGCTCGAGTCTTACACACACCTATCTTCGTGCCTTGCATCAACGCTAGCTGAGATGTTTCATCGCCGGCCGCAGTCCATCTTCCTCATCGAAGATTTCGGCACTGAAGCTTCAAAGCACTAGCCCAGCACAGATAAACACTTTTTCATACCTCAGCTTGTTCGGCGTCTTCCCGCCTCATCTCCAGAGATATGTATTGCATCAACCGGCACGACCCACTGCTGCCTTCAATTCGCAATGTCTCTCAGGATCATTCAGCCGCCAACGCCACGAACACTGGACCGTCAGCACTTCCTTTAACTGGCCGTTTTCCAAACGACTTTCTTCGGGCGACTCACCGTCCCGTGTATCGTCGACTTCCGTCTTCACTTAGTCATACCATCTCTTTACCTCCGCCAGGCTCTTCAGCACCGACATGGCAGAGCGTCGCATCCCGCAAAGACTCCGAGATCGTCATCGCGTCTGAGCTAATCGTCTCCGTGAACTGACTTCTCGTCGAGCGCCCTTTTCTCCTTCATCTCTCGCTGTCCTCGTTCGTCTTCACTAGTCTTTTGGTCGCGATAGCTGGACTTTTTCCTGCACGTTTTATCGTTCACCTTACCACAGACTCACGGACACATAGGACACTTCATTTGTAATTCATTACGTGCTTCATTTATTCGTTCGTCATTGTAAGCATGTACTTTTATCTTGTCTTGTAACTGCATTGCATTTATTCGATTGCCTAGTCTCTAGCTTGTTCATTAACATTTTAGCACGATAATACTCCTCTGCTAATCATTCTGCTAGATACTTGGTATATCGATATTTATTATTGTGCAATTATTCGTCGTTTCAATTATCTATTTTTTATAATAAACATAACGAAAAGGGAATATTCCTGTTCTTTGATTTATTTGTACCTGTTTGTCTTTCCACGTAGACCTAAAAAAGGGAAAATGGCACTTTCAAAAACACGCACCCTGTTTACAACAATTGCATATTTTTATCGGTGCACACAATAGTGCCACCTTTCCTAAAGTACTGTTAACCCAATAATATCATCATGTCCTTTGAGGTACATGTATAATCAATTCTTACTGACAGAAATCTTCATCTTATTGATTTAAGTGATAGAAGTACATACATGTATATTCACTACAGGATATTAAGAAATGCCACATTTCAGCTGTTGAGAGCCAAAAGGGTATTAATTTTGTGTATATGTAAAACGCCCTTCTGGCTCTAAAAAGACAATATGTGTGATACACAGTAAAACAAATACATCCATCTTACTGTGAGTACATATATGAATGATATTTAACCAAGAGTCAAATTTCTATTAAGTAGGGTTTTTGGTGGAACAAGTACATGTACTTTATAATGTTCAAGTGGATATAAGATCATGTGTCATAAGTTCTCCCCCTTTTGCATTACTTGGTGATTCTACCCTCCGTAGTTCACTTTTAACTTAGAAAAACCTATATCTCCAAAAGTATACACCCTATGATAGCAAAAGTATATATATATACATATATGTTCTGAAAGGAAAGTATACTGTAAGACAAGAGTTTTATGGGCTTGAATGTAAACATATTTTTTGTTATCTCATTTTTCCATCATTTTTCTTTCTTGTTACTTTCTTGCACAACATAGTCAGATCTTTACAACAATGTATAATTGTCTAGGATTTATGATTACATAATAACTAAAAATGTCGCCCAAATTTTAGCCCAAAAATTTCAAATGTTTTTATGAGTCACTGTATATTAAGTGTTACATAATATATCATTGCGTAGCCATACTTAATTTTCAATCATAAGTTAGTAAAGCTGATTATAATAGCTTTAATTTGTTACCAAAATCGTAGTCATATTCCCATTTTTGACCAAACTACTAACACTTTCCCAAATTTGCTCAAAAATCTTCTGCCAGCGCCACTACTGGCACCACCCCTGGCCTTCCAAATATAAAATGCTGGAACTCCTGTTATATATAACCAGCACCAATGAAACTTTGCAGGCAAATGACACATTAATACAGCTTCAAAATGATACCAATTTGTTATGGTAGCTTTTATGGTTCTGGAAAAATCAAGAATAACTTTACTTTGGAACCTAAAAGTGTAACAGCACCATGCTCGGGGGGGGGGGGGTCTAGTTCATGACCAATGACCATAGACCATAGTGGCAAGCTATGGTCAGCATTCTTTTCTTAGCTGAAGGAAATAACAATCATTGGTAATAAAAACAACACCACTTGCCACCATCTAAATGTACAGGAAGGAAGAAATTCCTGCATGGAATGCTTTTAGCAGATCTCAGGTAAGGCTAGACTAATGTCAATACAATCATGTACATGTAGGTGCCTTAAGCATCCTTTAAAGGACAAGTAACCCCACGTGATATTCTAGATGCACCTATTGTCTGCTACGTCTTTCCATGGAGGCTGCCATTTTGTGCATGACACGGATCATTAGGTACCATATGCATTGATAATAGCCTACCTTTACAACAGATATGTCGCTTTGTTCTGATTGTATTACGATTGTTATTGGCCATGGGCCTAGATAATTGACGACCCATGAGTTCTAATAGCCATCCTGTAAAGCAGATTCCTCGCTTTGTTTTGGTATTGTTACGATTGTCTCCGTCCTTGACGTCAATTCTCCGTCCTTGACGTATATTTTTTATGAAGTATATTTTTTATGAACAAATTAAGACCTTTTAAAAAATATATAAAACTAAACTTACATTTCAGAATATGTGACTTTATCTAATATATATTTGTCCTCTAAAAATCAATTACAAGTTAACGATGAAGGAAATTTTACTTGGGATGAAAAATATGTTCGTGTACACATAAAGTAATGGCAGCCCCCTTATTATTGCTAGCAGACGATAACTTGGCTGGAAAATAGTGATTTATATCTATATCCTGTGTTTTTACATGAAATTGCATTTATCAAATAAGAGGCATATACTACACCATTCAAAATAAGCTAATTCATACGCTGAGGTTAATTTCCCTTTAAGATAATTATATTTGCTCATCAAATATGCAATGTTCATGCAAAAGAAACAGACCAATTACATCCAACACAAAGGATACGCCCTAGTAAGTACAAGAATTCCCACGCACGGAAAATAATGGAGTACTATTAAACTTTGGCTGGGTTGAGTAAGCATTTTCACTTTAACAGGCATGAAGGGATATAAAGCAAACAAATAACTTTGAACAATTACCGACTTTTAAAAACAAGATCAGCTTCTGTTTTCATATGTAACTGCATTTTTAGATGATGATTTTATTTGCTATTAATAAACTTGATTATATACCCTTAAGCTATATTAGAGGCTCTGTGGAGATTGTTATGCATAAATACACTAACACTGAAGGAATATATTTTTGGAGTACTTCTCTTACAGATATATTTCATTTACTTTTCAACAAATGTTGCACCTGATGAATATCATTTGATGATTAAAACAAAGAAAGGCATGTAATCTGGAATAATAAGTGTTACTAAAAGTTATTCAGAAAAATAAAGGTACATGTACACAATCATATCATAATTAATCATTTACATCTTTTATAATAATGAAATAATCAAAAGAATATAATTTGTTTCACTATCATTTATGAATACGTAAACCATGGAATAATCTTCACAATGACACCATTACTGCCCCGAGTGTGCACAGTTGTGATTTAGCTTTGAATAGGTGCTGGAAGAAAGAGCCCATTAAGTACGATTATGAATCTCCTGCACCATGAAACGATGCAGCCATCTTGAAAAGGAAGAAAAACTTGGAACTGAATACAGAGGCGTAGTGCCTGCATTCAGTATCTTCCCTAGGTATCCCTGGGTATTCACGAAGTTATCTTTTTGATATAACAAATAAAATCAATTTTCAGCTTCTACATGTAATTAGGTTTCACGGTACTACATATTGCCCTATATTAAGTAGAATCCTCCCACATACAATGGTTGTGTAGTATGTGTACATCAAAATCACTCCTGACATTTGAAAACATTCTAATGATCTTCCCTTTTGAAATTCTACTAAAATATTCCCCATTATTGACACACTGCAAGTATTATTCTTTAAATTTCATACTTTTCTCACAAAATGTTTTGCACAATACATATCTGATTCTCAGGCAGTGCTGCCTTTTTATGTAAACATTCAATTCTTTTTTCATTTTTGAAAACTGTAGACTGCACACTCCAGGAGTTCCCTCTTGTTCAGGGAAGCGTGTATCAACTATGTCTGAGAACTCCTCATCAAGTATTTCCTGTTGCTAATCAGTAATGGCTTAAGTACAAGGAAATATCAAATACTGGGATAACTCTCTCAGGTACAACAACATTGTGTCCACTAATATTCTTGTACAATGTACAAGTATTAAGATCATAGGGCTGCTCACAGGTTATTATGAAATATATTAGGATAGTGTCAGCCATTCGCAACCCACAAAATGGACAATGCAACAAACTCAGATGCAAGGTCAGCCTGAAAGTATATCCTTGGAATAATCCTTTGAGTATTTTTTTTTTCATTTTAAGATTAGCAATGTAGGAAATAGTGTGGGCATTTTTTGGATTAAATGTCTCAGAGACATAACAGGCTTGTATTTTGTAACTATTTACACTCAGAACTACAGAATGCAGTCACATAATACTTCACACACTTTCTCTGTATGTAAAAGAGAAAATATGAAATCATATGCTGATCCATGACCCAATAAAAAAAAGCTGATGCTACCTTTAAGGCTCTATTCAATATCCTCGAGAGACAATGAAATTGTTCTTTGTTGAAATGCTTGAAAAGTGACATCAATAGTGTTAAAAGAGACATAACCTTGTTTTCCTTTCATTTTTGAGAATGAAGAAAAAAGAGGTCAAAACAATCTACAAAATTTTTCTCTAATTTATTTAATAGTACCTTTAAGCCAGTGATATATTTTAACAATTTCAACCATCCATTAGGCCACTTTTCATTATGCTGTTGGGTATTTGCTTTTGACGACGTGCTAAAATCCATTGGTAATCCTATGTAAATAAAAAGTGAGTGATTGCTTTCAAAACTTTGTGTAATTTGTAAATGATTAACAAATGTTTAGGATGAATCATCTAAAGACAAGCAAACAAACATCGGGACAGAATTGACTGAAATTAGTACCGCCCTTGCTTCGCGCGATGGTAATAATGCATTCCAGCAAAGGTTTCTACATGTACATGTAGGAAGTATTGTTTGGAAGGATATAATATACAAAAGTTAAGACTGTAAAAAATATATAACACACAAAAAGATAACATGGTACTATTATTTATTACATCTCTATACAGCAATCTTGGAAGAGCTTTCTCAAAATGTAATAATTTTATTCAAATCTGGGAAACATCATGGCTCCTACTTACATTATCATCTACAAGCTTTTCCCTGTTTCGGATCACTCCCCATGATGCGATACCAATAGCAACCATGTTGCTCCGCCCGTTGGCAAGGGTGTGGTCTCTCACTGCATCTCCTACATACTTCATCACACCGGCATGGGTGCCACCCGTAATGATCCATGCACCTGAGGAAAACAAAATTGATGTGAGTCATATTAACAAGAAGTTGTTGGGATTCAAGGAGGAAGTTGCATTGTCCGAGTCATATGATGCTGATGCATTGCAAGAAAACAACAAAGGTATTCTAATAGTAGAGCATCCAGTAGAAGCTAGATCCCCATTCTACCTGCTCACCAAATTTTTGAGCAATTAAACTAAAGTAATGTCATCTGTATGCATGTCTCTCTGAATATGTCAAGGCTATTGTATTTTATTATGTTTGTGACCCTTAAACTGAATTATTTCTGTGGGAAATAATCTTGGTGACCTTTTGGGTTACTTAATGAACAAAAAGAATCAAATCATTTTTTTTCTAAACCTATTGTAATGCATTCTGGTAGCAATTTTAGAAGACATCTCTCAAATGGTTCTTCAGATAGGCCTATATATTTAATGGAACAGATGAACTTCTGGAAAATAGTTATATTTCAAACATACATACTTCAAGCAATTATTCAAACTAAAACCATCCTTCTTGGGATGCAGTAAAGGTATAGAATAATCAAACTATTTTTCCAAATCAAATAACTTGAAGGAACTGCTTGCATCTCTAGTACGTACATTTACTTCATGTTGGTATATTTTCGACAAGCTAGCTGTAAGCATATTTGATCATGCAACGATACCATGATAGAAAACTAAATCCGCCTTACAAGTCTGCCAGTATTGCCCCTTGACATGACACTTTGACCTTACTGCATTTGTACAGCCTACAGGTACAGATGACAGCTGGGGCTGATTTGGGCAATGTCATATCACTACCAAGTATTTACTTGTCTCAAACATATTTAAATAATTTTATCATGGTGGAAATAGAATAGTCTCCAAGCACAGACCCTAATTTGACACTTTATTAGAAAATACTGTGTCTAGAGAGTCTAACGAAAGTTCCTACTGGGTGTGTCAAGAGCAGCAAAATAAAGTACAGGGCCTATGATAGTCTTACAGTTCAGACACTCTGTTACACCTTTTGACTGACAATGGTTTGTGCCTGCAAACTAGAGATGAAAGATTGTCTACAAGAAAACCAACACGATTAAAAGCAAAGGAGCACTTACTTGTGCTGGTAGCTGCTTTGATGAGGCCTTTTCGAAAGACATCTTTGAGTCTGTGATTGAGGGGAAAGTTTTGTGCTCCACCAGTGACTGATATGAGGAGCTTGGGTTTGGGTAGATTCCAAACATCTTGAAAGAGTGAGAGAAGCTTTGATGGAGCTGTATCGTAATCCACTCTTATGAACTGTCCAGAAGAAAAAAGAGAGTTATCAATTATCAGAACAATCATAATGATTCCTAAGCAAGTATTTCACTATGCTTACAATGGGATCAAGTCTTGAATCTTGCATTATGCCCAGATTTCAGTGTTTCCTTCAATTTTCTTCCATTCCAATAACAATAACTACATGTAGCCTACATGTATGTCAAACAACACATACCATGTAGTTTAGGCTTCTACCAACCTAGAATTTAGTAGGAAAGCTTTCATCCATGCACTAAATATGTGTATTTTCTCATGCCAATACTTCACAAAGTTGCTTGCTTTCCGCTGCCTGGAGGTTACTCGAAAGGTGCAAGAATCTATCCTTTATCTTTCTTGAAACTCTGGTTATGCACTATCACCTATCTTTGCTTCAGTGATCTTGAGGCAGCAGGCAACAAGGAACTGTGTGAAGAATCATATGGCTTGAGACAGGAGTGGATGAAAGCTCACGTACTAAATTCTAGGGTTAGTTCTAAGGACAGTTTTCTGTATCAACACATAAATATACAGAAAATTAGTAATAAATAATATTATTTAAGATTACTTACACACACTGGGCGCATTTGTTGTTCTTCACTATTTTGTTTATGAATCAGAAATTCGATCAATCTCAGTGACAAAGTCTTTGCACAAATTCTGAATCTTTTATCAATTGCTAATTAAAGTGGAGTAATTTTAAGAAAATGATCTCAAACAAATTGCAACAGAAAATATTTCAACTGTTCTAGTCTCATGATATGACCTCTATGATATGTCAAAGGTCCTAAGGAATCCAATTGGTGGAAAGTATTGAAAAATACTGAAATCTCTTATAAACATTTTTCCATTTTTCGGCCATCATGCATAGGCACAAACAGTGCCAACTACACCCATAGATTGTTCAACTTGATTTCAGTTGGACACACCCTGATGCACACTCTTATGTTGTGTGGTAGTCCAACAAGCAACATGTACCGTATCGTGTTCAACTTGAACCGAGTTGACCAAACTATTACATTTGTATATCCATGATTTTGAGCAACAGCTTACAAAGACGCCCTCTGACTAAAGCAAAACATGTAATTACTGTTGTCATGTAACATAAAATGGAAATAATGACATTGAATATCAGCAGAGGGGAGAGAAGGAGAGAGATAATGAAAGGGAGAGAAAGAGAGGAAGAAAGGGAGAGAGGGAGAGAAAGGGGAGACAAGAGGGAAAGAGTTTTTAAAGATGAAATACTGTATATTCGTTTGAGGCTGCATGATGATCAAAAAGAAAATTTCATTTTAAAAAAATGTGCACTTTGATATGAATAAAACTATTTATCAAAAAAGTAGCCACTATCAAGCTTAACCCATGGAATACGGGAACCGGGTGGCTTCTGCATTAAGCCTATGAGAGTGAAAGAATTCATTATTCAAAGGGTTAATTTTCTTTTAGTAACCTGTCTTGCAACCATGGATTTTTCTTTTATCATGTAAATTTGTGGAGGGATGGATTAAATGAGATATGGCGTATTTTGACATGTTTGAGGGGCGCATATCGTTGCTAATACCTTTTTGCTTTTTTCATCAAAATGACATCTCTTGATGAACAAAAACAAACAGACAAAAAACAAAATATATGTTATGCGGCAGTGGAACACAAATATGGAAATACTTCTTGGAGGGTTTTTTAATTAAAAAAACAGACACTTGCTGTCATCATACACTCTAAAACTTAAATTGTGAAAATCAAAATTGTGAAGGGCCAAGGACTGGCAATGTCTTGCTGAATGTAATATTTGAAGAGTGAGATTCACTCTGCTGAATGTAATATTTGAAGAGTGAGATTCACTCTGCTGAATGTAATATTTGAAGAGTGAGATTCAGCAGTATTAATAGTGTGACACAACATATTAAAAATGATTTATAATGTTGATTTAACACTTTAGTTTTAGAGTGTATTTCTTTCAAGAGTAGAGTGGCACCACCATACTAATCATTATAGGGCAATTTTAAGTTGCCGCCAATGATTAGTATTATATCTGTGCGAGTTTGTCTTTGTTTCCACCAAAATTATTCACAACCAAATCATTTAATTAAATCAATAAGTAGCCTATTTACAATTTTATGAAATCAGTTTTGTTGGATTGTAAATATTGCCCATATCCGATATGTTGTACTACCCTGTTGTCATTATTATTACCATTCATCATTCACGTCAGTGTTTATGTCAATTAATACCAATATAGTGATTCATTGATAATCTAAATTTGAAAGTAATATGAAGGTTTTACTTTAAGTGATTCGTTAATTAATAATCATATTATATGACATATCTTACTAATGCTAACATTTATGTGATGTAGCAGCAATATGTACAAGTTTTGCTTCAAAAACAGCAACCAGGAGACTGTCTACATACCATTGATATGAATTATGGTTTCTGTTTGTGTTTATGTATCCAGGATCAATTAATACTTTTTGATCATCATACATAATATATTCAATTAATTTATGGATCTTAACTCAAAACATGGGTCATCTCAAAATCTTGTCAATTAGTTGTCACTAAATAGCCTATCCAATTAAGGTCCAGCACCATAGCCCAGTACTCGTATGGTGTCGAAGTGTGGCAGAGGCGGTGGAACGTCGGGCTCGGACAATGAAAGTGGAGGGGCACCTTTTGTCTTCCAAACAAAAGGTGCCCCTCCACTTCCATTGTCCGAGCCCAATGTTCCGCCGCCTCTGAAGTGTGCCCATAACTATGGCAAAGAGAAAAATACAGAATCAAGAGACGGAAAGAAAGAAAGGGAGAGGGGCCTATATAAAGAAGATGTTAAGACCGCGTCCACACCTTCCCCTGCTCAGTCTCTTTGCTCCACACTTCATCAACCTGATATGACCCATGCCTTCTCCTAATGACAGCCAATGCCCCTTAAATGGCTGGACCCATGCCACACAACGGTCTTGCAATGGTGAAAGCACGATTACACACACGGGCTATAGAAATCACGTGTATGCTTTTCATCTTCCTCTGCTGTGAATATGAAAATATGCGTCAGTCCGTGACCATCCTGAAGAATACATAGCGCGCACAAAGTTTTACCAGGATAGTTCAGAAAAACCTTAAAAATTTTCCACCACTTGGATTTATTAGGCCTTTTCATATGTTATAGAGGAGACCTTTATTAGTGATGCACATGTGTCAGATTTTGTGCGGCAATTTGTGTGAGGTTCATGCCTTATTTTTCATAAAATGACTAACCTATTAGATAACAAAGTGGTTTGGGGGTAATATTGGCTTGCACATAAACAGTTTTTTCCCCTCTAAATAATTATTATCATTTTTGTTGGGGGGTGAGGGGGTGTGCATGCAAACAGTCCCCTAACATGAGAGAAGAGGGACTTTTTGAATGGCTTTATTAGTCTGATATTTTTTACTGAGAAGGGGAAAACACACTTGGTCTGAAACCAGGCTAAGGCAACTTGGGCTAAGGGTAACATGACAAATGTTAAAGATTCTTATCACTTGATGTATAGGTCACTCTAAAATGTAAAAAAAAATAAGAAACAATGAATGTCAGTACCTTCCTGGCTTTCTGCCCAACAGCCCCTCCTACAGCCCCAATGAACTCAATCTCTCCATAGGCATTGGTGGCAACGGTGTGGGTGTGAGTTTCTACTTTCCATTTGGCACTTGGATCTGGGTTCTGTAAAAATCTCTCTTCATGTTTCTTCTTCCTCTTTTTGCACTGGCACTTGGGATCCTCATTCCTCCTAGTCATGATAAAACACAATCATTTTGATGACATTCAATTCTCTTGGAATTAACAATATGCAATAGCTGCTCAATAGAATACTGTCCTCTCTTTATACAATTCTCTTGATCTATTTTACCTTCACTCATTCTCCTTAATTCCACTACCATTTTATTTTTGGTATTCTTTTCTACTCTTTCTCCTCACAATCCTCCAAATAAAGGTTTTTCTCTGGTGAAAATTTGTTAACCTATCGTATGTTCATCATAAGGAGAGCAGTCAGAAGGAACAAGCAATTATAGTGATACTATCCCTTGTGAAAAAGTACTGCAGCACTACTGCAGTATTCGTAGTAAATTGGACCCAAGTACTGCAATGCACTGCAGTACTTACTGCAGTAATACTGCAAAAGTACTATGAGTACTGCAAGTACCTCAAAAATATTGCGAGTACTGTAGTAAATTGGACCAAGTACTGCAGTACTACTGCAGTACTACTGCATTACTTTGCAGTACTTTTTTACAAGGGATATACACTTGCAAATTTACTAACTATCAATAACTTACTATATTTTGCATTTATAAAGCAAAGAAGCATTAAAATAACAAATGATGGTCTACTCTATGAGTCATAAATATGCAACAAGATGGAATATATATATACTTTTCTCTCCACCCCAGTCCCATTTCTAACACACAAACACCCACACATACACTCTCCCTCTTTCTCTTTCTGTATCTCTCTCTTCCTCTCTCTCTCTCTATCTCTCACACACACACATACACACACAACACACCTCTTGCTTTTTTCCTCTTCTTTTTTTCTTTTTCAATTCAGCATCTCCCTCTCTCTTTCTAACCCTTAAATTATATATGTTTGTCTCTATTTTCACTTTTCGAGTCTCCCTTCTTTAGTTTGCACATTCACTGCAAATACTTCTAATATTTTTTTCTCTCCTCACTTCTATCTCCCCCTCTCTCTCTCTCTTTAAATTTTTTTTTTCTCTCTTTCACTGATTATCATTCAAAGAAGTATGTTCGCATTCCTCATGGATTATTGCAGATCAGGAACAGCACCAAAAAAAGAATTAATCTGAAGAACTGAAAAAGAGTGAAAAGGCCTACTTACTTTCTGTCCTTGGGATCAGGGGGCGCAGGAGTGAAGCGAGTACACTCTCTCATAAGAATGTTCTCTCGGATCCATGATGGATTAGTCTGTACATTTACAAAACAAACAATGTTCAGATTTGAATGATCTGTCATTGGAACAATTATACAGTATGTTAGGCCTATCTCACCGTGTTTTGTTCTTTTCACTTTGAAATATTAATTGATTGGATTATCAAGTTGTCAATAAATGTGAACTGCATAATTCAAATGCACAGATTATATTTACATTTACAATTACATTTACCTCAAGTTGGTGAGGAGCTGAAACGTTTATTTCATACACCAGAAGTGATATAACTATAAAGGGAATCCATAATATCCATTCGAAACTAAGCCTTAGTTTTGAAAAGAAATTACAATCCGAGAGCGTTAATTAACCAGGTAATTAGTCATTCAGCTGTATTCAGACCTACATGTACAAAAACAATTAGCACACTCAGTTGATATAAGCCCCATGCTCCATACTAGATAAGGTTTATTATACCAGATTTATGGTTTGCATAAACCCAGCTGTGTTTGTATCTATAGTGACACTTCTCATTACTGGAATTATTTGAGTTATGTGAGACCCATCACTTGTCTGGATTATGGACTGTGACATGAACAGGGATCTAACAGCATGTAGTGGTAGATCCAGGGCCATAGGGACACATGCCCCCCCCCCCCCCTTGCAAAACCCAAGACCCCAACTGGCACCTGCAAAATGTGATAACCTTTTTTTCTCCCTCCCCCCCCCCCCCCTCCCCCCTTCAAGTGCCAGAGAGACCTGGATCTGCCACTGGGATGACAAGCAACTCAACACAGAATGGCCATGGATCTACAGCCTCCATGGAATGACTAACTGCTTGCGCTGGTATTACAGGAGGCTAGATATGGAGGCAGACAGCCAGACAGAGTACAACATGCCACCCCTTTCATGTCGCTTATATGCTAGTACACTACAACTCATTCTCATTCAACCTGCTTTAGATTAACTGAGAATACAAACAGACTTATAAATCCAAACATGTACATGAATAGATGACACCCCATTTATTATCTTTTGACATTCAATAATATCTCACACCAAATATTATCAATATGACAAACAAATTATATACCTTACAATTAATAAAGATGATGAACAGAATATAGGCCTACACATTGTTAAATTAAGGAAACAATATAGTCAGATTCCTTTTAATTTTCACTATATTACCATTATATATTTGAAGAAAGGGTTACATGTAAGCTCTAAATATATTTAATAATTGTGTTGATTTGAGGCCTTTAAACTTCACACTTTACGTTCATGATAAAAAGGAATCACCTTCCAAGGTTGCCAATCACAATTCACCATGTTTACTTTGAACAAAACGTGGCATTTTTTTTTCAGCAGAACATATCACAGAGAACTCTTTCTATTGTGTATGACCAACAGTGAGTCCACCCTCATTTACAAGTTGGCTTTAAAAGAAGCAGAAAAAATTAAAGAAACATATCAGTGAAGGTTTGAGCAAAATACTATAAGAAATAAGAAAGTTATTAATATTTTGTTGTAACCAATCAAACACAAATTGGCAACTCTGTGTTGTAACTTGCAAGCTCCTCTCCCATTTGCCCTGTATCATTATCATTAAATTTTCATTTCTCTGAAAATTCAAAATCAATTATATATGCACCTAAGTTATATATACTCATTGCTCCTATTTTTTTACACAAAACCTGTATGAAATATATCTATTCCTTCATCAGAAACTAAGAAAATAAAAATTTATGAATTTTCCTGTACTGAGCAAATGGGAGAGGAGCTTGCAAGATGCATCAGATTTGCCAATTTATGTTTGATTGATTGATTGATAAAAACAATCTTTGCTCAAACTTTTACTAATCGGTTTTTCATTTCTCTGCTTTTATTCAAATCAACTAATTACCAGGGTTGACTTTCCCTTTAAACTTTTATTTTTCAAAAATCACGATCTTCCAAGCAAAGTAAAACACTGACCCTTACAACGAAAAAGTGAATATTATTAGATTGTTCCACTAAATTAGCAATCAAACTTTTGAATGAAATTTTTTTTAATCTGAAAATAATATGACAGCAGTCACTTTAATGGCAGCAGATATATCTTGTGGCATAGAGGTGTATATTTTTTCACAATATAAGCTTGTACATACAACATTGTCACACTTTGAATATAAAAAATATATTAATCTAATTCTACAAAGACATTTGGTGTGTTACCAAAAGCGATCCCAATAATTTTACTCTTTGTAAGAGTTTTGTAATATCAGAGGGTTGAAAGCATTTCTGAAACAAGAATGGTATTCATGTCAAAGTGTTTGCTAATGCAGACAAAAATGGAAAACAGGACAGAAATATACATGTTGTAGAGAATATATTTTACAAACTTTTTATACCCAAAAAAGGTAAATAATAAGCAGGTAATAAGAAATATAATGACAGACTTTAAGGGACTCTGATATTCACACACATGCATTAATGTACATGTTACGACATGAAACATTTCAATGAATAGATTGTGTATTTTGTTTGGGGTTTTTTTATCAGCTGAGTTAATCTGACATATACATAATTTTCATTTGATTATGATAAAGGTAAGGATTTCATACGTACAACCTGATTCTCCTCTTCTTCTAATAGATCATAAAGTGTAACTTCCACATTAGATACATCAGGATCGTCACTCGGCCTACGTTCAATCAAGCTACTTGCTCTCAGAAGACTTCCACTATTACGACTTCCATTTGTAGTCGGCTGCTGCGAAAATGACGCTCTTCTCCTGTCACTCATTTTAGAGGCAATTCAACCAACATGCAATGAGATACTATTAATTTCTTCACTGCAGTTCTATAACATTTTGGTAAAGTTTTAGTCTTTACTTCTTTCGTCAAAAGGAAATTGGGGGTACACCACAAGCAAGTTACATGTACCTCACAAGAACACACAGTCGATGCAACAGTTGATGACTAGACAGAACGCGTATCTAGGACTCAAGGGTGTGTTTCACAGCAAAATTGCTTTTTGTGGGAGGGATAAAAAAAAATCATGCAACAGAAATACAACAGGATTCATGCTACAAAACTATAAGGGATCACATTTAGGGATGACTGGCTAACATACGCCTTGCTGAATGCCACAAGATTCCTTCCAAACTTGTGACAGATTCTGTAACTGATGAATCTCTACTCCAAAGAACATCTTAAAAGCAATCCATAATCCTCTGACCAATAAATATACTTGATATCGTTCTAATTCCACATGTAAACTGAGTCTCCTTCTGTTTGAGGATTGAGTCCAACCCACAAACTTATCAAACAGCAGACTGGTCTGCTATGGTCTGACGCAGTAAAAATATACAGCTTTCTTCTCTCCCTCTCTTTCACTTATCATTTTATCTGCATTGGTAGGTTTCAACCAACCCCTAAACTTTAGAATGGAACGGGCCAACACTATTTCCTTGTGGGGGAACCCTAACAGGAAAAGGCTGTTCAGCACCCTTTACATCAAACTTCTACAGGTTAGGTCAACTGGGCTAATTATCGTGGGTAGGGCTAAATCACTATTTCACATCAGCAACTGAGGGACTACAAATTTAGTAAATTATAAAGAAAATAAAGCTCTTGCATCATAGCAATATCTAGTCAACCAGCAAATATTTTTCTTCTGCAGTCACCAACTGAATGCACATTCAAATATTATTTGACCTACATGAATTTTGTACAGCAAACATATACTGGTCATTTGCATGAAGGCCAGATCATAGTAAGAGACTCTGCAGGGTATGATCTTATTATGGTATACAGTACATGTAGACCCTGTAAAACTTATTTGACAGTTATGTCATGGAAATAGGGCTGTTGCTAAAGACTAGTTACTTGAAAACCAGAAACAGAACTGTATCAGGTAACAATGCATACAAGTTCCCTTGTTTCTTTCCTTTCTTTTTCTTTTTTTCTTTTCAAAGCCTTTTGAACACATCATGATTTCTACAATATAGTTTAAAAATGCAAATATGAAATAAACATATTAAAGTATGGCTCCCATTTTATACATTTGCAATTTTTTCGACTATGAGTGAGATATATGAGAGAACATTGAAATCCTTGCTTTCTTAGCAGTTAAAATCAATCATCAATCATCATCATGCAAAAAAACTAAAATGATTAAAAGGAAATTGACATCTTCTACCTCTGTCATAATAAGCAAATAATCTGAACAAATACCTGTAAATACTCTGGGTTTTGAATCTTGAACACAGTGCTGCAAAATTTCAATTAGCAAATAAAGCCATTATGTACGTGTGCATATTCTCAATTTAAAAAGTTAATGCAAACTTTTAAAAAGATTTCCAGACATTCTTGTACACTGAGTATTTTTGAGTATAGCTCTACTAGAGCTGGTATCTCTATGAAATATGAAGTAATATGATATATTTGACATCAGTCCACAACTCCATAATACTTTGTAACCCATGGGGCATCAAACTGACCAAATACCATTGACTGGCTTACATATATAGTCATATATGCACTTATAGTTTGTATCCTGTCACATGTAATTAAAATAAAGCAATGGAGTTTCACTTTCAGGACCATTCTGTGTTGCTTTCACTTCATTCTGCCAATTCAAAGTAAACATTTTCTGCACAACTGCACAATTGTGAAACCAACCGTGGCTTCAACAATAATCCCTGCATATATACAACCTGTTATCATAACTGAATTCCTTTAATACCATGGCGGAATACTGTAATACCTTGACGGAATTCCTTAATACGGGATAGAATTCCTTTTTTCCCCCTTTTTTGTTTGTGTTCTGTTAAAAAAGGAATTATATCCCGTATTAAGGAATTCCATCACGGTATTACAGTATTACTGCCAATTCAAAGTTAACATTTTCTGCACAACTACACAATTGTGAAACCAACCGTGGCTTCAACAATACTCCCTGCATACTACATGTATCTGTTATTATGACTGAATTCCTTAAAGGGAAATCCAACCTTAAAGGGGTACTCCGGCCTGAAAATAATATCAATCAAATGAATAGAGTAAAATTAAACAAGCAAAACACTGAAAATTTCATCGAAATCTGATAAAAAATAACGAAGTTATTGAATTTTTAAGTTTTGCATTATTTTGGGAAACAGTTCTCTGCATGTCATCATATATATGTAATGAGTGAGCTGATGATGTCATGTCCCCACTTTCCTTTTTTAACTATAGTATATGAAATCTTCATTATTTCATTTTTTCATACATGTCTATAAAGAATATCTCCCTTGTAACAAAATAAGTTACAGCAATGATGAACTTACACATTAAATAAGGAGTCAGTCCTTTTAGTTATAGGCTTGGAGCAGAAAATTTGAATAATTGCAATTTCATATAATAAAATACAAAAGAAAAAGTTGGGATATGACATCATCAGCTCACTCACATTCATGATGACGTGCATATAACTGTTTTACCAAAATAATGCAAAACTTAAAATTCCATAAGTTCATTATTTTTCATCCGATTTCGATGAAATTTTCATTGATTTGTTTCTTTAATTTTACTCTATTTATTCAATTCATATTAATTTCAGGCCGGAGTACCCCTTTAATGGCAAGTTGCTCTGAACGAAAAAAGCAAAATCAGAGAAGCAGATTGGTGAAAGTTTGAACGAAATCGGACAAGCAATAAAAAAGTGATGAATTTTTGAAAGTTGTAATCACTATGGGAATTTCAAATTGACTGAATAGGTAATGTCAGTGTGATGTAGTTGCGGACAACTCCCCCATTCGCTCCAACACACAAAATAACTAAAATGTCATTTTTTTCAAAATGTATTACTCAGTAGGATCTCTTTCTTTCATGAGGACCTATAACAATATACTATCTCCAATATATATTGAGTACTGCCCCGAGGGTAAAGGCGCTTCGGAGAAAACCGGAAATTAATGATAGTTTTGTTTTAGTTTTTTTACGACAAATGGGAGAGTTGTCCACAATTATGTCACAATCGCATAGATGTAGTGATCTCATTTTTAAAACATCCAAAACTTTATTATTCCTTGTCCAATTTTTTTCAAACTTTCACCATCCTGTTTTTTTTTTTTTTTCTGCTTTCACACAAATCATCTTATTACCAAGGTTGGACTGCCCTTTAATACAATGGTGGAATACTGTAATACCATGGTGGAATTACTTAATATGGGATAGAAATCCTTTTTTTAACAGAACACAAAGAAAAGGAAAACTTTAATGAAAACTTTTGGAAACATGTTATTCCCACCCAAATACAATCTTTAAAATTCTCAATCTCAATATACTAACAAATACTGGTATTAAAGCCTACTACAATTAACATCACTGTATTGTTTGGTTATAAAAGACTTACAGACCCATTATACATTACCCAATGACAACTTGAATTACAGAGGAAACTAATCATGGAATTTAACCTTTCAGGTTATTTTGTTATTGCCAATTAATTACTTAAATCTTCTTAAGATGCAAGTATGTCAAATTTACAATTAAATTAAAGAGGACTACAATGTAGAATTCAAAGTACATGTAAGTATCATATTCCAATCTGATTCTAGATAAACATTATTTCCTACTTAATACTCCTAAGAACTATTTCAATTTTTTACCATACATATAATAACATATCATGTTATTATACCAAAGTGCTTTCCGTTTTCTTTACTAGTTTTATGATTGTTTTGTAGTAGATTAATTACGGTAAGCTTATTCATTATATTCATTTTGTAAAGCTCATAAATACATCCCTGTATAATGCGCTATCAAAGCATAATCTGTACATAAAGTTGACAAATGCTAATCAACTGAAGATTTTGTATGCCAGTGCAAAATAAAGAGTATGAAACTCAAGCAGGTTTCACATAAGAGTACATGCACATATAAAGTGATACAGTTCAAGTGCCATAAGTACATTCTATTCTCACAGCCCACTTGTAGTTTTGCTTTGAAGCCAAATCAGATTCCTTCGATTCTTAATTTTATCTTGGGTTGGATTCAAGGTGAACCCCAAAGAAGCTCTGTGTAAACTCATGTTCAGGAGCTCATAAGGAATCTTTATAAAATTCAGTATTTAAAAAAGTCATGGAAGCGTTTGTTGAAAAATTAATCTAAAGGCATATTCTTTTGCAAATATTGGTTTTTCATGATCTGGAGATCCTCTGACACTATTTACCAAACAGGATATGAGGTTAGATGTATTGATAATGTAAATGACAGGACATCCTGCACTTCACATGTACACACCTATTGACCTAGCACTATTTCATCTGCAACAGAAGAGGGCAACATTCTGTTTCCATTGTTCACTAACTTAAAGGTTTTAACCACTTTTCTTAAACTAATGATGATTAAAATGAATTTAAATTTTACTTGGACAAATCATTTTACTTCATTTCATCTTCAACAGTAGAGGGCGCCATTCTGTTTTCACTGCTCACTAACCTCAAGGTTTTAACCACTTTTCTTGAACTAATGACTAAAATGAATTTAAATTTTACTTGGACAACTCATTTTACTTGGCCGCTTGGTTATAACGGTTATAACTGACTTATCCTTGTTATAACCAGGATAATAATGTCTGAACGCCATTAGAAAGCATAAGTGGCGATTGTTGTTATTTTGCTAAATGGCATATTATACAAAAAATTATTTTGTTCTATATAAAATTAATAAATAGACCTACATGCAATTTCTCATTGAAAATTTGAGAATATACATGTACTATCTTTACAACATGGGAACCAACTTGCAATAAATGTTCTGACCACAGTGAATTTAAATCCAGGTGTTTCATAAAGCTGTTCGTAAAGTTCCGTGTGACTTTACAAATAACTTAAATATGACAAGCCAAATGGGATGCTCAATGATTTTTAGCGGCATCAACTTAAGTTGAACTGTGCAGATGTAGATTAAAATTCTTATTAAAAAAACATTTCTAATGCAAAGTATATTTTTTATCATAATTTAATTGCGGTTATTGGAAATACAGTCACATTTTGTTAAAACATCAGGAAAAACTTTGGGCATCATATCTGGCACTTCATATTCAAGTTGTTTGTAAAGTCATGCATAACTTTACAAACAGCTTTATGAAACACCGCCCAGAGAAATGCATGAAAAGAAAAAAATTGTCTCTGTCAAATCTGGGGAACGTACTATACTGCAAGAAAGGACCACATTTATCTAATAATTTTCTTGACTAAATATTTACTTTGTAAACAAATTTTTTTTTGCATTACTCCCAGTGTTAAAGATCGTATGTTCGATCTGTAATGAAAATCACAAGTCAGAAAAAATTGGAACCAGCAGGATTCGAACCTGTCATCTACTGCTTGCCAGGCAGCGACTTAACCGCCGGGCTATTCTGGTTCATGGCCAAGTCACGACGAACTGGAATCAAATACCCGAGATCCTCTACTTTCTGACTCATTACTATTCAACGGTCCGCTGTGGACAATAGTGAGTAAATGAAGAAGCTTAATGGGAGGAATTTTAATTTGTAAACAAATCTATTATTTTTTTTTTGTTTTTTTTTTGGGGGGGTGGGCATTACTCCCAGCGTTAAAGATTGTATGCTCTATCTGTTATGAAAATACTAAACATTTACTTACGTCTACTCCCTGCAAAATGTTGAGAGAACTTGCATTAGAACCTCTCCTCTTCTTGTTGTACTTGCGTAGAACAATTGCATGTTCCTTCTTCACCATGTGTGCAGGACCAACCTTGTTGTGTTGCTGGATCATGGTTAACGTGCTTACTGAACGCGGCGGAACAGGCTGTGATGACATTTTGTCAACTGAAACGCTTCCTTTAGTATGATGAAAGTTTGGCACTTTATGATGGCTTGCTCCTAAAGAGGGCATTTCATCTTCAGATTCACAGTTGTCTTCTTTATCTAGCTCATCTGTAAACCAAGAACCCCAAAGAAATTGTAAAATTTGTATTCATAATCAGTCCTAAAGAACATTTTTCTCTCTGTCCTCCATTTCCCGGTTTGAATAACGTTTATATTATGATGAAGAATGAAATTTAATCAGAGTATTTATACTAGTGTGTAAAATCCAGGGGTTTGGGTACACAAGTTTTAACTAAAATTCATTTCAGGACCAATATACATGTATGAAATAGAGAGGAGGTTCAGTTTTAGATTTAGTATAATATCTAGGGGATGCAGATATACATGTATATAAAACAGACCCTGCTTATCACCAAGAGTATATTATCTTGCATGTTGCATAAATATTTAGTATTTTACCATATTTTACAGATTCTTGAAACATCACGCAAGTGACAGCATATTGCTTTTGATAACTTGTGAAAACTGACTTTCATAATAAAGATATTTAGCCATCATCTACATGTATATTCCTACTTACAAGCATCATGTACAAATAATAATAAAAAATAAAGAGTAGCCACAACTGAAACATATTTGCAACATGAATTGCAATTATTAAGAAATATAATTATGTACATGCAACAAAAAAATCAAAATATAATTTCAGTAGAAAGAGAGAGAAAATATAGAAGCACATTATTAGCATATATTGTAATATCACATTATTCATACAATATTTCTATAGAAAGCCAGTAGAATGTCATTTATAAATGATGTCACATTATAATTCAGAGTGCAGCATACAAAATTTCTGCAAATTTAGCCTCAGGGCAGTACTCAAACTATATCGGAGATAGCATATTGTTATAGGTCCTCATCTGAGAGAAAGTTCATACTAAGTAATACGTTTTGAAAAAATGACATTTAAGTCATTTTGTGTGTTGGAGCAAATGGAGAAGTTGTCCGCAACTACATCACAGTGACATTACCTATTCAGCCAATTTGAAATTCCCATATATACAACTTTCAGAAATTCATAACTTCCTTATTGCTTGTCCAATTTCGTTCAAACTTTCACCAATCTGCTTCTCTGATTTTTCCTCTTTATTTCAAAGCAACTTGTCAATAAGGTTGAATTTCCCTTTAAAGAAACAGATTGGTGAAGGTTTTAGCATAATACAATTAGAAATGATTAAAGTTATGAATTTTTTAAATTGTTATCAATCAAAAACAAATTGGCAACTGCACCCCCAAATCATTAATTTCCATTTTTTCTCAAGGGGAGTATTCAGTCATACATGCACCTATGATATAATAATTGCTCATATGTTTTTACACAAAACCTACATGAAACAAATCTATTCCTTCATCAAACCTAAGAAAATTATAATTTATGAGATTTTCTGATACTGCAGCACTGCCCGCAATATCTTTTTGTCTCAGTTGTAGTCCACATTAAAATGTCTGTACATGAAATGTACTTTTTGTGCCTCAATCACTTCAAACTGGTAGAGTTACAACTACTTAAGCAACCACTTGTATAGAAAGACCACCTGTCTATAAAGACCACAATTATTGTTTCCTTCGAGTGTTTCACATTGAAATGTGTACAGTCAAACCTGCTTTAGCAACCACCTGTATAGAAAGACCACAATTTTTGTTTCCCTTGAACAACATTTCTCATTGAAATGAATCTGTCTATAAAGACAACCTGCTCATAAAGACCGCTTTTCTTGTCTCCCTTGAGTGGTCTTTATAGAAAGGTTTCACTGTATTAAAAGTGACCTGAACATAAACCTGCTCGTAAAGACCACTTTTCTTGTCACCCTTGAGCGGTCTTTATATACAGGTTTCACTGTACATGTATTTTGTAACCCAATGGTTCACACATTAGGTGCCATACCTAGCTTTCTCCCTCCATGAGTTACAGTACTAATGACCTCACACTGATCAGAAGACAAAATGTGGAAGAAAAAGATGCTTGTCTGCAATCATCTATAATACTTGAAGAGAGTCACCCCCAAAAAAGATTCTTGGACTATAATAAATCACATTGAGCATTTGAAGCAAAAGAAAAGGAGTAATGAATTGTTGAAAGTTGCAGCCACTTTGGATACAGATGTGTGACATGATGGAAGAACTTTCTTCCTTCATTATTATGGAGAGTGTTGTACCATCATTCTCTTCAAGCTATTGCTAGTTATGCTTAAGGATCGTTTTGAATCATACTATTGCATCACTAAAGTGGATGTCATTTCAACATCCCCTTCTTCCACAAAAAATAATTAAATAATAAAGCAAAAAGAATCAAAGAAACAAATCACATAAATGACAAAGACAATATTAAATTTAAAAGATACCAAGAAGAACAAATAAATGGACCAATGGTTAATATTAACTGATTCACTTTCTGAATCACTCTTTGGAAAAAAAACTAAAGAAATAGAACAGGTCAACTTCCTACACCTACAGCCATGCACAAAACAAAAAATGAAGAGCTGCATGTAAACAAAATCTAATATATATTTCTACAAACAAGCATTTTTCCAGTACAAGCAGATTTTCTAAACAATGATTTTTAAGACAATACCATTTACTGAAATGGATAAGGGATGATAACAGTCCATCAATAAGCCCACCTATTTTGATCGATATGCTACTTGTTTAACAACTAAAATCCTACTTGCTCACGCGCATCATGGTGCGCACACTACATGTATAAAAGGTTTTTTGTACCGAGTAGAAATGACCTTCATCTGCACATGCGCCCATTGTAACTATGAACTGGCTTATTGAAGAGTGAGCAGAAATGTGAGGAAGTCTTAACAAAAAAGAGGAAAAGTAGAAATGGAAAAAAAGAAAACAACAAGCATAAAAAAAAAAATTAAACGAGTTAGGAAAGTACAAAAGGAAGAAACAAAAGATGTCTAGAAGAGCAGGATAACTTTTTTAAAAGTTATGCAATCAGTAGACTTAGCAGGGGTGGATCAAGGGGGTCAAATGGGTTCAGAGCCCCCCCCCCCTTTTTTTTTATTGCTCATCAGAGACTTTGAGCAATTGGACCCCCCCCCCCCCAACCCTGGAGCTACCCCTGCTTAGAATACAAGAAAAGCAACTTATATGCATATATATGTCCAAGTATGAACTCCAAATTCTAACCTAATACTGGCGCTAGAACTGGTTCCCGATGGTGATGTGGTTTTACTTTCAGAGGTGGCAACCTTCCTGGGTGCTGCATGGTGACTATCGACAGTGCATCTGTGATTGAGAGTATCTAGAGTAGACTCTAGTCTATAAATCACGATCAACAATTTCAGCATGAATCATTGGCCTGCCCACACATTTGTTACATTTGCTGAATAGGTTGGCATTACCAGAACCAATCTCCATAAAGACCAGAATATTATGAAATCATTCAGATGGTAAAACTATGAACGATCAATGCTGTGTCATCAGTAATGTCAGTCGGTCAGTGCAGTCTTTTTTCTTTTCTTTTTTAATAGAGATTACAGGGTCTACTTCAGATATGCTCTGCTGCAACTGACAGCTCCTTCAGAGCTTAGCTTGAAATGGAAAAGATACTAGGATTTGTAACCGGATCAAGATCTATATGTACACTATCCATGCTATCTGCCATACATCCTGCATAGCAACACTCTAGGCCTAGTCTCGACTCTAGTTAGTTAGATCAGACTTGAGCCTGCACAATTATTGGTTGAATCAGTACTTTTAGTCCAAGACAGTCATCAATATTAATATTGTTCATTGCCTAACTAAAGTATTGCCAATTGGTGTGATTGAATTGATGAAATGTTTTAGGCACGGACTCAATTCTTAATATCACCTCTTAATTCCGAGTATCTTGCTACAGCTGCAGCGGGATCCGGGCGGCTCCCGCTCTGCACTCCCCTGCAGCTGTTTATCATACATGTAGGTCTCTACTACTGTAGATCAGTTCCAGGAGATGAATGAACGAGATGGAGACGATTATGGCACAGCACCATATACGAATACGAATTAATTCTTCGGATTCACTAAAAAAAAATATGAACGATGCCTTCGATCCAGTTCCAATCAATCCATCACTAGAGCGCCGATCACCTCGATTGCCGATAATGTGATTATTCCCTCGGTCGGATCATCACAACATCTGAATCTCGATCTCATGCTTATACTATACTAGTACTAGAGGCCATGAGCTTATTATGCTGCAAAGTACCAACTCGTTTGACCACTTATTGCAGCCAGATACATGTAATGATGTAGATCAATAAGTCCACAATTAACAGGTTTTTTTATAACACATTCAATCAACCCGGTTCGTCTTTCGCACGAACAACCTGTTCGTCACGTCAACAATGCAATGAAGCATGTATACGAGCCGTACCTAGATTGTACACCGTGTGTATACACTTTACAGGGATCACATTAGTCGGTGAGGAGCATGCTGGGTAGTATAATACGAATAAGGTGAAAACCTGTCTATCGTTGCCATGACGCAACCAATCAATTAGACTCGTTCATTGTTAGGTAGGGGTAGCAGCATAAGGGCAGAGCGTTTTGGTAGAAATATATTGAAGAGAAACTGGTTGTTTTTTCTGATAAAAATGATTGTAATAAAAGTTGACTAAAACTATTCTTTCAGTTTCTTCGGGACCTTATTTTGGGCTTCAGCACTGATAGGGCCATGCACACTATCAACTTCTGCAAAGTAACCCTTGCCAATACCTATGCTATCTGATATCTTTTTTCTTCTTCATCCAATCTTCGATATTTCACGGATGTAATTAGCTAATACCACTCTATTTTCTTTATCTTGTTTAAAACGTAAAGAGACATTTTAAATGATTACATTACATATATAATTTATTGAAACTTATTTTTATCATTATTATTATTAAATCATCATCATCATCATCATCATCATTACCATCATCATTTGAAAATGATATACAAGTATAAAGACGCTCTCCTTAATTTTATAAATTCTTGACTTTTTCTACAACACACGAAAATATCAAATAATGATAATTTATTTTCTTATAGCTCACCATATAATTCAAATGTGCTTTGATGCAAGAAAACTTTTCTTTTTTCTTTCTTTTATTTATACTGTGGAAATATGTTACCCATATACATTGAACTTTGGCTGATATCACAATACTGTATTTTTATCGCTTCGCTCGCTCACGAAGAAAATCTGTTGATATAATACAATATTCAATCAATTTAATTTATACCTGCTCTCTTTAGGTGCCACCCCTTAAAGTCTTAGATTCAATACCTTTGCAAAACAAAAATTAAGTTTCCTTCTCCCTATACGTGCATGGATGTTAATGAGCACATTTTTTTTTCAATTTCACGATATGATCACTGTCGTCCATCATGAAACTCTCTTAGAGGTCATGTTTGGTGGCTGTCTAGTTTTTACCAGCATTACATTTTGTGGATAGGCCTATACCGTTCCAGCTTTACATGGACATACTCATAGGAATCCGTTGAGCACATGCATGTTAGGCCGAGTAAAAATTAATCCTATAGGAGTTTCTTTTATGGCTTTTTTTAATGAGTTGGGGGATCCATGTTATCTAATATTTGATATTTTTTCCAGTACATAAAAATGCTATTCGATACAATTCACACAAGTTTTCTTCATTCAATTTTATGTGTATATGCATTTCAATTTTCAAAGGTTCTTAAAAAGGTGAAGTTCCTCATAGTCTAGATGTCCTCAGATTCTTTATTTCTCTTTGTCGGACATGTCAGAACAAATATATTTATTGGAAAAAAAATGAAACGGGTTGACTTGAAAGATAAGAAAAGAGGGGAACCAAGGAATTCATTTTATTTGGCCTTACCCGTGATGTGAACACTTTCATATCCACTGACACGCAATCCCTTTCATGTGGATCGATTAGGATCGTACATAACGGGAGCAGAAATTTTCTCGACAAAAAAGAAAAAAATCCACAACTGTGGAATGACTGACCACTGGACATTGGGAAATCACTATCGTTGTAAATCAAAATTATATAAGCACATATTTTAATTTAATTGTTTATGCATGAAGTAGTAGCTTTAAGCATATCAGGAGCTCTATATATAGAAGCGCTGTAGAATACTATCTACTTAGTTTCTGCGCTTCATAAATTTGTATTGTATTTGTATTTTAAAAAGAAAGGAGAAAAAAGGGTTATCACATTTTTCAAGGTATACGATTTTTACCGTCTGACGACCTTTCCGAGTATCCAGAATTCATTAATCTATTAATAATGATAGTTTTTATGCCCCTTTTCAAGGGGCACAACCCTTCCCTCTTGATCCGCGTAGTATACTTTGCTCATTTTCTAACATAAAAGGGATACAGGCTACAAAATACATGCAACAGCCGCTCTTTCTACTCAACCTTCAACTGCAGACAGGGACTTCAGAGTAAAATATAGTTGAAGAGAGCATAATATGCCAAAATTCATCTGTAGAAGTTGTTTTTTGTAATATAAATTTAAAAACAAATGATGATGATTATTTTACATCGTGGTCGAGTATCTTCCTAGTTGGCTCAACAATTATTATGCGTTCAGAACGAAAAAGGAGGCATTCTGAGTTTGGTGTCTTACACGGCCTCCTGTTCATGAGGAAAGAAACTGTAAATGTATACTTCCGCTTACCCATCATTAGCGATATTTCCATAATCGCAAGCCAAAATATATTAGAAATCCGGTAGTAACTGCTAATTTCCATTCGTCCCGACCACTACAGCATTTGCCTTCTTTTGTTATACCAAGGAGCTATAGCTAGGCCTGCCATAGTACCTCCTTTATATGGGTAGACAGGTTTTCGTTACCAAGTCCTTATGAGAGAGACAATAAATTTATTGACAGAAGGAATGAAAATCAATATAAGATCCAGCAGTGATTGTGCAAATATAGAAAGAGACATACAGAGCAGTGGACCAAGTGGATAACGGACGGGAGGTGGGAGATAGAGAGACAGAGAGACAGACAGATACACAGAAAAGAAAATGTATAGTACGAGAGAGAAGGGGGAGAGAGGGGGGTGGGGGGGGGGTGGGGGCAACAGTGCTTGTAAAAAGTGGTCTATGTATTTTCTGCCTTTACTTTGCAAAAATATATGACCATCCATCCATTCAAAAGATGATGGGATTTGGGAAGGGGTGGTCGCACACATTGATTGACATATACTTTCTCAGTATTCAGAAAAAGAACAAGTTTCAAGCGATATTAACATGGTGGACAAAAAAAAAGTTCAGATCATAGCACTTACACTGTAAAAAAATAACTGTAAAACTACAGGTGTTTTGGCCCCTGAAATTACAAGTCATTGCCGTTATTTCAATTTTACAGTCTTTTTCCTGTAAAACAACAGCAAGTTTGTTGGTTTGCCGGAAATCAGCACATGTATTTACAACCGCCCGACATAAAACACTGTTAAAAAAACATATTCTCATATTTAAACCGATTGTGGAAAAACGGGCATTCCCGGAATCCTGACTGCCAGGAATTTCCAGTGCAAAAACGGCAAAATGTTTTACAGTGAAAAAATTTCTTTGGTCAGAACCGGAACAGAAACGACGCCCCTCCCCTCCCATCTTTGTGAGAAATATACAGAAAATTCAAATAAGAAGAGCAAAAGAAAATTGAGACAAGAACGGGGGTTAAATGGGTTTTAGATGCATAGCTGAGGCAAATCAACCAGACTTTGGGCACATTGGGGGCTGAAAATCTTTTTGTCGATGCCTTGGATTATCTATAGACTAATTTGATTAGATCATAAGTAAGAAATTCCTTTTTTCATATCTTTTGTTCATGTTGGGAGCATACTTTGTAATCCAACTTCATGAACTGCATTATCATGACTTCATGACTTTGAATCACAAATTAAGCAGCATGTACTTTAACGAAAGAATTGAATAACCTAAACTCGGGGGGGGGGCACTCAGTGTGCGGTGGGTATATATGCAGGCGCGGATCCAGGATTTCTTAGGGGGGCCCAAATTTTAAATCATGTGAGCTACATATTGCTACAATAATGGTGACAAATGGCATATCTGACGCTCGATCTCGGGGGGGGGGGGGGGGGTGCAAAAGCATATAAAGGGCTTTCACCGCCGGAAGAACATTCTGAAATTTTTAAAGTCCATACAGATCATATTATAATGACTAAAGTTTCTAAATTCCGAAAGAAAATATTTACAATTTGACGCCTATGATTTCGAGGGGCTACTTATTCATCTTTTGTTCGGCAATAACTAACGTCTGTTTCTGATGGTGTCTGGTCACGTACGCTAACTTCCTCGAAATCCGCCCTAAACGCTGAGTTTCGTGAATCCTTATTAGCATGCGTCGGCTCTTGCAGGAAGCCAGGTATGGGGCGCCAAGTGTAAAGTGGCTATTCCGTTACAATATTGCCTCATTTCGTGACAAAATTCACTCAAAACTGTCTTCTGTTACAAAATTATTGAACAACGGTTCATTTTGTTACAAAATGAATTTGGAAAAGTAATTCTGTAACAAAATGATTCTGACCACTTTCATTCTGTAAGAAAAATTTATTTCGTGACAAAATCATTCACACTTCCATTTTATTTTGTAACGAAATCATTTTGTTACAAAATTGACATTACAAAATAATTTTGTCCACTTTCATTTTGTAACGAAATCATTCTGTTACAAAATAGTATGGACGAAATGATTTTGTCTACGTCGTTTTGTAACAAAACCATTCTGTTACAAAATTGACAGGACAAAATAATTTTGTCCATTCTATTTTGTAACAAAATCATTTTGTTACAAAATTGACAGGACAAAATAATTTTGTCCATTTCATTTCGTATGACAAAATCATTCTGTTACAAAATGGATAGGACAAAATAATTTTGTCCATTCTATTTTGTAACAAAATCATTTTGTTACAAAATGATTTTGTTCATTTTCATTTTGTAACAGAATCATTCTGTTACAAAATTGAAAGGACAAAATGATTTTGTCGTATTTCATTTCGTATAACCAAATCATTCTGTTACAAAATAGAATTAACAAAATCATTTTGTCCATTTTCATTTCGTATAACAAAATCATTCTGTTACAAAATAGAATTAACAAAATCATTTTGTCCATTTTCATTTCGTATGACAAAATCATTCTGTTACAAAATTGACAGGACAAAATAATTTTGTCCATTTCATTTCGTATGACAAAATCATTCTGTTACAAAATGGATAGAGCAAAATAATTTTGTCCATTCTATTTTGTAACAAAATCATTTTGTTACAAAATGATTTTGTTCATTTTCATTTTGTAACAGAATCATTCTGTTACAAAATTGAAAGGACAATATGATTTTGTCGTATTTCATTTCGTATACCAAATCATTCTGTTACAAAATAGAATTAACAAAATCATTTTGTCCATTTTCATTTCGTATGACAAAATCATTCTGTTACAAAATTGACAGGACAAAATAATTTTGTCCATTTCATTTCGTATGACAAAAAATCATTCTGTTACAAAATGGATAGGACAAAATAATTTTGTCCATTCTATTTTGTAACAAAATCATTTTGTTACAAAATAGACAGGACAAAATGATTTTGTTCATTTTCATTTTGTAACAGAATCATTCTGTTACAAAATAGAATTAACAAAATCATTTTGTCCATTTTCATTTTGTAATCGTTTCTCTTGCTTTTGTAATCGTTACTCTTTATTTTGTAATCGTTACCCACAACAGCCAACAACAGCCAACAACCGCCAACAACAGCCAACAGCAGCCAACAGCCGAAAACAAATCCCAGAGCAGCCAAGAGATAATAAAGAGGGACTTTCAAGATTGCTAGGGCTTATTTCAGTAATTTTCAATCAGAAATTGACCAGAAAATATTATTTCAGGACCTAAAAATCACGAAATAATCAAAGAACAAGTTGTGATCGATTCATATATATTTTAATACGATTATTATTAGTATACGTAATCTGATTGGTCAATTTGTCTGAGAGATAATTCCGTATTCTTGACCAATAAATTATAGGTGTACACTTTAAGGGATAAAATCGTTGCACCCTGCTTGTTCTCATGGAATACGGGAAATATCTACGTTCTGGTTGCATATTCCATTCCGCCACAAGCAGGGTGTAACTAATATTATTTTTTAACCAATAACCATAAGGGTATGGAAGTACAAGTACAAAATGAAGTAGTGGCAAACATAATGAGACTTATTTTTTTAAGAAAAAAAAATAATATTCATATGTTTTATATTTTAAAGTTTTCCTCCCCTATTTTTTCCTTTTCCTTTTCTTTCTCCCCCCCCCCTTTTTTTTTTTTTTGGGGGGGGGGAAGGGAATTGTTGAAGATAGTAGGTCCTTTGCATAGAAACATATCACTTGGAAAGAAAAAAAATGATCATTATCCTGAGTATCTCTGTCGCTCTCAGACATTACAGAAATATTGAGTAATAGGTTATAATACACTCAGGCAACAAAAAGTAAGTTCAACCATGCTAAGATTTTATCATGACTCAATAAATAGTTGATGAAGTTCGTTCATACAAATAGCAAAGTTTACATAATTTGATAACCCATATATTCTGTTACTGTTCCAAGATGGAACAGTAGACTTCATTCAACACAGTTAATCCGATTTGGATGAATTATTCATCACAATATAGTAGAAACTAGCATTTAAAATCAGACATACTCTTTGATAACCCATATATTCATTGGTTATTTTTTTCAAGATTGATCAGGTTTTCATAATAAAATTAGTAAGTTATTATTCATTTATTTTGTCTTCTTTATTTTTCATTACATGATTGGCCTGTTAGGTTATGCATTATGCATAAGAAGATTACCAGGAAGTGCATTAAACAAACTGGCTCCAATATATGCAAAATAATTCCTTTTATATTCTGTCCTTGGGCGGGGTGCTTGGAGGGGGCATTTTAATATTTGTTTGTAACTTCATATAATATATAAGTAAAGAGAAGTAAAATCACTCTCAGCGCCAGGATGTTTTTCAGGGAGTTGACACTCTAAACATAATTTTTTTTTATACAATTACAAATTTGTGATAAACTTTATATATGAATGAATAAGTATCATTATATATCAACATGAATTAAGCTATTTATTGTTATTATCATGGACATTAGCATCATCTTTATCATCCACAAGAGTGAAAGGCTAGAGGAAAACACCGAAACTGTTTTATCTTCAATAGGAAAGAAAAGAAAAGAAATTCATCTATATATACATGTACCTGGATATACATGTATATCTTGACATTCTTCATTATCTCCTTATATTTATTCACGTATTTATTATCTAGTTATTCAATAAATTGTAGTTTTCATTAAGTGGACCATGGGGGGGGGGGGGTGGGGGGGGGGGATGGAATAACTTGTTGGCGGATGCATGCAGGGCCTAGGAGGTACGTGCCCCCGCACCCCTGCAAACCTTTTTCCCCTTCCTTCAATTTAATTCACTTAATTTCTTTTTCTCTTAATTCTTATCAAAATGAAAAGCTTTGGAAGTATTGTTCACTTATTTTATCATTTATTCATTTTCATATCCCTTCTTTCTATCTTTATTTTTCATTGTGGGTTAGGGTGAGGGGCTTTTACAGTACGGACCCCTTCACCGCCCTCAACCCCCCCCCCCCCCCAAAAAAAAAGGGGGGAAAAGAAAGAAAAGGAAAAGGAAAAAATAGGGGAGGAAAACTTTAAAATATAAAACATATGAATATTATTTTTTTTCTTAAAAAATTAAGTCTCATTATGTTTGCCACTACTTCATTTTGTACTTGTACTTCCATACCCTTATGGTTATTGGTTAAAAAATAATATTAGTTACACCCTGCTTGTGGCGGAATGGAATATGCAACCAGAACGTAGATATTTCCCGTATTCCGTGAGAACAAGCAGGGTGCAACGATTTTATCCCTTAAAGTGTACACCTATAATTTATTGGTCAAGAATACGGAATTATCTCTCAGACAAATTGACCAATCAGATTACGTATAATAATAATAATCGTATTAAAATATATATGAATCGATCACAACTTGTTCTTTGATTATTTCGTGATTTTTAGGTCCTGAAATAATATTTTCTGGTCAATTTCTGATTGAAAATTACTGAAATAAGCCCTAGCAATCTTGAAAGTCCCTCTTTATTATCTCTTGGCTGCTCTGGGATTTGTTTTCGGCTGTTGGCTGCTGTTGGCTGTTGTTGGCGGTTGATGGCTGTTGTTGGCTGTTGTGGGTAACGATTACAAAATAAAGAGTAGCGATTACAAAAGCAAGAGAAACGTTTACTAAACGTATTATAATTGTACCTTATACTACAGAAATAGTGCAATAAATCGAAAAAATATAAAAAAGGAATTCGACTCGTCATTATCCTCATTATTTTTGGTACGAAAGTTTGATTACAATAATGCACAATTAAAGGTGATGGGAAACTAATTTTGCACTTCGCAGAGGCAGGTGAGCCAGTTCAAACCCGAAGACATTGGACGGGAAAAGCGAACCCACCTCAACCAAAGACTTTAAATAGTATCAAGACAGATTACTCTGACCTACTTCCGTAGTACATTTTGGAGGCATACTTTGCTGTGTTAAAAACAGACTCGGAAAAATACGTTCTCCATAGGTATAACACGTGAAAAGATGTCTCACTTTTTCTTGATATTTCATATCTTACTCTATCTTTTTCAAGTCTGATTTTTGCACGAGAAAAAGGATGGATAGTTAAAAAAAACATTTCTTGAACCTTTTTGTCAATAAATGCCGATATGAATCCCTTGGATCATGCCTGCTTTTTGACAGAGTCATCTGCCATAGGGTTAGCACGTGAAAACATGGATTTTAAAAATGATTATAGTTCCTCTAGTATTACCTTGAATTTAGTGCAAATGTGGCTTACATGTAATTTGAGACTCTGAAAAGGCTTAATGAAGGCTCAAAAGGTGCAAGGGACCCCGCATAAATCCCCGGGAATATGCATGCTTTTGGCCTTCCATCTCCCATAGGTTAACACGCAAAAACGGGAATTTTTGAATGATTATAATTCCCGCAGAATTAAATCAAAATTTTGAAAAATGTGCCTTGAATAAAATTTAAAGCTCTGAAAATGTATAATTAAGACTCAACTAGTTGAATAGACCCCGCATAAATCCCCGGGAATATGCATGCTTTTTACCCAAAAAAAGTCTCTCCTGCTATAGGTTTACACGCGAAAACAAGGAATTTTAGGATGATTATAATTCCCATAATTTCTATTTGAAAATATAAAAAACGTGATTTACATAAAATTTAAAACTCTGAACAGGTATAATGAAGGCTTGATGAGTCCAGTAAACCCCCCATAAATCCCCGGGAATATGCATGCTTTTGACCAAAAACGTCTCGCCTGCCATAGGTTAACAGGCAAAAACATGGAATTTTAGGGTGATTATAATTCCCATAATTTTTCTTTGAAAATGTAAAAAATGTGATTTACATGAAATTTAAAGCTCTGATAAGGTATAATGAAGGCTTGGTGAGTCCAATAAACCCCCCATAAATCCCCGGGAATATGCATGCTTTTGGCCTTCCAGCTCCCATAGGTTAACACATGAAAACAGGGGTTTTGAAATGATTTTAATTCCCCTAGTATTTATTTGAAATTAGGAAAAATGTGATTTACTTGAAATTTAAAGCTCTGAAAGGGTATAATTGAGGATCGATGAGTCCAATAAACCCCCAATAAATCCCCGGGAATATGCATGCTTTTGGCCTTCCAGCTCCCATAGGTTAACACATGAAAACAGGGGTTTTGAAATGATTTTAATTCCCGTAGTATTTATTTGAAATTAGGAAAAATGTTATTTACATGAAATTTAAAGCTATGGAAGGGTATAATTGAGGCTCGGTGAGTCCAATAAACCCGCACAAATCCCCGGGAATATGCATGCTTTCGACCAAAAAAAATAATTTGCCATACTACACGTGCATTCAAATTTGTTATCGATGACCTAATGTAAATGGGCGTGTACCGATCACGTGAGTGACGACATCCAATGAGATCGTGCACTAGCAGACGACCATGTAGCAGACGTATGTCCGCCCGAAAGCAAACCCAACCTAGCCGGTTAGAAGAAAATCTAACTAAATTCCAGTTCACTACTATATTTCTAATGTAGCAGAGGCAAAATTCAATGTGTTAAATTCATAAATTCGTATCATCAATGTTCTATCACCGCATTACGTCTAGCCTATTGGCTGATGTTCATGCAAGCAGCATGGAATAGCTGAGCGGAATAGGTGTCTAGCACTATCTAGGCTTGGTCTACCCCTCTGCGATCCCGATCGAGGTGGTGGCGTTGCCGGTTGCGTTGCCGATGATATGTCAGTTTGCCAAAACTTGGCTCATCAAGGTTTTTTTGCTTGCTGTTCGTTGTTTGCTTGTCTTTGGTACCGAGAGACCGACAATGTAGTGTGTGTGTGTGTGTGGGGGGGGGGGGTTGCAATTTTTTTTCTTCTCGCCAGCCCTCCGAAAGTCGCTCAGTGGAGGGGTGTAGGGTATCATATATTATTAGTCCAGTTTTCCTCCGTAATTCTCTGACAAGCCAAAAAAGTTATCAGTTATAAAAGGGGATACAGTTTGATTTAAAAGCCTCCTAAATCCGCCACTGATCCATGCCCGGACTGTGAGGTCAGTCTTGTGAGGTGTGCCTTTTTAGAACTTTTTCTGGGAGGGTTAATAGAACGACATTGTTAGGCTCTTGGGCTTCCAAACTAAATTTGGTGCTCGATCCGGGTTTTTTTCACAATTTAGGCAAGATCCCGTATATGCAGTGGGTTTCAAGAAGGGGGCCGCGGCCGATTCGCCCCCTCTTGATCCGCCCCTGCTATTTTGTCATGGATGTGAATAATATAATTGCATAGTGTTGGCGGTCGATCTCATTAAATTGAAAGATAGGGGGAAGCAGTAAGAGATCATTTTTATTTTTTTATTTTCTTTTTAAATTTTGTTCCAATTGCTTTATTTTTACTGTTTCGTCAGCCTTATGCCAAAAGGGCCTTAAGGCCATAGACTTTATACAGTGGTAAGGCCCTTTTGGCATAAGGCCGACGGTTTGTTTTTGTTGGGGTTTTTTGTTTGTTTGTTTTTTTTGCTCAGTGATTTTTTTTTTAATCATGTAAATCACTTGTAATTGTTGTGATTTCTGTTGATTTCCTAATAAAAACACAAATTAAAAAAATAAGAGATCATTATTTTTTCCTCAATTCTATTGGAGTCATTTTTACAGATCTGTTGTAAGAGAGAAAAGAGAGTATGAGAAAAATGAGGGGGGAGAGACAAAGAGAGATGGGGGCAAAAGTAATGGGATATTCCTACAAAGACAGAATAGGATTGGTAATAATTAAATTATATCATCAGCTGCTATATTGTTGGTTACTAGTTAATTCAATTCAAAACACGGAGGCCATCCCCCTTTTCGTACAATCGGTAAAGGCCCTATCGCGTTGGTGATGGCTTCGGAGCAAGCCCCTATACTGTTTTCTTCGCCTGTCGTCCCACATTTCTACAGCAGAATATTACAAATAATTTACCGCAAGTTGGTTATATTGGTGGCGTATCCAGGAATGCAGGGAGAGGGGGGAGGCTCACGCCTGACGAACAAAAAAATCATCAGATGCATTCTATTTTGAATTTTTAGGACAAGCAAGGAAAAAATTATCACAGTTTTCAGATTCTTTCTGTGCGGGGGGGGGGGGGACACATTTCCTTTCATATTATGTCAGATTTTGTTTTGGCTGGCACATAGGGGCATGTACATTCCTGGATAATCTTGGATACGCCACTCTTAATGTAATCTTTATAGGAATTGCTCGCACGCAATCTCATTTTAATAAAGCCTTTTCTGTCTTGAATTTTAAAAGAATAAGGCTAATAAAATTACATTGCAGGTCTATAATCCCTATAATTTCCATAAATCATATCAAATGAAATATTCTGATTTAATAGATTAAACACATTATTATTTTTAAATAACTTTTCCCGACATTCCCGTCAGATATCGCAGTGTTTGCTCATATAGAGCTTAATATCAGGGAACATGTTTGGACCCCCCCCCCCCCCATCATCACATAAATATTAATAGAAATTTCATAGCAAATAACTTTAACAAAAATACAAACATCTAGTCCGAAGCCCCCCCCCCCCCTCCCAACTCTCACCCTCTCCTCCCTGGTGCAGTTAGAGTTGATTCCTATCCGTTTGGGGACATAAGTTTGTATTTGAAGGGACAATATCAAGATTATGCCCTTTAGTTACGGCTTTACCAAAAGGCAAAAGCGCTGTCCAGAAAAAGAAGAAAAAATTAAGAAAATACAAAAATACAAACATCTTGATTAAGACTATAACCTTCCCCTCTCGGCCGATCGACATGTACCACAATATATACGCGTGCTTTATTTCGGCACTGAGCACTCTTCGTATTTAAACTCTTTGCCTCAACAAAGTGGACATCACAAAGATGAGGCCAAATAAGTAATATGGAACGTCAGTGGCGCAGATAATCTATGAAGATTGAAGAGCGCCATCAAGCTCCAACAACAACAACAACAACTAAACGAAAATGGACAAAATGATTGTGTTAATTCTATTTGGTAACAAAATGATTTTGTTACAAAATAGAATGGACAAAATTATTTCGACCTATCCATTTTGTAACAGAATGATTTTGTCATACGAAATGAAATGGACAAAATTATTTTGTCCTGTCAATTTTGTAACAGAATGATTTTGTCATACGAAATGAAAATGGACAAAATGATTTTGTTAATTCTATTTTGTAACAGAATGATTTTGTCATACGAAATGAAAATGGACAAAATGATTTTGTTAATTCTATTTTGTAACAGAATGATTTTGTTATACGAAATGAAAATGGACAAAATGATTTTGTTAATTCTATTTTGTAACAGAATGATTTGGTATACGAAATGAAATACGACAAAATCATTTTGTCCTGTCAATTTTGTAACAAAATGATTTTGTTACAAAATAGAATGGACAAAATTATTTTGTCCTATCCATTTTGTAACAGAATGATTTTGTCATACGAAATGAAATGGACAAAATCATTTCGTCCATTCAATTTTGTAACAGAATGATTTTGTCATACGAAATGAAAATGGACAAAATGATTTTGTTAATTCTATTTTGTAACAGAATGATTTTGTCATACGAAATGAAAATGGACAAAATGATTTTGTTAATTCTATTTTGTAACAGAATGATTTTGGTATACGAAATGAAATACGACAAAATCATTTTGTCCTGTCAATTTTGTAACAAAATGATTTTGTTACAAAATAGAATGGACAAAATTATTTTGTCCTGTCAATTTTGTAACAGAATGGTTTTGTTACAAAACGACGTAGACAAAATCATTTCGTCCATACTATTTTGTAACAGAATGATTTCGTTACAAAATGAAAGTGGACAAAATTATTTTGTAATGTCAATTTTGTAACAAAATGATTTCGTTACAAAATAAAATGGAAGTGTGAATGATTTTGTCACGAAATAAATTTTTGTTACAGAATGAAAGTGGTCAGAATCATTTTGTTACAGAATTACTTTTCCAAATTCATTTTGTAACAAAATGAACCGTTGTTCAATAATTTTGTAACAGAAGACAGTTTTGAGTGAATTTTGTCACGAAATGAGGCAATATTGTAACGGAATAGCCACTTTACACTTGGCGCCCCATAGCCAGGAGCCGTATACTAAGGGCGCATTACTCCTCGGCGACAGTCGGCGAAGATATCAAACAGTTATGTATCTGAAAAGACTGAAATGGCATATACATGTACTTTAAATCAAATTTCAAAAGGGACAGCAATAATATTTTTTGTGCAAACCAGTCATTAATTGTCGCACAAGATAATAAAGACAATATCGGACACGGTAATGGTATGATTCAAAAAATAGACTTTATTGATATGCTCTATATATATGCATGATATCTATTAAGGAAATCGCACCTGAAATTGCATCATGTGCACTATAAGTTCCAAACGCTTTCTTTCATACAGTAAAAGTACGAAAAAGTTCCACAAGCTGGTATGCATACTATTACACAAGATGTAATAAAACAATAAGTGTAATTATAATGATACACTTACTTGCCAAAGCATGATCATTATTGCGTTTCTTTGTGTCTGTAAAAGAATAATACTAATATTGTGCAAAATTTTACTGTTAACATGAATATTTTGAAGAAATGTTAAAATTTGATTTTCCACTATATTGTTGAAAATAGGTGGAAATATCATCAACAGTATCTAAACGTCTTAAGGATAACCGTTGACATGATTAAAACCAAAAGTGGTTGGCTTGTACATATTTGTATTACTGTATAAAAGGTTAAACAAATGTTTAAAAAAGAAGAGAGTATTAATCGCACCTGAAATGCATCATGTGCACTATAAGTTCCAAACACTTTCTTTCATACAAGTACAAAAAAGTTCCACTGGCTAGTATGCTGTATGCATACTATTTCATAAGAGATATGACGTTCACACTTGATTTGATACGCTTTTATTGAACGATGTTCAAGATGACAGCTAATAGCTGATACATGATGAATTATAAAAGCATAATTCAAATATACACAGGACAAAAATTATAAAAGATACACAGCAAAAACAATAGGCTTTGTATAATCCAGCCAAAAGTGGGAGTTATAAACTGCAGAGGCAGACTCAGAGAACCCTAGATCGAGTCTGAGTCACGTCTTTTAGATGGTCATATTAAAGGTCGGTCCCAGACGTAAATAATCATATCTGATTGATACACGTCTGTAAAAAAAAACCAATTCAACATTTCAAAATAGATAAATAAACAATGTGAGGTCATTCAACTGCATCAAACGACCAGGAAGACAATGTGATTAAATTTTGAAGTAGGTCAAAACTGAAGGGTCACAGAGGCAAAGTTATTATGAAATTACATCGCGATCTCTTTAAAAAAAAAGGGCGGAGGCATAATAGGCAGTCGCATTTATCTTGTTGATATATAGATACAAAGAACTAGGCGTTGTGGCGTGCGCCTGTAATCCAGCAAATAGTGAAGGTTATAAACCGATTCGACTCGGAGGACATTGTACCAGGGAAAAAATTACACGAGGGCTAAAGGCAATTCACCCCCCCCCCCCCCCCCAGTGTAAACAAAGAAATAGCCCTCGCAAGTTGCAAAAGATCCCCTATAAATTGCTATTAGGTCCAATACAACATGGAATTTGGAATGAAAAGAAGTACGAAAAATAGCCCTGATACAGAAAATATTATTTTTGTCCCTGACTCCCTGCTTTGTACCCTTTTAATTCTTTTGAAATCTTTTCAGTAATTCAGTCATATCAAACAAAATATAGACAAAATATTTATCAAACTCACCCAATGAATAGAAAACATCCTATATACAGAAAATAAAGATGTAAAAAAAAAATTGCAAATCCAAACCAATGTTCGATACGATAAACATTCGATTGCACCCCTGTCCCCCCCTTTTTTTTTTGTTCTTCCTCTGTTTTATCACTTTTCTCTCTGACTCCTTTTCTTTCTTTCTTTTTTTTTTTTCATTTCCCTTTCCTTTCTCTCTCTCTCTCTCACCCATCTGCACCAGCGTACCTTGTTCGAGGGAAAACCCGATCTTCCATTCTTCTCCCCTTTTCTTTCCTTCTCTTTATTTTATTTCCTTCTCTCTCTTTTCTTTCGATCCCTTTCCTGTCTCTCTCTCTCGTTTTGGTGGGGGGGGGGGGGGGGGGAAGGCCCGATTTTTTTCCCTTGTAGAAATATCTTTATTAAATATTGCTTTTGACTTTGCAATACTTTAAAAACACATTAATAACAAAAAAATACTGCACATAATAGAATTAACAAACAAACCATTTTAATTATACAGGACATAATTATAGCAAAACTAGTTTACAGCAAAATTATGTCCACCCATCTGTTATCAAATGAGATGAAAATTGTTATTCTTAAATTTTAACATATAGATATTCAGAATGGTAATGCCTTTGATAAGCATTTAAATTACTTTATTGATAGTAAGCTTCTTTTTTTTTCATTTCCATGAAACTTACATGCCTTCTGCTCTTTTCTTTTCTTATTCCTCCGCGTTTTCCTTCCCGTTATATCCTATTTTTCTTTCCCTATCACCCTGCTCTGTTTTTTTCTGGGTTTTTTTCTTGGAGATGGGGAGATGAGACAACGTGGGAGCAAGGCCCTTTCGGCCTCCGGCCTCCTTCCCCCTTCCCCCTTTTCCTTTTTCTTCTCCCTCTTTTTTCCCCTTTCTCTCATCTATCCCTTTTCCTTTCTTCTCCCTTTTTTTTATGGCCCTTTTGGCGCCCGGCCTCCTTCTTCCCATTTTCATTTTGTCTTCCTATTTTTTCCTTTTCTCTCCTCTCCCCCTTTCCCTTCTTTTCCTTCTCTCTTTCCCTCTTTGTTCTTTCTAATTTCCTTCCTGCTCGCTCTCTTCCTCTCTCTCTCTTTGCGTGGGGGGGGGGGGGGGGGGGGAGCAACAGGCCCCCTTTGCAAGGGGGCCTGGGAGGCAAGGCCCTTTCGGTCCCTGGACTCTCCCCCTTTTTCTTCCTCTTTCATTTCATTTTTTTTCTTTTCCCATTCTCTCCTCTTTCCCTTCCCCTTCCTTCCCTCTTTTTGGCCGGGGCGGGGGAGGGAGAACGGAGAGGCAAGGTCCTTTCGGTCCCCCGGCCTCCGCGCTTCTTCCTCTTTTAATTTTTTCTTCCTTTTTCACTTTTCTCTCCTCCCTCCCTTTCTCTTCTTTTCCTTCTCTCTTTCCCTCTTTTTCTTCTTTCTACTTTCCTTCCTACTCTCTCTCTCTTTTTATGGGGGGGGGGGGGGGGAGGGGGGAGGCAACAGGCAACACTACACCCTGGGAGGTGAGGCCCTTTCGGCCCCGGACTCCTTCCACTTTTCAAATTTTCTCCTTCTTCTTCTTCTTCTTCTTCTTCTTATCAACAAGATAAATGCGACTGCCTATTATGCCTCCGCCCTTTTTTTTAAAGAGATCGCGATATGGTCGCGATGTGACCCTTCAGTTTTGAGCTACTTCAAAATTTAATCACATTGTCTTCCTGGTCGTTTGATGCAGTTGAATGACCTCACATTGTTTATTTATCTATTTTGAAATGTTGAATTTTTTTTTTTTTACAGACGTGTATCAATTAGATATGATTATTTCTCTCTTTCCCTTCTTTTCCTTCTCTCTTTCTCTCTTTCCCTCTTTTTTTTTGGCCGGGGGGGAGGGCGCCTAGATATATTTTCCGCCGAGAAGACCCCCATTTTACACTAAAATTTCCGTTTCAAAGCATACCATTTTTTTTTCTTGTTGAGAAAAACAATAGAGAAAATCGTTCCAAAGCACCGCTTTCTTTCATTCCGTCGTTCCGGCCGTTCCATTTCCCCCTTGAAAATTAGTTTCAAGGCATGCAGTTTTCACCCCCCCCCCTCCCCCAGGAAAAAAAAAATAGAATAAGAAATAAAATAAAAATAAAAATAATTAATGAATAAGTAAAAATAAAAACAAAACAAAACAAACAAAAACATAGTTCCGATGATCCTTATATTTTCAATAACAAGTTCCGTATAGCATCATATTTATATTGCAATCAGGGGTGGATACAGGATTTTCAGAAAGGGGGGGGGCGCACGCTGAGGAACCCTCCGTTTGACGAAGCCAAACGGCCATCTAGGGGGTCCGGGGGCATACTTTGTCAGACAAAACGGGGGGCGCACGCCCCTTGCGCCCCCCCCCCCCCCCTCCTTCTGGATCCGCGCTTGGTAATCCACTTCCATACACCCCCTTTTTCTTAAAATGTTAGTCGTTCCGAAGACCACCCTTTTTCATATGATACGCTATAGTTCCGAAGCCCCATTTTTATGTCTTGCCAGTGACACATACCTACCAATTTTAGGGTCGAGTACCCCCCCCCCCCCCCGAGACCTTGAATTGCATTATGAAACACAAAATGCTACTATTTTCTAATACCGACTGCAATAAAAAGCAATTATGGTTTCATTATGATAACATCGTAAATATTATTGTTCAAAATGTGGGTAGTAGGCCTACTGGGAACTAAGATTCTCCATAATTTGCTTTGGAATGAACAAATTTCATCAAATACACGAGTGTATTTAAAGATATATATGTTTAGATATAATATTAATAATAATTAAGAAAAAATGGGGAAAATAAAAGAGAGAAGTCAAATAAACCTCATGAATGAAACCAATCATAAAGTCTGTATATAATCAATTTGTTGGTGATATAGTTAAATTTGACTGACTGACATTATAACACGTACCACCAACAACATTGCTTTCTTCATTGAGTATAGAACATGATTTTTAAAAATGGCTTGTAGAAAGGCCAACATATATTTTAATTTTGGTATGGATAATGTGATTTTTTTCTTTATTTCACTACTGAATACATGACTTAAAATAAATAAAATAACGTGACTTATACCTTGTAGGTTTTTTAAAATTTAATATTGATGAATTTTGTGGCAAAATTCATCATTATATTTGTTTTCCACTTGGAAGCATTTTGACGTTTGACCGTTTCTAAATCTTGTTCCTTTTTGATATATTTTTATTCATTTCATTATTTTATCTATTTATTGTCCTAAGAAGATCAAGAAGAGCGGCAGATAATATTATATGTCCGAAACCATAGAGTTATTATAGGATCTCTCTCTATGTATATGTCCGACCCGAAATCGAAACCAAACTGATCACGCGCCCTCTGATGGTACATGGTGAAATCTTTGCATCAAATTTGTCTCTTTCCTTCCAAAATGTCGAAGCGAGGTATGCGATGAGAACAACATTGCTAAAATGAATCTTTGTAAATCGTTGTAATCGGGAGAAATTGTATCTTTTCTGATTACATACGAGAATCATATATGTATAAATCTTCTTTTGATAAGGATATGTTTTTCAAAAGCGTCAATGTCTGGCCATAATTTTCCATATGAAAATATCGCCTCCACTTGGGAGTTTCTGTCTAACGTTAAACGCATTGTCAATGAGCGCTCCACCACTGTACTACAGAAGTTCTAAATTTGGTTTTAATTTATGAAATTTAGAATAGTTTTGTTTAGGAATGATACATTAATGATTAAGTTCAAGTGACAGTCGATCATGTTCTTAATGGGTGTAAAAATGGGATGGGAAAGTGCCCAATTTGACGTTCGTACACGATGGTCAATGGCCATGGTATGGTATACTTCGTTCAAATGTCTGGTGGGCTGCTCTCCCGATGGATGCCTCTCGATCACCGCACCTGACCACTGCGGCCAGCCGTTGCGGCATGCACACTTGCCACGACGTTGCACGTTGTTGAGCCCAATCATTATCGATCATTTTCTGTCACCATTGCATTTTTACCTCAAAATTTTTAATTGAAAAAATATATAGAGGTCTTCATCTATAAGACTAGTATAGCTAACTGTCGGACCTTTTGCCCCCCCCCCCCCCATTAAAAAAAAAAAAAAATCAAAAATAATTTTTAGCAACTTTTTAAGGCCATTTCATTTGATTGAGGGTTAGGGTTAGGGTTAGGGTACGGTGGGGCACATATCACGAGTATGCCAAACAAATATGAAATTATGAAAGTTATGCCCCAGTGAAAAGACTTAAAATCTTGGATGAATGAAAAAGAAAAAGAAATTCTAATTTTTGTATAAAATCTCGATCGTGAAAATATTGTAAAAAATTTGATGGTAGGCCTAATAATATTAATGTTACTCGTCAGATTTTAGAGTTTAGAGTCTAACTTTGTCAATATTGACTGATTACCATATAAGACGAAACAACATCAACAAACAACATATGATGCAAGTTATTTTATTTCTATATTGTTTCTAGGACGTGGAGGTTCATCTGGATCCAAATTCCGTATCTCACTGGGTCTGCCAGTGGGGGCGGTTGTCAACTGCGCAGACAATACAGGTAAATTGCCCTTTTAAAATAATTGCTCAACCAGGGGTGTAGATACATAATTCTGTAAAGGGGGGGGGGGTACAATCACGCAAAGTTTTCAGGGCAAGCACAAACAGAAAAAGTTCTAAAAATGATAAGGGGCATATGTGAGGCATCTGCCAGTGATAAAATAAATGAAAAAAAAAAATAAATACCAAGATTTTGGAGTGAATTTTCTCACAGAGTGCATCTGTATCCTTGTTTTGGTTTTAGGGTGATGTATGTATTGGACCTCTCTTAGTGTCCAGCGAGCTATTTATGAATCATGAATAAAACTTCATCTTTTGAAATTTGAAAGTAAGCATTTTTACATCATTAGGTAAGAGTGATGTAGGAAGTGTGATGTTAATTATCTCAAGACAAATCTCTATTTGCCTTATCTTGTTCTGATATCATGGATGTCATTTTTTATCATGACAGGTGGTAAGAACCTGTACATCATTGCTGTGAGTGGAATCAAGGGTAGGTTGAACAGACTGCCTACTGCTGGTCTTGGTGACATGATCGTCTCTACTGTCAAGAAAGGCAAGCCAGAACTCAGGAAAAAGGGTAAGTCAGAAACATACATATTTTACAAAGTCATGGAATATTTGAACAGGATGCATAAACGCTGCATAACTCAGAGTCCCAAAAGTTGAATTTTGGCTAAGTCAAATCAATTTTTTTTAGCAAACTATGCAAAACATGTATTATTTACATTTTCTAAGTCGAAATTTGCATAAGTTGAAATATTTTCTGCAGTCCCAACATACTCTTGGAGGATTATGTTTTGAGGTTAAGCGTATAGATGTTCTGGAATCTTGGAGCACTGATTTACTTTGCCAGGACTTATGGAGGACCTCACATTGGTCACTTTAAGTTTAAAGATGTAAAAATCGAAAGTCTTTTTTCTCATAACTTACTAATTTTTTCGTCTTGCTGTTGCTTCTCATGTTCTAAGGGGGATATTCCCTCCTCTGTATGAGTTTAGTGTTGAGCACTGATGTGCTATGTAATCAATATTCTCTTTCTTTTTCCAGTCATGCCTGCGGTAATCATTCGGCAACGGAAGCCCATCAGAAGAAGAGAAGGCATAGTACTCTACTTTGAAGACAATGCGGGAGTCATCGTGAACAACAAAGGAGAAATGAAGGGTAAGAGGAAAAACTAATGGTATTTCACCCACAATTCATTGATGCTCTCCCTCCCCCCCCCCCCCCCCCCCCCCGCCCCCAAACTGTAAAAACTTTTAAAAAAATATTCAGTCAGGTTTGTTTTCCTTTTAAGAGAATTCCAAGCTTAATGGCAAGCTGTACTGCAAAGAAGCAGAATTTTTTTTTTTCCTTTGAGCCTAGCGCATCGGCAGTATTAAAAACATGTGAAATTCACCTGGCTCTGCTTAGCGCGAAAAATTTATTGAGTGAAATTTCCACTTTTACAGTATCCTGAACATGATTTTAGCTGATTGCTCTGTGATTTTGGTGGTGAGATATGTAATCGCTAAGTGATGTCAGAAAAAAAATGTGTTTTTAGAGATAATTACAAACTCAAACGTGAATTGGCAATGTTTCTCTATTTTTCTAAATTTTGTACTCAATATTAAGAGCAAAAGAGGTTTACATGCAGTTTCTCTTATTTGGGATAACATGTCTGATTAAAGGTCCCTTGCAACCCAAATGCAAGTTGATTCCTGTTGATGTGCAGGGATGCTTACAACTTATATTTTGTTATTCAAACATCTAATTATGTTTCATAAATTTTTAATATATTTTTAAAGTCATTTTCTCAAACATGCTAAGCCCCACCCTAAAAATATGCCCCAGATCTCATTCCTACAATGTTATCATGTGTCAATCATTAGTGAGCTAAGGAGAGACAGTGGTATGTAGCTTTGCCAGAGATGACCATCTGTTCTTATAGACCATACAATGCCAACATAGGAGTTGCTATGTCAGACATGCTGTTGCTTCACCAGGAAAAGAATGGTAATGAGGAGGTATTGTGAAAGCAAGCAATTCTATTGTGAGCATGTGCTGAGCTGGGGAAGTTACATTCCACTGTCTATTGTAGAATGATAGTGTAGCTGACTGATGATTGACGGATGATGTCATTGCAGGAATGAGATCGGGGGCTGTTTCATAAAGCTGTTCGTAAAGTTACGCATGACTTTACGAACGACTTGAGTATGAAGTGCCAAAGGTAATGCCCAAAGTTTTTTAACGTTTTAACAAAGTACGACTGTATTTCCAATAATTTCAATTAGATTGTGGCAAAAAATATATTTTGCATTAAAATGCTTGTTAAGAATAAGAATGTTAATCTACATCTCCATATTTCAACTTTAGTGGATGTGATTAAAAATGATTGAGAATCACATTTGGCTTGCCATATTCAAGTCATTCGTAAAGTCGTGCATAACTTTACGAACAGCTTCAGGAAACACCCCCCTGGAGCATTTTTTTAGGGTGGAGCTTAGGAGGTTGGGTAAAATATGTACATATCTAGATGTTTGATAACAGAATATTAGTTGTATGCATCCCTGCACATCAACAGCAATAAACTTGCATTTGGGTTGCATTTGGGTTGAAGGGGCCTTTTAATGGTTAAATCTTTGACTTGTTTTATTCTGAATAAATGTCAAACATGAGACAAAACACCTGTGATATTATTCCATGTGGTTAAAAACAAAAGTTTCTTATTAAAAAGTTGTAACCTCTTTGGGCTTAAAACCTATTTTATAGTAAAGAGCAACTAATATTCTAATGTTAACCATGCTGCAACGGACAACTGAGCAGCAGGCTTTTCCAAAAGTATTGTCAAAATCCTCTTGTACCAAGTTTGGGCTGAAGCAACAAATGTGGGTCAAAACAAATAATTTGTTATTTCAGTTTGAAAACAATGAGGATCAAGGAGGATCTAAATTAATACAGATGGGGTACCTTGCCCCCAAGGGGGCTCAGGGGGCAGCACCCAAAAGTGCCTCCATTGTGAAAAATTAGATATATTTTAAAATGCATGGCTGGGTTCTAACCAAACAAACAAACTACATGTAGGTAAGAATCATCCTTAGGCAAAGAGGGTCTAAATTAATGCAAATAGGCTACCTATCCCTTAAGCAGGGAGTGGAGGGGGACATGTAGAATGTAACCAAACTAGGTAGGAATTATTTTTAGGGGAAGGAGACTTCAAGTTGTTAACTAGTATAGTAGCTCATTACCTTCAAGGGGTTTGATGGAGGGGCAGCACCCCAAAAGTGTCCCAATGGCAATTGTTTCATGTACTTTTATTCTGCTCCTATAAAACACACAGCTTGATTTCAAATGAACTTCACCGTCCAATGAATACTAGTTGAAGTGGATTTAAGTTATACAAATTGGGTACCTGGCCCACAAGGGGTATTGGGGGCTCAGGGGCAGCACCCCTTAAATGCCCCAACCTTTGATTTTTCACCACAATTTTGCCCCGATAATCATGCAATGCAGGCGAGACTGCCCTGGGCATTTCTGGTGTTTAAAATGAAAGTCTACTATCAATTACTTTGGTAATTCTTAAGATATATATCCTTCCTTTATTATTTCAGTCTTTAAAGTCAGTAAACCTTCGAGTTCATTAAGAAATGCACCATATGCAGGCGGAATGAAGCAATTTTTTTAGTTATCAGCGAAAATTTGGTACAAGGAGATTTTTACTACCATTTTTATGCCTCCGCCCACCGAAGGTGGGTGCCGGAGGCATTATGTTTTCGGGTTGTCCGTCCGTCCGTGCGTCCGTCCGTGCGTCCGTCCGTCCGTCCGTCCGTCCGTGTGTCCGTCCGTCCCACTTCTCGTTACCGCGATATCTGAAGAATCATTTGAGGTAGGAACCTCAAACTTGGTACTAGTATGTATCCCCATACGAAGATGAACTGATTAGATTTTGGGGTAAGTAGGTCAAAGGTCAGAGGTCACAGAGGTCAATTTACATGAAATTACATAAAAATTCTTGGTTTTTAGCACCGTTACCACGATATCTCAAGAACTGTTTGAGATAAGAACTTCAAACTTGGTACTAGTATGTTTCCCTATATGAAGATGAACTGATTAGATTTTGGGGTAAGGAGGTCAAAGGTCAGAGGTCACAGAGGTCAATTTACATGAAATTACATAAAAATTCTTGGTTTTTAGCACCGTTACCACGATATCTCAAGAACTGTCTGAGACGAGAACTTCAAACTTGGTACCAGTATGTATCCCCATAGAAAGATGAACTGATTAGATTTTGGGGTAAGTAGGTCAAAGGTCAGAGGTCACAGAGGTCAATTTACATGAAATTACATGAAATTCTTGGTTTTTTTAGTTTAGTTTAGTTTAGTTTAGTTTAGTTTAGTTTATTAACAACAACACATCACATAAATGACAGTATAATCATCAATATAAAGAGTAATAATGTTACATGAATACATATACATAACAATGGTATGACAGTTTTGTTGTTGTTGTTGTTGTTAAAGGGAGAACCAAAAGTTAGCACAAGTGCTAGTCGAGAATGGCCCTCCCATTTTACTTACATTTCAAATGCTCACTGCAAAGTCTAAAATAATTATCCTTCAAAAGTAGATTATACTACACATAAGTATTCTTCATCACTAAACTTCATTTAACAAGTGTTTTCTTAGATTTTTGCGAAATGAAAGCCTTGTTCTTTCCTCTCGAATAGTTTGGGGCAAACTATTCCAGAACTTTGTTCCAACAAAAGAAATAGAAAATGTACCATGTGTCGTTATACATTTCGGAAGTCTAAGCATGGAATGTTCTTTGCCTCTAGTTCTATAAGTATGACTCATCTTCTCATAATATTGTGTTAAAGAATGTGGTAAATATCCCCTGTGTAGATCATACACAAATGTTGATACTGCAAGTTTATGCAGATCAAAAACATCTAATATTCCCAGGCTGGTGAATAATGGCCTAGAACTTGTTCTAAGTGGGGAAAATGTAATAGCTCTCATTGCCATTTTCTGTGCCAAAAATATACAATTCAGGTGGCTTTTGTAGCTACTTCCCCAAACTTCAATTCCATAAAGTATGTGTGATTGTATAAAACATTTATATAAAAGCATGAGAACATGCCTTGGAACATAGTGTCTTAATTTGAAAAGCAAACCAATTTTGCGCTTAATGCATTTATTAGATTGACGTCAGGACGTCAATCTTCTATTCTTGTTCGCGTTTTGCATTCTTATTCTTCTTCTTCTTCTTCTTCCTCCTCAGACCCCATTCGTTTTGCACAGGGTGTTTGTGAGCTCTGTCTAGGTCCTTTCCCCTTGTCCATTTCATTTCAAATTTCGTATGCATGTTCCTTGGCATCCCTTCTAGGTCACTGAGGTCTTCGTTTTTCGAACTCACTCATGCATGACCGTCCAGGCGCCATTTTGTCCGTTTTGGGGTCATTTTCATGCCTTTTGTTCTCTTGGCCTATCTCAGCTATCCTACATCCTACAGACTTCTAACAAATTCCTGTAGATAGTCCAAGAGTTGCTATTTACATTCTTTTTTTAAAGTGAATACCAAAAATGCCATCTTCACACTGTAAATTTAAGTCCGGAATCCGCCATGTTGAAAAACGCTAAATTTCTTGAAATTTTCCCTCCCGAATATTAAAAATTCCTATAACTTTGCCATATCAATTGATTTTTGTCCCAAACTTTTACCATGTGTTGGTCTTGCCATTGCACACATTTCTGCCATATTTCATGCATTTCTGATTACGCATTATATAAACAGCGCCCTCTAAAGTTTTCAAAACGGCTCCCTTCATGTGGCCGTATCTCCGTCATGCCTGGGTAAACCCGTACCCTTTTTTGGATTTAGATACTTCAAGATATACCCTTTTCAGCCAAATAAAAAAATATATACCTCATCGCTGACCGACTTTGAGAAAATTGCACTTGAAAATCACAATATTTGCATAAATGCCGAAATAAAGACAAATTGCTCTAATTTTGTGAAGCTTCAACGTACGTCTTTGAAATTTGGTGGGTATGTGTATTTATGTATTTGACAACTGTTAACCAAATTTGGTTGAAATCGATGACGTCATCGCGAAGATATTACGTAATAACCTTAATTTACTATGCATTACATAATATTGCATAATATGCTTATTTTAAATGGCGCGCTAGTCGCAGTTGGATCACAACATCCGCAATGAAATTCCCTCGTCAGGGATGCAAAAAAAGATGTATGGTCTCACAGAATATTTTGAGTAAATCGCGATTGAAGTAAGGTCATTATACGGATCCTGCACATGTACTACACGTATTGTCTATGGGGCAAATCGGTTTCCCGCATTTGGCCCCCTGTACGATTTTCATTTTTCTTAAAATTTGACAGGTACATGCTTCGAGGCAAAATGAAGAGACTCTCGAAGCCGGATTTTCAATATCTATCAAGCGCTTTGTTTTAATCGCAATTTTATATCCTGCACAGATGCCACTACCAAGGAAATATGGCATGCCATCCGGGCCAGATTTCCATTGTGGGCAATTTATTTTGCATGCAGTGGTTGTGATCACTGTCTAGGTCCTTTCCCCTTGTCCATTTCGATTCAAATTTCGTATGCATGTTCCTTGGCATGCCATGTAATGCACTGAACTCTTCATTTTCCGGAATCACTCATGCATGACCGTCCAGGCGCCATTTTGTCCGTGTTTCGTACCTTTTGTTCGATTTTGCCTATCTCCACTATTCTAGATGCTACAGACTTCAAACAAATTGCTATAGATAGTTTAAGAGATGCTTTTTAGTTTACTGTTCAATGACATGCAAAATACAGACGTCAATCTATGCACATCGTTCTGATACGATTGCAATTCTAGTTTATACATTGAATTTGTTCTTTCCACATCAAAGTTTCATCAATTTGAATTCCTACAAAAGAAGCTACATGTACTCTTTCTATAAGCGTTTCAGAGACTGTTAACACACCTTTAATTGCAATGGTCTGTCTTGGTCCTTTGATAATCATATAATTTGTTTTCTTCAAATTTATAGTCAATTTATTTAATATACACCATTTTTGTACCTCCTTCATTTTTCCATTTACCTCATTCATATCAATTTCTTTTTTACCTTTGGGGAAAGTATGGAAAATGTTTGAATCATCAGCAAATAGTCTAAACTGAAAATAGTCAGTTGAGCTTGGTAAATCATTAATGTATAATAAAAACAGTGTGGGTCCAAGGACTGATCCTTGCGGGACCCCACATGTAATCCTTCTACTACTGGATATTTCATCCTTGTAACACAATACCTGCGATCGGTTTGAGAGGTAACTCTGGAACCACTGCAACACAATGCCTCTTATACCATAATACTCTAATTTTGCTGAAAGGATGTTATGATTGATAGTGTCAAATGCTTTCTTGAAATCTATAAATATACCAAGGGTTATTTCACCCTTATCAGTTGACTGTAATAACGTATTAACCAAATTAATTAATGATAATTTTGTACTGTATTTCTTACGAAATCCATACTGATGTCTGTACAAAATTTTAGTAGACTCTAGAAAGTCCATTAGACGTACATTAACTATCTTTTCAAACACTTTTGCAAGTACTGGCAGAACTGAAATAGGTCTGTAATTTCCCGGGTCATCTTTTGACCCTTTCTTATACAAAGGTGTCACTTTTGCAATCTTAAGTGCATCTGGGAATTGGCCCATTGCTAATGACAAATTAAGGATATAAGTCAATGGGGAAACAATAAATGGTGCTGCGTCCTTGATCAATCTTACTGACAAATTATCATAACCATGAGACTTTGTAGCATCAAGATCACATAAAATATTCATAATTTCTTGTTCTCTTATGGGTTTCCAAGCCAAAGATTTTGCATTTCTGACACCCAAATAATCTTTAAAACAACAATTAGGAGGCTCATTTGGTATTCGTTCGGCCAAGTTTGACCCAACAGAGACAAAGTAGTTATTGAGTTCTTCAGCTATTTCTCTTTCTGAAGAGACAACTCTATCCATTCCACCTTGATTGATGATTAACTCCTCTATTTCCAAATTTTTATTTTTACTCTTTCTACCAATTAACTCATTAATGGTTTCCCAGGTCTTTCTCATATCACTTTTGTTACAATTAAAAGAATTGCAATAATACAACCTCTTTGCATTTTTTATAACTGTTACCAAAGTGTTCCGATACCTTTTATACTTATTTCCATATTCTTCAATAAAATTTGCGGATTTGTAGTTTCTGTATAAAGTGTGCTTCTTCTTGATAGATTTAAGAATTGCTGATGAGATCCATGGTTTCTTAGGACGATTCTTTTTGCGGGATACATTATATTCTATTGTAGGTGCATGCTTATCACATACTTTCACAAACATATCATGGAAAACTCTGTAAGCTGTGTTCACATCTTCATATCTGCATATATGCGCCCACTTGATTTTTCCTAGATCTTCTTGAAATGATTGGGCATTAAATGACTTGTAGGATCGGGAAGTTTTCCGCACAAAATCATTCTTATTTTTATTCTTGCTTTCAAAAATAACAAAAATCGGGAAATGATCTGAGATATCTGTCTCAATAACACCTGAATGAATCATAGGATTGTACACATTAGTATAGATATGATCAATAACAGACGAAGTAGAATCTGTCACTCTAGTGGGTGATGAGATAACCTGTTGCATTCCTGTTAGCACCGTTAGCACCGTTACCGCGATATCTCAAGAACTGTTTGAGGTGAGAACTTCAAACTTGGTACCAGTATGTATCCCCATAGAAAGAGGAACTGATTAGATTTTGGGGTAGGTAGGTCAAAGTTCAGAGGTCACAGAGGTCAATTTACATGAAATTACATAAAAATTCTTGGTTTTTAGCACCGTTACCACGATATCTCAAGAACTATCTGAGGTGAGAACTTCAAACTTGGTACCAGTATGTATCCCCATAGAAAGAGGAACTGATTAGATTTTGGGGTAGGTAGGTCAAAGTTCAGAGGTCACAGGTCAATTTACATGAAATTACATGGAATTAGTGGTTTTTAGCACCGTTACCGCGATATCTCAAGAACTGTTTGAGGTGAGAACTTCAAACTTGGTACCAGTATGTATCCCCATAGAAAGAGGAACTGATTAGATTTTGGGGTAGGTAGGTCAAAGTTCAGAGGTCACAGAGGTCAATTTACATGAAATTACATGGAATTAGTGGTTTTTAGCACCGTTACCGCGATATCTCGAACTATCTGAGGTGAGAACTTCAAACTTGGTACCAGTATGCATACCCATAGAAAGATGAACTGATTAGATTTTGGGGTAAGTAGGTCAAAGGTCAGAGGTCACAGAGGTCAATTTACATAAAATTACATGAAATTACTGGTTTTTAGCCTCGTTATCAAATATTTCTAGTTTATTTATGAAATGAAATAAATTTTCAGTCTCCTGTGCATTTTAAGTGAAAAGATTTGTAATTTTGTTGGACCAATCCTTTTTAGAGTGTACATGTATGCCATACATTTCCAATCTGGTGATGGCGGAGGCATAAATTCCGACCGCGCGCGGTCGAAAATTCATCTAGTTAGAAATGCTGATATATTTATAAGTCACATTGGTTATAGTTTTATAATTAGAAGCTATCAAAGTTGGGTGTACTTTTTTATACGCACTGTGTGTATATATTCAACGAACAGTGAAATGTTCTGAAATACCAGTTTTCTATGGACAAGGTATGTATGGTAGGAACTGACCCAACTTCAGTTTCATTATGATATGAAACATGAAAGGAATATAATCAAAAGTTTGCAGTTTAGCATACGTTTAAGAAAGCATCTTAATTTTTTGGGGTGCTATTTTAAGGATTCATAAACTTCCTGTGATAGTTATTTTCATATCGATTTTTATGCCTCCGCCCACCGTAGGTGGTGCCGGAGGCATTATGTTTTCGGGTCGTCCGTCCGTCCGTCCCCTTTTCGTTCTCGCGATAACTTGAAAACCGTTTGGCGGATCAGCTTGTAACTTGGCCCATGTATGCATATGGGAGGTACAATGAACTGATTAGATTTTGGGGTTTCAAGGTCAAAGGTCAAAGGTCATAGAGGTCATTATATACATAAAAATGGTTATTTCTCGCAATAACTTAGGAACCGTTTGGCGGATCAGCTTCTAACTTGGCCCATGTATTCATATGGGAGGGACGATGAACTGATTAGATTTTGGGGTCTCAAGGTCAAAGGTCACAGAGGTAATTATGTACATAAAAATGGTTAGTTCTCGCAATAACTGAAGAACTGTTTGACAGATCAGCTTCTAACCTGGCCCATGTTTGCATATGGGAGGGACGATGAACTGATTAGATTTTAGGGTCTCAAGGTCAAAGGTCAAAGGTTAGAGGTGTCATTATGTACATAAAAATGGTTCGTTCTCGCAATAACTTCAGAACTGTTTGACAGATCAACCTCTAACTTGGCCCATGTATGCATATGTGAGGGACGATGAACTGATTAGATTTTAGGGTCTCAAGGTCAAAGTTCAAAGGTCATTATATACATAAAAATGGTTCGTGATGTATGGAGTCTAGGCCTACCTATTTTAGAAATTTCTAGGGGACAGTGGTCTATTTGCTATAAAATATCTATTTGCTATAAAATATCTATTTCCTTGGTGTATTTGATGATTGTAAGTCATCAATGGTAAGTTTTTTATTTGAAAATGAAATGAAATAAATTTTCTGTCTCCTGTGCATTTTAAGTGAAAAGATTTGTCATTTTGTTGGACCAATCCTTTTTAGAGTGTACATGTATGCCATACATTTCCAATCTGGTGCTGGCGGAGGCATAAATTCCGACCGCGCGCGGTCAAAGATTCATCTAGTTTTTTTCACATTGAGTTTTTAGTTGATTACTAAACGGTTTTCTATTCACTCACTTCTTCAGTCGGGAGCAAAACTAACGAAAACCATATATAGGCTTGAGAAAGAGTCAAGAAATGCAGCAAGGCGACCTAAAGTTGAGATTTCTTTCAAAAGTTGAACCTTTGCGAAGGCTGTTTTATACACTTTATCCTGTTTTTTTTTTTTTTTTAAATTGTGATCTGGATCCACCAACATTCTAACAATCTTCAATTATCTAAGAGAACTGTTTTCTGTTTTCTTACCATGTCTTCACTGTACAGGATCGGCCATCACAGGTCCTGTGGCCAAAGAGTGTGCAGACTTATGGCCCCGTATTGCCAGCAATGCTGGTAGCATAGCATGAGAAGCACAGCTTGTCTTCTACCAACCCAACCCAAGAACCCACATCACTGCAATCAAAACTCATCCCAAAGTAGAACTATGAAGTCCTCTCTTCTGACTAAACTTTCAAAGTGTATAAAGTAATAAATCACAACCTCGCAACAAAATTCAGTTTTATATTTGTTATTTGAAAGCTTTGTGGTGTGTATTTAAATTGACATAAGAATATAAGAATTATCTTCCTTTGTGGCTTACATTTTGTGAGAGAAAAACATTTTTAAGTGTGTGAACAATTCTTGGACAGACCAGAAAAGTGAGGTGAAAAATGAATTGTGTAATGATGGGAGTGAATGTTGTACTATTCTGAAAGGGTTCATATTGTACTTGTAGTAATGAGATTTGGCTGATAATATGATACTGTAGTACGATTGCAGGGCCCTCAGGGAGAACAGTATACACCTGGGTAAACAAGATATTATTATTATTCTTATAATGCAGTGAGGTGCAGCAAAGTACATATCGTCTGTTTGGAACCAGAAGGGCGTTAACTCATATACTTAAACACACAGTTAACGTCCTTCTGGCTCTCAACAGATGATATATACTGTTAACTTTGCATAAGTCGAATCTGTTGGGACCACAAAAAAGGTGTTCAACTTAGGAACTGTAAATAACACATATTTTGCAGTTTGGTCACAAAAGTTGATTTGACTTAGGGAAAGTTTGACTTATGTGACTTCGAGTTATGCAAGGTTAACTGTATGTACATTTATAAATGACCAAATAAGTAAAATCAAATCTAAGGTACAGATATTGAATCAAGTATAATAAATACATGTACTTGAGTTGTTAAAAGAGTCCATCAATTTCGTATGTACAGCCAAACCTGTATATTAGCCACCCAGGGGAAATAAATGTGTCCACTATAGACAAGTGGCCCATTGAGAAAAGTTCTACAACTCGTATATTTCTGCAGGGAGGCAAAAATGAACATACATGTATGTGACCTCTATGGACAGGGGCCACTAAACTATGGCCCATGATGCAGTAAACTGCCTCAGACACCACTAGCAAAATTTTACATGTAAATGAATGGCAAGAAGCAAAGAAAAGATCATATTTTCCTCCTTGTCATTGATTTGTTTCTTACAGATACATGTATATGGCATGCAATATACTTGTCTCATTTTGCTATGGCAGTTTTTGAAGCAGTTTACCTTGTGTCTGAAATTCTGAATGGGCCATATGATAAGGTTTGACTGTACTGCACTTGTAAAAACCAAATCACTGCGCTTGTGTTGTGAACCTGAGAAGAAAATAAAGAGAAAGGAAATAGGACCACCCCCCCCCCCCCCCCCCCATGCACTTCAAACAAAATAGCTGTGCTGTGCTGTGGCAGTATCTCATCAACAAATTGTTTATTGGTTCTGATCACTGGATATGATAATTGGCTTGTTTTTACGAAAGACTTATGGAATGTATATGCCTGAAAGATGTGTTATCCCTAATGTACCTGTAGCGACTAGTGATGATGGTGATTTGTAGGCTTAGTGATTTGTGTGAGTAATGGGATGAAGAATTGAGAGAAGTGACAATGGTGACACAAAGAAAAAATTCAGTTCTATATGTAGAAAATGTACATTTTCTTCCTGTACTAGTGTATTAAAAAAAAAACAGTGGACACTTTTTAATAACCGAAAATCATACATCGTATCAGGCCGAGGTTTTTACATTGTAAAGTTGAAAGATGTAAAATTTATTGGGACCAGGTTTTATGACACTTAGAATACTTTTCTTCAAATATTCCTCTGAATATTTAATTAGATATTTCACATTTTGGAAAAATAAAGGCCACAAATCTGTGTGTATCAGTAATTAATTCAGAATACAATTGCCAATGTGCATTGCAGCTAAATTCTAGAACACCTTGTTAACCCAGAGTCGTGAATCATTAATGACACTGGACAGCAAAAGGTCGGCAGAAATTTCAGCTGCCACATTTGTGTCCTGAATTAATTCCTGATATACGCAGATTTCGTGGCCTTGATTTTGTCAAAAAGTGCAAAATCTAATTGAATATTCAGAGCAATATTCAGAGAAAAGTAATGAAACTAAAACGTCGGTGTGATAAGAGGTCTAATTTTCGAGTTACTAACATCGAAATGGTCCACTGTTCTTTTAGCAACTGGTACATGTGCATGCATGTACATTTTTTTCCCAAACACATAAAACATTCATACCATTTGAAACATCAAGATAGAGTATACGTGTAGTGTACATGTATACACTCTTGACCTGCCGAAAGCTTGGATCCTCCCTAACTAACCATTCCCATTCCATTGGACTACATGTATGTGAGTTTCATACCTTCTTGATTGCTAGCAAGTCTCTTTTTTCCAAAAGAACTTGGAAGATAATGTTCTTGTCATGCAATTTCATTGTGAAAAAACTGTCTAGAAGCAATTGTGAAAAGTTGATTATGTGATTACATAATAATTTGTGTTTGCCGTCTTATCTATGAAGTTTTAGAATCACCAAAATTAGAAGAAACCGAGTAATTCTAGTCAACGGTCACATGCACTGCACACAGAAATAGGTGTGTAGAACTGCACAGGCTTGTGGCATGAAATTTTGGCTCAAATATTGCTCTATTTCTTGTCATATTTCAAATACAGTGGAACCTCTATAACAAACTCCTTGGGACCAAGGGAATTACCTCTATATCGAAACCTTGACATATCAGGGCTAAAAAAAACAGTAGATTACAAAGAAGTAGGACCAGCAAAATGATCTTGTTATAAATGAGTTTGTTAAAACTGTCCTTTATAACGAGGTTCCGATGTATGAAGGCATATAGAGAGCATGCCTATTCAGAGGACATTTCTATTACGATATTCTTCCTTTTTGACATAAAAGAAATGAGAAAGTTACATATAATTTTCACCTTTACCAAAATTCGACCTTCTCTTTAAGCCAGTTTGTTTCTCAATTATATTCTGCTTGTTTTGGATGGACTCCCCTTTTGAGTGTTGCATATGTCATTATATTGCGATGGAAATTTGTACTGATAATCAGTATGTACTCTTCCAACCCTCAGAACCCTGCATGGGGCCTTCTGAATAATCGAAAATTGAATAAAAACTTCATCAATATGGCCAACTATTGTCCACAAAAGGAGTAAGGAACACTTTGAAAATGCCTAGCAGTACATGGAACTTGATTCACACCAAAACTGATGAAGAAATCCAATCTTGTTTTAAAATAAAATACCAACTTTGCACTTTATTAAATATATTTCTATAATACAACATTGATGTACACATTATTGCATTATTGCAGGTGAATATCAACATCTCATCACCAAGTTCACTTTTCAATCAACTCTGAGATGCAACAATGATTCTTCCTTTGAATGGGAAGTAAGTTGAAAATACATATAAGAATACAATGTATCTACAATGTTTCCCCTAAAAAAAATTGTACTTGCAGCATCAATAGCTTTCAAAATCAGGGAAATTAATCTGAATACAGGTTTAAGATTATGAAAGAAATGAAACAATCTAATTATCTAAATGGAAGGGACTAATGACATACGCTACAAAATCCTTATTCTTTGCAATTATTGAACCAAATCAGATGGGGATTTTGCTGGGAATTAGTTATTTTTTCATAATCCTAAACCGTATTCAGATTAATTCAATAATTTTGAAAGCTGTTGATGATGAAAGTGTGATTGTAAACTTTTTGGGACATACTCTACATTACAGTAAGCAATACATGCTTCCCAAGATTTTGAGATGTGTGCTTCTGTACCATAATTACATCCGTAAATTTTTATTAGTCTGGGTCACTTACTTCTCTTTGAGTTGGGATAATACAAAAAAATTTATCAACTTTAAATGAATTTATCATCTAAATTAATCACTTCAGATTTTATTTCAACATTAATCATTGTAATTTGATAGAATCTACTAAATGAAATCACTATCAATATCAGATTCAACTTTGACGACAGTGAAATATTTGAACATTGGTCTTTGATGTCACAAATTTGAAAAAGAACAGAAATATCAGTCTTGTTTGTTCTAAAATGAATATACATGAACTTGAACTGTGTGCTTCTTTAATGGTGATAGGTTTTATAAGTGCTTAAATCATAGGCATATGCATTTATACAATAACTAGATAACTAAAATTCTCTCCCTTCTGATTTAAAGTAGAACTTTAATGAATTTTAATATTGGCTTAATACTTATTATTGCATAGATGGCATAAATTAAACAAGGTTATCCAAATTCAACGCTTGGAAACATTTGAAGTAATGATTATTATCAATTATAAAACGGTAAAATACAGCCCCCGATATAGCAGCTGAAGAGCTCCTCGAACGCTGCTGAGATATGTGACGACACACCATGGACCAGTCCTGTCTAAGCAGACGATGTCCCATAACATCTTACACATTTTTCAGAGCCTATTTTGTCATCTCCTCTTCACTTATTTCTCTTCCTTCACTAGCGTCAGTCTTAATGTTAGTCTGTTGCCTCACTCTTAACTTCGTGTATGGTATTATTTTGATGAAAAATGCAGCGTTAAAAAAATAAAGGAATCAGTCACTTGTAAACAAAATAAGACGCCATTGTATTTTCAGCTGCTTGCACCGGGGCATGTTCGGCGTTTCAAGAGGGAACGAATACCATCCTGCTATTATTCGGAGGGCTTTTCAATTTGAAAGTGGGGTTTATTTCATTGATCATTGACCCTTCTCCTGTGTATTTACAATCAAACGGTTATAGCTATCAGAATCAGTTTCACTTTCCCTTTATAATGGTGTGAAATAAGGTCATGTTTAAATACAAACTCTTTATAATTTGATAAATAATTGCATTGCAATTACGTTCATTCATTATAGGACGTCGTCTGCTTAAGCAGGATCGATCCCGAGTGTGACATCAAAACATCGCTATATTTCTGGCGAATCCTCGGACATTCCAGATGCTGAGAAGAGCTTTTATTTATGTTGTTTTTATAATCATCAGATACGCAGTTGACATAAAACTTATACGATTGCCATCTGTAAGCTTCCCAGTTTCTAGTGATACATTAATTGCCATATTTGTGATTTTCTTTGAATATCTACTTTAAATATATGGGCATTCCTGGATACTTTTCTAGTCTATTAACTCACTATCAGGGCTCAAAATTAATGTGACTTTGTAAGTGCAAATGACACTTCATTTCACACTGAACTCTAAAAGTTGCACCCAAACTACATGTATGGGAGAAGGAAAGCTCTGGGTTGTAAGACTGCATGCACAATATCAAGGGCCTTTTTTAGTGCGGACCCTTTTACATTATGCTTTTTTACGCTTTCTTTTACTATTTGAAGATGAAAGCTCTCTATAAAAGCTGCAGTTATGTTCCTTGGAAGTTCAGACCAAAATACTAGTGTTTGTGTGCATCAGGGTTACATTTTAGGCTTTTTTAGCATTAATTTGGGGAGATCTGGAGTGAAATTTGAGGGCCTATGTGTACCAGTCCGAGTTAACGTTGAGCCCTGTCAATTGTAGTATGGACTTTGCACGCCTTCAAGTACTCTGAAGGAAAAGAAAGTGACGGATGATGCTACTTCTGTCACCACTCACAACTGATAGCTCCACACTCATGATGTTCCATCATCATCATGATCATGCAAACCATCTATTCTTATAGCAGTTCTTGCTAGTCTCTCTTGTGCTGTACATTTACATCATTTAATTTTCTTTGCCTCTTCCCTAGCCTTGTCCATTTCTTCCTTCAGTTCTCTGGCAAATGTCTTTCCAAATGATGACAGGTCTCCTTGTGGCTCATGGGGTTCTTCTGCCATCTTCTTCAACGTTTCAGACTCTGCAGCCTTGTCTAATGCATCATGGCCTACAAACAGAGACAATCATTGAATAACATGGAATATTGCTGAATTACATGGAATATTACAAAATCACATTCACAAAGGCCTTCTCATCTTATAAAAAATTCTCTACAGTAAAAGTGATATGACTCATGAAGGAAGAGAGCATTAGGCTTATTTATTAGGCTACACAATGGGCAATTCCATAGAAAACATTCACTTTCTCAAGATCATAAAATAACCTATAACTATAGTACAATATAAAATTTTAAAGTAAAGCTACAGGGGTTTATCAAAAGTGGACAAGGGTCATGTCTGTTATATATTTCTAGCTAATGCAGATCTAATTGTTTAACAACATGTATTTATGTACACAGTAATTATAAGCTCCTTTTAATACCTAAACTAGACTCATTGAAGCCCAGACTCAGACTTTTCAAGCTGCTCATATGAGTCAAAAAGCCTTATCCATTTTGTGTCATGTCCGTTATGGACAGAGCAACTTAAACAGGTCCAGTTTATCATCAACAATCGGGTTGAAAACTGAAATTTGATATATATGTTGACAGAAAAATGTGTCTGAATTACTGACAGAAATAGGTTTTATGACTCTTAATTTTGCTTAAACTCTTAAATAACCTCCAAACATTCTAATTTCATGCCCATTACACTGGAATTGACCAAATATATGGCTTTTCTTCTGAAATATATCCACCTCTGATATTTTACTTACTGTTACAAATTTACCAAAATGAATGAATATAGAACAAAACTGAATAAACAAAATAATGCACTGGAAATGTAACTGTTTAATTAATAGGAAATGATTGATTACATAACATGATTAGAATACATGTTGATAATTTTACGATTACTTGCCTATGAATAATTTATTAACAAAACCCTTATTCTGTACCATTATAAAGACATAATCTTTCATATCCAAGCTTACAACACTGTAATATTTTTAATCAACACATAATATATACGAAGCAGCAACAAAAAAATGAGATTTTTCCTCACTTTCAGTTTCACTGATCTGTTTCTCTCATTTTTTTATAATTTCAATATGGCACGAAAAAGAGACATGATAACGAAGCTTTTCGACCTGCACTCATCAGGTTATCAGGCAGGTCGAAAAGCTTCGTTATCATGTCTCTTTTTCGTGCCATATTGAAATTTTGTAGTACCAAGAAATTATTTTTTATAATTCTTAATATTTATTAAAGGAGAATGAAGGTCAAAACATTGTAATCAAGGGTTTACAAACTAAAATTGTACTTGTTTGAATGATCCAAACATGTCACAAATCTGATGTACCATATTTGAGTAAATTCAATCTTAAAACATGGACTTGCGACGATCTGGCACGGACCTGTTTACAGATAATTGTATGCATACCTTTTTGACAAAGGTTGCTAATGACAACTCCATAGCTTGCATACCAGAGCATGCCCAACGTAGCAACAACTAATGTATGCAAGCTGGATTTCAAGTGTATTTATATTAGTAGGTGAATGGAATAACTCATCACTAGGTCCTCGGAGAAAAAAACATCCATACACACTATGAACACGATGACAAAGAAAGCGGACAAAATATACAGCTCCTCATTGTACTCTCCACAATTGTTCTGGTAACAAAAGAACATCCCTTCATTGCTATTGTATAAAATAAGTAGAACAGGTGAATATGCATGTGACACCTGTTCTACATACTTTTACATAATAGCAGTGGAGGGATGTTCTATTGTCTACCAGAGTAAGTGTGGGAGGTACAATGAGGAGCTGTATATTTTGTCCGCTTCTTTGTTCGCCATGTTCATAGTGACATTTGAAACATTAAGAAACGGGTCTATTTGATAATCTAAAGATCAGTGTAAAATTAATTGTATTGTTGTTATCACTATTTTTATTTCATTTTAAATACGTAAATTACAGTTTTTCAATATTTTTAGATACAGATCTGCTTTAAATTATATTTTGTACACGTTTTGTAGAGACATCATTTTGAATGATAGCTATGAATGGTAACAGCCAATCACACACTATAGCGCAATTTCGTCACTTTCCGCATAACATGGCGGCGCCCATGTCCGTGCCAGATCGTCGCAAGTCCATGTTTTAAGATTGAATTTACTCAAATATGGTACATCATATTTGTAACATGTTTGGATAATTCAAACAAGTACAATTTTAGTTTGTAAACGCTTGATTACAATGTTTTGACCTTCATTCTCCTTTAAACCAACTTAATATCAGGGTGGACTTCCTCTTTAGTCAAACCCAGACTGATAAAGCATAGAGAAACCCTCCAAATATTTGAAAGTGAACAGAATATGCCAAAACTTGTACCTACCAATTTCATTGGCTTTATTTATTCCATATGCTGTCATCTGTGCTAGTCTCCTCATAAATCTAGATTCTGCCAGCTTTTTAGAAAATATAGAATAATTTTTTTTTAAGTCGGGGAGTTCAGCTCACATTCTACCACGTATAAGGCACCATCTCATTGGATATTTTTAATGTGAAGTGGTAGACTTTGTCATTCATTTAAAAAATATATAAAATACTGCATACTTTAAAAAGGACTGACCCTATTTGGCAAAAATATTAACATCACAGACTAAAAATGAATAATACAAAAATAAAATTGTACTTAAACCCTGTAAATACCATGTGCAAATATACGGTATACCACATGAAATAAAGTCTATGGTATTTGGTTTTTGGTATGTCAAACTGGTTCAACATGGTATGGTTTTCAGGTTTCTGTAAAGGATAACACACGAGTAACTGTCCGTTCGTGTGTGAGAATGGGCTGAGGGCGTAGCCCGAAGCCCATTCTCACCCACGAACGGACAGTTACGAGTTGTGTTATATGATTTAACACCCAGCTCTGACGTCTGTCTATTGTTCTTTCACTACATTATTTTCCACGAATGGAGTGATAACATGTGTTTATTAGTAACCACATACTGTATTGTTGGAAATTCAAGCGTAACAGTGTTATGCACCACGACAACAATGATCACATTCCAAACACAGTACATTTGAATTTAATCACTGCTGCATTATACACTTGACCAGCGATTAACAATAACACGCCATTCGTACAAAATAGTTAAATAATACAATCAAATGTGAATGGGTTGCATGCATCACGGATCAACTGTTTCATTCATTCTCTCATTGGTCAGCGATCAGTTACGTTGTCAAAATTTTAATCAAGATGTTCAGCGACAGTGAAAGCGAACTGTTCCAAACGCAAAATACATTCTGGGACTCTGAAATCGATGTTAGTTCAGATGCTATCGTTGAATATATCTTAAATATGGAGGAGTCAAAGCCATCAACATTAGGTTCCTTTCAACATATACAACATGACGCTGAAATGAGACATAGGTATGTGTTACTTTTATTTATTTTTTTTATTATGTTCCATTTGATCCATTCGTAGAAAACAATGTTGGGCATGAAAAGGAGAGTACATAATAGCTTAAAAAATTAATACTACAAATTATAGTAAAATAATGTTTGCATGAACATTAAGGCGACTGAGCCAATAACACAAATGTTTATTAAGTTGTACCACATTAATGACTCCTTTATTAGACCATTTCACAAATGGTTCAAATTTATGGATATTTCTACCAGAAAACCTAGTGACAAGCAATGTCCTTCAGCTGTTCAAAGTTATTGTGTTTCTTTTATTTATTGTGCATACATTAGTTGTTGCTATATCAGGCAAGCTTTGCCCAGACCTCGGGCAAGCCATGATCTGAATACATTTGTTAAATTGTCTATTGAGTCGATAACCAAGATAAGATTAAAGTTTCAACTAACTTGAATTACGATTTGTCAGCCATCTATGATTATAATAGTGTTAAAATTGTATTATTTTTTTAGCTATATGTACTCTCCTTTTCATGCCCAACATTGTTTTCTACGAATGGAGCGATGATATTCATACTCGTACTACTCAGTATAACAATTGTTGTTAATGGCGTGTTATTAGCATCATTCCATTTGCGGAAAACAATGAATGTACTCTCCTTTTTATGCACTACATTGTTTTGTACGAATGGAGCGCTGATAATCACAACAATTGTTGTGAAAGGCGTGTTATTACCGATATCACTCCATTCGTTGAAAATAATGTCGTGAAAGTAAAATAGACAGACGTCAGAGCTGGGTGTTAAGCATGTATAAAGAACCAAGAAAGTAAGAAGAACAGAACAAAGTAGATTTGCTTACCGAATCTACCAACTGAGGATGATTGGCGAGATACCTGAAAAAAAGAGAGTTGAGAGCAAAAGGAGAGAATATACTGTGAAACTTGCATAAATACAATTACAGCTATACAATTATCGTCCCGCTATACATGCAACTCACCAGACTAGACATTATTGACTTGTTCAACGTATTATCCTCATATTTTTTTAATGTTGACTCTATATAGAAAGCTAATTTGTATAGCAATCTAAACCTAAATTGAAAATCTTTCCTTTCTGAGGAGTTTAGGCTGAAAAAATATGCTGATTGTAGTACGTATAATTCTGTATGTTTATGACCACATATGACTACATGTTCATAACTTGTGTAATTTTGTTTATTTATATGAATGTTATGTACTTTTGTAAGCCAACAAAGCAAATTTCCTTAATTGGACGAATAAAAATTATCTATCTATCTAAATACATGTATATTCAGTTGTAAAATTACACATATCTTTAATACTCAATTGTCTTTCTTATATGAAACTCACTATTTTACAAGACACATGTTTTCTTCTCGTCTTTAAAATTACAGTCATTGATTTATATAGAGGATTCGTCTGATTTGTTTCCATGATTAGGTTAAATCCTACCCTAACAGTAATAGCAAACTGCTTTAATTCAATTTTAAGGGCTATTCAATCCATTAACTCACTAACCTCGCATATGTGTGAGTGACTCAATCCCAAAACATTGAATTATTCCACAGTAAAACAATCTCCCTACCTGCATGCATGACACATACGAATATCACTTGAAGCTTGTAGAGACTAGCGACATTGCCCACCTTCGCCTCCCCCACCCAAAAAAAAATAAAAAATAAAAAAATGATTAAAAAAAATAAATGAATAAATATATTTATAAAAATAGGCCACTGGTGGGCTACCAACCTATTCAATTTCAAGATTCCTCACAAAATGTTCACATTTGGTCAATTTTCAGACAAAATAAGGGCCTTTCATAAAATAGGATATGATGGAGAGATTTATGTCTGCACACCTAACATTTTGAGCTGAAAATGAAAGAAAATTTCTTTGATATTCTTCTCAAGTTTAATTTCATATTATTCCTGATACTCTAACTATTAAGTTTGTAAAAAATCTCTTCAAAATAAGAGCAAGAACAATACCATTTTCACAAGAAACGGCGGCTGTGTCATTTCAACAATGAAAAAAAACAATGGTGCCCTTGTCTGCGTTTTTGCATGAATACTTATCGCTATGATAAAGATGAAAAGTTTGCGTTCGTTACTGGTTTTGTAATATCGGAATCGCGCAGTCACATGTGTGCGTGGGCGCAGACTTGGGCGCTCTAGCCACACACTTCTGTGTAACCTGCCCTGACTCACTGCCTTTAGCTGATAGTGCAGTTAGTATGCATGCCCGATATGCATATTTAATTTGTGTTTTAAGTCAAGACAATGGAGGTTTAAAGACAAAGAAGTCACCGTACTGCGAGCCCAAGAAACAGCTTCTGACACTTTGAGTTGTGAGAAAATGGGGAGGCTACGCATTCAATCTCAGGCTGAGCATTTCGGAACTACAACTTGGACAATTGGGGGGCCTCATTTCAACATATGTTTACTGTTCACGAAAGCGCCAAAGACACATCTAGAATCTATATTTGGAGAAATTTTCTTTTCCAGTCGTCAAAGCATTACTTTACGTAAAGACTAATTGGTCAAAATTAAAACTAAAACAAATAAAAAGGGATGAAGACAAATACCTTTACGAGCCCGGCCCGTAAAGGTATGGCTAGTGTTCCCAAGTCTGCGCAGTGCCCTTGTCTACGCATATGCATAACTGCGCGATTCTAATCAAACAAAACATGCAACAAACAAAAACTTATATTTATCAATCATACTCAGTCATAGTCGGCTTAGCGAGTATTCATGCAAAAAACAAGTTAAATTAACTTAAAATATTGAAAAACCGTCTTATTTCAAACACTTTTTTCACAAGTTTCAAAAGGTTGTCTTTCACATCAAAACTCCGGAACTGAGTGTATAATGAATGAGTGCAGAGACATGGGCACCATTGCATTTTCAATGTTGAAATGACCAGAGGCAGATGACATGGCTAATATAATAATACTCAGTCTAAGTCTAACGTCTTCTAAGTTCTAACTCTAACATGTCTAAACAGTCAGACCGCAGGTCGTATGCAAATGAGCAAAAATCGCGCATTTTATTTCCAGTGCCCGAAATGGACTCTCTCCCTGCACCCAGTCAGCTGTATCGCATGGTCATCTTTAATTTAAAGTTATGTTCTTCAATAAATATTAATGCTGTGCTCATTAGACTTTCTGCAAAAATAAATGAATAGTTTACCAACACACGGATATTTTGTTTCAGTCAGAATTTTAGAAATAAGTTGTTTAAAATAACTATTGAAATACAAAAGCCTTTTTTTCACAAGATTTCAAGTTGTTAAAAGACATATAAAAAGTATATGAGCCGCCATCAAGACACATATGTATGGAAGCGCTGGAATCTCATCTTTTTCATCGTTACATTCAAAACATCCATAAATTTATGACAGAGTCAGGATCCAGCAATATTCAGCCGCAGATTATCCGTTGTCAAGACCATGGTCAAGACCATAGAATCTTAGCCCTGTGATTGGCAAGCGAGCCATCTGTAACCAAGTGCGCGTTGAATGAAACAATGCGCAACCTGTTGCTTCATCCTTGCGCAAACATGCGCATAGCTGTTGCCTGGCTGTGAGAAAACATCTTGCGTGGTGGTAACCAATCGGAATGCTGGAATTGACTTTTTTAAAGACAAAGTGTGTACATTGGTTACATATTGCTGGATCCTGACCCTGTCATGAAGTGCACATGAATGTTATTTCAATCTTCGGAAAGTACAGAATATGCCCTTTACGCTCATGTCAAATTTGCCCTGGCTCACAATAAAACTATGGTAGTTTTGGCCAGATTTATATTTCATTTCATTTCCATTTTTTGTCATTAAAGGAACACCATTTTTTACCAATTTCGTCTTCTATTTTCAACACAATAAAAGCATGTCACAAATCTCTGATCCCTCTTCTTTTATTTGATGTATAACTCATGACAATTGGTGAATGATAAGTAGTCTATTCAATAGTTTGCAAATGAGATGTTCCTGGCTGTTCTTGCTCATTATTTATGTATTCATACTAAGCTAGTCAGGCAGAACTGGAAATAAAATAGCGCGCTTTTAGGGGACCTGCGGATTGGCTGTAAAGTTAGAATATCATTGACTCTACTATAAAATTAAGCATTGTCCATTGAGAGGAATATTAAAGAAATTCTTGTTCATTTTCAGGTCAAATCTTAGCCTTAGCCTAGCCCTAGATCATTTAGATGCGCAGACGTACTAGTGAGTAGGCCTAGTGGGGACTAGTGCCTGGAGTATATAGCTCAAGCGAGCTCCACCTCCACCCCGCCGACGACGGAGGTCCGGAGGATTGGCGGAGGCGGAGCTCCCTGAAGTTAGGCCGTAGAGCTACTACTAGCTAGAGGCTCTCTAACAGTTAGAGCTAGATGCATGCAGATACCGTAGTCCGTACGTCGTAATAGCGCGCGCTGCACTCATCACACGGACATGTGCAAGGTACTCTTTTATTTACTCACAAAAAAATTCAAATACATCACCAAACCATCGACAAAAGATAATATAAGAAATGAGCTTTAAAAGTCATGATCAGACTCACTTTAAAATTATTCTTAGCACCATTTTTCAGTCATTGTTGTGTCCCGTGAAAACGATCCCACTGAGTTCTGTCTCATTACTTTCTACTTACGGTATCCTCGAAAAATATCAGTCCTAATCATGATCCAACGACCTAAATTATATGGTCCGGAAAAAAAATCATAAGAAAAAACACATAAGAAAGAGAAGAGGATAGATTGAAGAAGAGACAAGCAAAATACATAAGGAAAGAGAAGAGGGTAGATTAAAAGAAAAACAAAGACAATTTCATGAGAAAAGAGAAATACGTGTACAGTATTGTCTGTATATATAAAGAAATAAATATCCTCTGCTCTTTCCTCATTGAATTTCTTTGATCCTCTTCTCTCTCCTTATGTATTTTTTTCTTTTTTCCTTTGACTCTCCCTATTTATTTCTTTGTTTTTCCTATAATCTATCCTCTTCTCTCTCCTTATGTATTTCTTTTTTGTCCTTTAACCCTTTAATCCATATCCTCTAATCTGTATTTTTTCCCCTTTTGACTCTCCCGTTATGTATTTGTTTGTTTTTCCTTTAATTTATCCTGTTCAGGCTGTTCTCTCTCATTATGTATATTTCTTTGTTTTTCCTTTAATCGATCTTCTTCACGCTCCTTATGTATTAAAGTAAAAACAAAGAAATGCATAGGAAAAGAGAAGAGGTAAGATTAAATGAAAAACAAAGAAATACACATCGGAAAAATACCAGAAAAACCGTATAGAAAATACGGGGTAACCTCGCTAGTCATAAGGACCGCTATTCATAAGGACCGCTATCCATAACGCGTGACTAAATGAATATCGTTTTTTTAATGAATAGCTGTCCTTATGAATAGCGAGCAAACCATAGACAAATTACCTCGCTATTCGTATTAAAGGACCTCCGTTCGTAACAGTGGCGGATCCAGGATTGAGTAACAGGGGGGGGGGGGGGGGGGGCACACAAATAAAGGTTTGTCAACTTTTGGAAAAGGTAGACCCGTATTTTTTTGGTCTCGCCAGCTTCTCGAAAATTCGCAGTGGGGGGGGGGGGGGTTATGGGGGTCCAGTTTCCCTCCATAATTCCCTGACAAGCAAAAAAAAAACATAAATAAAAAAAAAAAAAATATATATATATATATACACTCTTAAAATGGTTGGTCATTTTTTTAACCAATTAACGTTGGGTCGTATGCTGTCCATTACACATTTGGGCACTTATTGCCCAAACTGTGTTGGTCAATCAGAATTACCCCTAACTTTGGGTAAGTGAAAATTACCCAACATGTGTTGTTTCTCATTGACCGATAATTGCCCAGGGACTAATTGTGAAATACGTCAGCACACATTATTGGGCGACGATTAACACACATGTGGTTAAGTTTGCCCAAGATTATAAAGAATTTACCAAATGTAAAGGTAAATTTTGCCCAACAACAATTTGACCACAACTGTTGGTAAGAATATAACCAATAGTTGAGCAACATTTGCTTTACACAAATTGGTCACTTGATCTTGACCATGTTTGGGCATGATTTGCGCAGTTTTGGGAAAAACTCTAACCAACAATGTGTTGCCCAACAAAATTTACCCAATTTTTTAAGAGTGCCCCCTGCCCCCCCCCCCCCCCTGGATCCGCCACTGCATAAGGACCACTATTCATAACTATTCATAAGGACCGCTATTCATAACACGTGTTAAATGAATTATAGCGGTTTTCTACGGGCGAGCGGACCCGGAAAATATACCTATCTCTAAAATGTATGACTAATGCTAACCATTATAGTGCATGCGTTCTCAACATCACCTTCTAGCCAATGTCTCTCCTTTGTGAATTCGGGCCAAATTTGAGTCTATATCCTCCTTTCTTTTATTAAAATTTTTATTCTGTTTTTTTGTCTTTTGATCTATCCCCTTCTCTTTATATGTTTCTTTGTTTTCACTTTTCTATATCCTCTTCTCTTTCTTTATTATATTTCTTTGTTTTTCCAATGCCGCGTATAGTATACACGATCTGATCCGTTCCATATAGCCTATGATGTCGCTCGCTCTGGATCCTGAGTGCTTTGAAATATATACGGACCTAAAATAAAGGTTGTCAGTTCCAAACACCTTGTTGCTGCTGCAATAGCCTACACAATGGGGGAGGGGGCAAGGGGCAGACTGCCCCCTGACAACTTTTGACCAAAAAAAAATAAGGGGGATTTTGATAGACAAGTATATATTGTGCCCCCCCCTTTCTGATTTATTTTTTGCTTGTCAGAGAATATGAAGGGAAACTGGATCCCATAAAATCTGTTACCCCCCCCCCCCCCCCCCCTCCCACTGAGCGACTTTTGGAGGGCTGGCGAAAAAAAGTTCTTCGAGGGCGAAGTTGTTTTTACTTTATACCCTGAACATAGTTTGGCTATTTTTTCTTTTAAAAAATCTAAAATTCCTTCGGTTTTCGCGTAATACTGACCTGTGGCAGGCGACACCTAGTTTGGTCAAAAGCATAGTCCCGGTATACTGTCCCTGTGTATAGTCTATTCAACTTATTGAGCCTTTATTAAGACTTTTCAGAGTCTCAAGTTACATGTAAGTCACATTTAAAATAATTTTAAGTTAGAACAATAATCATTCTGAAAATCCATGTTTTCACGTGTCTCTCTGATCAGAAACAGGCATAGGCTAATCCCGGGGATTTATAGTATAACTTATTGAAAAAGATTCAAGAAATTCTTGATATCAAGAATTCATTTATTCAAATCAAGAATTCATTTCTTGATATCAAGAAATGATTTCTTCATATCAAGAATTAATTTCTTGATATCAATTAATCGAATTCTTGATATCAAGAATTCATTTCTTGATATCAGGAATTCATCTTCATTTCGAACGCAAAAGATGTGCAGAAAGTCATTTTGATTTCATGCTCAAAAGCTGTTCAGGAATTCATAGTTTATCGAGCTCGAATGTTGTGCAAGAATTCACAGTTCATTTTCAGCTCAACTTTTGCGTTCGAAATGGACTGTGAATTCCTGCACAACTTTTATGCTGAAAATGAACTGAATTCTTGCACAAATTTCAAGCTCGAAATAAGAATTAATTTCTGCACAACTTTTGCGCTCGAAATGAAGAGTGAATTTCGGCACATTTTGTGCTCGAAATCAGGATTAATTCTTGCACAACTTTTGAGCTAATCACGTACAGGTGGCGACAATTTTTTTCGTCAGACCTCCAAAATTCGCTCAGGAGGGGGTGGTTATGGGGGTCCCTGCATAATTCTTTGACAAGCAAAAAAAGGTTTTCATTCTAAAAGGGGTGGGGCACAATCGACAAAAGGGCGGATAGTACATGATCAAAATGCATACTTTCCTTCCAAAAAGGGGGGTTGGGAGGGCACGGACCGGAAGAACCCCCCCCCCCCCGATCCGCCAATGCACATGTTGTAAATACTTCTTGGTAAAAAATAACTTTACCCGACTTTTTTATTTATTCACTTGATTTTTGTGACATATACGGTACGGTGATTAATCATAGAAACAGCTAGCGCCCGTGGATGTCCACGGGCTGCCCACCACTCCATACATACGCAACCCTTACACACACAATCGCACACATACATTACCTAGATGACTTGTATAAGGCAATCTTGCCTGTTTTGATGGCTAACTGCTTTTCTTCCTCTATAAAATCCATAATTTTTTTCTGCATTTTTGCAGCATGAAACATTGTAGTTGGACCAAAAAATATTTAGATTTATATAAAAATTCGAGAAATCCACTTGTTGGAATTTAACCGCCGGGGTGGCACTCTTCCAATTGGAGGGTATGACATGTGCAATTTCTATTATTTGAAGTAATAGAGTTGAATTCAATCCCAGATTTGTAAAATGTGCTAGAGGTATAAAAAATGTGGTCTATATAATTATGGAATATACCTTTATCAAATAAATCTTTGTCAAATAGCATTTTACCATTATTACTATTATTAAATATGAGAGGATTCATTTCATTTCCAGAGTATTTGAATTTACTCATATCCTGCTAGACCCTCAGCATTTCTAAATAAAATGAAGCGGTATTTTCAGTAATACACACCCCACACACACCCCACACACACCCGCACACACATTAACTGCACGGGAGCGCCGCCGCAGAGGCCGAAGGCGCCTTTTTTGGTGGTGCTTGCTGGCCTGGCCTGGCCTGGCCCTAGAGTATAGCAGACACCTCGGTGTCGGATGCATTTATCATTTTTCCCGGTGGAAGCGGGGGGGGGGGGGGGCTCAACTATATTGCTGTACACACGCGCGACCACAGGTTTTCCAAACCACCCCTAAACAAGCTTTATCCATTGGTCAAATTTACACCCTATTCAAGGAATTTCGCGTGCTTTCTTGAAAATTTTACCCCTATACAAGTATAACCTGTAAAACATACCCCTAAACAAGGTCTGCCTCAATTTAAATTAAACATCTCAAACGTACTTGTCAATAGCAATTTCTGATATTAAAAATAGCAATTTATACAGCGTGTGACAACACAAAGTTATTTTTCCATTGGATATCTCCCTTTAGATGCGTGTGTAGAATAACAAAGGATGATACCTACCATGTCTGTTTTTGAAAACATTTTTAATAGAATAATTTATTTAGAAAAAAGAAATATGAACACGATTAAAACATACGTGTAATCTCGTTCCGGATTTATAAAGAGAACGAGTTGTATAGCACAGGGGCCGCGGAACGTCTTGGAAAGTGGAGGGGCTGAGTGGGGGGGGGGGCTGCGTGTATACCACATTTTTGCACTGCCATATACGTTTGCACGTGTTTACTGAAAAAGTGGGGGGAGGGGGCTACAGCCCCCCCCCCCCCCCGGTTCCGCGGTCCCTGTAGCACTGTAAGCTTGCTGTGCATATACACATCGCGATATCGATCTGCGCTGCAGATCTTCTTCGACATGCTGTACTATCTGGCGTATAAGTGACCTGGGCTGGGGATACTACTAGTAGGTGGTAGGTGTAGTAGGTGGTGGTGGTTGTCGGGGGGATGAGCGATTAAAGTTTTCAAAAGAGACTCGTGCAATTCTAGATCGCACAAAATCCCCGGCGAAATCCAGACAACTAAGGGGGAAAAGCAAGGCCGTACGCAGAATTTTTTTCCTGGGGGGGGGGGGGGGGGGGCAAGATGATCGCTTTCAAAGGAACCCATAACTTGAAGTCTAAAACCCGATTTAAATTTCTGCCCCCCTGCCCCCCCCCCCCCCCCCGCTGCGTACGGCCTTGGCGGAAAAGATACTCTAAACGCGTATTAAAAAACTCCACAAACATGCTCTCCCCCCCCCTTTTTTTTGCGTTTTTGACACCCTAAACGCGTCACGCGCGTCACGCAAAAGCCATAGAAAAAGTACCCTTTTCACGCATTCTTTGGTCGCTTGTGTATAGCAATATAGGTGAGTCCCCCCCGCCCCCCCCCCCCCCACCGGTCATTTTTCATGCTCAGTTATAGTTCTAGAGCAGAAAACACCCTTACCCAGGGGAAGGAAAGGTTATATATCAGAAAATATTTTTCTGACAGTACAGTGACTCTTGGCTTAAATTTAAAAAATCAACGTACTCTTTGGCGGTCGGTCCTTAATCGAATATTCTCAAATGTTAAGGAAAAATAAACTTTAAAAATCCACAATTGACGTGTATCCCCCCATGAATATAATCATAATTCTCCACTTAAATGGTAATTTTCTGTAAAATAAGTGAATTTAGTTCATAAATATTGACAAACAAAAAGTGGGTAGAGTTGTCCGGCGAGGCACCCCACCCTGGATAACTCGACCGCGTCGAGCTGTCCAGGGTAGGTGGTCGGAATATCCAGGGCCAGGGTACGGTCGGGATGATCGTTGGTCGGGCTGCGCTAGCTAGCTAAATTTGAAAAAACGGCGCTGCGTGAACCATGTGAACCCAAGCTGCCAAAGATACGTCCGGCAAAATCAAACTTTTTTACTTTTTTCCATGAGTCTAAAACAAATGCCGAATCAATAGTAAGTCATCAAACTAATTTCATGGTAAGAAATTAGAAGGTATGTTGGTGGATCGTGCCTCTTTCCAGATAAACTGCAACAGTTCTGGGAATTCCCCGGACACATGACTGCATGATCAGACATGTCAGAGTCCGACGCTTTGCCTTTGCCGGAGCTTCCCTGGTACTACTAAGTTAGTAGGCTAGTTAGTACCGGTACTACTACTAGGTCGGAACGGACCAGCTGGTGCAGTGGTGAATACACATTCTAGTTTTCTACTACTAGTACTACAGCTAGGCCTACACCTACACTACAGACTAAAGTTTCATACTCACTTATCATGGATCCTGCTGACTGCTGAGACTGTGTATTGTCGTAGAATCAAGTAAGTGGGACCGGTCATCATCAGCATGATCTGATGTCTGATCAGGCATCACATTTGTTCTCAATGTTCTCAACAAGATGTTATCTACAAATCTATTTCATTGTCTCTCCTGTCCTTTTTTTCTCACTTTCTGAGTTTCTCCCGTTTTTTCCCTCTGAAAGTAATTAACAAGCCTTATTTCCCGAGCCTTCCCAGTCATGCCAGTGCGGCATTAACACTTTCATCAGGCTCAGGCGCGGCCCTCAGCCGGCCTGCGGGGCAGCGCGGCTAGCTATCGCGCTCGCTGCTTGCAGTTAAGTTTGAGCGACAAACGGGGTCGACATAAATCTCCTAATGATAGTAGATTGGAGGTATTACGGCTCAGACCGGACACATGAGAGACTAGACCGAAAATTCTGTCTCTCGTTCGTTAGCTCTTCACTAAGACAGAAACGCTCCATTCACTCGCCTGTGCAAACCGAATACACATTGACTTACACACTATACAGTTTGAATGCAGCGTTAGATTTTCAAACCGAGAACAACTTGGACCCTGAATTACCTGAAAAAGGAGCATGAAAAGGAATAAAAAAATAAAATTGGTAAGTTGAACATGTTCGTTTAAGTATAGAGCCTAGCCGCCCTAGGCCTAATCTATTTAATTTACACAAATATTTTTAAAATGTGAATAATACGATTTTGAAAAACGACATGCCTACTGTCAAGCGGCTGACAGTGAGTTTGCACAGGCGAGTGAATGGAGCGTTTCTGTCTCTAAGTGAAGGGCCGACCCTATCCAAATAAGAGGCTAACGAACGAGAGACAGAAAATTTCGGTCTAATGAGAGACATAACAGAGATTTGTGGATAGTATTTGTTTCTTCTCTCTCTTTATCTACTTTGACTGTCACAAATTCACTATTTAGTGCAAGAGAATTCCTGGTTAGCATGGTTAGAAGTCACTTTATTCTGTCCATGACCCAACAACTCAACACCAGTTGGCGCTATAACACATTGTACTTGTAACACCTTTCCTTTTAAAACAACCAAAAGAATTGCTTTTTTAAACACATGCAATTCTGTGATAACAACATCAGGATAGCCATTCACATATAACTCTGCATTATATAACTTTCATTCAAAGACCTGTCCAGGCTTACTGATAACTGTGAGTGATATGTGGATTCACAAAGTAGCATACAATGTGTTAACATAATTCCGGGCTTAATAAATCTCATCAGATACCAACTGTCATGTTTGGGTTCATTTATCTTTCTTAACCATCCTTTTCAATGGATATTGAATACCCTCTGCTTTGATGCATGCATCACTTCCATACAGGCTAAGCCTTCTTGGGTTTTGCACAATTTCCACATTACTTGGAACATGTTTCCTAGGAAGAATATTTACAGTTGCTCCACAATCTACTTGCATCTCAATTTTCTTCCCTCTAATAAGAAACTTCCCCATATTTTTCTTCTTATAATGAACATCTCTATCAGTCTCAACAGACATAACACTTTCATCTGAGTCAGTGTCTTTACTACTACTCTGTAATGCTTTCACACTGTCCCTGTGTTTTCTCCCTCTGTTTTGCTTACTACCAGCACTACACTTTCTAGCAAAATGATTCTTCTGATGGCACTTGTTACACGATTTGCCATATGCTGGACATTTTTCTTTCTGCCTGGCATGTGAACGACCACAAAACTTGCACTCCAAAATCATGTCACTCTTCTGTTGTGACTTATACTTGTTGCTATTCTGGGACTTAGAACGAAACTTGTCAACCCTTGCAACACTCTCACCAGCCATGGCTTGTGACTGTGCCATTGAGGCTTCATGAGCACGACATATGTCTTTAGAAACACAACTGCAATGTAAGGTTCTGTTCTTGTAGCAACCTTTTTCGCACAGAATCATCAATGAGACCTACTACAATTCTGTCCTTGATGAAATCATCAACAAACTTCTCGTATTCACATGTGCTTGCCAAGCTACGGAGCCGTACATAATACTGTAACGCTCATATGTTAAATTAGTTCTACCACTGCAGTATTCCTTCCAAAGCTTCAGAATAATATGGAAATCTTTCTTTTCATTCTCATCCTTGAATGGTAGACCATTGTGGACTTTGACTGCTTCTTGACCAATAGATGTCAAAAAATGTGCTATTCTAAACCGGTCATTTTCATTCTCTAGCCCGGTTATTATCTCATAGTTCTGCCAAACTTGATAAAACACTTCCCAATTTTCTTTCATATCACCCTGTAGCGATAAAGGACGTGGAAGTGGGACATTGCCTCTCGTTACTCTCGATGGAGGGCTGGGATTCCCTCCCTGAGACCTATCCTGGTCTGTCATGACTCGTACTCAAATGTAACAAGTAAACACACAATGTACTAGACCATTTAAGGGCTGTCTATCAAAACAAAATCTTTTGTATGGACTGCGTCTTAATATCCATTAAGTACTATACAGAAAACTGGACTGTGTCATGAAATGTACTAACCATGCTAACTGACTAAACTGATCACTTCAAACTCAAAAAATTGCTACTCAACCAACAACAAGCACTACGATAAACCTTGTTTCGTTTTCACAATGATAATAATCGAACACAGTTAGGCATACTACTGCAAACAATATTCACAAAGTCCACAGTCCAGTCCTGCAACTCTATCGAAGTCGCATTCGACGAAACCGATTCTCCATACCGATGTCGAGCGACCCGACACGCACGACAGTCATTACATCGCACAAACACATACGCGAAAACACCGGGATGGGACTACGCGCATCGAAGTTCGGACAAGACGAAACCGCGTCGATGGCCCATGATGGTGATCGCGAAAACCACGCGAAAGAGTTCACTTTCGACAGAATTCACAGTCCAATTCGAAGAGCAAGATTCCCACTTCTGACACCATGTTTCTTCTCTCTCTTTATCTACTTTGACTGTCACAAATTCACTATTTAGTGCAAGAGAATTCCTGGTTAGAAGTCACTTTATTCTGTCCATGACCCAACAACTCAACACCAGTTGGCGCTATAACACATTGTACTTGTAACAGTATTGCTATTATTCTAGAAGCCATAAAATGAGAACAAAACGTGATATTGATAAGCGATCTTACCCATACAGTTAGTACCGATCTGACATAATACACTTAATTAAATTTAAACAAGTAGCGTTCCTTAAATTGTCTATTTCTTCCCTGCCGATGGTGGTGCCCTCTATGTGACGGAGGAAGGACATATCCAGAGGTGTCCCTGGCGGGACCTTACGCATTTTTACGAAAGGACGTCTTTGAGAAACGGTTAGGTACCTAAAGCTATGCCGATCGGGACCACTCATAGCTACATTCCTATACTTCGTGTGTAGAATCTAGGCAGTCATACGGCTCAACTTTTTCAAACACCACTGCACAAAAGTCACCAACATTCACTCAAAATCGGCATTTAATTTACAAAAACCGACCCCAATATATCCAAGAAATACAATAAATTCAACTCACCGATGTTGGAAAAGATGATTCCAAAAATGAAATCCGTAATTTACTGTCGATTCTCACGAAACGAGCTATCGGAGTCATTGTGTACATTTCCTGGTCGCTGCAGGCGCTGACATCTCCCCAAAAGATTTTTTTTTGTTAAAAATTCGGTCCCTATCCCGTACACGGAAAAGTCCGGATTTTCTGTGTGCGCGATCGTAGAGAACGATGTGCGCTTGCGATCCCCAGTGCCGTTCTCTATGTACGGCACTGGTGATCCCGAGTTTCTTGGTGGACAAAAATTTTATTGGCTGATTTAAGTCTAAGACATCGGTGGTATGTAAACAACACGCGATCGCGAAACAAATCGGCGGGGATTTCTTCGGTTTTGAGCATGATTTTGACTTTGGATTTTGCTGGAAATATGGAAAGTTCTTCCTAACGACCATTTGATGTAGGAGTGAGATTTTTAACGGCTGAATTTGAAAGCAAGGTATTTAAAATATTTATCTTATTTTCCCCCCATACCTTCTGTACATGCGACAGAAAATACCAACTATTTTACAGTAATGTAGCCATCGGGACCATCCCACAAAGGACATCTTAATGAGACGGGGCCCTGTATCTAATTTACAAATTTTTAGCATTTTTATGCCTCCGCCCACCGAAGGTGGGTGCCGGAGGCATTATGTTTTCGGGTTGTCCGTCCGTCCGTCCGTCCGTCCGTCCGTCCGTCCCACTTCTCGTTACCGCGATATCTGAAGAATCATTTGAGGTAGGAACCTCAAACTTGGTACTAGTATGTATCCCCATACGAAGATGAACTGATTAGATTTTGGGGTAAGTAGGTCAAAGGTCAGAGGTCACAGAGGTCAATTTACATGAAATTACATGAAATTCTTGGTTTTTAGCACCGTTACCGCGATATCTCAAGAACTGTTTGAGGTAAGAACTTCAAACTTGGTACTAGTATGTATCCCTATACGAAGATGAACTGATTAGATTTTGGGATAAGGAGGTCAAAGGTCAGAGGTCACAGAGGTCAATTTACATGAAATTACTGGTTTTTAGCCTCGTTACTGCGATATCTCAAGAACTGTTTGAGGTAAGAACTTCAAACTTGGTACTAGTATGTATCCCCATACGAAGATGAACTGATTAGATTTTGGGATAAGGAGGTCACAGAGGTCAATTTACATGAAATTACATGAAATTCTTGGTTTTTAGCACCGTTACCGCGATTTCTGAAGAACTATTTGAGGTAAGAACTTCAAACTTGGTACCAGTATGTATCCCCATAGAAAGAGGAACTGATTAGATTTTGGGGTAGGTAGGTCAAAGTTCAAAGGTCACAGAGGTCAATTTACATGAAATTACATGGAATTACTGGTTTTTAGCACCGTTACCGCGATATCACAAGAACTATCTGAGGTGAGAACTTCAAACTTGGTACCAGTATGTATCCCCATAGAAAGATGAACTGATTAGATTTTGGGGTAAGTAGGTCAAAGGTCAGAGGTCACAGAGGTCAATTTACATGAAATTACATGAAATTACTGGTTTTTAGCCTCGTTATCAAATATTTCTAGAACAGTTTGAGCCATCAACTGAATTTAGGCGGAGGCATATAGGAGACGCAGTCGCATTCATCTTGTTTGAATTTTTTATTTCATTCTCGAGTTGACTAGCTACATAGATCTAAAACTTATCCACGACTTCTACTACTAGACCGAGTCACTTATACATGTACAAGCTTATCTGAAGATAACCTTGTACTCCAGACTAGCTTTTACGGGTGAATAGGCTTCAAAAGCTTTTGTGTGTATCAGCAGGCCCTTTTCCAGGCTAGATCATTCATACAGGAGAGGAAAATAATTATTTAAAATTTCACTGAATCCCTATATTTGTGGCAAAGTAAGAGTTGAAGAGTCTCTGAATCAGGTAATGTAGCAAATTTAAGAAAATTAACTCTTGTTTAGAGCAATTTTGTTGTCTGCTTTTGACTGCTGCAACAGTGAATGTTGGACACAGTCCCACATACATGTAGGCAAGGGCCTATGAGTGAGACCGAGTACTATCACTAGTCTAGGGGTGCGTTCAAGCAATTTTTAAAGCTAGAATCACAAACATTGAATTTTGAAACACGATACAAAACGATTTAAAACACGTTTCTTGTGGAAAGCATTCATGCAATTTCACTTCAAAGCTGATTCTCGCTCATATGAAGCTTCGCATTTGCACAGCTATATTGCGCAGTTTGACCCAAGAAGGAAAGGTCAACTTTTCCTTCTTCGTTATTCATTTTCTTATTTTTCTTCTTTCATCTTCTTCTTTTTCAAAAATATTTCATTATGTTACTCATTTTTAGCCTTCTTTCTATCATCCTTTTTTTCTATCGTTCAAATGCATTTTAGTCATGTTAGTTTTCTTTCATCTTCTGTTTCTATATTTCCTCCTGTAAATTCTTTTTCTCGTTCTATCTTTCCATAAGTTATTCTTTGTTTCTTCCTCCTGTCTTCAGTATTTTCTTCCTTTCCTCGTGTTTTCCAGATTTTTCTTCTTTCATGAATTTTGTATTTTTTTATCTTTCTTCCTTTATCCTCTCCTATCTTTCCTAGTGTTATTCTTTGTTTTTATCCTCTTTATCATCTTTTCTTTCTTTTTTTCCTTATGTTTTTTATTCTTTCAATTTTTCATCTTTTCTTTTATCCTTTCCTATGTATCTCTTTATTTTCCTTCTTTCTGTTCTTTTCCTATCTTTTCTTATGTTATTCTCTATTCTTTAGCATTCTTTCATCCTTTCTGTCTTTCCTTATGACTCATGTTATCATTCGTCATTATTCTATCATTTTTTCTTTCTATCTTTCCACATTCTTTTCTTTGTTTTGATCTTTCTTTTCTTTATGTCTTTCTTGTGTACTTTATTTCTATCTTTCTTCATATTATCTTATTGTCTTATCTTCTTTTTCAATCTATCATCTTTTCTTCCTGTCTTTAACATTAATGTTCTTTGCTTTTATCCAGTGTATCATCCTTCTTTTATTATGTTTGTTTTTCTTCTTTCCTTCTGTAATCGTTTCATTCATCCTTTCCTATGTATCTCTTTTTTTCCTTTCCTTCTCTTTCTGTCTATCTCATTTGTTATTCTTGTTTATTTCCTTTCATGTTTTTGTACTTCTTTATGTTTACTTATGTTATTCTTTGATTTTATATTCCTTTCATCTTCTCTTTCTCTCTTTCCTTGTCATTTGTCTTTATTCTTCTATCATTTTTTTTTCTTTCTTCCTTGTTTTGATCTTCTTTTCATTTTTTCTAATTGTTTTTCCTTATGTTATTCTTTGTTTTAATCCTCATCCTCTGTTTGTTTCTTATGTTTTCCTTTATTGTTCTCCTTCTGTCATCTTCTCTCATGTCATAGAAACATGACAGATCTCTATTACAATCATGCAATTTCAGCGAACATGTTTCAAAACGCACCTTTTTGTGTGTATCAGTTTGGCGATCTCAAACACATTTATTTTTACGAGCGACAAAAAATTGCATGAACGCAACAGTGTTCAAAACCGTGATTCTGAGGCAAAAAATGTTCGCATGAACGCAAGCTAAAATAGATCTATCAGGCGCTAATGCAACATTAATATCAATTCAGAATGTGGACAGTGTCAAGTCAAGTCACATGTTAACTCAAGCATGTCAAGTGAATCTGGATCTGGATGTGTATACGATGCAGGGCCCTGCTGGGCATAAACGCATTGGTTGAGAGAGGGCGCGGGGGTGCTCAGAAGGCACTGTCAATGGCCTTTCTGAATATGTTGGTAGATGATGAGTTCACGATGCTGTCACTCAGGTGGTTCCACTCAATGATGGTAGATGGAAAGTACGAGTGCCTGTATTGTTCAGTTTGTGCTCTGATGGCGTTGTAGCACTTGCTGTTGTTTGTCACTTGTCTATCTGTGATATTTGTAGCATTACAGTTTTCAAATTGTTTTGCACGGATACAGCACTTTGATTTTATGGGTTGAGCAATGTTTTGAATTGGGAGAGCTGGCACCAGCCCCGACCACTTTGAAGAAGAGGGCGAGTTTGAGATTTCGTCTTTGTTCCTTCAGGGTTGGGAGATGGAGCTTGGCGAGCTTGTTGGTATTGAAGCCCTCATCTCTTAACACATATTTCCGGTAATGAAGCATACTGCCTGTCTTTGTACGTTCTCGAGTCTGTTAATGTCCTTCTGCAAGTATTGATCCCAGGATGTGGCACCATAATCGAGAAGGGATCTTACAAGTGCAGTATATGCTGTAAATTGTTTGATGTTTTCAGGAAAGAAATGGAGGTTTATTCATGTACTTTCTATGAAGGAGGGATAAAACCCAGTTGGCCTTTTGTGTTGTCTTGGCAACTTGTTTCTCCCAATCTCCCACTTAAGGTCTTCAGAGATTGTGATTCCTAAGTATCGGGTGTCTTGAACATGTTGTAAAGTGTGGTCGTTCAGTTGATAGAAGTAGGAGGACTTGCTGTAGATGCTCATGGTATAGCACTCCTTTGTATTGAAGCACATGTCCCATCTCTCTGCCCAAGCATTTAGTGCTGTAAGATCGCCTTGCAGGATATGATGATCTTGCTGCTTTCCGATCTGGTGGTAAAGGAGTCAATTGTCTGGGGACAGTCTGTCTTGTAACTTCACAGTATCCGGTAGGTCATTCACGTAGCACAGGAACATGAGGGGTCTGAGTACCGTCCACTGAGGAACGCCTGAATCGACATGGCCATCATGTGAGGTCTCCCTGTCGATGACGACCCTCAGGTGACGCTTTGTTAAGAAGTTCCTGAGCCATGTGTGGATTGAGCCAGGACAAAAGATGCAAGTTTATGCAGGAGTTTCTCATGGGGCACCTTATCGAATGCCTTGGAGAAGTCTAGTTTCACAAGATCTGTTTGTTTCCTCTGGTCGTTTGCTTTGAGTAGGGCTGTTATCAGAAGACGGATTTGAATTGTCTTATCTTACTCGTAAGAGGGTGGTTGCCTTCAACTCACTGTAATCAGTTTTCCTTCCTGCATGAGGGGTGGTACTGCACTCCTTTCATTCCTCTTAGCTTTTATGTAGTTCCAGAAGGGCTTGGTGTTTTTGTTGCTCTCTAGGGAGTGATCATCTGCGGTTGCTGGTTTTTGATGGGATCTTTCCAGCGTCGGAAATACACGGGGGCGACGGGCGATTTCGCCCTCGTCGGCCCCCGAATCGCTCTAATAAATGCTGGAAAACCTGTATTTGGGGGCGACCGTTTTCTCATGAGTAGCCCCCGTTAATGATTCGAAAGAAAATCACTATTATGCTCAAAAAGCAGCTAAATTTTACCTTTTATTTCGTTGTTGACTCAGACTTGGTACATCGCAAATGTATAGCATCGTGAACGCCAGATCAAATGACAGCAATTGTGCAATGCATGTGCATAGCCTAGCCAGATATATAGCAAGATATCGATACGGAAACTAAAGATTGCGCTTTTTTCACGCATACCACACACATTCTAAATCAGGGTTGTATAAATTCATCGAGAGCTTCAAAAAAGTCTTTTTGCGACACCTTTTGGGAAAATTTCCTTTCCGAAACGCATTATCGCTGTTACAACGAGAGGTCTAAAATTACCAACATCCGTGTAATGAGACTATCACTAGATAGATCTATATACACAGAAATTGTCCCTTACAACATTAAGTCAATAGTCACCTCAAAAAATAAATCTGTAAAGCCAAAGCCTGCCTTAAAAATACAGAATTAGTGCCATTTTTTCAAAGCACGCAGTGCTTATAAAGTCGGGTTGTGAAGAACAGAGTCACCGAAAACGTGCTATAAATCAAGAAATCGGTGGATTTATGACGGGGTATTTTTGCACGAGATACTCATCGAGTGAGATGGTATCCGTGAAAAACAAATTGGAAAAAAAAAATCGCAGTGTACATTTGTACGTCCAAGCGGCCAGATATAGGAGTATTAAGTGCGAGAAAAAAAACCCACCAAACACCAAAAATATCTCCGCATTAAATACGCCTAATTACAGTAAATTCCGCTGAAATTGACCTATTCATTGCTTCCTTCAAATTTTGAGAAAAAAAAGAATATTCTGATTTGGGGCGGGGGGGGGGGGGGGGAGGGGGTGAAGTTAAAATTTAAAAAAATCTAAATTTTTAAATTAAATTGGGCATTATGACAAAGTAAACCTGTGCATAAGATAGTATGATTAGTACCAATGTAACAGCAAAAACCTAAATTGATAATCAATCCGCATTATCCATTAAAATGGTAGCCCCAATAATATAAGAAATAGCCCCGTAAAATTAAAAAGTAGCCCCTAAAAAAAAAAAATATTTCCTAGGCTGGATCTTTCATTCTACAATGTCCATCAGTGAGTCCCTTAGTGTAGTCCCTTAGTGTAGTCCATTGGTCTTGTATGTTTGTCCACGCTTCTTTCTTCATTGACTTTCTGGGATACGTCAGCTACTTCCTTTCTCAGGTCATCCCAGTTAGCATGTCTGAACATGAAAATCTTCCTCTGTGGTGTCTTGATGATGTTTGGCTGCATGTCAAAGTCTGTGACAACCATAGCATGATCACTAATTTCTGGGATTCTGTAGGATGATTTGACTTGCGCTGGGTTGTTAGTCAGCACGAGATCGAGTAGCTTGACGTCAAGTCCCGTTGGTTGGCTGTGAACTTGCACTAGACCATGCTCAAGAGTCAGGTCTATCAGTGCTTGCTGGACATCTCTGTCTTGGGCATCTGGACGTACAGAGAGGGTTTGCCAGTCTATGTCTGGGCAATAGACCTGCTTACTAAGTGATTCAAATTTATGGATGTTTCTTTCCTGGGGACCTAGTAACGAGGTATTCCATTAACCTGTTATTAATGAATGAACTACAATACTTGGAATCCAGTTTGCATACATTACTTTTTGCTATGTCTGACAAGCCTCTGGCAAGCTTTCAGGTTGTCAAGAACAACCTTTGTTTCAAAAGTATGCATAAAATTTGAATCACTTAGTAAACAGGTCTATTGAAATCACCTGAGACGACAATGGTTTTATTGTACCTCTACAAGAGTTTCTTACGCGACTCGTCAAAGTCTCGTGATATCTTGGGGTCTGCAATGGGGCATGTAGTAGGCACCAAAGTACGCCTCAGCTGACTTGGATGTTTGGATTTTGGTCCAGTTTATTTCGCATTTAGTGAGCATGTCTGGAAGTTCGTTACACATGATTTCAGTGTTTACTGCAAAAAAAACACCACCAACACAGCTGTCCTGATTAACAGCTTTGTCTCCTGGGGCCGTATTCTGAAAACGGTGTTATCTTTTATGTTAGTAAAACGATGTTAATTGTCATAACAAATCAAAATTAGTACAAGTCATTGGTTAATGATTGCGCAAAGATGGCTGTGCCCGCGTAAAGTTAACAGAGACATCTGCGCAAGCACCAATGATTAGTGTTTATTGCGCGCAATTTCAATTGTTAGACAATTAACACAGTTTTCCTTAACACAAAAGATAACACAGTTTTCAGAATACCGCCCCTGGGTTCAGGCCAGGTTTGATGTCTTGGAGCAATGATTAAGTTCTGCACACAATGCTGGGTTTGACATACTTAAGTGCTTCGTTGAACTCTGCCTTCTTCCCCATCCCTCTAATAATACAGCAGTTTACAGTCAGGAGTCTGAGATTTCCTGCGTTCCCTTGACGGAGGCTGCTCGTGTTTGTGACCATACTTGATGAAGTTAAGGTGTTGCTTGGTCTACTAGATGCAGTCTCGGTGGAGGTGCTGGACAGTCTACTACCATACAAGCCTGAGGTGGTTGAGGCTGATGAGTTTCGGGAGGTAGACCTTGGTCTTATTTCATGGGCTACTGGCAAGAGTTGGGTTGAAGGGCTCATTCCTACCAAGTGTGTCCAGAGAGTCCTCAAGGTTTGAAAGAGGAAAAAAGGTGTTTGTTGTTTCCAGTTCTTAGCTGTGAAAAGTGAAACTATCATGTTTGCACTATTACACTTATGGCGGTGCCATACAACATCAGGCTTCTCTATGTGAGACAACTCTTTTGTGTTGATGCTCTCACATGACTTGTGATGCCCGATTGAGCAGTTCGAGCAGCGTACTGCAACTTATGACCATGTTACTGGTTGCTCACAAACACCAAATGGAAACACATTTCTAGCTCTGGGACCAGAGTTGAGTTGAATGTCACCAGCTAATAGCAGTAAAATAACTAGTACACTCGATCTGCCTTGTGAGTAAGCTGTTTTTCTCGTCAACTGCACTCTGAAGTCTGCATGCCCATGTTGGGAAGGCATGTTAGCATTCTTGTTTATCATCTTTACATTCAAGGTTGATGTGCATATACGAGAATGAATGTAGGCAAACAAGAATGCCAAAAACTGAAATAGGATGCTTGGGTGCATGATGGTAGGCTAACTGCGTTTACTCACGTTCCCGCTAGTCACCATCTTGTATTCCCCTGAGTTTGCATGGTCGGGGGAGGCACACTGCTCATCCCCAAAAAGGCTTAGATTTCCATTTTAACGCTCAATTTACATTCCCGTGCAATAAGTAAGTAATATAAGTGACAGATTTCCCCCAAAATTTTGTCAACTGACCAATGAAATTATTAGATTTCCGTGAAAGTTAAAGTAGAACGTTAATGATTTTAAATATTGGCTTAATACTTATTATTGCATAGATGGCATAAATTAAACAAGGTTATCCAAATTCAACGCTTGGAAACATTTGAAGTAATGATTATTATCAATTATAAAACGGTAAAATACAGCCCCCGATATAGCAGCTGAAGAGCTCCTCGAACGCTGCTGAGATATGTGACGACACACCCTGGACCAGTCCTGTCTAAGCAGACGATGTCCCATAACATCTTACACATTTTTCAGAGCCTATTTTGTCATCTCCTCTTCACTTATTTCTCTTCCTTCACTAGCGTCAGTCTTAATGTTAGTCTGTTGCCTCACTCTTAACTTCGTGTATGGTATTATTTTGATGAAAAATGCAGCGTTAAAAAAATAAAGGAATCAGTCACTTGTAAACAAAATAAGACGCCATTGTATTTTCAGCTGCTTGCACCGGGGCATGTTCGGCGTTTCAAGAGGGAACGAATACCATCCTGCTATTATTCGGAGGGCTTTTCAATTTGAAAGTGGGGTTTATTTCATTGATCATTGACCCTTCTCCTATGTATTTACAATCAAACGGTTTTAGCTATCAGAATCAGTTTCACTTTCCCTTTATAATGGTGTGAAATAAGGTCATGTTTAAATACACCAAACTCTTTATAATTTGATAAATAATTGCATTGCAATTACGTTCATTCATTATAGGACGTCGTCTGCTTAAGCAGGATCGATCCCGAGTGTGACGACATCAAAACATCGCTATATTTCTGGCGAATCCTCGGATATTCCAGATGCTGAGAAGAGCTTTTATTTGTGTTTTTATAACCACCAGATACGCAGTTGACATAAAACTTATACGATTGCCATCTGTAAGCTTCCCAGTTTCTAGTGATACATTAATTGCCATATTTGTGATTTTCTTTGAATATCTACTTTAAGTGAAAAAACAGTAGCTTCCACCAAACACATCCGTCTCCTGTTAGCAGGTTCTTAATTATTGTGTCAGGTGGGCCAGAAATATTCCTGAAATTGTGTTGCAGGCCCACAGAGTATTAAATACAAAGACGTATTAGACTGACATCTCTTACCCGTATAACAACTTTCTGGGATTTTTTTTTTATTAGCTCACCTGAGCCTATGGCTCGAGTGAGCTATTGCGATGGAAATTTGTCCGTCGTCCGTCGTCCGTTAACTTTTTACATTTTCATCTTCTTCTCCAAAACCCATGATCGGAATTCAACCAAACTTGGTAGGAATCATCCTTAGGGGTAGGGGACCCAAAGTTGCTAAAATGGTACATGTGGCCCCCAGGGGGGGCCCAGGGGGAAGGCCCCCAATTGTAAAAGCTATGTAAATTTCAAACATCTTCTTCTCCAGAACCAGGCATAGCTCAGACTTGGTATTTTGTATGGAGATACCTCTATAGATGAAGAATGAATGTTGTTCATGAAATTTCTCTGAGTGGCCCTATAGGGGCCCTGTGGGGGTAACATACTGGAGGGGGGAGGGGGGGGGGTGCTGCCAGGCAAAATGTACATTCTGATCTTCTTCTCCAAAACACATGATCGGAATTCAACCAAACTTGGTAGGAATCATCCTTAGGGGTAGGGGACCCAAAGTTGCTAAAATGGTACATGTGGCCCCCAGGGGGGGCCCAGGGGGAAGGCCCCCAATTGTAAAAGCTATGTAAATTTCAAACATCTTCTTCTCCAGAACCAGGCATAGCTCAGACTTGGTATTTTGTATGGAGATACCTCTATAGATGAAGAATGAATGTTGTTCATGAAATTTCTCTGAGTGGCCCTATAGGGGCCCTGTGGGGGTAACATACTGGAGGGGGGAGGGGGGGGGGGGTGCTGCCAGGCAAAATGTACATTCTGATCTTCTTCTCCAAAACACATGATCGGAATTCAACCAAACTTGGTAGGAATCATCCTTAGGGGTAGGGGACCCAAAGTTGCTAAAATGGTACATGTGGCCCCCAGGGGGGGGGGGCCCAGGGGGAAGGCCCCCAATTGTAAAAGCTATGTAAATTTCAAACATCTTCTTCTCCAGAACCAGGCATAGTTCAGACTTGGTATTTTGTATGGAGATACCTCTATAGATGAAGAATGAATGTTGTTCATGAAATTTCTCTGAGTGGCCCTATAGGGGCCCTGTGGGGGTAACATACTGGTGGGGGGGGGGGGGGGGGCGCTGCCAGGCAAAATGTACATTCTGATCTTCTTCTCCAAAACACATGATCGGAATTCAACCAAACTTGGTAGGAATCATCCTTAGGGGTAGGGGACCCAAAGTTGCTAAAATGGTACATGTGGCCCCCAGGGGGGGGGGGGGGGCCAGGGGAAGGCCCCCAATTGTAAAAGCTATGTAAATTTCAAACATCTTCTTCTCCAGAACCAGGCATAGCTCAGACTTGGTATTTTGTATGGAGATACCTCTATAGATGAAGAATGAATGTTGTTCATGAAATTTCTCTGAGTGGCCCTATAGGGGCCCTGTGGGGGTAACATACTAGAGGGGGGGGGGGGGGTGCTGCCAGGCAAAATGTACATTCTGATCTTCTTCTCCAAAACACATGATCGGAATTCAACCAAACTTGGTAGGAATCATCCTTAGGGGTAGGGGACCCAAAGTTGCTAAAATGGTACATGTGGCCCCCAGGGGGGCCCAGGGGGAAGGCCCCAATTGTAAAAGCTATGTAAATTTCAAACATCTTCTTCTCCAGAACCAGGCATAGCTCAGACTTGGTATTTTGTATGGAGATACCTCTATAGATGAAGAATGAATGTTGTTCATGAAATTTCTCTGAGTGGCCCTATAGGGGCCCTGTGGGGGTAACATACTGGAGGGGGGGGGGGGGTGCTGCCAGGCAAAATGTACATTCTGATCTTCTTCTCCAAAACACATGATCGGAATTCAACCAAACTTGGTAGGAATCATCCTTAGGGGTAGGGGACCCAAAGTTGCTAAAATGGTACATGTGGCCCCCAGGGGGGCCCAGGGGGAAGGCCCCCAATTGTAAAAGCTATGTAAATTTCAAACATCTTCTTCTCCAGAACCAGGCATAGCTCAGACTTGGTATTTTGTATGGAGATACCTCTATAGATGAAGAATGAATGTTGTTCATGAAATTTCTCTGAGTGGCCCTATAGGGGCCCTGTGGGGGTAACATACTGGAGGGGGGGGGGGGTGCTGCCCAGCAAAATGTACATTCTGATCTTCTTCTGCAAAACACATGATCGGAATTCAACCAAACTTGGTAGGAATCATCCTTAGGGGTAGGGGACCCAAAGTTGCTAAAATGGTACATGTGGCCCCCAGGGGGGCCCAGGGGGAGGCCCCCAATTGTAAAAGCTATGTAAATTTCAAACATCTTCTTCTCCAGAACCAGGCATAGCTCATACTTGGTATTGTGTATGGAGATACCTCTATAGATGAAGAATGAATGTTCATGAAATTTCTCTGAGTGGCCCTATAGGGACCCTGTGGGGGTAACATACTGGAGGGGGGGGGGGCGCTGCCAGGCAAAATGTACATTCTGATCTTCTCCAAAACACATGATCGGAATTCAACCAAACTTGGTAGGAATCATCCTTAGGGGTAGGGGACCCAAAGTTGCTAAAATGGTACATGTGGCCCCCAGGGGGCCCAGGGGGAGAGCCCCCAAGTGTAAAAGCTATGTAAATTTCAAACATCTTCTCCAGAACCAGGAATAGCTCAGACTTGGTATTGTGTATGGAGATTTTTTTCTGGGTGGCCCTATAGGGGGTCTGTGGGGGTAACATACTGGAGGGGGGGGGGGGGGGGGTGGGGCAAGTTGTCTGCCATCCATAAACTTTTTACATTTTCAGCTTCTCCAAAACCCATGATTGGAATTTAACCGAACTTGGTAGGAAGCTCAGACTTGGTATTGTGTATAGAGATACCTCTATAGATGTAGAATGAAAGTTCTTCATGTGCTAGAGAGAACATGCACCAGATGTGAATTTATCCACCTCAGGTAAGCGTCGTGCCCCCTGGGGCTTTTATTCAGCAAGCGAGCGAATCTAGCGAGCAAAAATTTTGATACCTTAATCAATACCAATGGTTAGGATGATGTATTATGCATTGAAATATTACATAAAACAAAATCTGTTTTACCAGATATTTTGGCGGGCCGCATGAAATCGTCTCGCGGGCCGCAAGTGGCCCATAGGCTGCACTTTAAGAACAAAACTGTTATTAGTGTTAACATTAAAAAGTAAGTGTTAGTGACAATGGTCATGATTACTTTCTAACACTTGTTAGAAAGTTCTGGGAAAGGTGAAAAATAATTTGTGAGCTTTTTCATTCCTTATGTATCAGTTTGGAAGAACATCATAGAAATCTCCTGAAAAGGATTGCTCTTCAAATGCCCTCATATTCGAAATATGACAAGAAATAGCTGAAGTGTTAGGGCCGAACATTCATGCCACATGTGTGTGCAGTTCCATATACCCAAAATGTTATCGCACGACCAGAACTCGACTTTATCTTTAATCTAACACTAACTTTTTTAGTTAACAGTTAGATTAACTTCAGTGAGTTAAGATTAATGTAGATCTAAATCTGATTTGACTTGATTCAAAACTCATGACTGGCCTTAAGACTTGATTTTTAATTTAAAAAAAAAATGACTTCCGTGATTACGGTACTTAACTAAGTATAATTTTTCTCCATCTTCCAGGCAGATTCCTGTGCAAGTCAAGAAAATGCTGAGCGTGCACCATACAGCGATCAAGTGCTTTCTACATGTACTACTGGTGCTATGTCTGAGCTCATACTCCCTGACCAACAGTGTAGAGCAAGGCTCAGATGACACTAGTCACCATGACGATGCTGGTGGAGGAGGAGGGCATCTTAATCTGAAGGAGGGTACTGTTATGGGAAACTATGAGGCAGGTCAGACACAAGTTATGAATATTCAACGAGACAGCCAGCATCCCAGATATGGAAAGTGCTGGATCAGTGCCTTGGAGGCTGTATCTGTTGGTAAGATTTGTCATCACGCTTTTCTCAATTTACAGGTCTCTCAAAACTTTGTGCCTTGTGATATTCGATGACCAAACATTTGCTACCTTTTCTTTTGGCCCTATTTCCTCAAAGATGTAGGGTTAGGGTTGCAAATTAGGTTGTGTAGCCTATAGGGTTAGGATTATGACTAGTGTTACGAATCTTATGCGTATTAAGATAAGGGGATTTTAAGTATGGACGCACATGCACAGGGCGATTAGCCGATGATTAAAGACAAGATATCAAGGTAATTTTCTAGATTGTTTTGAGTAATTTTGTTAATTTATGTGGTGATTATGATTATTTTGATCTTGGTGTGAGTTATGTTAGCACCCCACATCATGACACTAGGACTAGATATAGTGTTTGGTCTCAAGTTGAAGTTGATAATCTGGTTTGTGTAGGATACTGAATGCAGAGCAATTGTCGCTGTAGCATGTGTCGTAGAACCCAACTGACCTTTAACAAATATTTGTTAAAAGACAGAGTCAACTGACATGGTCCATGCATGAGAAGAAAGCATTACGATTGCCAATTTTCTTTTATTAGACCGATATATTTTACCAGTAGTCATACAATAACTTTAAGCGATATGTTTATGATAACTGGTAACTGATTACTGCTTTTGTTATCAGGCTGTAAAAGACTTACAGATGATGAGCAGAGTCGTATGGCCTTGATGCTGGCCAACTGTCACCTTGCAAAGGCTGGGTTTGACACATACACATGTGATGAGACGATGGACATCAGGGACTGTCTAAACCCTATGAAAGGTGACAGCATCGCTTTCAATGCGTACACTGAGTTCTTCACTCACACTCAGGATATCTGCTTCTTCCTTCAGAGTCAGGTACATGATTACTATTGCTTAATATTAATTGGCAAAGTGAAATACAAAGAAATACAAAGAAAACAAGAGTTTATACCTACTATTCCCAACCAGTGGATGTTTATTCCTCTGCAGGAAGCTTCCTGTGTCATACTGCAAATTTTTGATAATTTCGATTTTAAATACTTTGGAAATACCAAGGATAGTTTTGTAAACTTAGTCTCAAGTCATGGTAAGCCCCAATAATTTCTCTGAGAATTATGTGGTTATAATGAAGGACTGGTTGCTCATATTTGAAAAGGTGCAGACTTCATTCATGTCATACCTTGTGAAATGCGAAATTTCAGATATTGAGAAATCGTCTGATCAGATAAAATGTGATCCTTTTATCTGTCACAAGTATGACAAATCAAGCCAGTTCAATCTGTACTTGATTATATCAGTTGTTTCAGTTATTAAAGGGGAAGTCCACCCTGGTATTAAGTTGCTTTTGAGTAAAAGCAGAAAAATGAAAGAAACAGAGATTCAGGAAAATCCAGTAGAAAATGAAAAGTTATGAATTTGTAATGTTATTGATCTTGAAAACACAAATTAGCAACTCTGTAATGTATTTTTAATCTGCAAATATTACTGAATGAAGAGCAGCTTCAATGTTGTGTGGCCAGAACCACTTTTTAGGTAGAGGTGTTGTAGTCGAATGGTTTAGTCACTTGACTGGGAATGCAAAGGTCGTGGGTTCAAACCCTGGCATGGCACTTGTGCTTTTGAGCAAGGCATTTTATCTACATTGCTCCTCTCCACCCAGGTGTTAAATGGGTACCCGGTAGGATGAGAATGTCATTGTAGTTGGATTAGCATGTGGTGCTTGGAAACAGGCGACTGGCTGGAATGCTCCCCAGAGGAGTGGAGAATATGCACTGTAATGTGAAGAATCGCAATTGAATGCAGTGACCGGGGTAATAATGCTGTAAGCACTTGGTCGGTTACATTGTAACTGGTAAGGCACTTTATAAGAAACAGCTATTATTATCATTATTAAAAGATTGCAAAAATATGTAGAGAGCTGCCTATAATGTTACCCTTTCATGAATAATATGATGTAAATGTCTTCAATTCCTGCAGGTATGGCACCAGCACACAGAGGAGACTGTGGAGAAACTAGCCCAGAGCTCTGAGGATGTGGCTGTTCAGCTGGAGGTGACAGGCAGGCTACAGGAAGATATGATCAAGCAGCAGAATGAAAGCTTGAAGAACCAGAAAGAGATTCTAGCCCAAGAAGCTAGGCTGAATGAAGCATTGAAGAGCTCAACCAACAGTATTCAAGAGGTACAAGATTTCTTTAGTGAAATCTCGTTACATAACTAGGCAAGCATTTCTCAATTATTGGGCTTATGCAAGAAAACAATTATTTCAGTGAATTGTTAACTCTTATTGCAACCTTTGCAAGGGATATTTTTGCATAGATATTTTGAGTCATAGGAGGAATTTGGAAAAGATAATTGTACTTGCTATAGGTAGGCATTGATATGAACTGGAAAGATGCGGCCCGGATGAGAATTTGAAGATGCAAATTTTCCCCACACATGAAAAAAGCAAGCCTAAAATGATGGCATATATACACTATACATGTATTAAGCAATCTCAGTAATGTCTTGATTTGCCTAAGGAATCTGGGGTTCTCTCAATCTTATTAATTAATTTTTGTAAATAAATGATTGAGTTCCCATTAGATAATAATCACAACATCAAAGCTGAAAATGTAAAACATTCCTTGGGGTCCCATCACAAAATACCAATAGGTCTGAAAATGCTGTATTTTCCCCCTACATCTGGAGAATTAAAGATGTGTTAAAGATATTTCTTTAAATATGCTTAAGATATTCTGGAAATGTGGTGAGAGCAAATTTTTCATGTTAAAAACAGGTGTTTGCAGAAATGAAGAGCAGCACTCTTGAGCAGAAAGCCCTGTTTGCGGAAACGTTTGACCGAGTGGCGCGGGTCCAGAGGCTGATGCTTGGAGAGTTTACATGGTTCAACTCAGTGATATACTACGTAGTAGTGATCCTCCTAGTGTACCTGGTGACATCAACACCTCGTACTGCCTCTGCAAGGTTCTCACTCTTTCTGCTGCTCTTGGTGAATTGGTTCATGGAGTGGGTCATGTTTCGCATCATGGATTCCACTGACCAGGTATTTTTGAACGAGTAAACCAGAATGACTGAAATCATGACGATTATTTATGTTTAGACATTGATACTGTCACATGTAAATACCTTTTGGATGTGTTATAGAACTAATTCGTAGTGAAAGGAATGTTTTCAAGTCCTGTAGCCCACAGATGTTAAAGATATGGAGAGATTACAGGAGAAACATTGAACTTGATCCTAACTGATATGACATGTATCTAGGCAATTTAGCCTGTGTTTCATCAGAAAGAGCAACCACATACAGCTTTTATGAGCCATTTACGTTGTGAGGAAAACTTTTAGGTCAAGCCATTAAAACACAACAGCAAACTACCTGGTACATTTTTTGTTTGTTTATTCAATCACCAAAACAATTATGCCTGTGGCTTTACACTGTGAATGTTACTGTGCCTTTACACCAATGCATAAAATACCTCTACATGCCTGCTGCTAACAAATTTAATTTTGTACTTATTTACTGTTGTATACTAAGAAGTGAAAGTGGATGTATTCACACAGAAAGTATTTAATAAGACAAAGCACTTAGCAGTAAGTATCAAGGGTTTTTCCATGTTTTCAATTTCCAGACTGTGTATCACGCCAACACCTGGTGGTGTCGTAAGGTCTTCTCCTGCCTTGGTCTCTTACTCCTCATCTACCGAGCTTCCCAGTACAAGGACTACGACCAGATCAACCACAGCATTCTTCTTCAGATCCAAACAGAGCTCAAACAGAGGATGCTCGATGCCCCTAATACTACACATGTATTGACCAAGGGTGTGATCCATGGGGCTGTTCAGAGTACCAGTGCTGCAGCCCTGCCAATTGCCTCGCCCAAGCAAGTGCCTGCCATTCAAGATAGAGGTAGCCAATAATAAGCATGTGTCTTGCATGGTTAATATCTGTCTTCAGTTTATTTCATACTTCCAGAGTACTAGTAAATAGAGTATGCTTGATTGAGGTAAAACTATTTGTGCAAGTCTAAACCAACTTCATTACATTGAGGGAGAATGTGAGTAAATTTAGTATCTCCTTTCATTTTTATGCCTCCGCCCACCGAAGGTGGGTGCCGGAGGCATTATGTTTTCGGGTTGTCCGTCCGTCCGTCCGTCCCACTTCTCGTTACCGCGATATCTGAAGAATCATTTGAGGTAGGAACCTCAAACTTGGTACTAGTATGTATCCCCATACGAAGATGAACTGATTAGATTTTGGGGTAAGTAGGTCAAAGGTCAGAGGTCACAGAGGTCAATTTACATGAAATTACATGAAATTCTTGGTTTTTAGCACCGTTACCGCGATTTCTGAAGAACTGTTTGAGGTAAGAACTTCAAACTTGGTACTAGTATGTATCGCCATAGAAAGATGAACTGATTAGATTTTGGGGTAAGTAGGTCAAAGGTCAGAGGTCACAGAGGTCAATTTACATGAAATTACATGAAATTCTTGGTTTTTAGCACCGTTACCGCGATTTCTGAAGAACTGTTTGAGGTAAGAACTTCAAACTTGGTACTAGTATGTATCGCCATAGAAAGAGGAACTGATTAGATTTTGGGGTAGGTAGGTCAAAGTTCAGAGGTCACAGAGGTCAATTTACATGAAATTACATGGAATTACTGTTTTTTAGCACCGTTACCGCGATATCTCAAGAACTATCTGAGGTGAGAACTTCAAACTTGGTACCAGTATGTATCCCTATACGAAGATGAACTGATTAGATTTTGGGGTAAGGAGGTCAAAGGTCAGAGGTCACAGAGGTCAGTTTACATGAAATTACATGAAACTCTTGGTTTTTGGCACCGTTACCGCGATATCTCAAGAACTATCTGAGGTGAGAACTTCAAACTTGGTACCAGTATGTATCCCCATAGAAAGATGAACTGATTAGATTTTGGGGTAAGTAGGTCAAAGGTCAGAGGTCACAGAGGTCAATTTACATGAACTTACATGAAATTACTGGTTTTTAGCCTCGTTATCAAATATTTCTAGAACAGTTTGAGCCATCAACTGAATTTAGGCGGAGGCATATAGGAGACGCAGTCGCATTCATCTTGTTTTTTATTATCATACTTCAGTATAAAGAGCATAGATATTAGTTTGCTGGTAGTGTAGGTGATAATCTAAATGATTGCATCACTATATTATTATTCTTTTTTTTTAACATCACAGCATTACTAGAAACATCAGAAACATGAGGTTAAGCTAAACATTCTTTTATAAATTAAAAAATTTCTAAATTAAGCCATGTCACATAATAAGATTATGTTTTGGATTTGGCAAGATAATGAAATGTTTTTTTTTTTTATTTGGCAGGTTAAAGAAAGTATTTTTGTGTAAAAAGATCGTTTGCTGAGGTTGATCATAACTTATACTGCTAACAAAACACATTTTGTGTGCTAAATTGTGCATTATTGTTCCTTTCTGCATTTCACTATAAAGATAATAAATACCCATAAATCATTAAAAATTAAATAACTGTATTAATTTGATTCTGTTTTGTACTAGGATCAAAATCCACCTCCAGACATGACATCACAGGATTCAGCAGTGATAGTGATGCAGACATAACCTTTAACCCGGAGAATCTGGCATCTTCAGATTCACATTACTCCAGCTCTTCAGACCAAAGTTATATAACTGCTGAACCTGCCAGTAGGAAGCAGAGTACAGCGGATCAACCAGCTTGTACGTCTTCATAACAGTAGATGTTTATGTTGTGCTTACCTAAGCTAAACTTTTTTGTTCTAGAATTTTAAAAAGAAAATATCAATTTGTAGTGGCAATATGGGGTGAGGAGAAACCTGTTATTAATGACAGGCCAAACTAAAATAAACAGGGCAAACTAAATAAATGAAAAGAATGAAATAATAGATTACCATATTATGATTCTAAAGATTCTAGGGTACCTACTCCTGGAATACTACCCCCTAGGGCAACTATATGTGCAGCCCCTGTAGTTTTCTGTCCCTGTATACAGTAAATGAATATCTGTTTTATTAATCATCTACATGCATGAGATATCAAGAATTTCATTTCTTCCTGTGATCCGAAATGACATTGCCTTTGAACTGAAAAGGCAGTTCCTGCGAGACAAGGTGAACAAGTACATATACATCGATTTGATTAATAATAGGTTGAAAAACATTCTCTTACTTAATTTGACAATTTCTATCCATGATTGATTCCTCTATGTTTGTCTCAGCTAACTTACCATCAACATCACATGGATTGCAAACAGATGACCCAGGATCTTCAGCTAAATGGAAACGAGGTCGACCAAAGGGAAGTAAGAACAAGACTTCTAGAGGAGGAACACCCATCTCTGTAAGTTCATTCATAATCCATGTGTTTGTACCAGTTTTAGATAACTGTTTTTTCCCAACTGACTTTGTGTAAGTTTCTACTCTATTCAGTAAGATATTGGTTGTCCTCTTTTTTTTTCTTTTTTTTAGTTTAAGAACACAATAAAGGGATTTAAAGAGGTTGAGTTTTCACCTTTACAAACAGGTTCACTCTCCCTTTGTTTGCTTTTTTTAAGTTATAAAGGATGTGCTTTTCTGCCTTCAAAAGAGGCGCTTAGAAATACATTTAAATTCTACTTGTACTGCTATCATGGCTTGCTTTTTCTAACTGTACAGTTGTACATTTGTGAGGTTATATACTGGAGACATGTTAAAACGCTCGAGCAACATTAAATTCTAGAGCTGTATTGAAATAATCTGCTATCTTTCTCATATGTTCATAATTTAAGCATTTCCTCTTTTGTTGACAGATAGAATGGTGCTCAAAAACTTCAAATCCTCATGAGACATTGCTTTCCAAAATGGCAATATTAAACGTCCTTATTGTGCCATTATTATGGAAGCCTTTTATAGATCATATGATGATTTCTTCCAATTTTATATAGAGTTAGATACAACATGAAATTTAATTTTTAATTTTTTCTTTTTGCCAAGAACTGTAATGGAGTTACTCTTGACCGCTATTGGTGTTATCTTCCTTTCATCTTTACATGATCAGAATTTACATTCTCTCTATATAATTCCTTTCTTTCCTGTATAGAACTTGAGCTTCCAGTCCCCGTACAACCTACGTCAACGTGCCCCCAAACAGTCCCCCAACCCTATCATAGACCTTGAAACAACCATCATGTTTGCAGAGCATGTAGAGAGCTTAGCTAGCAGACATTATGTCATTCAGAGAAAGACTACCCCCTCGTCTGGTGGATCCAGGAACAGGAGAAGCCGAAGTCCGGCTAAGTCCAGAAAGGGTCCAGCTTTCTTCTCGTCAGATGAAGAGCCTTGATTGAATAAGATGGAGTAGGAATGAACCAGATTTTATAAGTGAGGGATGAATAATGTTTTTTTTTTAATACAGGTGTAATCCTGGAGAACTTTTACATGTGTTGCGTGTGGCATCTCCCACCGATTTCACTCTTTTTGAACCGTCTTTCCATCTAGCTTGATCAAGAGGAAACTTTTAATTTTGCTTTCTTGTATAAAAAGTATGAATGGCTGCTCAAAGCAAATATTAGGCTGGGGAGCTGTTATGCTGTTTATGGACAATATAGGTTACTGTTAAATCTTCCTTTCCTTTGATCATGAAGAGTGTAATAAGTAAAAATGATAACAAGTATACATTAAAATATATTTTAATTGTGCAAATTTAAAATTATGTGATGAATAGATAATAGTACATGTATTTTGCATCTTTCCACTACTGGTTTTACATCTTGTTTTGGTATTTCTCTCATGTAGAGATCTTGCTGCATTTTACATTATGGACAAACCAACAGGATGGATATAGTTAACGGCAAATCAATTATTGGATTTGTGTTATCATGTTTTCTTGGAACTTGTGAATGGGATAGCAGTATCGTGTATAAATAATTATCTGGTGCATTAGATGGAGATTCTAGGAGAAATACTGCAGTTAGTGACTAATCAATCAACAAAAGATAGCTATGAGGATTTTGAATTTAAATTGTTTTAAGTGTATACAATTTTGTCTAATGACTAAAGCAGTGTAATAGACCAATTTCTTTACCCAGTATTTTACCTTTGCTTTTATTGTATAGAGGGTTCCCAGAAGCAGCCATGCTGGAGGACATAATAATATAAAAACCTGTGCACTTGACAATGACAGCAATGGCTTTCCAGTCTGGTGCTCAGGTTTTTATTGTTATGTCCTCCAACATGGCTGCCATGAGAACCATCTGCTGTTAATAATAATAATAATAATAGACATTTATAACGCGCCATCTATCTAGGTAACCTATTCCGAGGCGCGGAAGTACTACTATTACCCTGGCTTTAGCCGAGCTGCCCTAAGGCGCTCAAAGCATTCAAGGAATAAATTCCTACCAGTACATTACATGTACTATTAAACCAAAGAAAACATAGTCCTGAACCTCATTCCACAGTTGAAATTGATTCTACAGGCTTATGAGGCACTCCTGCTATAACGAGGGTCTCCAGACCAACCATTTTTTCTCCTTATACATTTGTAGCAAACTCTCATTATGACTGACCAGAAAGAAAAAATTTCTGTGTCTTCTTTATTTTTTTATTTCAATGTGTATATATATATCATTGTGGTTTTCTTGCTGACCTCAAATTGATTCTTGTTTCCAGTTCTGTTGAGTGTTGACATGGTTTGTCTGTGTCAACTTTACCAGCTACCAGTACTTTTTGAATGAAGTATTCACTTGGTATTCACTTATTGACAGGATTTTGATCTAAATTAATGTTGATTGAAAGCATTTATCATGTTAAGCTACTAATGGTTGATCAAACAGTCTGGGCCATTTCAATTTCATTTGTCTTGGGGGGGGGGGGGGGACCTCCCAGGCAGAGGCGTTGGAACGACGGGCTCGGACAATGGAAGTGGAGGGACACCTTTTGTTTGGCGGAAAAAAGGTACCCCTCCACATCTATTGTCCGAGCCTGACGTTCCGACGCCTCTGCTCCCAGCCCCCCCCCCCCCCCCCCAAGTGCAGTTAGGGTTAAAGGTGAACAACCTGCTTTCGTATTTTACATGCATTATGAACTTTAAGAATTATGACCAATGCTTTTAAAATATGCCTAATTGTTTCATCAAATAATATTCTACACATAAACAGCTACTAAAATGTGTAAATTTCATAATAATTTGTGTGCATTTTTAAAGTACTGTTTGTAGATCAGCCTAGGTACTGATTAATTTTACTATACATGTGTATAATTTTGAAATTGATATCAGAGATCTGTAAACAGTGTTTACAGATTATTTTGAATGATCATGTTTTGAAGAGTACTCATATCACCTTTAAAAAAAATTGCACACACTATTGGAAGCATTATTCACATGAACAGTTACTCCTTGACATATACAACATATGTTCATGATATGATATACCACCTACCTGTGTAATCAGTATTTGTGCCTATTTGGAAATGTATGTGTGTGTAAAGTTGAGCTCTGCTTTAACATTGTTTAACGGCCTGTATCGAAAGGGTGGGTAACATCGCGTCGCGTCGACTGGAATGCCACCATTCGTCCAACCCCCACCGGTTTTGCCGAAAGGGTGCGTTGACTTTTTCTAAATATTGTTGCTGTTATTATACCCCCGCCAAACAAAGTTTTTATACCCCCGCCAAACGAAGTTTGAAGGGGGTATATAGGAATCAGTCGATGGTTGGGCGGTCGGTCCGTTTGCAAATCTTGCGGATCGAACTACTTTCTCAGTTTTCGACCAAAGCTCATGAAATTTGGTACACACATTGGTCTTGGTGGGAAGATGTGCAAGACATATTTTTCGGATGAGTCGGAATCTGCGTTGCCATGGTAACGGCATATTTATGTCAGAAAATCAAGGAAACACCTTGCGGATCGAACTACTTCCTCAGTTTTTGACCGAAAGTCATGAAATTTGGTACACACATTGGTCTTGGTGGGAAGATGTGCAAGACATATTTTTCGGATGAGTCGGAATCTGCGTTGCCATGGTAACGGCATATTTATGGCAGAAAATCAAGGAAACACCTTGCGGATTGAACTACTTCCTCAGTTTTCGACCAAAAGTCAAGAAATTTGGTACACACATTGGTCTTGGTGGGAAGATGTGCAAGACATATTTTTGGGATGTGTCGGAAGCTGCGTTGCCATGGAAATGGCATATCTATGGCAGTAAATCAGGGAAAAATCTTGCGGATCGAACTACTTCCTCAGTTTTCGACCAAAGGTCAAGAAAGGCAGTTGTCAGGGGGCGGGGGTATTAATCATCATCTTCAGTGATATTTCTAGTTATTATAATAATAATAATAACAGTACCACCGTTCTTTTATAGCGCATATCACATTATAATATAACGTCCCTATGCACTTCCAAAGGGTTTTTGGATATTATTACCCTGGCTTTAGCTCCGGCAGCCGTAATCAGCGCACAGTGCATTTCAAGGAATAAATCCTGCCAGGTACCCATTTAACACCTGGGTGGAGAATGGCAAATGTGGATTAATGTCTTGCCAAAAGAAAAAAAACTACAAAAGACGCTAGTGGCGGGCTGAGATTCGAACCCTCAACCCTTGGATTGAGAGTCAAGTGAATGAACCACTATACCACGTCACCTCCACAAATTATTATATTATATTATATTAGAAAAAGTCCAAACGCACCCTTTCGGCAAAACTGGGTGGGCTTTGGACGAATGGTGTCATTCCAGTCAACGCAATGTCACGCTACCCACCCTTTCGCTTAACTTGCAATTTAGGGAAATAATTGTAACTTAAATATTGAGTTATCATAATATTCCCACATTGACAATAAAGATTTTCACTGTATTCATTCAAATTACATTGCATTGCAGACGGGATGGAAAGCTGTCAAAGAACCATTGCCTCAAAGACCAGCAAATTATGTCATAAAGCAGTTATAAATGTGCATACAATATTGTATAGTAAAATATTTGTAAAAGTATAAAGATTATTACAAAAGCTATTTGTCAGCATCAATAATTCAGCACATTTCACACGTACATATGTCGGATTTTGAATTTAAATTATTAACTTTTAAAAATGCATATTTGTGTGACTACTGTACTTGCAATATTTCAATAAAATGTATTAATGCTTCCTGAACAAACTCGTATCATTTTTGTATTGAAAGGATTTCGAAATTATTTAATTTCATATTACAGATACAATGCACTTTTCATTCATATAACAGTAATCAGTGTAGGTACACAAGTTTTTAAATTCAATTTAATACAAATTTTAGTCTACCACACAAAATCAAGGGATAGAAAGAGCCTATGAGAAAAAATATGAAAATTTCTTTCCCCTCCCAATAAAAAAAAAGAGAGAGATGGTATTCATTCATTGTTTACAAAGATTTCATCAAATACACATAAGTTGTGGATGTTATTAGATAATGTAAAACTAGAAACTTTAGCGAATTGTAAAGGAAAGCCATTTTCAAATTTAGTGTTCTGTCAATTATCATTCATTATTAACTATATGGGCATTTTTACAGGGCAATTAATATTCATATTTTGCGCGGTCCGCAAATGGCCCAATTCTGAGCGTCATCATTCCCTGATATTTTCCCTCTTCCAGGTTTTACCATTCACTTTGTGTACAAAAAGTGCGGTCAACATTGAGCCTGTGTAACATCAACCTTTTCTTGTCAGTGCGCTTTTATTAAAGTGCATACGCACAGTATTGTGTACGCGTTAAATTGTAGGCTTAAACAGTGGATACGCGCGGTAACAATTTACGTCACAATTGCTTGGCCCAGCCCAGATTACATACCTGCATGAATTATCTGAAATCAGAGACTGAAAAGCAAACAGATTTGTCCGTCATTGCTACAAGATAGCATTATGATATACATGATTTAGGTAATAATAATAATATTGACTGGCTCTACTTTCGGGGAATATCGAAAATGTTGCCCTTAAAAGAACCATATTGCCCTCGTCTTCAATATGATTCTGTTGCGGGCAACATTTTCGATGTCCCCCTCAAGGCCAGTCAATATTATATAAATGATTTCGCGGCATGAAATTTTTTAAATTTGAACCACTTGCGAAATTTTCTAACATTAATTGTGCGCAAAAGTTTCTGGTTTTACAGTAAGTTTTGAAAGCTTTTCCTGGATGAAGTAAATTTTTGCTTGAAGGATATCAATTTTCCTATTAAAGTTTGGTTAGGAACAAAACCAATTGTTGCTATTACGAGACAAGTTTCCTCAATTAGCCCCCACCCCACCTCTCTCCCCCCCCCCCCCAAAAAAAAAATCATTGTATGTGGAACTTTTGTACATATAAATATTGATTAGCATCCCCTTCAAAAGGTCTTTCATTCGTGACTTCTTATCTCAAAATAAGTATGCATTGAAGAAATCACATGGAGTAAAGGAATGGGGAAGAGATAGACAGAGAGAGAGATGGGGAAAAGAGAGGAAAAAAGGAATACAAAAACATGGAGTGGACAAATAAATATTTAGTATCACAGCATATTGAGGTAATGTTCAGTGAAAACAAAATGAATTGGAAATGAAATTGTTTTATTTATTGCAATGGAATGTATACACCAGTACATCAAATAATATCAAAACATTAAGCAAATAATATCAATCTTTCTGCCAATAACAATAAACATACATGTACATGTATATCAACTTTGAACATTCAGTTTTCATAATGCTAAACATTAAATGAAAGGAGTTTTCTCCAAATAATGTGGAATAATATTTGAATATTGGATATAACAGCCTTGAGATCTTAGACAAATAATCTGCTCATTCATTACAGTTATGTTCAAATTAAAGTGATGTTCAGGGAAGAGCTAAATATTGTTTTGTTCAAACTACTACATGATCAATCATTCACAACAACTGTACCTCTCTGACCATTTTGTAAAATAGTAATGTCACAAGCACTGAGCAGAAAAATGTTTACAGGCAAGATTGTCTATTCATATATCTACAAAACATAAAGCTACACATACATACATTATGCCTTATGCAATACGGGCTACTACTGATATGGTTAACATAGAAATGGGCAACCCTCTCCTTTAACAGCATGAAAATGTATTACATGGGAAGTTAAGGTATAATGATTGCATGAGATTAACAAGATTCATGTATCAAATCACTATAGGACAAAATATCATGTGCACCACTGATGGAAGACATTCATAAAATTAATCATTTCATGAATTTTCAATTTGATCATAATAAAGCTTTCCTTTTTCTTTTCTCACGAACTATCTGTCAGAACACAAAGTAAATGGAAAATAAACCATTCAACAATTTACATTGCTAGGGTCTTTTTAAGTCATAGGTATAGTGTGGAATTGACTTTTCTTGTAAACAATGTAACTTATTACATATAAGCAGACACATGGTGTATTCACTGAAAATGCAAAACGTACTCTACAACACAGTTCAATTCTAATTTTTTTCCCCAGTATCATTTAGATAACATGATACAAGGATCACATTACTGAGAAATCAGATCAGTTTATCTTTGGAATGGTCTGAAGCCCACAAAACCTAGCGGGTCAGTGACTTTTGGACTATAAAGCTTTAGACTGATCATACGGTCGATTTTTACGATCAATCCCATTGACTACAATGTGCAATCAATCGTAAAAATCAATCGTAAGTCCAATTTTCAAGCTTTATGTTACAAGGCCCAGATGTGGTCATTCAATCCAGTACACAAACTAACGAGTGTCTTCAGTGCTCTAAAATATCTCAATGGAATTGCATTGGAGTTTGTTCACTGCTCAATGAGAGGTTTTGCTTGTCTCTATTACGTGTAAATGTGCCAAGTACATACAGTTGACAAACTAGTAAATGATTTTCTACATCATTATGAAATACAGTAGAACCTTGTTATAGAGAACACTGTTATTAGAAACTCTCGTTATAACAAGGTCATTTTTGGTGGTACCTCTTCTTTGTATTCTAATGTTTTTTAGCCCTGGATACATTACAACAAGGAGTTTGTTAAACGAGGTTGCACTGTACCGGTAGTCCATTTACCATAATCACTCAAAGATGATCTCAAAGAAGAATGTAGTCACTCAAAGGTTCAGACAATGTTTGAGTTTTATTTAATAAAAATAATAAACTGATCATGGGACAACTGGACAAAGACCCTGATCATTACACCAAGATTCAACATGTAAATTGGATTCAATTTTGTTTTTAAATTTCACCCAAGTCAAACTCAGGTGCGACAGGGTTGTTTCGGGGTTCTTTCAACCTTTCAACCAAGTTATTGACGCTCCTCATCATAGAAAAAAAGAGTATCATTAAATGTATCTTATAATTATAATCAACACAGTGGTCGTTTATTCTATGACTGTTATATGTCGAAAAGTTGACAAAAATCGGCAATTGGGCCGATGTAGTGTCCGTGTTTGCTACTTTCAGCGGTACACGGTAGGGGTCGCTGCCGGGAGCTCCGGCGGCTTAGCTCCCCCAAATGGCATTGGAACTCCACACAACACAACAGTTGTAACTTGGAGCACCGAAGATTATGTCCAAATTTTACTATGATGCCTTGTTATTATCATTGGAACTAGTCTATCCACAGACTTGCAAGGATACTAACTGGATTGTGTTTCAGGAACTTTTCACTGTTTATAAATAGAGAGCTTAACAAATGTCCTCATGCCACTCACATTTTCAGGAAGACGAAGATCCTTTTGAATAATCTGGTAAGAAAATTTTGTGAGAATTTGGTTGATTTTATTACCTCTTCAACTCAAGAGGTTGCAACTGCCACAGAACCGCCACAGTCCCGCATACTAGATCTAAGTTATCTGTCGTATGACTATGAGTGTGCCATGGGCTTAGTTATAATGCAATGAATGCAATACAAAAATGTAGGAGCAACAGTGCATGCTAAAACATTTGTGCTGCAGACTATTATAAACAACGGTCTCAGCATGGTTCTGGACATTATTTTCTTTTGAATTGCAGGTATAATGCCAAAGGAAGGCAAGTCGAATGCCAGTTGGGAGGTCACAATGAAGAGCTATGCAGCTGGTCTGTAGTATTTTTAGTATTTAAGTACCTTGCTGGGAAAACATGCAGGAAGATGCAAACAGCAGGTACAGGTCTATACCCCAAATTTTTTCTCCATGCAGGGAAATAATGGTGAAATATTTGGGTATCTCCCTTCTATATTTGTGGTTTTGCCTTTTCCTGATTTCTTGACACTCTTACTTTTCTGTCTTCATGATGTATGGCTGTACTAACAATGGTAGTCTCATGTTTTTTTCTGCTGTTTTCAGCAAGATGTTTATAATTCTTTTAATCATTCTAAAGATAGTTGTAGCCTTGTCATAGAATAGCTTCATGAATTTGTTCATGAAGTTGTTCGTTGTTTAGGTAGTGCAACAAGAGTTCTCACTTGACTACAGAAATTGAGAGCCTCACAAACTTGTATATTTGGAATTGCGTTATTCCTATACACAACTTGTATGCCTTATACTCTCTGAAATCTGATTGCATATTTTCTATTTTTCTACATGTGGATATTAAGGTGGAATGAAAGTCACATTCTGAAAATTTATTACATGTACCTTCAACTAAAGCTCTGAGCAAATTTTGTTTGCATTAAGGAATGGAGCCAAATACATGGAAAATACTTTAGGCAAGTCAGACCTACTGTGTTCATGGTATGTCACATTTTCGCTTGTTTGTATTTTAATGTTTTTAATCCATAATCAATGAAGATAATGAGCTAAAATGGCTGGGAATGCTTATGAATATGTAAATTTTGCCAATATTTTGCTTAAAAATCATGTATAATGGTTCATGATACTTTTATTTTGCATAATTTTGCCCTGAAACTTGACCAAAGTGTTTCTAGTGTCCTGTAGAGTCTCAGTTAATTTAGCCACCATGCTAATTTCAGTTGCATATTTGCACAATTAATGAGCTTATTACACTTTCTAATTATGCAGATATGCAAATTAGGAGAGTGTATAAATTAGAGATTTCCCATGACTTTTGTGTGTGACAAATATCAGTTTGATAACTTCTGTAATGTGAAAACTGACAAAAAATTAAAATTTCCTTGAGATCAGCTGAATATTACAAATGAATTATGCTTTATCTATCACCATTCTCAGTGCAAGCAAAATCTCAACACGCTTAGTTACAATTTCATAAAGCCAACCTCATGCTGCTGACACAACTTTTCCCACAGGACAAGCCATCTGATTCTGCTGTGACCATGATGACAGCTACCACCAGCAGTACTACTGCTACAACTACAGCGGCAACAACCACAATGGCAAGAACTGCCATTAAAGAAAACATTAAATGCAGCCAGTGTGACATGGTAGTAGAGGTGAATAACTTCAACAAACACCTAGAGGACTATCATGTGAAAATAACTTGCTCGCAGTGTCAAAAAATTGTCCAAGGAGAGCTTGCTCTTGCACTTCACATTGAAACTGTACACCATCAAGCATCATTGTCATCATCCTCTCACGTTCATCTACGTTCCGTGTCACTGTCTGTCTCCAGTCCACCATCCACATCACCGTCCAGCTCTGGTCCACCACCTACTTTGCGTCATCCACCCCCCACATCAGCATCCGTCTCTGGTCCCGTTCATCTACATTCCACGTCACCGTCTGTCTCCAGTACACCATCCAGTCTGTCTCGTCCACCATCCACATCACCGTCCAGCTCTGGTCCACCACCTACTTTGCGTCATCCACCCCTCACATCAGCATCCGTCTCCGGTCCCGTTCATCTACGTTCCACGTCACCGTCTGTCTCCAGTCCACCATCCACCCTGTCTCGTCCACCATCCACATCAGATGTAGAATGGCACAGTTTCCTTCCAAATCAATTCACAACTGTGATGCACGAAGGTGACCGGGAGTGGGTAGCCAAGACCCTTTACAACAGCAATGGAAAGTTGAAGGATACCTTTGAAGGCAATTGGTATGAGCCACCACCTCCTCCCAAAGTTGGAACTGACCCCCCTAGCCCACTTTGTTATTTTCGTCGACATCTATTCATTTGGGCTCCCTGACGAATGTGGGGCATTCCCCTGATATGCCCAACATGTAAGATCGAGTTGACACACGGAGGTCTGTACTCAAAGGCAAGGGAGGTTGTAGATCTGAACTGGAGATACTACATGGTTGGCGAGTGTCTTCGCTGCTCCAAATGTAAGCAACCCCAGTGCCCGTGGAAAACTGATCTGCTAGACCAGCTGTCACCTGCACAGAGGCTGAAGTTTCCAGCCATCCTCACCCAGCGACTGGCCCTAGATAAACGCGTCATAACTCTGATGAAACCACGCACCATGGGGAACACCTCCAGTTACATCTAACAGGCGGTCGATGAGATCCACAGTGCAGAGTGGGCAAAGAAGGTTGTGGAATACCTATCTGATTGTGAGCTCCACAAAAAGGGTGTGTTCTGCAGAGGATCCCACCACCAATTTACCAGCATCCTCCACAGTACCCCAAATTGCCTCTCGCCTCCTGGTTTGAGACTGCACATGGGAATGAGGTCATGCAAAATCTGACTTCCATGCGAGGTATCTTAACCTCTGCCTATGGTAGAATCCTAAAAATTGATTCCACCAAGAAGGTAAAGTTATGTACTGATTAGTCACAAGACTAAATTGTTTCATTAGGGGTCGTTCACCATTTTTGCAGAAAAGAAGAAACTAACCAAACATCAAGTTTCTATGGAAATTTTTGGGAAGTCATGAAGTATTTCAGATTTTGGATTGTAAACAATGGGCAAAAATCATAACGATGGGGCTCAGCATTGAGTTATAAGGGCCTAACCACCTAACTCAGTTTTATCAATTTTCATATTTTTAGATCACTACCAAACTGGCTGGAAATATAGAGAACAGTTGCACTTGGATGACAAATGTTGGAAATGAACGTGGTGAGGTTCTCAACTCAATACTAACAGGAGAGGGGGCTGCTCTGGACTCCTTGTGCCATGGAATAGTTAAACGATACTTTAACGGCAATGAGGAGCCACCACAGCTCATCTATGTTGATCGTGACTGTTGTAGTGCCTCAGGGCTGCCTCCCGTCCTGAAGTGGTTTAGTCCATGGCAATGTCACGTGCGTCTGGATATATGGCATTGGATGCGGAGGTTCAACGCTGGCCTAACAACAGAACACCATCCACTGTATGGGACCTGGTGCTCCTGTTTATCAAGCTGTATCTTCAAGTGGGAAAGCACAGACCTGACTGCCTATGAAGAAGCCAAAAGGTGTGAGCTGAAGAAGCAATTTGGCCATGAGCCATCTGAAAAAATGGTCAAGGAAAGTTTCCAGATAAGTGAGATGGCCCGCCACTGCAGAAGACCAACACGGGGAGCACAGGAGACTGAGAAATTAGTAGATCACCTCATTAAGTCAATGTGGCGGACCACTGACTCAACTGGTGTATCCCTCATCAATGCAGGCACTATGCAACGTGTGTGGGAAGTGCAAAGGAAACACCTCCCGTGCATTCAAGATGTGCCAGGTATTCAGCTCTGCACCCAAGTGGGTACTGTTATATATTCATAGTGATGTCATTCATGACGTTTTACCATGACTCATAATTGTAGTTGCGCAGGCGCAATATGTATTAAAGTCGCTTTGGAATCATAACCCAAGAGTGTCAGACGTGTGCTTATTATGTGCCTTAATGATTCATCAGTGTGTATTAATTAGGAGTACATAACAACAAATTTGGCGACGAGGATAAACCTTAGTGTATTTTCTTCATTTTGGAAAAGATTCAGTAACTTAGGATGGCTACTTTTGGAACAATTGGCGAATTTCGGGATGACGAAGGAAGCAGGTCAGAGTACATTGAATGTATGGGCCACTACTTCGACGCCAATGGCATTGTTGATGGGGAGGAAAAGATCCATATTACTGAGCGTTTGTGGAGCCTCAACCTGCAAGTTAATGTCAAGTTTGGTAGCACCAAGGAAACCAGGTGAAGTTGAGTTCGTGGAACTTGTAAAATTCATGACTGATCACCGGGACCCGAAGCCCTCGGTGATCGTCCAGCACTTCAAATTCGAGGAAGCCGGATGAATCGATATCGACTTACATTGCTGAACTGCGACGATTAGCAAATGAATATAAGTTTGACACTATATTAGAGGATATGTTGAGAGATAGAATTGTGTGTGGTGTGGCGGATGATCGAATTCAGAGGAGATTGTTAGCTGAGCCGACTTTGACTTTCGAAAAAGCTAAAGATATTGCCTTGGCAATGGAATTGGCTGATAGAAACACGGCCGATCTCCGAGATCAGAACAAAAGAAGCGAAGGGTTAAACAAAATCGATCATGCTGGTGGCTGTCGTCAGTCGTCACAACGCCCAAGTTTGAATAAACATCATTACTCATGCGGTCGCTGTGGAAAGGGACAGCACAAACAAGGAGAGAATTGTCCAGCAAAAGACAGGGAGTGTTTCCACTGCGGTAAAAATGGGCATTTCGCCGTGGTATGCAGAGCCAAAGCGGAGAGGAAGGGTCAACGAAAAGTTTTCCAGCAGCAAGGGAAACGGGCCGCTTCCAATAAATCTCGCACTCAGCAGATCGAAACTAAAGAGGAGGAAGAAAGTGATACCTACGGGTTGTATCAACACTCTGCGAAAGTTTCGAGAGTTCCCAAACCCCCACCGATTAGGAATGAGCTTACGGTAAAAGGGAAGCCAATAAACTTCCAAGTGGACACGGGTTCGGCAGTAACACTCATCAATGAGAGAACGTGGCTCGCCCGGTGGAGTGACGAAGAAAGACCCAAACTCGGTGAACCACGAATACGGCTTCGCACATACACCGACCATTTGGTCGAAATAGTTGGAGAGTGTGAAGTCGCCGTTTCCAAGGGCAAACACAAAGAACGCTTGCCTCTGATAGTAGCGAGAGGGTCAGGACCAAATCTCATGGGACGAGATTGGCTGCACATCATCAAGCTGGACTGGAGGGAAATTAACCTTGTGAGGGTCAATGGCGCTGTCGATAAAGTGGTCACAGACTACGCAGAGCTGTTCACACAGGAACTTGTGAAGTTAAAAGGTGTGGAAGTTGATCTCGATATTGACCCCGCGGCATTGCCAAAGTTTTTAAAGGCCCATCCTGTTCCATTTGCACTTCAAAGTCGTTTAGATCAAGAGTTGGATCGCCTTCTTGCAGATGACATTATTGAACCAGTGCAGTATTCAAACTGGGCGGCTCCAGTGGTTCCAGTCGTGAAGGGGGATGGTTCAATTCGAATTTGTGGAGACTACAAAACCACAATAAACTCAGCAGCCAGATCGGATACGTATCCGATCCCTCAAGTTGAAGAGTTGTTTGCGAGGCTAGCTAATGGCAAACAATTCACAAAATTGGATCTCTCGCATGCCTACCAGCAGCTAGTCCTGTCAGAGAAATCAACACTCATAGAGGGCTATTTCGCTACAAGAGACTACCTATTGGAGTGTCAACAGCGCCCTCAATGTTCCAGCGGACAATGGAGTCTTTGCTGGCCGGCATCCCAGACGTGGCTGTCTACTTAGACGATCTGCTCATCACGGGAGATTCGACGGATGCCTACCTCAAGAACGCTGGCCCGGTTGAAGGAAAAATGCTTCTAGTAATAGTCGATGCGCATTCAAAATGGATAGATGTCCACATAACGACAAAATCGACTAGCGAAGCGACAATTGACAAATTGAGAGAGGTCTTTGCTGCACAAGGCCTTCCTCACAAGCTGGTTTCGGATAATGGGCCCGTTTCACAAGCGAGGAATTCGCCAAGTTCATGAAAATGAACGTAATAAATCACATTCGAGGTGCACCATTTTAAATTTTGGCCGCAATAATTAAAATTTTGTCTTGGATTAATTACTCACACATTTTGGATTTTGGTTAAAATTTCTGATATTATTTAGTTTTAATTTGAAGATCATTTCCAGGCTGGATTATGTTTTTTTTAAAGATAATTAATAACCACCTAAAGTTGAAATTTGGAATCCAGGAAGTGATTTTGGAAATTCTTAAATTTTTGGTATGAAGTTTCATTCAGAGTATCATGAACAGATTGAGTAGTTTCTGGTACAGTTATAAAGTAAACTGGTTTGTTAAAAAGGTAATTTTGATCTAAAGGGGGGAGAGATGTTATATATTCATAGTGATGTCATTCATGATGTTTTACCATGACTCATAATTGTAGCTGCGCAGGCGCAATGCGTATTAAAGTCGCTTTGGAATCATAACCCAAGAGTGTCAGACGTGTGCTTATTATGTATTCATCAGTGTGTATTAATTAGGAGTACATAACAGGTACAGTGCAGAAGGGTGGACAGACTCTGCCTGTGTTCAGGTGTGCCCGTGGCTCCACATCGCTCGAGTCATTACATCGGCACCAATGCAACTTTATACCAGGTAAATAACAGCTGATATTGCTTTTTAACTTAACTTTACTTTACACTTCTAGGTCAGTGTGCACAAAATTGGGTTGTACATTGTAAGATTGGTTTAAGTGAAATTCACTTATATTTTGTTGCCACTCCTACTGTACATGTTCTCTCCACAGTGTATATGGTTTGTGGATTTGAAGATATATCTTTTTTGTACCCCTGGCAATTGACCACATAAAGGACAGATACAAAATGTCTGTTATGTCAACCATAAAATATATTTTATTTCATGTCACATAACTTCATTTGTATTTTTATTAGGTTGGTACTTAAGTCTTCTAATTTTGGAAAGGTACTTCATTCAAGAAACAGGACAATGACTACCTCTGAGATACATGATTTCACTTGAGACAGGTCTAACCTTTACACCTGATTTGTGCATATGGATATTTAATCCATATATTTCAGCTAAATTGTATTTTTTTTTTAAAGTGCATCTTAAATAAGGCTCCCGACAGGGACCAAAGAGCAAAGCCACCTGTCCACATTCTCCTTAAATCCTCAGTGCAAGTTTTCTGTCAGAAAATTTGACAAAAAGTAGACAATGTTACAAGTCGGAATTTCATGCAGCAAAAATTAAGCCAATTAATATTTTCTTTGACTCCATGTACAGATGCACATAATAATATATTGTGTGAGACATAATCTTTACATCAGTTTTGTGATAAATGTTTCTGTCCATTTACCAGGTTATAGGGCAAATGCAGCCCACTCGCAGATGTACCTGCTGGAGGGACTCTCCAGGTGGAATATCAACCGCTACCAACAGGCTATGGACATAGGCAACTCCTCTGGTACCAAGCTCTATGATCTGCGTATCATTGCCAACATCAATGACCAGAGCACAAGACTACTAAATACCAAACTGCTTCCAGAATATGGTTCATATGGTAAACCTACCGGTAAGATATAATACAATCCTGGCTCTATATTACCTAGTTTTTTTTTCGTTTTTTTTTCTTGTAATATGTACATTCTGCTTAGAGTAGATGGTAATATTTCATAGCTAAAAACATTGCCATGAAAGAGTAGAACACAACATTAATTGCCTTGTATATTTCTATATGACTGAAACTCTCAATAGCAAATGCTATTCCAGAAGGTCTGTACTTTTGAATATTTAATTCAAATTGAAGTATTATGACAGTCAAGAATAGAATAAAATAGAATAGAATTGATAAATTAGAATTTTATCAGCCCTTAAATGTGTTCACTTATACTCCTTACTCATTAGGAGAGCCAACGTGATGCCCGAGGCAATCCAGGATGGGAGGCCGTCGATAACCTTGCTAAGGAACCACCACAACATACTGTTAAGTCAACCATGAAGAGCCCCAGTGGAAGGTGGCGACAACCAAGACGACCAAGTGGATCAGCCCCTTCACAGCAGGTGGTAGAGAGGTATTTTGATGATTAGTAATACTCATTAACATTTACTACTCGTCTATGTACATGTTAAAAATGGATGAACATGTTACCTGGAGTAGTGGCTCTTTGCAACACCTCATAACAGAGTCTGCTGGTGTATGACTATAGCTAGAAAATAAACTAATGCTAACAAGTACATCTTAATGTTGCAGACATTGTGAACATGATTAACACAAAATGTTAGAGACCAGGCAAAATGTTCTGATATTGTTAAAGGGGGTACCCAATGCTGAAACAGTGTTAGTTCATTTAAAAGAGCATGATTCATCAGCAGAAAATCATTTGCGTGAAGTTTTTTTTTAATTCGTGTTGCCAACCAAGAAAAACCAAAATATGGTAATGACATGAAGTGGTTACCTTGTCGCGCAATTCTAGCAAAATGCGCGCAAGGTATAATACATATTGTACAGTCTAGCGCGCAGCACAACTGCAGTGTGTGAAGCTGGGTAACCACTTTTACATCATTTTTTGGTCAACCCTTGACTATTCACACATAATTTGCCAAAATGCATTGATTTTGATTGAAAACCATCAAATTTTTAATGTTATTGTTCTTAGAATTCTATTCTCAATCATATATCAATTTTTTTTTTTACCATTGTGTAATCACTTTAATTGTTATGTTGGAACCCCAAAGCAGGAAAATAATTCAATTAGATCCTACAGCCCTACAATTGATGAATTTGTATTGTTTTCTTGCAGATTGTATATGGTCCATGGAGAGGCAACGGGGTCCCCATGTGAAAAGCATGTTGCAGAATGTGTGTGTCTCTGCCTATTTAACCCTTTCAATCCCAAATTATGGTGAAATGTTCAGATATGTTCTGTGATTTTTTTTCTGCACTATTTTCATACTAAATATGACAGAAATCTTTTAAAAAGTGGAAAAAAATGTAGTGTTAATTAAATCACTGAATAGGGACTCAAAAGTCCCATCAGACAGGAAAGGGGTGAAGAATGCATGGCATTTTTTTACAAACAAGCTTAGTCTGATCTGGGACTGAAAAGTCCCGTCGGCCTTGAAAGGGTTAAAGAGTTTGGGGAACATCGAAATCGCCCTATTGGCAGAAGGGGCCATAAGCTGGGCCTCCCTCAGTCAATTGTGCAGGCCTACTCTCACATCCAACAATTTGTAAGAGATGAAGCTCACATTAAGCAACACACAAACCTTGCAAGTATTTTGTTAACCGTCAATGCAACAACTGTAGCAAAGTGGATGAAACAACGTCAAGAGCGAATCATACCATCCATTTTGGTACAGGGAGTTACATTGCCAGAAAGGGTCTCCATTGACAAAGACAGGCAACAACCTGCACTGAAGTGCCCAACCACCCATCAGACACATGGACACATCCCCCTGGACTTTTCAGAACCTGAGAATAGAGAGGGTCAGGCAAACAAGAAAAGGAAAGCCAGCACCAGCATGCCATCAACTACTACAAGTGATGAACATGTTGGAGACCAGTCAGCCCAATCATGGCACAATCAGTATCAGTATGGATGCCCCGGTTGGGGTAGCTGGCCATATTATTACCAACTGCCATCATCACCATCTCCCTTTTCTGCATGGCTTCAACAACCCCTACCTCCACCTCCACCTCCACCAACTGAAACACTATCCAAACCCCACAAGAAGGCACCATCTGTGTATAAATGTTCAAAATGTGGAGGAGCAAAAACAAAGGAGAATAACCACACACAGTTGGATGGGTTATGGTATTGTCCATCATCTGGCGAGTCCTATTCTGACTGGAAAGACCGTGTTTACAAGTATGACTCGTGTGGTCTTACCACGTCCAAAGCAAATGGCCACATACAGCATACCACGAGACGACGTGAGTGGTACTGCCCATCAACTAATCAAACTGTTGAAGAATGGAGGAAAAGTTTTGACCAATAAATCACCAAAACAAGTATACATTTTTCTTTAAAGGTTTTGTTGAGTTTAAGTATGTGGTGACTTCAGTTTTTGTCCAAAATATATGATTTTGACACAAATTCACCAAAAACATGTTTTTCACCCCAAAATTCTTTTTGGAAACCCTGTAACTAAAATTTGCTTAGGTAAAAGTTTGATGTATCTTACTTTTTGTGGACTCTATCCATGTGTCTAGGATGGGTTTTCTATGAATTTGGAGGCAGAAGAGATATGTGAAGAGATATGTGCCCCCCCCCCCCCTTTTGAAGGTGATTTTTGCTTTTCAGGTGATTTTCCACCAGCTTTGCAGGGGGTCCTTTTTTAATTTATTTTTTGGTTGTTCAATTTTTTTCAGCAACTTGTGCCCCCCCCCATTGGTCAATCCTGGATCCGCCCCTGTGTTCACATATACCCTAAGCTTCATGTTTTAGAATTTTGAAGAAATCTTGAAAAAAAGAAAAAGAAAAATTAGCTTAAATGTACTTTTAATTAATGATATTCCATGAAACTGCAACAAAATGATCGAAACAGCAGAAAATAAAATACATATAAAACTTGGCACTGCTGGGGATTAAACCCAGGATAAATGTGTGACAGGTGGATCCGGAAGTGCCTACCACTACACTACTATACTCATTTTTTCCCTTCTTTTCTCTTCCCCCTCTCTTCCTCCTTTTCCCTTCTCTTTCCCCTTCTCCTTTCCCCCTCTTTAGAATCCTTTATGCCCCTGCTTTAGCTCTATGATTAATTCAAGAGATTCTATGGATATCCAGACCTATAATCTTAATTCATATAAATGTTAATGACCACTTTTGAAAATGTTTTTCAAAAGTTAATACATATACATATAGTACTATCCCTGTAAATTTCATATACACTGTGACAAGTTGTACAAAAGTGTACAAAAATAAATCTTTAACAATATGTTCCTTGGTATACATCAATGACCCTCCTCTGTAGATATTGCACCATTCGCAATGCTGCTACTTTCATCCTTAGACTTGCTGATGATGTCATGTTTCACCCTCAGTTTGCTGCGATACTGTGAGTAAGCTGTATCCAGCTTGGTTTGTAGCGAAGCCATGACAGTACAGGCTTCAACAGCTGAAAATAGGAAGCAGTACAAAGAATGGTTAATTTGCATTATATGAAATAAATATAAGATTATAAAAATTAAAAAACAAAACAAATGGAGCTTAAAGGAAGGATAATAATTTTGTCATAGTCAGTGGAGTCACTGGAGTACATATGGAAGATTTGTTTTCCCCTGATGCTGTACAAGATACTTTTGTTCATGAAAGCAATATCTTCCATTGCTGAAATTCAGATCAGAAAATTCTGTGGGTTGTATGGTAAGACATCACAGGAGTTTATAAACACTGTCAAGAAAGGTAACACTGGTCCTATGCCCAAATTTATTTGCTAGGGGGAAAAAAATGTTATACATTTCTTTCGAATTGCTCCTATTCACCTAGTAGCAACACATTTTTAGACTTGAACTTCAACTTTAATATCAATGCTATCAATATCACATACAATATATGGTATTTGGGACATTTACATAATTATTTACAAAAACAAAATATCTGACAATCTGTTACCTCATATAACACAAAAATAAATTTGTATTTGTATTTGGAAGTACTTTGAGATTTGCAGTACAGAGCCATTTTGGTACAGTGTAACAAAAAGGAAAGTTTGAATTCCGATATCCTCATCCTCAACTAAGAGATCTCATACTAACCCTCTACAAAGTTCTGTTGCCCATGTCTTAGGGGTTGTGGGACAAGTACCCCAAACCAGAGGAGGGGATCGGTGGGTACCGTCGGCCTTGTGGAGGTGGTCTCCTCTGACAAAGTCGTTAATTGAACCATTTCAGCTGTGAGAGTTTCTACTCCATCGGTAGGACTAGATGATACAGGTCTCCTTCGTCTCACTGCTAATGTGTGATCACAAAAATATATTGAAAATTCATGTGCTCGCACCTTTGACATTTCGAATATATCCAGGTCTGTATTACACTATGAACATGATGACAAAGAGAGTGGACAAAATATACAGCTCCTCATTGTACCCTCCACAACTGCTCTGGTAGATAAAAGAACATCCCTTCATTGCTATTATGTAAAATAAGTAGAACAGGTGAATATGCATGTGACACCTGTTCTACATATTTTTACATAATAGCAATGAAGGGAGGTTCTATAGTCTACCAGAGCAATTGAGGAAGGTACAATGGGGAGCTTTATATACTTCTTTGTTCGCCATGTTCATAGTGTTATTCAGTTATCTAAAATGTGCCTAAAGCTGCCTATTATCATTATGTATTACAACATTAGGTAAATAAACCTTTGATCAGAATTTGCTACTAAAGGAAACATGAAGCACTGAAAGAGATCACTGACAGTTTAACACATAACAATGGGATGAAACTTGTAGTCTTTTCAAAGTTTTGGTAAAATATTCAAGTATGATAATCTATGTCAAACTTAATACTTCATATATGACACAAGAAAATGTTATACTAAAGAATTAGCTTGAACATTTTCATTGGGGAACATGGATACTCCGATCCAATGTGTGAGAAATCCATTGATAACAAATACATAAACAAATACTTCAATGCTTAAAACTACACAACTGTAATTTGATTAAACTATGATTGTTACCTTTTTCATTTGTACTATACATTTGCTTTTGAATGATACTTACCTGTATTATCATCAGTAGACTGGTTTCCTCCTGACTCACTTCCTTCCAGTGACTTCCTCTCTGATCGTTTCATGGCTTTGGTTCGGCAGACCTCAAACGAATGGCAGTCACCCTCCTCCCTGTAACAACGGGGTAACCTCGCTAGTCATAAGGACCGCTATTCATAAGGACCACTTATTCATAAGGACCACTTATTCATAAGGACAGCTATCCATAACACGTGACTAAAATGAATAGCGGTTTTGTATGAATAGTGGTCCTTCTAAATAGCGAGCAAACCATAGACAATTTACCTCGCTATTCATAAGGACCTCCATTCATAAGGACCACTATTCATAACTATTCATAAGGACCGCTATTCATAACGTGTGTTAAATAGCGGTTTTCTATGAATAGCGGTCCTTATGACTAGTGAGCGGACCTGGTAACAACATATTTAAATTAACTACATGTACATGATTGAATAACAATGTCACTTTTATTCTACAGTGAGCATCTCCCTTCTAATCCTTATCATGAAATGCTCAAGATCTCTCAAAATATCAAACCTTATTAGACAGCTTTTGACCCATCCAATTATCACACATTGCCTGCAATTAAAAACAACAATGCATCTAGCCATTTGAAGATTACCAACCATTGTGAGCATAGGCCTACTGAAAAAACTTTGTGAAAAACACTTTTTTTCAGTTTGGCTATTGCATTGAATACTTATCTCAGTTGTAGTGAATAAAAGGACGGAATGAGTAAAAAGCTCAGAGTACTCATTTGGCTATGTATTTAGATTTCATAAAAAGAAATGGTTATTGCAGATGATAATTGCGATAATTTTCAGTATCTGAACGATAATCAGTGTCAAACAAATGATGAACATGAATACAGTTTCTGCCAAAAAAGAAATATATATTTCAAAAGGTCAAGGTAAAGATCACCCAAAATCAAAACCATCCCCCTAAAACTCTTCCTTGAATTATGAAATCATATTTTCCTGCATCTGAAATTTTCAGGATAACACAGTTTCAACAAACAATAAACACAGAACTTGTGGACTTACCTTGTGACAACATGGGCCAGAGCAGACATCGATGTGGAATCATACTGAAGGGAGCTCACTGCCTTGTTGCCCATAGAAAATCGAGCCTTGGACAAATTCAGGAAGCCCTGCAGAGAGGAAAGAAATCATTTTAGTTGTGACACAAATTGAATTAGTATAAACAACTGTTTCATACAATCAGATTCGCGAGTCAATCACAAAAGAAAGTTATTCACCATGTACATAAGATTTTTTACTCTAATGCAGATCACTATATTTCAAATAATTTTACTCGCTCTTCAAGTGTTCATGGGCATGACACTAGAAATAGTCAATTTAATTTCGTAGTGCCTAAGCGGAAAGGTAAAATTGGAAATTCTTTTTATTTTAACGGTATTCTTTTCTGGAATTCCCTCCCAAATCATGTTAAGTCAGTTAAGAATTTTTTTACATTTTAAAAGGGTATTGAAGCATCATCTGAAAAATGTGTCTACTCCATAACTATATTTCTCCTCTCCTTTTTGTAGCTCAGATGGTTTTTTCCTATATTATATGACTAATGTAACCAACGTTTATTATCGATAGTTTCATTATGATTTTCTGTATATAGTTTTTTTCCGTTGAGAAAGTCTTGTTTTCACATTTATGTAATCTTCGCCTACTTTATAAAAATGTTATGTTATATTTTGCTACTTTAGCACATTCTTATTACTTGTCGTATGTGTACGATAGTCTTGTAGCCGTACTAATGTGTTTTCTTAGTGTATTTTTTAATCAGTTATTTAAGTAAGGACCCCATTGGAAATGAGCCATTTCGGCTTTCATGGGCTATCCTGTCATGGTACCTGGTTTTGTTTGTATTGCAATATACCTGACGAATAAAATCAAATCAAATCAAATCATAGATGCGGACCATGAAATAGCCCAAAGTTTTGGGCAATTTCAGCCTATTTCAAGATTTTATACTCTTGGACTTTTGACATAAAAAACCTGTGATCTGACATTTGCCACAGAAACATTGCTCCAGGCTTTATTACATCAATTATATGGGGTTAGGTTTAGGGTTGCCATTGAGTTTTAGGTTAGGGCTAGGGTTAGCTAAAGTGTTTGGTGCAGATTTAAAGTTTAAAGGGAAACCTTAATGATAAGTTGCTCTGAAAGAAAGAGGAAAAATCAGAGAAGCAGATTGGTTAAAGTTTGAACAAAATCGGACAAGCAATAATAGAATCACTATACTTGGGAAGTTCAAATTGGCCGAATTGGTAATGTCACTGTGATGTAGTGGCGGACAACTCCCCCATTTGCTCCAACACACAAATTGACTAAAATGTAATTTTTTTCAAAATGTATTACTCAGTAGGATCTTTTTCTTTCATGAGGACCTATAACTTTAAGACTTGGGATAGTGTTGTAAATTGACCACAGAACACTTCTGGCCCAAACATGTGTCACACAACCAAGAAACCAACCTCTTTTACAAATTTCTCAAATCTTCTCCTTTGCTCCGAGAGTTCCTCTAAGATCTGAAAGTAGTTCACAGCAAGCTCATCCAACTCTTCACAAACCTCCTGCAGAGACATAGTAGTATCTATTCTTGATCTGTAAAAGAGAAAGAGAAAAAAAATTGCTGATATTTGTTCATATCTATTTGTAATGCAATTCATCAATACCAAGATCTATAACAATTTTTCAAATATAAATGTAGATCAGTGCAACAAGTAAAAAAAAAAAAAAAAAATCACAATTACATTTATGATTACAAGTTACAGTCACAATGATTACATTTCCCTTTCTTACCTTGACTGCTATTAATGGTGCAGCGAGATAGATCCTAAACTACATTTGTCATCAATTTTTTTCATGACTAGTGATGACTATGATTCATTTTATATCAATTATACAATTCTTATAAATATGATTATGAGCAGTTATCATTTGGAAGAAAATTTACTTTTCCCCCATTTTCTCCCCCCCCCCCCCCTGCAGTGTTGACAAGCATATTGGTCATTAGAATTCATGGGGCATGCATGTAGCTACCCAATTTTTTAATATATTTTTTAAAGAGCATATTTAGATGTGCATACATGTATCTGACTGATCAATGTGAATTTATCAAGATTGTACTGGATGTTCATGATATAAAATAAAAAAAGAAGCAGAACGGAAATATATACATGTATATACAGTACATTTTTTTATTTCTAGATTAGAATGATGCATATATTTCCCAGTTATACTTCTATTATAGTCAAACATCAATTTGTAATATTTTATTCTTGAACAGCCAAGTTTATCTCACACCACTCACATGCAATATTCCTAATGATTACAGTCTGTTCTACATAGCATTTTTAGAATCAACTTTTTGATATTTAATCTTAATTCATTTGGTTCTTACTGAGAAAATATGTTTCATTATGTGCAATATTCTATGTATATTGGGAGCAGCAAGTGTGGGGGCGCATGCCTCCGGGCAACAGTGTTGAATTTCACCCTGACCCACATCAGCAAGCAATGGTCATATTGACCATTAGGATCATATACATGTGTGTATACTGGGTATTGGGGATACAGATGTAATTTTGTTTGAAATGGAGGTTTTTGTGGGCAAACTGATACTTAAGTATCACTCTTTAGATTTTACGTTATAAGTTTGTTAAGATACAAAATGTAGAAAGTTATAAAAACTTACATTTACAGCCTTGTTTTTCGTACTTGTTACCCACACCTCCATACGGATGACGACTGCTTTCAATATGTTGCGCACTAGTGAGGCCGCTCTACATGGTTACGCACCATAGATACGTACGCAGAATGTTACGCACACAAGCTATTCTACGAAGACCTGGAAGGGCCAAACTGATGACGTAAAAAAATAAAAAATATTACGTACGTACGTAGTAATTATTACGTACGTACGTAATATTTTTTATTTTTTTACGTCGTCAGTTTGGCCCTTCCAGGTCTTCGTAGGAGATCGACGAACCGATCGCGCCGGTACCACTACGAGCGCTGAGGGCTCCCTTCATCATAATCGTGAAAAATACAAAATGGATGCTGACGGGACAGTCTCGATAGGAGTTATCGACAAAAAGTACCCAAAATTTCAGGAAACCCTCTTCAAAGGTCACAAAACAAACTGGTAAGTTTTAATCATCTATTAATCAACATAAGTATTTAGATTTAAGTAAACTGCAATATATGAGTTTCACTTAAATATAGCCAAAAATGCACAGTGATGCAGTTTAGGTATGGGATGTGTGTTGGCTGCATTCCTACACAGTCGGCAATGGCGTGTACCTATGAGTGCCCTGACCCACTTGTTGTTCCCAATCCTTTAACATGTGCTTTCACACGATCTTCCGCATTCTTATTATGTACTTGTCTCTAGCCATGTTGTATTGTACCTGTGCTTATTTTTATGAATGGTCAGATAAATAATAATGATAATGAATTTAATGTATAAATATGTGTAAAAAAATAAAACTATAGAGATTATTCCAACTACACGTCGGCGTGTAGTCGGTTTGCACAGCAGATTAATAGGCCCACTTCTTCTCTCAGTGAGGAGCTGACCTTAACTAAATAAAATCGAGAGGATAACGAACGAGAGACAGGATTTTCAGTCTAACTTAGATCCAGAATAAATGGCAAATTTCAAAGGAATTTCACCCTGATATCAAATTAGTGGTATTAAATACAACGGAAATAAAGGGAAATTACTCATTTTCTTTGGCAAACGTAAATGATATTCTTGTTGCTTTAGAGTTTAGTCACAGCAGAAATTTGGCGCATTGAATGCATCGCATTGCCAGTATTTGCGGGGTGTCTTGTCTTGTCTTTCCGTTGACGCCCACAATCAATGAGTTGATTATTATGGCATTTTAGGTGTAGATCTAGACCAAACTTGTCCTGTCCTGCATTGTCCCATCCGGTAATGACTTCTTTTTTTTTTTTTTTAGCATATTTTTTTGTTCTTTATGATAAAAAAATTTTTTTGTTCTTTATGATAATTCTAGGGTTAGACCCTAGAATTATGAATTATGTTTACTTTAGGAACCCTGGCCTTGGCCTTGCCATACTGGCATACATAGCCATAGGCTCTACCTGATTTATTGCTTGAGTTGATTCAAATTGACATTGAAAGTGCATAGAAGATCTAAAATACTTAAATTACATCGTAGGCCAACCTGCATTATTCTGAATTAATGGGACTACAATAGTAGATAGTACAATAGTGTCAATACACGACAATCCGACTTCAAGCTTCAGTGCGCAATGCACACACTTGCGTGTTATTGAGGGGAATGAATTCCCCATACTATTTCACGATATAGCTGTAACAAAATACACTCACCACTAAAAATTATTTTTTCCTCACAAAATAAGGCACAAACAGATCTCTTCTCAGGAGGCTCCGTCCGTCCTTCTTAAATTAGGCAATTAAATGAGGCTCTAGCTAGCTCCAGCATACGCTGAGATCCCCGGTGGCCTATACTACGTAAAAAAAAAGAGATCAGTGGGCATCCAGCCAGTCGTCATATCGATCTTGTGTACGGCCGGTACCGGTACGCCAGCTGCGTATTAATATATAGACAAATTAAAACATAACTGTCATCGATGATAACTGTAAAAATTATAGTATTACGAATGTCTCGCAGAAGAAGAAAAATTCTAGCAGAACTTGGTCCAGCCGGTACCGGTACTGTTCTTTTTTCTTTCTTTTTTACAGACCCTACCGGTACTTCAATTCATTTTCATGCAAAATATCAAAACTAGAACTTCATGCTCCATCACAACTTTACACAATAAACGCATTTGAAAAAAAAAATAGACCTCAATTTGTTCAGGCCTATCAATTTTGTCATCATATTTTTGTTGTTGAAATAATAATGTTATCATAATGGATTAATTTATTGCATAATCAAAACATATAGGCACTTTATACCGTATATCTTCTTTTTTTTTTCTTTCTTCTTCTTCTTTCTTCTTTCTTCTTCTTCTTTCTTCTTTCTTCTTCTTCTTCTTCTTCTTCTGAACTTCTTCTCCCGGCCCCCCCACCCCCACTCAGTATTATTTAGGGTACGCATATGCTTGTTCCCTCCCTTTGAAAGCACCCCCTATCTCAGGGCTGCCAAAATTTCTGAACCCTTTCTGCGCTGGCTTTTCCTGCCTTGGAGACCCCCCTAAATTCAGAACACTGCTCAATGTACCCCCTATCTCAGGTGAGCTCTCATTCCAACCCCATATCTCAGGACAGACACCAACCCACAGAACTCTGTGCACGGCAACCCCCCTAAGTAAGCTGTCATTACAATACCTTGGAAGAGATGGGTTTTTTTTCTACTTTTCAAAATGAAATAATCCTGGCTGAATGAGCTATTATAGGAATTTCAGGAATTTGATCCTGGGATTTGATCGATTTTTCAAGATATTTCATAACCCCCCTTTTTTAATTTCTCAGGTGTCGAAGAGAGAGGGAAAGAGAAAGAAAAACACCCCCTTTTTTAATGAAATCTCGGACGGGTGAAAGAAAAAAAACACCCCCTTTTTTTTACAATTCACGGGCCGGATTGTGTCGCCCAAAAAATACCCCTTTACCGGAGATTTTGGGAACACGCATGCGGTCCCTTCGACCTCCGAGTGTTGTTGTTGTTGTTGTTGTTGTATTATGGCACCTTTGACACAAAAAGGTTCTGTGTGCCAGTCACTGTAAAAAACAGACGTCACATTGGTCGTAAGGTGTGGTCATAAGATAGTCCTTTATGAACCTATGTATATTTAAAGTCTTTAAAACCACAAAAGAGATTGAAGTTACTAACAACTTTCTGATATAATAACAATATTTACAAGTTCTGGTAATTATTTACAATTATTTCCTACTGATTAATATCAAGTATGATATTATATGTGAAAGATTGGTTTATCTTTAAATATATTTGTAAGTATCATCTGTTCTGCTGTAAATTTTAATCTATTCAAAAAATACTCCTACTGTTCTTATATTTACACTCGAAAGGGTTCCCTGAAGATCAATGACAAAGTTGTTGTTTAAGGAAAAGGCACTTATGACCTAATAAAACACATGTGTTTAATATAAAAGTATTTTCCATATTACATATTTAAAGAAGGCGATATGTTATAAACATTCCCGAGTTACTGAGTTACTAGCCAACTGGGTGAGAGCTAGAACCTAGCCACTCCCAATGACTATATAGCCGAGAAGGACCAGACAACAACCACAGACCGTCGTGATGAAAAATATACCGCCACGTACATGATCTAATGTGAGAGGAGTGAGAGTCCAACCAATGACCTACAGCAGATAAATATCCACCATAGGCCCCAGCACCCGGTTCATTTATGTATAACATTTTCCTTTGTAAAGCAGAGTGCATGTTTTGTGTTTTAATTTGTAATAGAGTTTAATATCCATAGTACATAAAATTCCATGAGTAGAATTACTTTAAAACAACTTAAAAACGAATGATATTTATGTATGCAATTTACCTTCTTTTGGATGTTTTGGACGAACTTTCTGTTGGGTAGATGGTACGGATCCCCTAACCCAACTAATGTGCCATCTTATCAGCTCTTACAAGGTATGTTATGTATATAGCTAATCAGGGACTTAAGGCCCCCTAAGATAACTCAGGCACGGACCAAAGGTCGTCCATTCTACCCAACATACTTGATCGTTGTCTTAAGGAAGACATTCACTTTTCTTTTTTTAAACTCCAAATGATGTGTCTCAAATTTATAGTAACAATTTGAAATATCATAAGTTTTCCTAGTACAGAGTACTCATGAATAATATTACCATGTTAAAAATATCACATAGAATGTATTGAGTTGCATAGCCCTTTTCAAAAAAGAAAACTTCCAGGTAAAGTTTAATCTCTTTAAGATATACTTTCCTTCCTATAACTTAATGCCACAATCATACATAAAGCGTATTACATGTGAAAAATTAGCTTTATCGTTAAGTATGTTTTTAAGTGTCATCTGACCTCCGAGTGGGGGGCCGGGCTTCTTCTTCTTCTTCTTCTTCTTCTTCTTCTTCTGATTCTGATTCTTCTGAACTTCGATCTTTTTCTTCTTCTTCTTCCTCCAGTTGTACATGGTCAACCAAGAGATGGCGCTATAGCAACACAAATGAAAAAGCTAAATGAGCTCGCTCTACATACTATAATGTACTTTTTCTATACGTACGGTACGTGTTCAGTACATGTACGAATCGACGTACATGAATACACATGCAACACGTAATTCCACAACGTAATAATTTTGCTTTTGGCTTCATTTGACTGCGATATACGCATTTATTTGTTATCTATAGAAGACATGAATAAGTTATTCAGCCTCAGTACTTGTGGAAGATATACCAGTCAATAGTGATGTAATTTTATACTAATAACTGTGAATTATAGGCCATTTCACATACCGCCTTCTGATAGATCGAGATATCGACAGCACTTCCTTGTTCTATTTCAGCTGGTAGTCAACGAACATCTGAGAGACATTTGGCCCCGAACTTCAGGGGCGGAACTCCTGTGGTGAGCCTCCCTGAGCTGCGGTACCAGATAATCGTGAGATCTCGCTTTCCTGCGATATACAGACAGTGACGATGAACAGCTCAAACTTATATGCTCTATATCATCGTCTACCTTTCCAGTTTTATTATTACCCACATTATCTTTGATTATGCCTGTCAGCTTTTTCTGACTTTACTCATTTCTTCGTGCTCTTCAACTTAAACTAGACGAAGTGAATTTAATCTTGACTCAACTCATTCATTCATTTATTTTGAGTTGAGCAACATTTTATGATTTTGCCATGGACTTATCATTGATCTTCCTGTTGATTTAGACAGAATTTTTACTTTTTATGGACAAGTCAGTCTACATGTATATGGATCCTGAAGTAGAGATCTAGTTGAAATTCATCCTCGGACGTGATTATTAATAAACCATCGAAGATCAATTTTATATTTCAAGAATCTGTGACTGAAACCAGTGATCCATCATGGCGTTGAAGGAAAACTTAGAGAACTTTCTTGAGAATTATGAAAACATGACTGATCTGTCTTCCTCGTTGGATGGATCTGATTCATTTGAACTTGAGTTCACTGTAAGTTCTGTTGTATGATAATTTGATTTTGTTGATTGTTGTAATATTTTTGTGTGTGTACATGTAGGCCTACATGTAGGTGTATATGAATTAATTCTTTTAACATGTTTCACTCATGACATTCTGCAGAGACTGACCTGTGATATAATTAACATCATCCTCTGAAAGACATGACTCGGACTCAAACCTGGATTTCTAAATTATGGGAAGATGCAAGTTAAAAGTACTCCTGGGCCCTGTTGCGTTACATAAATCTTACCATTATTAACAGTAACTTTGCCATCAATGGTAACTCCTAGGAAACCTTGATTTCGATTGGCTGTCGAGTGATGTTACCATGGTAGTTACCATTGATGGCAGAGTTACCAGTAATGTCAAGTTTTATACAACGGGGCCCTGGACGTGGACCAACTGACATTTCTCAAGTCCAGTCCATTTGCTGGGTCTGCATATTGTGAACCCAGGGAATGTGTATGCAGCTCAGGGATTGCAAAACGAGTGCTTACATGTACCTACATGTACGCTACTGCAAATGTTATTTAGACCTACCATATCTACATCACTTACAAGCTATAATATCTGAAGATAAGTTTGTACTCCACAATAGCTTTAATGGCTAAATAGGCTTCAATATGTTTTGTGTGTACCAGCAGGGATTAGTCCAGTGTAGATCATGCATATGTGAGAGGAAATAATTATTTAAAGTTTCACTTTCAACTCTGAAACCCCAAATTTGTAAGAGTTGAAGACTCCATGTATCAGGTCTGCTATCGTCCTAATCATTTGCTTATGATAGTTTTGCCCTCTGCATTTTGTAAATAATTGTACCTACATCATCAAATGTTTTATATAGAATTATATCCATACTCACTGTATTATTGGTACGTGTATATAATATTATTATCACTGTAAGATGGTTTGCATTCATGATGTAACACTCAATTAATTCTATGTAAGTTTATCGCCTCATCCATTATATGTTACGTTTGAAAGCAACTGTTGTTTACATTGATTATGAAATAAATGCAGAAAAGCATCTGCAAACAAACAAACAAGGTAATATAGCAAATTTAAGAAAATTAAATCTTGCTTAGAGCGATTTTGTTGTCGCTTTTTAACTACTGCAACAGTTTCATGTTTGACACAGTTTCCACATAGGCATGGGCCGTGAGTGTGTTTACATGTACCATTTACCATGTTTACCTTTGAACGTTTTCCCCTTCATCTACTGAACTATAGTTAGAATATCTCATTGTTTGGGTAATTACAATTGCAGTCTCCTTTATGTTTTACTTATGATGCATACATGTAGTAGGAAAAGAGTCAGTTTGGCTGTGGCCAAAAAGATTTAGGTTAATTTTCTTTTCATTCTAAATTGTAAATGAAAAGATCATACAGGTGAATGTTTTATCTGCCAAAGAATTTTTCAAAAATGGTAAGATTTATTACATGTTAGGGCCTACATGTATTAAATAAAAATGTTTATCACAAGAGAAGTGATCCATGTTTTCTTCTTTTTCTTATGGGTACTGCCCAAAGTCCCTAAAAGGGGGTCAGATGGGCAGGGGTAGAGTGTGCAGATGGTCTTTATGCCTAGATTATTTCAGTCTTTGATTGAATTAACAGGGTATGAAGGAGTATTTATAGCAATTGTTAAATAATTTTAGGCTGATATCATTTTTTGGACATTTTTGTATTACCCAATCTCAACATTTTTTTTGGTAATTTACATTTTAAATTTAGATTTCTGACACTTTTACTACTTTGATTAGTGGAAAATGAATGTTGAACTATGTATAATCCATATTAAAGAACTTAAATTGCCAAGTCATATTCAAAAGTTTCAAGCAAAAATTTAATTGCCATTGTGCGATCTCTGAAAACCTAATTTCTAATAAATGCAATTTTTTGAAAAAAATGTTCCTATCTTTAATACCTTTCAGTACAAAACACAATGTGTTTGTACATTTTAAATCATGGAGATATCACAAGTCACTGGACTGTATGGACCACATGGTATTAGGTTGGATTCCCTGTGACAGCACTAAATGCCCTTTGGTAAGACATGAATGCACATTTTGCTGCTCTCCACCCAGGTGAAGTAATTAAATGTAGGTACCTGGTAGAAAGAAATTCCTTGAATGCTTCAGCAGCTTATCAGGGTATATGTAGCAGCCTGGGATAATGATAATATGCAGCGTATCCTCTTGACGAATACTTTATAAATCCAACTACTGTAGAATCAGAACCCTCGCTTGCATTTATTGTTTGCAAATTTCCTCGAGTGGTTTAGACTCACAAAGTTTCATGCCGCGAAATTATTGAATGACAGTTGTCATTTACAACTGAAGCAACACTGAATGTTTGCAATTAGCGAAAGTTTCTTGCTGTGGAAATAGCTGTTATTTTTGAAATCGCTGTTGTTTCTGATTTTACAGTTCATGTATTATGATTTTAAATTGTATTGAGCCAAGGTGTAAAGACATACTGTACTGTACAAAGTAATAGGCCTACCTTTAAAGGAGAACTCTAGCTTCCAGGTAAGTTGCTTTTAATAAAGTTACAGTTATGTTTTAATGGGGAAAATATTTATTCATTGATACAAAGATGTCTCCTATTTGAAATAAATTGACAACTCAAGTAATGAATTTCAGATGTCATCACCCAACTATTCACGAGTTAAATCATAAGTTTCACATCCCCAAGAAGCTGATTCTTCGTAGGCAAAGACATGGATGGATTCCTCTACATGTATATCTTTGCCCAAGGTATATTGATGTTTACATGTACATGTACATTTATATTGTGAGTACATGTACATCTAGGTCTACCTTTCATAAAAGAAGGGTTCTATTTTATAAACTAATATATGAATATTGTTATGTGTTTTTTATTTTTTATAAATGTTTATTTTGAAACAAGCACCAAAATTATCAATATCATTTCTTTCTTTAGTTTTCTTAAAAATGCTTATTTTATATTACTTTATAAATTAGTGTTTGTGTAAATAATGTGTGGAACATGATCATTATTTCTACAACCATGAACTGACCTGAAATTTTCAGAAGTGGGACCCTGGATGTATATATTTACAATGTTAGGAGTCTCTTGTCGATGTAACTCCAGGGAATATGAAAAAAAACTTCACAGGGAGGAAGAAGAAAGGGACTTACCAAATTTAGATAAGGGTACTCTGACGTAGGTAGCAGATACTTTTGAAGTGTTATCAATTAATCTTCATTTCTCTCGTAGAGCTGGCCTGTTTCCTTCTCCTACTATTTCTTTGATTTTGTACCCCTTTTAGTGTCCTTGTCCTCCTTTGTAACTTTTTCTCCTTGTCTTTGATTGATTAACCCTAGGGAGTATTTAAGATTCTTTTTTCCTCTCTAGTTAAAGAGAATATCCAGAAGTGGTCAGTTGCAGGAAAATCTTTGGAATTGGCCTCGGTCTTGTCAATCTCACATTCTTTGTTTTACCCTCTTTTTCTTATTCACAATAACATTTGGTTTTTCAATTAGAAAATATTTTGTTTACAGTTTTTTGTTTATCATTTCTCTGAGTGCAAATTATTTGCTTATTCAAAAAGTTTATTTTATTATGATGCTGACCACATGGTACATGTACATTTTATATGTGAAGCAACATTGTAAGAACTAGGTCTATTTTGTCTGCTAAGTGCTGGATGGATGTTTAACTTAGCACAGCATGCACCATTTTGGAGAGGGAATCCTCTTCTGACACTCATCAGATCAGACATAGTTCCAATACTAGAAATTTATGGCCAAAGCTTTTTTGAAAACTACAAGTAAGCCATATATATTTATATAATATTGACTGGCTTGAGGGGGATATCAGAATATATTGCCCGCAACAGAATCATATTGCCCCGAGTCGAAGACGAGGGCAGTATGGTTCTTTTAAGGGCAATATTTTCGATATCCACTGAAAGTAGAGATAAGTTAAAGGGGAAGTCCAGTCCAAAAATAACTTGATTTTAATAGAAGCAGAAAAATCAGACCTACAGATCATAAAAGTTTGAGGAAAATCGGACAACTAATAAAGAAAGTTATGAATATTTTAGTGGCATGAAAAACCAGAGAAACAAGGAAAATTTAAAATTTGTATAGATATAAATATAAACAAAATATTGTAAACGTGGAATATTTCGCGGTGTGGAAATTTTCGCGCATTTCGCGCAGCATGATATGTGCGCGAAAATAAAAACATGCGAACATTTTTGTTTATGTATTCTTTTGCGCATGAGCCTAGCGCGTCAGCGAATTTAAAAACACGCAAAATTCACTTTACTCAGCCGAGGGTTAAAAAATTAATCCCGCGAAAATTTCCACTTTTACAGTAGTTGGTGAGTTGTGTACCTATGACATCACAAATTCATGACTGAGTTGCCAATTTGTCAAGTGATTTTCATTGTTTCCCCAGTTTACATGCCACTAAAAAAATCATAACTTTCTTATTAGTTGTCCGATTTTCCTCAAACTGTTTTGAAATATGTTGGTCTGATTTTTCTGCTTTAGGACTGGACTTCCCCTTAAGTACTATTATAAATGATTTATACATGTATATTATGGATACAAATATTTACTTTAATTTCTTTCTTTTCTTTACAAGTAGGCATAAAAAGGTATATGTGCATAGATAATTTTAATTTAAAGAGTGACAGCCTGAAACGTTATTGCATAATTTGCATGTAGCATTTTTATTAATAATATTTAGCATGATCTTGAACTCTCCCTCTCTTCCTGTTAGGTTGATCTTGTATATAAATTTAGAACACTTGAAAATATTGAAATTGGACAGAATACATGTAGATGAGAATAGAAATGACCATTTTGTATGATATGTCTAGCAGGCAAAATGAAAAAAAGAAATAAATGTTTGAAGAAAAAAAAGAGTTGAAGCATGGACCTACATGATGTACTATGAATTGAAGAGGAAATGGCAATACTGTTATTTTTGTATCAGTATCTATATTGAATGAAAATATTGTTTTGTATAGTTTTTATGACATTGATTTAAATCAAATTGTTATTCTTCAAAGAATAGAAGAAGCCCTGACAAAAGGTCTGCAAAATGGATGATATGCACAAAGTTTGCTTGCAGATGTTGCCAAATTCCAGGAAATGTACCCTGTATCCCTACAGCACTTAGGAAAGGATGTGCCAAATTGGGGAATTTCCCTGGATCTACACAGAGGAAATTTTAATGTTTTCAGTGTAGAAAAGGAACCTTGCAGTGGGAAGTGGGTAACTGGGTATCCCTCCATTGCTGAGGGAAAAATTTTGTCAGCTGTCTGTTTGAAAGAAAAACTAATTCACCTTATATTCCTTGTCCCTAATTGTAAATCGTTTCTTGGACTGAATGTGCATGTATGTATTTTAGGACTATGATGCAATATCGATTAAATGTGTTACGAAAGCCAGAAATTATGGATTAAAATATTCCTTTAAAAAGATAGATACATGTATACATATCATGACAATTTATATATATTCTTGGATTTTTTAGGAAAATAAAAAATAAATTGAAAAAGATCCCCTCCTTTAATTGTAAAGCTCAGACAGATATTCATAAGTTCCTTCAGCTCTTGCCATTGTCTGTTTTCTTTTCAATCATTTTAGGAAATTCACATACTTTTAGTTTCATTTGTAAATGGCGAGGAACAATTGATTGTACATATTTAATTCAATGTCCAGGGGAATCCTGTTATATTAATGGGACAGAGTCATTTTTAAAGCAGAAATGTTAAGTGGATTATAGTAATCACTTTGCTATCTATCGGTCATGTAACTGTACATGTACAGTAGGTGTGGTATTTTGTGACATACATGTACACGTGTGGCACTAAATTATCTAAATGTACAGGTCTGTGAATCAGTGTAAGATTTGCCTTGATTTATAAGTTATGCTTTACTGTGATTTTTGTTGAATATGTATGCACATGCTCATTTTAATCTATGAAACATTCTTTGACAGAATATTACAGACAATTGTGTTGAAAGAGAATTTTGCATTCTTTGTTAAAGCTCATTTTGGTAGCAAAAAGGAAATTGGAAAGAAAATGTAATAAATATAGTCTCATGTTGTATTCCATGTAACAAAATATATACATGTACAGGATCATTTGGTAATCCATCATTGATTTCCAGTGAATTTTACCATTAATATATATGTAAGGAATGCTAGATCACGGCAATATACTGCCCTATGCTAGGACCTTTCCACCCTGACGGCTCCCCGCACAATAATCTTCAGGCTTCGCACAGAGATAGCATAACTGTGGGTTGGCTTTGAATGCGTGTATGGTGTATAGCGCACGCTGCAGTTGTCAGGAGTTTACATGAATATCCCTGACCTGGCAATCAAATTATTTTTTTGCCTCTCATTTGTTTAATATGCCGCTTTATTAAATCTTCACAGCATCTTTGTTTTGCTAGTATCTTGCTATTTATCAACAAAAATCCAATAAATCTGAGGTAAAGTTTATGAGGGCTTTCCAAAACTAAACTACTTGTACATAAAGTTAAGCGTGTATGATGTAGCAGTGTATAATTTTAATTTCATGTCTAGTAATTTCTTCTCTCTTTTTAGATCTTGCTGCCCTTGATAGTTTGGACAGATCTTGTGTCATGTTCACTAAATGTATTAAGTGATACCCTAATATCAGTGAAATGCAATGTGTAATGTGTAAAAATAATGTGATTTCTGTTAAAGCAACAAGGTGTTTTTATTCTTTACAATAGTCACTGCTTTCAAAGAAGAATAGCTTTACACTTTGCACAAACATGTAAGTTTAGACCTATACATGTAGGTTCCTTGAATTGGGCAAATATATCTCATGAAATCATGAATGTATTGACATCTTACATTTCTCAATGAGGTTTATAACTTTATTACATGACTCATTTTGGCTCTATTGGACCGAGAACTAAAATGTGAAGATGTGAAAGTTGAATGAATGATACTGTTTACAATTCATGTGATCTCATATCATGCTTGAAGGGATGCATTGTTATGTACATGTAGATTGGTGTTGAACTGCATGTGTACGTGACATGTATACTATCATATGTGTTCATCCAATATTTGTTTGTTTCTGATTTTTTTTGCAGCACCTGAAGCAGATTTCACAGAGATACAGAACTGAGAAGGTCTATCCAACATCAGCAGGGGAGAGTGATATCAACATGAGGAAAAACAGATACAAAGATATCTTACCTTGTAAGTTTGAAACATTTCTTCTTTATACTGCATTTAATATAAAGGTCATATTTGACTTTTGAAAATAAGTGGTAAAATTAGTTCAAAAGGTCATGAGAAGCAAGATTGTAGGGATTTGACTTTACATGGAGTTCATTTAAAATTAGTTTTCTAGTTACATGTACATTTCTATAGATACTGGTACATGATTTTAAAGTTATTATTCTTCTTATTCCTTTAAAAAATATTCTTCTTATAAAAACAAAATAATTCTAAATTTTCCGATAACAAAACTAAGTTGTTTATTTCTTTAAAAAGATTTTCAGGGATTCCCCCCTTACATTCTAAGACAGATTCATAAATAAACTACTTATTCTATGACCATGCCAAATTCAAAGTACCAATCGCCTGAAGAAAAAAATTAATTTGTGTATAGCTCGAAGGCATAAAATCAACAGTTTCAAACACTTTACCTGGCCTTCCATGGGTTAACAGTTAAGGAGTATGAAGAAAGTGAAGGAAAACATGAAACCCCCTCGTGTGGAACCTACATGTACAGTAACTCCAAATTCAGTTCTGTGCGGGCTGTTATTCTATGCGAGTGCGTACAGGTGCGTCGATTACTGTAAACGTGGAATATTTCGCGGTGTGGAAATTTTCACTCATTTCGCGCAGCATGAAATGTGCGCGAAAATAAAACACGCAAATATTTTTGTCTATGTATTCTTTTGCCCATGAGCCTAGCGCATCAGCGAAATTAAAAGCATGTGAAATTCACTTCACTCAGCCGAGCGCGAAAATTTCCACTTTTACAGTAGTCTCCTCACAAGTCGGTGTTTTGTTTATTGGAAGCGCATTTCAACTTATCTCTTCAACAATATCTCTTTATAGATTCAACATTTGAAGCTCATATTTCAAATATAGTATAACGACATGGAACCCCTAATATACAGAGCAAAATAATATTGGGTGATTTTTTTTTTGAACACTTTAAGTAGTCCATTTTCAATCCCATTTTTTCCTCCCTTCTCATATTCTTACACAATTTGTTTCTTTGTATGCATGTTATTGTCCAAATGTTTGTATGTCACTATTATGTATTATTCTTCGCATGATTTTCCGTCATTGATATTTTTGGCAGTGTTAAACACAGTAGTTTTTCATGAATACACATAATTGCTGAATATTCTGTTCTGAACATTTTACGTCTTGACTATGAAACTTTATACTTTATTCTACAATTTTGTTCCCAATGTGTAACAAGCATGACCATTATGCATTGCATCCATGTAGAGGGAGAGAAATCACTAACCAGGATGAAAGAAATAGGTTTGTTAATCTGCACGGTAGGAATCCCAAACATTTCATGCCAGCTGTGTTTGGGTTTATTCATGATGACAGCAAACCGTCTACTACTTCCTCCCACTCGGCCTATATAGCTCACCGAAAAGATTGAGACATTTGTTTGAACCACAAATACTAATATTACAAGTACATGTATAGATCTGAGTACCAGTAAGGCTGCAAAGGACATGCTGATATCTCCTCTATCTTTAAACATTCTGTATCTTTTTTTGTTTTTTTGAAAAAATTGTAAAAATCATAAAGTTTAAATTGGATCACGAGGACTACATGTACTAAGTAATACCATCAATAATGAATGTACAAAATGGATACATACAATGTATGTATGTGCATATGTGAAATCTTTCTCTACGTCTTCCGTTAAATTCAACAAAATGTGAACTAACTTTTCAAAAAATTTTATAGCTAAACCAGTGTGATACTTTTGTGGCCTTGCACATGCATAAACTTCAAAGTTTAGAAATTTAATGGTTGATTATTCCATGAAAGATTAGTCTCCAGTTCCTTTATTTAATGGGGGTTCTATATTTTCCTCTTCTGTATGTCACTGTATTCATACAATTGTAAATTTTTGCCTGGCAAAAGCTAGAGATATAGTACCTTTAATTAAAGTGGTGGCAGCAGTAGGATATGAAACCCTGCCATCAAAATGAAAATGATTGGAGTGAATTTTTTCTGCCCCAAAATGGAATTTGTTTGATAGGTTATAGTTGCATCAAGTGCTTGTATACCATGCATATATATACATGTATAGAGAACAGAAACTAGAACAAAATGAATTGAAATCTTTCAACATTCTGAATGATAAAACCATAAAATCTTGAATACAATCTTTCAAATTTGTTTTTCTGAAAAATTCAACTGCAGGAGATGACTTTGGAAAGTGTTCAACAAATTTGTTACCTTTGGTGGCAAATGACTGTTTTTTTTTTTAATCACTTTTCCATCTGAATGCTTTTTACCACAACCACAACATTCTATCAGAGTCCATGATAAAAACACTGGACTTTCGAATTGTTAGTGTTGCTGTTGCCTACGTAATTGATTTCACTCAAATTTTTACCTTTCTTTGAGTTTTGTAAACATGATTGTTGTCATAAGATGAGTGTGTTTCCATCCAAGGAGCTATTTAAAGTAGAACGTTAATGATTTTAAATATTGGCCTAATACCTATTATTGCATAGATGGCATAAATTAAACAAGGTTATCCAAATTCAACGCTTGGAAACATTTGAAGTAATGATTATTATCAATTATAAAACGGTAAAATACAGCCCCCGATATAGCAGCTGAAGAGCTCCTCAAACGCTGCTGAGATATGTGACGACACACCCTGGACCAGTCCTGTCTAAGCAGACGATGTCCCATAACATCTTACACATTTTTCAGAGCCTATTTTGTCATCTCCTCTTCACTTATTTCTCTTCCTTCACTAGCGTCAGTCTTAATGTTAGTCTGTTGCCTCACTCTTAACTTCGTGTATGGTATTATTTTGATGAAAAATGCAGCGTTAAAAAAAAATAAAGGAATCAGTCACTTGTAAACAAAATAAGACGCCATTGTATTTTCAGCTGCTTGCACCGGGGCATGTTCGGCGTTTCAAGAGGGAACGAATACCATCCTGCTATTATTCGGAGGGCTTTTCAATTTGAAAGTGGGGTTTATTTCATTGATCATTGACCCTTCTCCTATGTATTTACAATCAAACGGTTTTAACTATCAGAATCAGTTTCACTTTCCCTTTATAATGGTGTGAAATAAGGTCATGTTTAAATACACCAAACTCTTTATAATTTGATAAATAATTGCATTGCAATTACGTTCATTCATTATAGGACGTCGTCTGCTTAAGCGGGATCGATCCCGAGTGTGACGACATCAAAACATCGCTATATTTCTGGCGAATCCTCGGATATTTTAGATGCTGAGAAGAGCTTTTATTTGTGTTGTTTTTATAATCACCAGATACGCAGTTGACATAAAACTTATACGATTGCCATCTGTAAGCTTCCCCGTTTCTAGTGATACATTAATTGCCATATATGTGATTTTCTTTGAATATCTACTTTAATAAACCTCATCAAACCTCACCTCAACTTATTATCAACAAATAGTATTCTCTGTGAAATGAATTATTTTGGTATTAATATACAAGATTCTCATAAACCTGGTTTTACTATTAATCTGTAGTGAAATTCTTGAAAAGATCTCAATGAAGTTTTGATAATTGATCGATTTAAAGAAAGGATGAAAATCTTTGTACAGTTGAGATTGTTTTGACAGACATATACATGTAGCTGGTCAGTATGCTTATGATAATAGAAACATCCATTACAGGATATTCACGAACCTTTTCTCAAATCTTTTTTTTTTCATATCATTTTCTTTGTTTTCCAAAAGACTTAGACAAGAATGTAGGCCTATTTTCCAAAAGAAAATAAGGCCGAACCCTCTTTTAGGTTTTAACATAGTAAATGATTTTGCTTGAAAATTTGACAAAAAAAACATTTTCACCCTCAGGAAAATAATATTTTGTCAAAAGTCAACTTGATCAAACATTGTAAGGGTGTATCCAACCATGTGAAAATTGAGTAGTATATCTGTCTTTTACCCCTTTGACCGCTTTGACATTCACTGATACTGCATTTATATTTCCAATTTTATGTCAATAGTGTAATAAAATAAGGTCACTCTTCGGAGAAAAAAAGAAAGTTTAAACATTTCATTTTGTCTCCCTTGTGCAGTTGACCATTCAAGATACCTGTTGAGTCAGATTGACAACCAAGAGGGATCAGATTACATCAATGCTAATTATCTCAAGGTAAGATTGGCTGTTGTTGTTCTCAATGAATTTAAACTATTGTTTATCTTGAAATTAACTTGAAAGCATGTAGTCCCACTTAATTGCATACTGGTACATGTATATGTGAATAATATGTGTGAATGTGGTAAGGCCATAACATGCAGTCAACGTTAGAAAAATTCTACAAATTGCATTTGTCTTAGAATGAAAAATTATGGATGCAGTAAAGTTTTCAGCCACTCAACCACATAATTTCTGCGTCAGTAGTTTATCCTTTGAACACATTTTACAAATGTACAGGGTTTGATAAACTGCATTGTGTACACACCCATTAGAGTGAATTCTGACCTGCAGTATTATAGCATAGCCTATTCATTACAGATTCTATTGCTCTATTCTAACGTCATTTGTTTACTTAAACTTGCTGATTTATACGATTTATAACCTATCATAAATGCCTAAATTAAGGCCTTCGGCCTGTCATGCTTGGCCAATCAAGTTAAGTGCTGCCAAACCATTGTCTAAACTATGGCATAGTCTGCCTGGCTACTGACTTGATCAGCAACCTACTAGGAAGTCAAAATGTGTTTGCTTTTCTGGTCAGTAAAATCTTACTTGATCACATGTTTATATTACTGAAGTGTATATATGTTCAAAGAAAACTTTAAAATTTCTTCATTATATACAAATAGACCATCACCTACATGTATTTGCACTTACAGTGAAAGAAATTATAACAATCCTAGTAATTTTTGTGTAGAGAGTATATATTATTTTCAGTGACTTTCTTCATAAATGTAAACAAGGAAATAAAGGATGAAAAATATAGAGTTGATGTGAAAATAAATACTCATATTATTATTCTGTATGTCATATGCAAAAGGAATATATATGTTTTGTTAAAGCTAATGCACAGGGACAGGGTTATTAAATGTAACTCAAAAGAGTAAAAATGTATTTCTGTGATTTTTTGTGCACCTACATGTATTTAGGTAGAATACAACTCCTATTGTGAAATGTCTGATTAATTAAATTAATGTTTCATGAATGAAATGGTTTTTGTATTTATAAAATTCACAGATGAGGATTCATTTATGTCAGTGAGTCTTGAAGTGACAAAATATTGAGAATTTTCAAAATAGAAACAGACGAATTACATTAATTACCAAATTAACCTGTAACCTGCTTTTGAGATAAAGATTGAAACCTTGTTTCTTGGCATGGCTTTCACTATTCTAAATTAATAATAGAAAGAGGAAAAAAAGAGAAGGCAAAATACATGTATACATGTAGATCTTCTACTAATGAAGGTTCTAAGAATCAACGAGGAAATACAAATAATATGCTTGGTAGGAAAAGAGTTCGGGAAGTCCGGAAATTTGTTCAAATTTATTCATATTTTGAACTCATATACATGCTGAAAAGCGAGACCAGGGTAATTATTAAAAATGTTCCAAAGTCCTCCAGAATCTGACGTCAATTGGACCCCTCTCTTTTACATCCTGCCTCCCATGCTAAGTTTTGTGCTAATTTTAACCCATTTTATGCCAGATTTAGTATCAGAGAGATTAGCTGTAAATAAGCAGACAGCCAAAAATATGTATTCCTAGACACGAGATTATGATGCAAGGCTGAATTACGTATATGATATTTGATTTTTCATTTACTAAATGTAAATATACATTTTGAAGAATATACAATCATACATGTACAAATATTGATTTATTATGAACAAAGGAGTGCAGCCATATATCCTTGAAAATTTTATCGCCAAAGCTAATGAGATTATCAAGTCTGATCAATCTGAAATTGTCAAATAAAAGAGAAAACTGCATGTACTGTACATCTACATTTTTGTGATACATGTACATCTGTATCAAATACCCTAAAAAGAAAAGTTATATTTCTATTTCTAATATTTTATTTTAATTCATTGAACTTTAATATTGATACAGCTCATAAATGTACCAGTAGTTAAATATTCTAGAGATATATACTGTACATGTACATGTAGGTATGATATACATGTATATTACACCAGTGGTTGATTTAGGGAGAGGGCATTCCTGGCCTGTGCCCCCCCCCCCCCCCCCCCTTGAAAGCAAAGTGTACATTGTACCTTTGAGTGTATTCAACTTGTATGTGTAAGATGTGTTGGATTTTCCTTGCCAATTGAATATTTGTAATTGACCTCTCACCTTCATTTGGTTGATTGTTTTCTACTTCAATTTATCTGTTTGATTGAACAGTGTTATAATAATGATGTGATTGTACAAAAGTAGAAGAAGTTGACACTTAATGACAGGGCTATCATTTTAGTGATACAAACAGAAAATACCTGTATGTACATGTGTATATATTTGTTTAATGATATCATATAAAGTGTAATATGGTTCAATATACATGATGTACATAATGTATATTTACATTTTCACCCTGAATAAAGATTGATGTTTTTCAAACATTGCTCAGTAATTAATAGGCAAGATAGCATCTGATTTTGTCCCCATTTTATGTGACAAATAACACATTGTAGACCTACACAATGTACATGTACATGTACAATTGTACATTTGTACTTGTCATAATTTTTATAGCAGCATGAATGTTACTTTCACTTTCTACAAGTACCTGGATTATTGTAGTAGAGTAACATTTCTAATTTGTAAATGCATTTTTAATACTGGGGCGGTATTCTGAAAATTATGTTATCTTTTATGTTAAGGAAAACTATGTTAATTGTCATAACAAATTGAAATTGCGCGCAATAAACACTAATTATTGGTGCTTGCGCAGATGTCTCTGTTAACTTTACGTGGGCACAGCCATTTTTGCACAATCATTAACCAATGACTTGTCCTGATTTTGATTTGTTATGACAATTAACATCGTTTTATTAACATAAAAGTTAACATAGTTTTCAGAATACGGCCCCTGGTTTTGATGAATAGTTTCTTTTCATTTACATGTACATAGACTATTATGTAACAATTACTGATATTATGAGGTTAATAAAGATATTCTTTATAATGAAACCTTGAGAGACAATATAAATCCTCAACCTACATGAAAGTTTTACCATTCATACAAGATTTGTCAGTATTTTTATATTATACCAGTTATAACCACGTCTTCGTATCTGCAGATTTTTTTAAATCCATTTTTACTATTAACCCCTACCATGCCGTGGGTGGCAAATCCCGCCCCAAAGTTTGAGTGTTGAACATTTTGTTTTGGCTCAGAATGACTGGAAAATTCTTCCTCATACAGAAACTTTTGCTGCAATATAATCTTTATTCATATGCAATATATATCTTTGCCCAGTTTGCTCAAGAAAATACGTATTAAAAGTTAATGTTTAACTCTGGAAAGTTTGTTTTTTGACAGTTGCTCAAAAATCTGGTGGTATGGAAGGGGTTAATCAAGACTATTTCACCATTTTTCCTTGAATTCTATTTGTAACATTATTCAGGGTGTCAGCAGTGACTACTCATACCTTGCAGCACAAGGACCTCTCCCTCATACTGTGAATGAGTTTTGGAGGATGCTGTGGGAAAGCAACACAGAGATCATTGTCATGGCCTGCAATGAATTTGAGCAAGGAAGGGTGAGAGGCTCATCTCTTTCTTTGCAATTAATCAGAATTTTTGTTGTGTTTTATGAATAAGAATTTAAACTTTCATTTCAACCAGCATCCTGCGTGATGGATATTAGCGCAATGCAGCTGTTATCATTATTCTACCAGAGCTTGTGTGGAATTCACATCCTAGACATTATGTAAATTATTTCCTCGTGATATTTTCTTAAAATAATGAAAAATATTCTTATCAATTTGGAACTGTAGTATGTCTTCAGTTATTCACTAAAACCAAAGAAAAATTGTTTTGGGGCTTGCCACAACTAAACATGAGCTTTGAATAATCCTGAATTATATTTTCGATGTCGGTTTTAAACCGATTGTTATAACTGTGCCAGTACTTCAGTTAGTTCATGGTATATGTACCTACGTCAGTAAACTTTTTAAGCAGTTTCCTGTATTGATATTCTGGTCAGAAAGAGGAAGTTTAGCTTTGCTCTAATTAGGCTAATGACAGTCTTGAATTGTTTTGTGATTTTCTTTTTAATCTGTATTGTTACTTTATTAGTGTGTTTCATCGTGACCTAGATGTATTTTTCAGTTTATTAGTTTTGATATTCATAATAGGGTTCATTCATTGAAGTATCTAGTTGATGGATTATTTTGGGTGCACCTGCATCTAGCTAGCAGGTGTCTCCCAAGTCACATGAATCTGTGAATATAGCTCCAAATAGAATCTTGTGGCAGATCGCTTTCACCATCCAGGGTATTGTTTACCTTTGCATATTCCTACATCACACAGGAGATTTGCTCGAGGAGGATGGTGATCTAGAAATAGCCCTGCCAGCTTTTTTTCCAGGAAGGCTAAGAATGAATTGCCATGCTCTATGCAAAGTTGCTCCTTGCATGAGCTTATATGGAAGAAATGTAGCACCGTGTATGGTATGGTGCAGACATTAGTTGAAAACAGTGTGGTGTTGATGGATTATTAAAGTCAATACCCTTAAGTCGATGCATGAAAAACTATATTAAAAAAAGGACTGTCGAGAAAGAAAGCTTTCATCTCGAATTTAGATACAATCATTTAAATAGTTTTTGAGGTGTACCTCTATGATATCATTCAAACATAAGAGGATAGTTTGCATCACTAATTTGCATGGAAATGAAAGAATGTATTGATATTTAATAACCATAAACTTTTTTTTAATTTTCCTCTTAACAGCACAAATGTGAAAGGTACTGGGTAGACGAAGGAGAGGAACACGCATTCGGAGATATACTCGTCACACAAGTAAGGTTTTTAGCAATTATCATTACTATGCAGATTGTCTTTGTACATGCTATGCAACTCAAATGAGTTTATTGGAAATCTGAAGAATGAATAGTGACTTCTTAATCGAAAGCCATCAACATATTTCTTACTGAGATTTCACATTTATATAATTTGTAAGGGCAGAAATCATCTGCAAAATGATATATTAAAATTTTAATACATGTTTATTCAAAATAAAAGGAACTATTACAATCAGTGAGTAAATCAAAGTTGCATCCTTATGATACATGGTATTTGGGATTGCTATGTACCACTGTAATTTACTGTTTACAAATTTTCTCATAATCATTTTTCTTTTTTTAGAATCGTTTCGTTTACACACCTATTCTTAAGTTTGATGGTCTTGTTTATTTGTACTTTTTCATCACAGATAGGTCAACAAAGAGTAACCAAAGACTTTATGATCAGAACCTTGAAAGCTACCAGAGTAAGTATGCCACAAATTCAGACAAATCTATTCTGCTTGCATTACTGCAAATGCCTCCATGCTGTTTCTTTTTTCTTTTTCCTTTTTTTTTTTGCTGTACTAAACTTTATAAGTAGTTCCACATATGTAGCAGTTTGTGATCTAATAGATGTAGTTGTTTATTAACAACTAGGCCTGTATGAAACTAGAGACCTACAAAAATGATTATAGTCATATCATTGATTAGAATTAACCAGTAGCATGAAGAATACCAGAGCAAGCGTCATTAACAGTATTTAGCAGGTGCTACATTGAATACATTTATAACCTGTGAGTTAGAACAGGTATAATGTCCATGCGGAAGTAGTAGCCTAATAAGTCCTTAGGTTGACTCAATATTATGTAATTTGATGATAACAAATGACTATGCTTTGGAGGGACTCTACATCTACATGCAGTCAAGATTTTAAAAATGGTACAGTATAGGTATACTTCGTATATTGTGCTTCAGTAGTTTCCATGGGAACTAGATACTAGTAGATGGAGAAAGTATGAGGTGTTTTAAAGTTGAAAATAAGAAAAAGGAAGGAGCAGAAAATTTAAAGAAACAGATCAGTGAAGTTCTGAGTAAAATACGATAAGAAATAAGAAAGAGCTCGCAAGATACGTCACAGAGTTGCCAATTTTAAAACTTTAAAAATTCCTAACTTTCTTATTTCTTATTTCGAATTTTGCTCAAACTTTCACTAATCTGTTTCTCTCATTTGTCTTTTTTATTCAAATCAACTTAATACCAGGGTGAATTATCCCTTTAAAAGGCTACTGGTAAAGGATAGAAGGAAGAGAGGTAATGAAGTAGATTTGTTTTTTAAAAGACACATTTTAAGATTTAAAGGGAAATCCAACCTTAATGGCAAGTTGCTCTGAAAGAAAGGGAAAAAATCAGAGAAGCAGATTGGTGAAAGTTTGAACGAAATCGGACAAGCAACAAGAAAGTTATGAATTTTTGAAAGTTGTAATGACTATACATATGGGAATTTCAAATTGGCCGAATAGGTAATGTCACTGTGATGTAGTTGCGGACAACTCCCCGTTCGCTCCAACACACACACAAAATGTTTTACTCAGTAGGATATTTTTCTTTCATGAGGACCTATAACAATATGCTATCTCCAATATATTTTGAGTACTGCCCCGAGGGCAATTTAGGCGCTTTGGAGAAAACCGCAAATTAATGATATTTTTGTGTACGACAAACAGGAGAGTTGTCCACAAGTATGTCACAATCGACTCACCAAATTGCCAATTTGAGATTCGCATAGATGTAGTGATCTCAGTTTTCAAACAGTCATAACTTTCTTATTCCTTGTCCGATTTGTTTCAAACTTTCACCATCCTGTTTTTCTTATTTTTCTGCTTTCACACAAATCGTCTTATCACCAAGGTTGGATTGCCCTTTAAGGAAAAATGTAATATATAGGAAGTGTGTGAGAGAGACATAGATATATATAAAATAAAGGTAAGGAGAGTGAATCAGAGGAGTGAGAGAGAAAAAGCTATCTTGTGCTGTTGGGAAGTGAAGCCACAATTGGATTAACCCCCTCCAATTATACCATACATGGCATGAACTTCCCCCGAAAGCATGCTATTCATGGGTTACGCCACACTGACAGGGACCTTCCTTAACGACCAGACTCATATATTGTGCAATTGCCGGACACTGCCGTCTACAAGTTGTACTGCCAAATTTCCAGTTAATTATCATAGATAAATGAACGGGCTCCTAATGATGACTGTCATGGAAATTAAATTTATCTGCTGATTGATGTACCTGTGGTGATAAATGCTAATCGCATCTATACCATAGAGCTATTATTGCTAAATGTTACTTCTGACTTGCGGTTACTTCTGGCATGCAGTGTACATTTATATCTGCGTCCTCATTTTCAGCTTATACTTGATTCATGAAACCTAAGTAGTGAATATAGACATTTTCATGGAGCTGTGATTTTCATTTCCTTGTTGCTTTTTTTTCCTTCCTTTTTTTGCTAAATTGTTGAAGGTCCCCCCATAATTGCCGAGCAAATGCAACAAAAGCCTCCACTCTCAAAAGAGAGAACAAAAAGAATTATATTTGGTCTCAGTTCTCAAACTGCCCATTTAATTGAGATGATTAGTTTGACTGCTTACATGTATCTTTTTGCAAAAAATATAATTTGTTCTCTGTGAAGCTTCCTATTTGACGCAAGTTGTGGTTTTAGTGATAAGTAGGTCACCAAATTACTGAGCTAATGTAGAGCAGCAGCTGACAACGTTAAATCTTTCGTCATCAAAGATTTCTTGGCTGTGTGAACATAGCCAGGGATATGAAGTCAGCTGTGAGTGCCATTGAAGCGCATAACATCCTTCATCCTTCCATCTAGCCACCAAACTCCTAACCGAATCTCCTCCATGCTATATTGGTAAATGAGATCAAGGTTACGCCAAGGTCAACTACAGAGTGACAACTATGGGTGTTTGTAGTCTGTGGGAACAGACCCCCTCCTGATTCATGAACTGATATAATGAGACAATCATTGTGTGTGTGGACAGAAATTGGTATTATTTGGTAGGCTAACATCATGCAAATGCTTCTTCAGCTTTTGTAACCTCGGGAACTGTACCACATTTGATTGAATAGTCTTTTTTCTACGGGATACTGTACTTGATACTACATGGGGAGATGTGAAACCATGCATCAAATGACATTTATGATTCAACTAGGATCTATGCAATTGGTATTGAGGTCCTGATAGATGCAGTTGTAGTTGTAAGGGGCAGAGAGTTGATGTGGGAACATGTATTTGTTTTTTGTTTTTATTTTCCCCTCTGATTTAAGAATAAACAATAACCATAAATTTTTCCCCCTACAATGTCTTTTCCCAAAATCTTTTTCAATGGAGCAGTGGTATACGTGTACATGTTTGTGCAATGAAAGCAAGTGAAGCAGTGAAATTACTAGAAATCACTTCCTCCTTTAATTTTCGTAAAAATTAATTCAAGGTTTCATATCTCCTGCAAAACAAAAGCTTCATAGTCGATCCATTAGTAATCGCTGGAACAAGAAGGAAATCATATGAATTGAATTCCATGTACATTCTATGAAATACCTGACCAGGAAACGATGAATATCAACTTTCTCATCCTACATTTTGATTGCACATACAAGAGAAGGGACGTACATTAGTTCTGGTACTTTGTGTCAGATGCTATGATGTTGCCCGTCTTGCATGTAATCCGAGTCCTCATCCATCAGTATATGTGATTATAAGGCAGAGCTCTGGAGACTGCAGAATGAAAAAGGACTTGACAAGTGCGCTCACATTACAGGCAGGGGAACAGAGAAATTGATCATTCTCTATCCCTAATTTCCCTCTCTGATGGAGCAGAGCCTAGGAAGAGAATGTAACAGGATACTATCCCTATGTAAAAATTGTCCTTTTTGGATCCATTGATTTGAAGTTCCATGAATGCATGTCTTTGATAGCATTAATGAATGACAGTAACTCATTGAATATTGTGGGCTTCTGAAAATTCAAACTGGGTACGGTAAACAAGTCGTACAGCGGATTTCAGTGTGGATGGGTTCTGCATTTGTGGTAGGGTCCATGGGTTCTTCATGACCAGGGGACAACAGAGCATTGTGCAGCTGTCTGATCATTGTAAAATACCATCTGCTTAGAGCCAGAAGGGCGTTAATTGTATGTAAAAGTATATGGGTTAACACCCTCTTGTCCTCAACAGATGATACATTCAGTGAAGTTATTGTAGTTGCCCATCTTTAGGTTTGGTCTGTACATAAATGCTCATGTAAAGCATAAAATGCTAGGGAATAAGGAAGTATGTGAAGAGCACTTTATCATTGATATTGATAATATTGACTTGTCGCTTGTCCTTCAGCATATATTTATAGTCAATAATGCCAGGGTTTACAAACGGGGAAATGTATTTTGAAAGAAATGCTTGATCACATGGTGTGCATATTTAAAACCCAAATATTATATTTTGTACATGAAGTACATGTATGCTTGCATCTCAAATGAATAACAAGTGAACATAATTGTCACTTATTATCATAACAAAAAACATAAACTTATATTCATTGTGTATGCATATGCCTGGAAGATCGCTCAATTCTCGAAAACAGATTTTATGTCGTCTCTTGCCTGAATGATGTAGGGAAGGAAAGTTGTAATAACAATTAAAATGGCTTGCAATATTCTGTTGCTGAGCCTGATCGTTTAGTCACGGAGGGACAGTTGACAAATTTTGAAATTTTGAAAGTTTGAAGGCCTGTAGAAAATAAGTATTTGATTGAAGAGAGCTATTTTATTTTTCATTGTGAAGGGTATCACTGAAGGAGTTGAAATATGATAAAGTTTGGTTGCCATGATCGCTGACTAAAATTATTATCCATAACATATTCAATGTCACGGATGGACAAAATGCCTACTCTTAAAGTAGAAATTCATACATTCTCTTCATAATGTATAATTTATGTATCATCAGAAAGCTTAAAACCCCAAAAATAAAATGTTTCTATTATCAAGCATTGACACAAAAGCTATACTATGTGTACAACAGTACAGCTTGTCCAACATCGTTGCATTGCGATCGAACACATCACAAAAATGTTAAAATTTAGATAATTACGAGGGATAGAGAAGAAGAGAAACCCCGTCGAGCAATGTATTTCGTAGCAGAAGCTTATTCACGACTACTGTGTGAATGCTAATGAATATGCAGTAGAGATCAGTGCATCCATACGGCTACGTCATACTCGACAGACCATTTTCATCAGCGGTCCTTCCTCATTGCTTCTTTCCAAAAGTACTATCTTCACTGTGCTTATTTCACCTTACCACTTTTGTGTCAATGCTTGATAAGAGAATCATTTTATTCTTGAGGTTTTAGGCTTTCTGATGTTATATAAATGTAATTTATGAAGAAAATTATGAATTCCTACTTTAACCGATCAGGCTTCTGTTCTTTTCTTTTCATTTCTTTTGTTGTTTTTAGCTACCAAAAACATCTGTAAAAATAAATTGGTAAAGGTATCGAGCTGAAGATGCAGAACTTTGCCACCGTGTTACAAGTTTATTAAAGACTTAAATACAGTAAGTTGTCACATTTCCTTTTGGAAGTGAGAACTTCTCCTATTCCATGTACATGTCTGTGTTATGGTTGCAGGATGTATTTGAACTTACGTCTGGTTAGTAAATGAGGAAGCTTAATGGGAGGAATTTTAAGTCCGGTTGTTCAAATTAAGTCTGGTTGTTCAAAACATTTCTCAGCTCAGTTTTTGTGTGTATGTGGGTTGTGGCATCACTTGATTTTGTTTAGCAGTGATTTTGAATAAAGACTGCATAGATTTGAGGGGATGCTTTATGTGAAGAACACAATTATCACTGTTAAGAGCAGTTTCCCATGATTGGATCTCAGTGTATATAGCATACCTTTCAATTTTACATGAAAAGTAGAGATAAATTCTTGAGCGATAACAATACTTTACAAAAAGTCCACCTTACATTGAAATACAGCCAAACTTATAATAATTATTATAATATGAACACTTGTAATGCGCCGGTATCCACCATGGGTACATGATCATGACACAGTGAAAGGAAGTTGGAAAATATAAAGAAAATATGAGAAAGAAGAGAAAGGAAACATTACAAAAGGCTTGTCTAAATAGCCAGGTTGAGTGAGGTCTTAAGTTATTGAGAGAGTATAGAATACGATTGTCTTGTGGGAGTTTATCCCATAGGAATGGACCGGCATATAGAACTGATTGATCGCCCCATGCATTATGAGTTTGTGGTATAGCGAGTAGAGATGAGTTTGAAGAGCTAAGGCTCCTTGAAGGATTTTATGGAGTTAGTAAGCTACAATTGTAATGAGAAGCAGTGTGACTTTGTAGATTTAATGAGGTCAAAATTGATTTCATCTTACAACTAATCTTTAGTTCAGGTAAGGATAGAGCATTTCAAAGAAAATTGGCTTAAGGTAATTCTAAATTCTAAAAATAACAAGAATGCTAGAAATTACATTGTGTGAAAAGTACAACTCGAATTTGCAAAGGAGATCATGTGTGACCAGGCACCACAAAACCACAAAAAAGTCGCACTGTGTGATTTTCATTTAGAGCCCAGTGAAGGTGATGTTGGTTTGCATGATCAAATTTTAGTTTTTGGTAATTAAAACATTTGGAGGCACCACACAATGTGAAATTTGTGTTTTCGACAGTCTTTAGTAGACCTCTGTTTGTCTTCTTTGGATTTTGTTGTACTTATTTTCTTTTTGATGACCCTGAATACTTGCCTCATTTTGATCTCCTATAACTTTAAAACAGAGTATAAGTTCTCTCATGTTTATGATCGACTGACCAATTTCTACACCCAAACTTCATAATTGCTATACCAAAATACCAACAATAGTAAGGCTTACATACAAGTCTTTATGTGGATGAAATTAATGTCTTAATGTCTTATAGTATTCATAATGTGCAGATACATTTTGTTCTGTGTGTGTTGAAGAAAAAACCCCTCTGTGCAGTGTGTTTCATTAGTTGGCTGAGATTCTTCCCAAGGGCAAGAGGTAGGATGACACATACATGTAATTTTGGAACAAGAATAGAATTATGATGTAATGTTTTGGTACAAAGGTTGAAGAGGTAGGTCCACCTCCCTGGGGAGCGTTTCATCAAGCGTTTTGTCAGTGATTTTTACCGACAACTGTCATAAGCTACTGAAATCCTTGCATCTGATTGGCTGAGAGCAAATTTGTCAGTAAAAATCACCGACAAAACACTTGATGAAATGCTCCCCTGGTCTGCCTGACAACTTTGCAGTATATTCATTGAAGAGGTGGTACCTATGGCATTATCCCCTTGTAAAATAGCATGCCATGTAGAATTACGTTCATTAAAAAGGCAGGTTTGACTGGGCTTTGCAGCATGTAATTTCCAGGAAAGAGCAGTAATGTAAATATACAAAAATGTAATGAGAAAACGAACCTTATCCTGGTTAAGGGTGTAGATATTTTGGCATGGATTATTAGAAAGTGAAATGAAAGTGCCATTATATAAAGGTATATGTCGTAACAATTACGTAGAATAATATTGTAGATGAGTAGTGCCCCCTTACTGTGAATACAAAATTCGAACCACAGCAGCAACAAAGATTTAACGTTGAACTTCGTAGGTGTATTAAATGTAATTTATTTTCTCTTTTTTTTGTCAAGGAGGGGGAGGGTCCAAGCATTTTAATTACATTTAAATGCTTATGCTTGATATATATATATACAAAAGGTCACTGAGTATCTTTTAGTTTATTATTCACCTTTTGAAATTTTAATGCTGCTTCTGATTTCTGAAGGAGCATATCCACCATAGCTGTATTTTGAATCAGTAAATCCTCATAATGTGTAAGTTTTCCCAGCATTGCTAAAATTAAGGTAATCAAGGAAAGCATTTCATGTGGCACTTAAAAAAAGCATTTCATGTGGCACTAAAAAAAAAGCATTTTATATATGATGCCACATATACATTCATACATAACACATAGTTTTGTGTCTACACATATACAGTGTTGAATGAATGAATGACCTGTTTAACCCTCCTGCTCTCAGGGTCACAGATATTTCCTTCCTATAATCCACTGCCATGGCCTTCCAAGCAAAACCCATAACAAGGCTGCAAATGAATATAAATGCCATAATGTATTGTGCAATTCTAGACAAGGCTGCTTCTTGCTTCCTGAAGTGATATTCAGAGCTAAAAAGGGCAAAAAGACAAATTTACTCATTTGAATCAAAACAGAATGAATAAACAATGTTAAACTATAAATTCATGGATGTATAGATAGAATATATACTGGGTAATGTATGTATAATATGCTGTGCTTACACAGCCGCATAGCTAGGATTGAATTTCAGAAAAAAACTTTTGACGTTTTAGCAAATTGTGAGAAAAAGATGACAGCTTGTAGCACCTGTATTAGGCATTGTGTCAACTTGTCAAAGTTGCCAAGGTGTCAGAATTGTGTGAACATGATACCAGTGTCAGTTTCACAATTTTTAAATAGGGCTTCATTCAAATGAATATCACTGAATTATAGTGATTTGAAAGAAAACCTCTTGGATTCAAAATTTTCTGTTCAGTTATACTGTACTATATTTTGAGGCTATTTTAATGTTACAAAAATCATGAATATCATGGTTTCACACCTAACATTCTTGGACACATGCATTGAGGGAAATATGTGGGCACTGAAATAATTTTATAAAACAGGTTCAAGAATGTAGCCATCCTGATTGGTCAAATAACACCACGTGACCGTGCAAAAAAAAAGTGATAACGCACGGCAAAAAGGCTCTAAAGGACGGCTGAGCTGCGCGTACGCGTACCTCTGGTGTGTGCAAACTTAAAACGCAATGAAATCGGGTAGTTTAATTGTCATTTTAGCGCAGGGATTACATGCGCGCGCTGAAATGCGCATGACTTTTGTTGGCTGCGCTTCTGTGATGTCATCCAGGAAAGCAAATGGCAGCCTCCATGACTGTGCGACTCTTGGCGTTTCTATGGGGTTCGTACCATTTGTATAGACTTCATAATCATATTGCCGACCCGTTTTATAAAACTATTAATACATAGTTGTGAGTTCGTGCGTTAGTGCAATCTGGCAACACGCAGGTTTTTATTGTGGTGTACTATACGCACGAGGCGCAAGCCGAGTGTGTTTGATACCACAATAAAAACCTGCGTGTTGCCAGATTGCACCAACATACTCCCAACCATGTATTAATAGTACATGTATACTATATGCTGTAAAAATCAGCAATATATCTACATGTATCCTGGATATTTTCTGTCTTATATCCAGGAACTTGTGTCTGATATGAATAATAATATTTATTTTGGCTAGTTCTCCTTTTTATATTTGGATATATGTATATCTTAGACTTATTCAATATAAGTGAAGCTTTTGTAATGCATGTATATTCTTGTATAAAGATCTATACAAATTGTTCATCATTTTAAATGAATATGGATTGCTCATACAGTATATAATCTGTAAGTTCCCCTTTTTTCTCCCCTGAAACACTGTTCTGGAAATGCAAAATTCTCTTGATATTTAGTATTTTAAGATCTATTTCTATTGGCAGTAAGAATTTAACAGAGTATCATTTTGCTTAGATTCTAAATCAACCCTGAATTCTAAATGGGTAAATGATATTACTATTTCTAGTGTAATGCTCTGTGCTTTGACTTGCATGTATGTATAGAAGGCCTTTGTTGAAAAAAAGTTGAAATTTTGGCCTGGTGTCAAAACATTTATTAATAATCTCCTCAATATAGCTGAACTTGGAGGTCTTCTTTCCTAATTTAGCCAAACTCTCTTTTCTCTTGTCATCTTTAAACTCGAGCCACACAATCTGCTATAGGTTCCATATGAAAGGGAAATTAATGTCGACTACACACTGTCGTTTTCTGTCTCTAACCTCTTGCATAGGCGTACATGTATTTTGTACATGCATCCCATACGCATTATAAATCCAGATCATGTTAGAGAAGACGGATGAGGGATTAAACAATCTTCTTTCTTTGTTTTTGGCAAGATCATGTTCTTTGAGCAGCCAACATTTTATGCTATGCTTTCTGAAGACTTTGAGTGGGAGAAATTGTCTAATGTTGTTTTAATGTGTGTCGTGCCAAAAATGTTATGACAATACAGTTGTTGATAGATATTTCCAGTGAAGTAAATTCAGTGGGTTATTGCAGGTTTCTAGATCTCCATGTACAATTTATCATGAATGCAATATCATTCATGGTTCTGTTTTTGGTGGATGCATTATCACCCCCCCCCCCTACGCAATCAGTCATATTTTAACAAAAATTATCTAGGGCTTAAAGAGTGATTTGTAGCAGAGGACCCTTTTTATGAAAGTTTATGCTGCCCCCCTCCCATTTTGATCGATGATAGATTGACATAGCCATAAACATGTCACTGGAAGTGTGCCTTCTTGCATGTTAGGCATCCACTTGTGCAGCATTAATCAGGGTGAAAATATACCTTATTAAATCAGTGATTAAATTAAATGCATCCCTGGAGCATCTACTGTGTATTTAATCTCAATGGAATCGGAAGGAATGTATTAGCTACTTTGAACTTTTATCATTTCTTGAAAATGGTCACATTCTCAGATTGAGGTACTTATCAATGGATAACAACAAGTTTTAAAAGTCAGACAACCCACATCCTGCATAACGGCTTTTAATTCATTTGCAGCCTCTATAAAACAATATTTATAAATGTAAATACTACTCTACTCAAAATAGAAGCAGGATACAAGATGATGATAAGAGTATATTTGAAAGTTTTCCAGTGTGAAGTTAATCTTGAACACTTACCTAAACATCTTAAAATCATCTTCAAAGACAATGTTCTCTTCTAGGATGTGAATTTCATTCTCCTATGTTGATGTTTGTAGTTATTTAAACATTTACATTTAATGTCCTTGATTAATTCTATTTCCGTCACATCATGTATGTAGAAATCCCATTGTATATTGCTTTTAAAAAATGCTGTTGTAAGTTGAGTAAGTCATCAAATGAAGATGCTAGAATGAAAAACACGCCCTCAGATGTTCTTATTAACCCCTTCCATGCCACCAAAGTCTTGAACAATAATGAATTTTATATTCCACATACTAAGAATCTTGCTATTAGATTGGTCAAAAGGTAATCACGTGATAAAACATAGTTTTCCCCATATCAATCGACCCAAGAAGAAAAGTTCATGACCTTGACGGAATAGTACTTATGTGTTTCGCTGATCTCTTCAGTCCATTACAGAGTCACAATTATCAATATTTTGGGTACGCGTGAAATGAAAGTGCGTGACCTTTACGAATAGTCAAATTGAAAAGTGTGTGACCTCTACAAATAGTGAAAATGAAAATTGTGTGACCTTTACGAATAGCTCCATTGGCGTACTAAAATAAGTGCGCATTGCCCAATTGTGCGCTTAAAATGATAAAACATTTGTGCGCACCCAGGTAGGGGTACGGTTTATGGTGGTTTTTACATCTTTTCTGAATTTATTCGGGCCTAAATCATAAATGTCTTTTTTGAAAAGTAGACAATAATAGTCTTTCACGTACCAGTTAAATGTTTCAGATGTGGAATATAAAGCAAATAATCACCTTTTGATTTCAGGTGATGAGACGTACTATCACTTCCTCGGCGATCTGAATGTATAACGCTATCTTTCCTCAGCTTCGCTTCGGAAAGATTGGTGAAGGTGATGGGACAAACTATCACTTCCGAGGCGATCTGGATGTAGCTATCTTTCCGAAGCGAAGCTGAGGAAAGATGGCTACATCCAGATCGCCTCGGAAGTGATAGTTTTATCCCATCACCTTCACCAACGGTAATTATTTGCTTAATATTTGAAGAGTTAAATTCTGACTTAAAATGGTTTGGTTCATTGTTAAAGTGGGTATAAACTATCCTCCATGTGAATGAACTTCAAGCATGATGTTATTTGTTTCTGTTTCAGGAAGAAAATCATGGCCTTTCTTAATAGTCCAAAAACATTGTTCAACACTCATATCCTTGGCCGTGATTTGCTGCCCACTGCAAGGAAGGGTTTAAGGATATACATGTAGCACATCTTCAAGAAATTGATAGAATTATACTCATTATTTTCTCTCAAGGGTTGTGGGGTGTTTTTTAATTTCCTTATGAAAAGGATAGCTCATAGAATTTCAAGTGTGCACTACATGTACTTTCTAAAGATAATGGACATTGTTTCCCTTTAGCATACATCAATATAATTACAAGATGACTATTAACACTGGGAGTAAAAATGCCTAAAGATTTGTTTACAAATTAAAAGATGACTATTGGTGTTTTCCAGTAGATCGAAATAAGACTTTAATAATATACAATACACACGTATTTGTATGCATGCAGGTATGAGAAATACTGATAATAAAGCAACTTTCTTCATCATGACACTCTTTTACTCTCAATATTACATCAGCTGAGAGCCAGAGGGGCTGCAGGCTTTTCAGCAGACGATCGTTCTTCTTACTTACATTAATCCTTTTGTTTGTATAAAATAATATATATATCACTATGTTTCTTTAGCTACAAAGTATACTATACTTAATGATGAAAGTAATAAATAGATCACTCCTTGAAAAGATTATAAAAATCAGGAAGCATAAATTGAATTTTATTTCAGGAAAGAGAGCAATTAAAATCATAACTTCAATGTAATTATTAAATTTAATTCAAAACTATAAAAGAGTGCAAATACTGTTTCAGATAGGTTGTAGTTTCTGTGACCATTATCTGGCACGTACATAAATGAAAAGTACCAATTAAACTGTTAAACTTCATTTTTTTTTATTTAGTGTCGTAGTCTTTAACTGTACATGTAAATTCACAACATCGACAAGGAAGCAAATTCTGTCATTTTAATCATGTTAGAATGTTATGCATTATAGCATGTATTGCAAATGCCACCAAGCCAAGTCTATGTGTGTATAAAGCGATTAACTCATGACATCTAATCATATTGCAGGGCTGATAGAATAGCACATTTTATACAGGGCATGCTTTGAAATGTAGTAAAAAGATATTTCATGTCTGCTGATATCATTTTATTATTTTGTTATAGTGAAGAAGATATCTTTGAAGCCAGTGAAGCAAAATGTGATACAATCATGACTTTATTCTTAACTTTATAGGTGAAGTGTACCGTATGGAAGGAAAACTGTTTAAATATCAACCTGTTAAATTGATAAAGAATGAGCCTTTTACTATCTCTGTGAGTTGGAATTCAGGAAGTACATGTTCAATATCTGATTTCTGTGGGCAGACCAGGTTACTTTCCTCATACTGTACTTGTCTGTAATTCTGCTCCATGTAAACAAACAAGTCTAGACAAAAATGAGAAGTGATAGGGAAGAATAATATAAAGGAAAAATTGATAAGAGAGAGAGAGTGAGAAATAGAGAGAAAGGGATAGAGAGAAGAGAAAATATAATTAAGGGATAGGAAGGGAGTGTTGATTAGCTACAGGTATATATTGCACAAACACTTTGTACTGAAGAAATATCTGTTCAATGCGATCATGTTGTAAAATATTACAAATAGATGCCTGATCTTATGTTCCTTATTTATGATGTATCACATGTATAATGATATTAGCCTAGTTGTATAGAGACTGCACAGAGTGCTCAAGAACCGTCAAGGGAGGAACATAAAGGAAGGAACACACTCCCATATATATAATATATAAGATTTATAAGGCGCCGAATCCACTTGATGATCAAATATAATATACACATGCAATACATTTCTTATTTCATACACAACAGATACTTGTACCATTTTATGACCTTCCATGTATTTTATCTTTATGCAAATATTTGGATCAGATCAAAGAAATAAAGAAATAATTTATAAACAAAACTTTACCATGTATGCATACACTTCTAAAGCTTATATGTTTATCTTATCTTGCTTTTGCAATGTTAAAAATAATTCTTTTATTCAACTGATATCCAATTTTCTCCAAATATATGATTATTTTTCTTGCAAGAGACTTGTTATCTGCCTTCACACTTATCCCCCTCCCCAAAACAAAGAATTGAGGAATAGAATATAAAGACCATTGCTGAAGATTGATCAAGTACTGACAGCACTTGGAGGACATAAATCAAATATTTTGATGGCTACACTACCATAATCGATCAAAACCCGCCTCAATGTTTCTAAGTGGTGGAAGTAAATGTTCCCCTGATGCAGGCATCATCACCAATATACCGCATTAACATCCTGCATGGAAATAGAGTCATTAAGGTGGGAATGTTAATAGTTTCCTGATATTCTAGTGTATCTTCTCCACTCCAAATTCAAACAATTTTTATCAGGAAACGGATTGGACAAGGATTGAACATGGATCCGACAAGAACGTCATGGTAAATTTAATGTTGATGTTGCATGCCATGTGAGTTACACGTGTAGCTTGGTTGGAAATGACACAGGTTGTATATAAGATTGCATGATGGAAAACTTCATTATGTATTTGTCACATCCACTTGCATCCAATGTCATATTATCTTTCCACAGGGTACTATATCACAATGCATCATGGAACATCTATTTAGAGGGAATAAAGTACAGTTTTCAGTTTATTTATGCATTTTATTAGGTGCATGTCCTAAAAATACATGATAGCAATGAGGTGCGTTTAAAATCATAAGACGTTTACATTTATTATCACCCTGAATGGTATCTGCATGTAGTTGAAGACTGCATGCATTTGTTGATAGTCATACGTCTGCTGCAATATACATCATAATCTTACATACAGGTAGTATCTCTTGTCTGTTTCTTTCCTTTGATATTATTCATTTTTAATCACCAGCTGTTCTTAGATAATCATTGCCCTTCAAAGATTATCATTTATATGCATGAGATGTATTTAGAGAATGATGCTACTTTAACATGTCCGGTACTTTTTGGGCTTCACAGATTTGCAAAGGATGTTTAAAGAAACTTGAAAAAATGCCCAATAAAAATTTACTTTGTAGGGAAATTGAATAAAAGACAGAGAGTGAGAGAGATGGAAAGAACAGTACAAATGTGTATGTTGTAAAGATATTGAATTGTGAATTTTAGACTTGTTTATATCTGTGCTGATCAAGTAGAAATTTGTATTTATATTTATGCAGGACAAAGAAGAGAAGATCTTCAATCAGTTCCACTACACAGCCTGGCCAGACCATGGGGTTCCTACATCAGTCAAACCTATCTTAGATATGATCAAGCTAGTCAGAGAGTACCAAAAAGCAGAGGAACCACCCATAGTCGTCCATTGCAGGTTAGTCAGTCAATATCGTAGATCGATCAAGCTAGTTGGAGAATCTCAAAAAGCAGAGGATCCATATGGTTCTTCATAACAAGTCATTCAGTACATTGCAGGTTAGTCAGTTAGACAGAGAGTAGCAAAATGCAAAGGATTGGTCGAGAGTTTGGAGGTTTAATGGTTTAATAGTCAATAATGTTATCATAAGTCTGAGCTTTATAATGAATTACCAGGTTCGTCAGAGAATACCAAAAAGCAGATGATCCCTGTAGTTGTCTATTGCAGGATAGTTAGTCGGTCAATATTTTTATCGTTAGCCAAAGCATTTTAATAAATCTATATGGTGAAGCAAGTCAGAGTACCCCAAAAACCTAGAATACCCCTGTAGTCATCCATTGCAGGCTAGTCAGTCAGTATTGTTATTACCAGTTAGACACAAGCTAGTCAGAGGGTACCAAAATGCAGATGATCCCCATGGCCACCCATTGGATGTTAGTCAGTCAATAATGTTACTGTCGAAATGTTGAAGCTAGTCATTTACTGCAAACCAGTAGAGGATCCTCCTACAGTTGAACTTTGCAGGTTAGGCCAAGTCAATCAATAATGTATTCATGATCGGTCAGAACCGATGTAGTAGAACAAAGTTCTGCTTAGTTTAAAACAAGACCAGTCAGTTAAAGTTATATTTAGAAAGCATGTGATGTTTTTTCATGAAGATAGATATCCCATTTTTGGAAGTAAAATTTGAAATGTAAAAATAAAGACTCAATTAGGCTTGACAGTAACCAATTCAAACTGGAATTTGAGAGACATGAACCTATTCTTATACCTTCATCACCTCTTGACTTTGGTTACACCCGCATAAAAGGAGATGGCCAAGGAAGAGTTTCAAGCTCTTGGAGATTATATGATCAACACTTGCTTGATCTCAGGAGGGGGATATTGCTAGTACATGAACATTGTGTACTTCTATGTTTAAGATTTCCTCTCGGAGGAAGTTTGCTGTGAAACCTAATACTGGGATGAGTTATATTTAGATAGACAGTGAAGACAATTTCTCTCATCTCTTAAGCTTATTATATGGACCCCTTGACTGATGAATAGATGTTTCTCTCGACTAATACTGTTCTTGAGTTTCAAGTAGGTCTGTAGTGAATATAGATATTTGTATGGAATAATGGTGATTCAAGCATGAGTCCCTAGCAGGTAGTTGGCTCGAATATTCCCACTTTGTAGTTTTATGACTATTTTTGCTTTCTCTGTAAAAGTTTGAAGTACTTGTGTAGGTTCAAGTTTTGCAAGTATGTAGGACAACCTACACATCTATGTGCAAACTTTCATTTTATAATTATTACTTCTCTCCTCATCTCCTCCATCCTTTTTGATAGCATCCCCTTTTATTTGTATCTCTTTCTCTAGCTCTCCCTTTAGTGTTCTGTACATAAGATTAAAGTCACACGCGCTCAACATGTAAGTTACTGTATACGCCATTTATTTAGCGGGGGTTTATTTTTGCAAATTTAGTGTGTTGCAAGTGTGTTGCAAGTGGGTCGCGAGTTGCGAGTGGCTCGCGAATTTAACAACACGCTAAAATATTGCCAGACCTCATACACAGTAGATGTGCGTCTGGCCTGGGCATCCTTACACAGCTACCGGTAGCCAGCTGTACAACCAGTACTGGTATTGTATCCGATCGATCTCAGTGCTGCTATGTTAGTGCGGCGTGGCTGTATGCGGACTGTGTAGAAACTTAGTAAATTTACCACTTCACTTTGCGATAGCTGTTTGTGGATTTCAAAATTTCCAGATGGCGGATTTAGCCACTCATGAAATAGCCTGGTTAGTCCAATCAGGGAAAAATTATGTCCGCGAAATATATGGCATATACAGTAGTCAGGGATGAATTGAACTGCGATTTCATTCACCCCTAATAAAAAGTATAATAGAAATAGTAAGAATATCAAGTTGTTTTGCCTCACAATCCATAATAATGAAAAAAATGTTTTATAGTTGAAAATCAATTTGAACTAGACCATGCTGTGATGAAAATTTAAGATTATGGAAGATTTGAACTACTTGAAAGAAAGCATCAGTCATTTTCCTAATGAGATTCTGTCTGCAATTTACTGGTAATCCAGATGTCATTAGCATTAGATTTTGTCTGTACTATGTCATGATTCTAACTTGCCATCCAACATGATTGTAAGGGGTACTGATCCTCGTTTGTTGTTTTTATTGATAATCAGTTCCTCTCTGCAGTCACTCCATACAGACTCATTACATAGTGGGATGCGAGGGGGGCTCCCAAGGCTGCATTCATAAAACCTTTCATACCCAGAATCAGGAACATGAAGCATCATTTGAAATAGTAGGTTAGACGCTAAAACTTTCACTGTCCAGCGTTAACCCATTGGGTATTAAGTCCAAGATAACTTGGGCAGAAGTCTATGGGAAATGCATGTCATACCAAAATCAAATCGCACCCAATGGGTTAATACATTCTTATAGGGGCAGAATCAGGTTTGAGATCTACACAATATTAATGTTATGTAATAGTCTGTAGCACAGATGGTCATGCATTTAGAAAGTGCTATTTCTACAAAACCATGCTTCAAAATGCCCCCCTTTCTGTGTTTGAAATTGATGATCGCACACCCGTTTATATTTACGACTGGCGAAGAAATGCGTTCAGGCAACCGTGGTTTAAACTAAACATTTTTGAAAACTATGATTCTGGGCTGAAAAAATGCTTTATGAACGCAACCTTAAAAAAAAAACCCAGCGATGCATATCTGTATCCATCCCTGCTCATGTGATTATGTGCCCTGATGGAGCAAACCTGTCACCAGTTCCTAATTGGAGATCCGAACACACAGAGCATTCTTAGGTTGTTGGATTGTATGTTGTTTTATTGGGGATTGCCGGGATTTTCCGCATGCATCCCTGGTTTCCAGGATTGGATGTCTAAATGGCAAGTCACCAAAATTAGAGCACCTGGCTGGCTCCCTAAAATGTCAGTGGCAGAAAATGATGTCATCTTGTTGGAAATATGTGAACATCGTAGATCAGTGAGGGTTGATTTAGTACGAAATACAAGATCAATTGTTAATGGATAAGATTTCATGGACAATGTATTTGAAACATACAGTTGTATATATATTTGTAATCTTTTGAAATTATGAATTTTAGAATGAAGTCCTACATGCAGGAGTTTGGAAACCTTGTGTTTTGTCCCATGTAAAAGATTGACCATTCTGTGACACCTAAAATATGAGCAATCACTGATTTAAAGTCTTGTCATGTAAATCAGCAATATAACAAATAATGGTTTGTTCAAAACCAAAGGCAATGTATTCCATCTTTATTTTCATGTTTACCCATGTATCATCTTTGGTCTTTTAAGAATAGACGAAGATTTTTTGTACTTTTAGAGCATGTTATGATCTGGAACTATTTGGGTGGATATAATGTATCTTGTAAATGTATTTTAGACAACATAGTTTTAGTGTTTAAAAAAAAAAAATCATTTTCAAAATACAAGTATGAAAACACTGTAGATATAATCATCATGGGACAGACACAAAAGACACACACAGGTAACTTGTCACTGATTTATTGCACTCTGTAAACATCTGCCATAAACCAACTCCATGAAAAGCTATCAATGTCATCACATTATGCTGTATAAAACATTTGTTTTTAAATTAAATACAAGTACCCACCCCTCGCCAGCACACACACACACACATACACTTCCTCACCCATGCCCACAGAGACAGAGACAGAGACAGAGACAGAGAGAGAGAGAGAGAGAGAGAGAGAGAGACGTACAAAGCAACTTCCTATCGATTCACATTACACACATAATGTTAGTACACTCCTACATATTTAATCAAAATCAATAGTATATTAAGAACTGTCGTGTAGAACCACATTATTAGTGTGAAATAGCACTACATGTAGATTCATTTCATAAAGAGATCCGAGGCAAATAAAAAAGATAAAGGTACTTGGTAGAGTGTGATGAGGATGATTCATGTTACATGATTGGTGCCTTGGGCATACCACATACCCATATCTAGGTTCGCTGATCTCCTCTTTATAGATATTTTGTGCACACACACACACGATTGTTTGAAATCGAGTGAAAGAAGCTCTTGTCTCCAATCAGACATGCAAAAGCAAATCTATTCCTGTGCACCTCATTTTTTTAAGAACTGAATAAAAATAGCTCTTATTTTGCAGGAGATGGTTTCAATAGCTTACTTTTTTAATGATTCTTTAGTCCAATTTTCTTTTATGCTCAGGTAATAATCACGGATATGTTCAGTGAATTTGTTTGGCAAAGCACAGCAGTATTGCCTGTAAATTACTGTCCTATCCATAATCTAAGCCCTGAATGGGTATTAAGCTTGTAGTCTGAACAACATCCATCTCAATTAAATGTATTGCTTTTCATTATGTATATCTTTAATAGCAAGAACATTATGTGTGCACTACATGTATATTAGAATTAAAAGGAAGAAGGAAGATGCTACTTCTCATATTCATTACTATCCACCACTAACATTTGTTGGAAATGTTTTCACGCCCGTCTCGGATATGAAGTGGGTGTGTTTCTTCTGTCAATTATGATGCCATTCTGACAAGTTTAATGTGCCAAGCCTAAAAAGGTACTAGAGGTCATTTGAAATATACATGTATTCGTTATACATGTAAGTAGGAAGATAACCTCCTATGCAGGTAAAAATAGATATAAACATGTAGCTAACTCCAGCAAGTTTTATGCCACATGTATGTGCACTTGCCAAATGGCTATAGCAAACTATTAAATGGTAGATCCAGAATTCGGGAGGGGGGGGGGGGGGGCGAGACTCAAATATGTGTTCAAAACACCTGGGGGAAAAAGTCAAATTGGGCAAATCTCTTTTGACACACTAATGGGGTGTTGCAAGAAAGTTGCAATCGATTGCAAATTGTAAAGCAAAAATTGGAACAGCCATTCTGAACAGTTCAGGGTCTGCCCATTCCAGAAGATGCGCTTGCAACAGTGATTTTGATTGGTCAGTACCGATCAGTTGCAACTTGCAATCAATCGCAACTTTCTTGCAACACCCCATAAGTTTGTGAAACATCCTAATGGAGTTATTACCAACTGCTTAAAGTTATATATACATGTACACATAATGCTATGTAAAATTGATTTTAGTTACTGGATAGTACCCAAATGAAGAGGGGGTTCAATGTCAGTTAATATGCGATATTTTACTGTGCATAAAAATGCAATTGGGTCAATTTCAACAAAAAAATCTAATTTTGTTTCATTTGTATATATGCACTAGCAAGGTTCCTAACAAGGTGAAATTGTATTATATCAACGATTTTGACACATTAATAGCTAGATGTCCTCAGATTCTGATTTATTTCATTTCAAAACAAAAATATCAAATGATATTTTTAAGAAAGGAGGCACCCCCCAAAAAAAAACCAAAAAAAAGGACGAGTAGGGGATGAGAAGCAATGAAAAACAATTTTATTTTTTATTTTTATTTATTAATGTATCAAAAGCAAAGAAAGAGAAAACATTTTCCAGTGGTGTATTGTTATCGTATGGGGCGTACATCTGTTTGTTAGTTAAATTTACGTAACCAGAGAAGATCATGAAAGCTCTGAGCAGAGCGCCTAATGTCTAAAATCTCAGCCTTAATCTAAAACTCTGAAGTCCCTATCCAAAGTAACTAGGCTTAATGGATTTTTTTTTTTGCCATTTGAGGCAAAATTCATATTATGTACAGCAGTATCATACCCATGGGAGCTCACATTCAAGTAGATTCCTGTCATCCTGTGGCATTTTCAAGGCCATCAATTATATTTCCTTGACTTCCTGGCAGTGTATAGAACTACCAAAAGTGTATTTTACATTTTTATGACTCTTTTTTTTTCCATGATTTTATGATTCTTACATTACGCATTTCTGTCTATGTGCAGTTTCATGATTCGATTGATCTAGTTCTAAAATAAAAGCGGAGCATAAATCACTTTGGGATACATGAACTGACATTCTTAGGGAAATATCCAATATCCCACTGCAGATGTTTTTTCATTTCTTGTGAAATTTGACCTTTTAAGATATTCCTCCAATGTAATGGGAGTTTAGTGCACCATTTGGGTACATGAGATCATGTGGTAGTGAATCTGAAGGTCAAGAGAAGTTTAAGGACATGCCAGAAAAGGAAAAGTTATGTGAAATAAATCAATAATTCATGAAATAAATATGAACATGAACTTTAGATTTCATTAGCAATTGTGAATTATGATGCGATTGAAGGTGTTTTTTTTTGGTTGTTGACCCATTCAATCCTTAGAATGACTGTTAGTATCGGACTGACTAAATAAATTAAAAACAAACATCATTGATATTTACCATAGGGAATCTCAGGTTATGCTGTGAGTTGTTATTCAAATCATAGCACAGATCTAAATAGTGTAATTTGCTACATAAAGATCAAATGACAAGCTTGTACCATCATGTACCATGGCTGGCACTCAATGAGGAGAAACATAATACGTGGAATGATAATTGATTATGACAAGGTATATGTCAAACACAATGGAGTTATCTCTTCTAGGTATATCAGGACCATCTGCAGCTGCTCATCATGCCCCAATTCTAACCCCTCATGATACTATGAATAACCCATCAGAGGGGGGTTTTGCTCGTAATCTACCTGTTAGCATTGACCCACAGTGCAATCATGACAGATCTGATCCACAGGTCCCGCCCCAAGTAATGCCTTGAATTACCTGCATCCCCCTCTCTTATTCACGCTTTAAGCTGCCTATCTTGCTCACTCCCTCTCTCTCTCTCTCCCGCTCTCCCTCTCTCTCTCCCTCTCTCCCTCTCTCTCTCTCCCTCTCTCTCTCTCTCTTTCTCCCTCTCTCCCTCTCTCCCTCTCTCCCTCTCTCTCTCTCTCCCTCTCCCATAGCACACATATTTTTAATTTTTCTTCCTTGGCTCTTTCCTTTTGTGCTATTATAAGAGTTAGACTTTGATAATCCACTCTCTTCTCCGCATGATACCTCATTTCACTCTTTCGTTTAATACTCTTTCTCTGATTTCATGTCACTCCAGATCCTCCTGCTCATTCCTTTTTTACTTTCTTCCTTCTGTTTTCTTTTTTTCACTCTGTCTGATGCTTAATTTCTTTGTTTGGATATCATCAAATTATTTTAAAGATCTGCAAAATATTACTTTGACATTGCTTTGAATATTTTCTAACCCCCCCCCCCCTTCCTCCTTTGCCCCCTTACTCATACAATGGGTATTGCAGTTTGGATATGTTGATTAATTGCCAGCCGATTGTTATTACATGATTTATCATGCTGCCAAGGAAACAAGACATGCAGTTGGATGTCTGGCACACTTTTGCGATTTTAATTTATGAGTCCAATTCATTTCATGAATTGTGAATAGAATGATGAAATGTACAGGGTCACATGCTGACTGTTAGTGACATTTCTTAAGATTATTTCAATACTTTGAATTCTGTCCCGACTTGGAAATCATATTCCACAATGTCCACATTCTGATTTTTAAAAGATCAAGATGCCTTTAATATAATGAAGTTAATTATTCAATTGTCTCCAACGGCCACCAGAAGGTGGTAACACACGCAACTGCTGTGTGATAGGTTGCTCGACTGCTGTGAAAAAAAAATCACATGCCTTATCAAATCCTATTTCCCAACTTGAGTTGCAACCAGCATTTATTAGTAGAACATAAACACTTACTTCTTGAACAGGACCATGACCTTACAAAGTGAAATTTTATCTCCTGTATGTAATCCTTACTTCAATAACATGATTATGACACACTAATATCGACAAAAATATTGATGTGTAACTTTAGTTCTTTGAATTTGAAAAAAATATCACTTTATTAATTTACAAACTGGTGAGTTGAATGAATTGAAATTACACATTTTCCATTATAAAGCTAAAATTTCTTGCAATGAGAGATTATGATATTTGACTCATTGAAGATATCAACTTCACTTTTTTGCTAAGGGATTACCGGTATATCATTCATTAAGTTGGCTTTTCATTACTAGTATTCCAATTTCAAAACACATCTTATTACAAATTCAACAAGTTCAAACTCATGTAACATTTTATTTTTAGATGTTGTCCCTGTGTTGTTTGGTGCTAATTTTAGCCAGCACGTCGGGGAGATTGAGTCAGTTGACTGACATCTCACAATAAGCTGAGTCACGCAGAAATGACTCCATGGATTGAGCAAGGGGCTTTGTTTTGGAGGGATATAGGAGATTATGTCATATTGCCACTGATTCAATACTACTGTACATCACCCCCAGTGTTCTACTTTTCATGTAAATCATGATGGCGTTGTATTGCGGTGGTTAGGTGTTGTTCAGGGATAAGAAAGTGTTAACTGAAGACCCTCAAGTCATTCTCTTTCCTGTATTAACAGACGTTGTTCATTGTAACGTCTATTTTGGATTATCCCAATTGAGTGTTGTTCACCTGAAAAGGAAGTTTCTATTGAAACAACAGTTGAAAGATGGCTTGGTATCTGTGTCCCCTTCTTCAGGTTCTATTCAACACGTAGTTGATGACACTTATCGACCTCTGTAAACTGCATAGGAGACATTTGATGTTTTCATCTTATTATCTTAGAGGTGATGAATAAAAAAACAGCAAAGAACTCCACTTCATTTATATAGAAAAGCTTAGAAACACACACACACACAAATTTCTTCAAATAAGTTTTTAAAAGGTATAACTGGGATTTGTGAAAAATAATTTGTCTACAGTAAAAAATTGTTCACATAAGTCCATAAATGCCAATGATTGGAAATTCTGCTGAATATGCAATGCTGTGATTTTTGGCAATTGGGGGAAAAAAGACTCCCTGGCAGTTTTTAAGCTTCTGTGACAAAAATAACAAGATGTTCTTGAAACTTTTGTGTGACTTGACTTCATATAATCATAGATATGGCTCCAACATACTTCATGGTAGACAAGAGACAGGCATTCAATGTTAAACAACTGTCATTTGATAGTGGGACTAGTGCGTCATCCCAGACTAGCAAAACACAAATTGTTATTCATCTTCGGAATAGATTCAGAGCGCCCATATTTATAACATCATCAGTCGGGGGATTGAATCTCTCAAGGGGGAGCCGTTTCTTTGAAGAATGTATTTTTATCACGTCATCGTTCAAGAAGTGAATACCGTTCTCCTCCTTCCCACTCGCCACTCCCAACACTTATGAAACAGGATACAACAGGAAGACTTTGTGGTCCTGAAAGTTTGTACTCTCCATCATTACCATCTACTATGTGGGTATGGCTTTTCAGGATTCTATGGACAAGGAAATTATATTTTGTTATGTTTGATAATATGATTTTTAAATCTAAGCTATAGGGAACATGAAGTGTCCTTGCTACATGTTGTTTTTTGTCTCTTATTTCCTGTTTTTTGGTCAGGTTTGTTGGGTTGGGTTGCAGTACTAGGTATTTTGATTCATAATCATAACATATGCAGTGTAATGAGCGAGTGATCAAAAGCTGGAATGCTGACATCAATTCTTGACATGAGTCAGTGAAGTGATGATGAAAAAGTGACTGTTTGACAAATAAGTCATATTTCAATATGGCATGCCTACTTATGAACACATTTGATATGGTCTAATAAAATGTCACAAGTATGTTCAAAATCAAATAAACGCATAGCACTTGTAGTCCGATGTTCATTGACAGGCGACGCATCTCTCTAATTTGAATCAATTCCCTGGAAACACACCAAATGTTTTCCTTTTTAATATGAATGATTCAAAATGCTGGTGCTATGACAAGTGAGCATCAATGGTTCAGGGGAGAGAGAGAGAGAGATCATTGACTTAGTATCCTCTTAGCCTCTGGCTGCTCTACTATGATCACTGTCTCCTTCTCGTCTGCCTCAGGGCATCCATGACTAATACTTCACAACCGTACCATCATCACCGAGGTAATTGCACTCGGTGTGGTGCTTAATCTAGCGCGTGTTCGACAATGCGTCTCCAGCCCAAGATCAAGCCAATTAAGAGGCGAAACGCCGTGCCCCTAAGCTCGCATCATGTAGCATCTCTCTGAGCATCAAGTCTCCCTCACTGGGGCAGTTTTCTGCTTGATAGATTCAAATGGTTTGATACTTTTTTCTCTCTCACATGCCGAAAGGTACTTTTTATGCATTCCGTTTGTGGATAAGAGTCAGTAGAGCCCTAAACAGCCTTGACTCTTCAAGCTTTGAATTCTGTCTGTCATTGAGTAGTAAATTCCAAGAATCATTTGAAATCTATGGATTAATATTCCTTATGATTTATTACATTATAAATATATGCCATCATTGGGCCCTGGCATATGCTGATAATCAATGAATGCATAGCTATGCTATAGTGAGGTTAGTATGTTCTCCATATCTAGTTTCTGTTGTACTTTCTTGCTATACCACAAGGCTCATTTAGTTTGAACTTTCCCATTAAAACATTTAAAGGACTGTATTGTTTATCTGTTACATTATACATGTTGACATATCATGCATTGTGGAAGGAAATATCCTATTGCATGAATTAACTTCTGTTGATATCAATTTTAGTTTCACTCCAATAGACCTGTTTACTATTATGTACTACAATTTATACATGTTTTTCTCCAGAACCCCTAGTTACCAGCTATTTAGTGCACCTGCTATGCATAATGGCATCTCTATGAATGGAATCCATTTTGCAATTACTTGTTGCTATAATGGGCAAGCCTCTTGCAAACTTTTGTTCAAAAAGTATGCATAAAATTAGTAAACAGGTCTATTGCAAGCTCTGCATCTGCTTTTCCTATGGTCCTTGTTTACTTCTGAGCTCACTCAGTAGGCCAACTTGATTTATGATTAAAGGGTACCTGAGGCCTGAAGAAAATAATTTGTGTATAGTTAACTTACACAAAATCAATCCCAGAAAACTTAACATGACATTCAAAGGTGACAGCATACAGGAGATATTGATTTTTGAAAATAAAATACCAAAAAAAATTAATATAAATAAGACATGAGCAAAGACTAGTCGATCGATCACGATAGCTCACCTAATGATATAGCGATTCAGGAACATCTTCACTCTAAATTTTTGAGTTGAATGTATTTTGCGACTTAGTTCTAATTTACTTGTTGTTTCATTTGGTCTGTAGATTCTATGTAATTTATGCACCAATTTTGCGTTGTATACTTCATTCATTTCATATTTTATTTGGGTTGTATATTATCCCTAAGTTAAACGGCAAATCAATTTTCAATTTGATATATGTATTTTGCGTCTTAGTTCTAATTGTATCCCCTGGTAGTATGCCGGAGGATACTTTGGATTCAGCAGTGTTCCGCCGCCGCCGTGTCACATTCTTGTGTACGCACTAGCGGTCACATTTCTCGACGGATTTCTTTCAAACTTTGTATGGAGGTGTATCTTGGTAAAATCTGGAAACCAATAATTTCAGGTGATGCTGCCCCCAGTGTTCCGTCTTTTATAGGGTAAAAGGCCATATTTTTGGGGATAGTTTGTGTACGCACTAGCGGTCACATTTCTCAACGGATTTCTTTCAAACTTTGTATGGAGGTGTATCTTGGTAAAGTCTAGAAACCTATAGATTTTGGTGATGCTGCCCTCACTGTTCCATCTTTTATAGGGTCAAAGGTCATATTTTGATAGATGTCTTGTGTGCACTCTTGTGTGCGCTCTGGCGTTCACATTTAATAATAATAATAGTGAATATTTATTAAGCGCATAATAACTGGGATAGTTCTCTATGCGCTTTACAAGGCTGAGACAAATTATATATTCAAGTATAAGTAATTAAGCAAATGTAGAAAGTTATAACAACAACAGTACAAATTAATCCTTCAATTATTACGCTATGTATCATAAACCAGAAGTATTACAGAATTTAACATGCAAAGAAAAGGGATTAACCTGCAAGTCCTACATGCATGTAGGAATTATAATAACTACGAAATCTTTAAAAATAAAGATGCTTTTCCAAAGCTGTCAGTGCTTCAACCCCTCGAAGTTGGTCAGGAAGCTTATTCCATAAGGCAGGTGTTGCTGTTGAAAATGCACGAGAGCCATAGGTTTTGGTAAATGAAGTAGGAACAGTAAGGAAATTCTTAGTTGAACGGATTTCGTTCAAATTTTGTATGGAAGTGTATCTTGGTAAAATCTACACACCTATAGTTTTTGGTGATGCTGCCACCAGTGTCCCGTCTTTTATAGGGTCAAAGGTCATACTTTGGAGGATGGCGTGAGTGCACTCTGCAGGCCACATATTTAGTAATGGATTTCTTTCAAATTTTGTATGGAGATGTAACTTGGTATAATCTACACATCTTTACTTTTTGGTGATGCTGCCCTCATTGTTCCATCCTTTATAGGGTCAAAGGTCATATGTCTTTTGTGCGCTCTAACTTCCACATTTCTTGACGGATTTCTTTCAAATTTTATATGGAGGTGTGTCTTAGTGAAATCTACACATCTTTAGTGTTTGCTGATGCTGCCCCCAGTGTTCCGCTTTTTATAGGGTCAAATGTCATATTTTGGTTGCATGCATTCTGGAGGACACATTTGTTGATAGATTACTCTAGACCTCTACAGTTTTTGGTGATGCTGCCCTCAGTGTTCCATCTTTCATAGGGTCAAAGGTCATATTTTAGTGGATATCTTGTGTGCGCTCTGAGATCACATTTCTTGACAGATTTCTTTCGAATTTTGCATTATACTCTAATCTACACACATTTTTTCGGTGATGTTGCTCCTAGTTTTGACAATAGTCCGGGCCACTGGAAGCAATCTCTACGCCATCCTTTTGTTTGAGGGAGGAGGTTCTTTGTCCCTCCTTTGCTGCCAGTGCCGGGGGATACATTTCGCATTGCGCGGCAATGGACATTTCTAGTTTATTTGTTGTTCCATTTGGTCAGTAGATTCTTTGTAATGTGTGCACCAAACCAATTTTATATTTGACATAAACGTTTTGTGTTGAATACATGATTCATTTGTTGTATTAATTGGGTTGTAGTTTCTCCATAAATTATGTGCCAACTTATAATTTTCATTTCAATAAAAACATTTTGCGTTGTATACTTCATACATTTCATATTTTATTTGGGTTGTATATTATCCTTAAAGGGAAATTAACCTCAGCGTATGAATTAGCTTATTTTGAATGGTGTAGTATATGCCTCTTATTTGATACATGCAATTTCATGTAAAAACACAGGATATAGATATAAATCACTATTTTCCAGCCAAGTTATTGTCTGCTAGCAATAATAAGGGGGCTGCCATTACTTTATGTGTACACGAAAATATTTTTCATCCCAAGTAATATTTCCTTCATCGTTAACTTGTAATTGATTTTTAGAGGACAAATATATATTAGATATAGTCACATATTCTGAAATGTAAGTTTAGTTTAATATATTTTTTAAAAGGTCTTAATTTGTTCATAAAAATATACTTTCTGTACGTGGAGACGGAGAATTGACGTCAAGGACGGAGACAATCGTAACAATACCAAAACAAAGCGAGGAATCTGCATTACAGGATGGCTATTAGAACTCATGGGTCGTCAATTATCTAGGCCCATGGCCAATAACAATCGTAATAAAATCAGAACAAAGCGACGTATCTGTTGTAAAGGTAGGCTATTATCAATGCATATGGTACCTAATGATCCGTGTCATGCACGAAATGGCAGCCTCCATGGAAAGACGTAGCAGACAATACCGCATCTAGAATATCATGTGGGGTTAATTGTCCTTTAAGTTAAGCGCCAAATCAATTTTCGATTCGATATATGTATTTTGCGTCTTAGTTCTAATTTATTTGTTGTTTCGTTCTGTCAGTAGATTCTTTGTAATTTATGCGCCAAACCAATTTTCTCTTCGATATAAACTTTTTGCGTTGTATACTTCATCCATTTCATGTTTTATTAGGGTTGTATATTATCCATTAATAGTTACGCATCAAATCAATTTCCAATTCGGTAAAAACCTTTTTTGGTTGTATCTTTCATTCATTTGTTGTTTCATTAGGTTTGAATGTTAGCCGTAAGTTCCGCCCCAAATCAATTTTCGAGTGTCAGCCCTGGCGCTACACATAGCAGATGACAAAGTGATAATGCGATCGCGATAACTCCACTATCGCGTCTTGGAACGTGCACGCATAAAAAATATGCGTCGATCCTTAACCGCTAACCTGTAGAATGTCGGGTAGAGTTATTTGGGGTTCATTTTATACATTCTAACTGTATACAATTTATTTTTTTTGGCCTCAGAGACCCTTTAAAGAATGAATTTGCATTAATAAACATATTTAAGGGTATGTTTTAGATGCATTTGTATCCAGTGGAACTGGGAACATTGTCACTGTACCAGCTCCTATCGAACCAAAAAATATTTCCTTGATAGCAGTACTCAACATCTTCTTGTATTTATACTTATAAGTGATTTTGCGAGAGACTTTTAAATCAGTTTTCATTATTTTTGTCTGGATTTTTGATTTTATTTATTTCATCATCATTTGAGGAGAGGCACTTCAAACTGTTGAGCTGTGAATATTATGTAGGGGTGACAGTATTCAAACAACTTTCCTTTCCCCTTCTCAATTTTTTCCTACCAACCCCTTCATAGTCCCCAGGAACTGATTTATTTTTTTCCCCCTATTGTCCTTCATTTCATGCAATAGCAATGAAAATAATTCCAATTTAATCTATTTTTTGTCACTTTCTATTTTTGCAGTGCTGGTTGTGGAAGGACAGGAACAATATGCGTCATAGATTACGTCAGGAATGCTCTTCAGTTAGAGGTATGTTGGATTCAGACCCTGTATCAAAGTCATATTAATACCAAAATCTAAGCCAAGTCCAAAGTCCATTTGCATGAATAGTAATGATTGTAACTTTATACCATTAGCCAATCACGTTTGGAGTTTCAAATGTAGTTAAAGGGTGGATCCTATGCACAAGTTTCAGTGTTGTCATATTTTGCGATCTTTTTGTTTCACAAAATGCTTTCCTTTGATGTAAAATTTGTAATTCCAAACTTTGAGCTATATCTTTGATTTTGCTTTTACAAATTATTAATTAACATGCCTTTACCCCTACCATGCCGTGGGCGGCAGATCCTGCCCAAATGTTGGAGTGTTGAACATTTTGTTTAGGCCCAAAATGGCTTGAAAATTCTTCCTCATACTGAAAACTGTGCCTTCAATATAATGTCTATTCCTATGCAATATATCTTTTCCCAGTTTACTCAAGAAAAAAAATCATTAAAAGTTAATATTTAATTTATATTGAAAGTTCATTTTTGACAAAATCTGGTGGCATGGAAGGGGTTAAGACTTCATTCACACTCATTAACATATCCAGTGTATGGACATTTATGTTAATTATCTTAAATGCTTGTGGAATTTTTTATTATGTTTTTGTTTTTATCAACAATCAAGAGTATGAGTAGCTATTAATCTTGCTGGTTGTATAAATGATCCAATGTTTACTGACCAATTATTTGCCAAAATAATGTATTCATTCTTTAATAGAAAAGTTCAGTGCAATTGCTCATAGACATTCTCGAGAAGAGATTTTGCATAAAAATTCCTTTAGAATTATGATTTGCTTTTGGTTTGGGTCCAATAAAGCTCAAATGAAGGAAGTTTGACATTTAAAAAATTTAGTATGAGATTTAGCCTATGTGATTTTTATGAAACATGGATAATGTATCTACTATTGAAGGAACTATATACCGTTTCACATGGTCTACAAAGTACAGTGAAACCTGCTTTAGCGACCACCTGTATAGAACGACCACAATTTTTGTTTCCCTTGAACAACGTTTCTCATTGAAATGTGTTTTAAAGGAACCTGTCCATGAAGACTATCTGCTCACAAAGACCGCTTTTCTTGTCTTTCTTGAGTGGTCTTTGTAGACAGGTTTCACTGTAGTTGAATTGTTTATTGATCTGTCATAACTTGTCAAAAAATATGTCCCTGAAAGTTTGCAGAGTAATGATCAGGTATTGGAAATATGCTGTTCAGTTTTAATAAGTTTAGCATTAATTCTATATGTAATATGGTACAAATAATCCTAACATCAATTAAAGGAATAGTTTCAGTGGAGCTTTATACTATTATCACCACCCATATAATAGGCCCATAACTGATAGGACCAATTTGTCAGAATTTATTTTTGAAAAGTTGAATATTGCCTTTGAGTTCTTCGTAAAATGTCATATCAGATAATTCAGTGTGATTTCTTTTCATCAAATAGATGCCAAAACATAATGGTATGGATTTCTCAGAAATGTCAAGATTTATAAAGGAATTTCTCTGAAGTAGTCTAATGTTTTGATAGAGCTGGGGATTTTTTGCATAAACTTTATGATCATTTGTTATTTCCTATCACAAAGATCATAGGCTCCTGTAGCAATCAAGAATGAAGATTTCCGCTGATGATTCATCATGCTAAATCCTATTTTGACAGAATGGATGTTAAATTGAACTTGAAATTAGTCAAATGTAGCTTATTTTAATGAAAGCCCCCCCCCCCCGATGGTACAGAATTGATGAGAAATATTGCTTTAATACGTTCATTATGTTTGTATTTGTTAGTAAATATTCTGTGAATTCCCATGAATCCATTTTCTTTCTAATTTGACAGAAAATTGACCAGAATTTCAGCCTCTATGACATCATAGTGGAGATGAGAAAACAGAGACATGCCATTGTCCAGACAAGGGTAATCAATTATGATATTTTAAATGTAAATTTTGACAAATTACAAATACCAGAAGATAGTGTATCCACATATTATATGTAATTGAATCAGTAATTAGTGAAATATCAGCGAAAAACAATACCACCACCTGGTGTTTTCTCTATTTAAAAGAATTATAGTGCCACAAGCGACCAGAATGAGAATACAGCCGTGAATAAAATTTGCAGGCATTTCCGATTGGCGCCAATCAGAAATGAGCATGCTGTTAATCGGATCCCTTTGTAGGCAATCAATAGCCTCCACTAGGCAGTGTTATAGTCATTCTCCTGATGACGATCAGAGCATCACGATCGAAACGTCGAGAAACACAGAGCTCTTAGAGTAGATGTCAATATGAGGTTTTTAGTCAAGTACTTGATAGTGTTAATGTCCGGGTACATCGACATGGTTTGAAGCTGTTACAATAAGTAGTATCATTCCATTTGCCCTTGATAGTACACATAAGTTGTCCTGTTCTTCTGAAAGCTATTATTATCATATGATTATTTGTGATATTCTACTGATAACTCATTGAATTTCCTTCAGTGAATGAATCGATACTTTATATCTAAGTTAACAAAATAATGGATGCTTTACTTCAGTACACTTTTCATGTACACTGTACTTAAGTTTCTCAAAATCATTACTAATTACGTATAGTCTGTGGGGTGATAAAATCTTCAGATTTTCAGGAGAGCAAAAAAAAATCACAATTAACATCATGACAGTAAGTGCAACCTTCATTTTACTGATCACTTGTCTCATATTTTTTCAGATATGCACTAAATGGATTTGATTGGAACATTAAATTTGTCCTGAACTTCAAATTTATGAAAAGAAAATTGCCAGAAAATGAGTTGAGAGGTTTTATCCCCCCACTAATGATATGTAAATGGTTCTTTGTCAATCAAGAAAACTATTAATTATGACATTCTTCTCTTGTATTTCTACTCACTTATTCCCTTACTTCTTTATCCTAAGCTGCGCCTAGGCATTATAAATCATAACTAGTGTTATTATTAACATATTTTTGTGTGTAATGGTTCTGTCTTAGAATCAATATGAGTTGGTGCACAGAGCAGTGGTCAACATGTTTCAGGATCACCTAGGTATCAAACCAGAAGACTTTGGTCATAACTACGAGAATGTTCAGCTCAAACATGAACACTTTGAGCAGGTAAAACACTATTATAACTGTTTTTTTTATGAAGAGTGCTGTTGAAATGTATAAGTTGATGCTATCAATGAGGACTTCTCTGTGTACATGCTTATTAGTTTGTGCATTGAGCATTTTATAAACTGCCTGCCTGAATTTTAGGGCAAGGTGTTTCGTCCCATGTATTGCCACTTCCATCACAGTAAGATGCACATGAAATTGTGTTATGTTCTATTTTAGTTTAGTCTTGTGAAACCAATAAGGCAAATCCAGGATATTTGTGAATTGACATCTCATACTGCGCATCTCTTAATGAATAGTAAATGTAGAATTAAATTATCATCAATTGTATCATTTTACTTCTTTGTGTTTCCTATCCATGCAACAAAAAGGCTATCAATTTGATATGTTGTGTTTGAGACATTATGTTGGGGATACCTGATTACCTATCCTTTTAACCTCTTATCTACATCTTGGTTTAGCCAAGAATGCCACCTAAGGTACCAGGACAGAGTGGAGCAGGGGAGAAGAGAGATTCCTCAAGTCATAATTACGTCAACTGTAATATCACACCGAAAGGAGGTACAGTCATTCTTCTTTCGTGTTGATAGCATCCCTTGACACTTTCATCACAAATAAATAAACATGAGATTCAGACTTATATAAAACTTAAGTTGAGGGGACAAATTCTCGTAGTACATAAATTTCAAGCCTTACTTCTTTATAATGAGGAGGCTTGTAAATCAATCAAGTTGTGGATCTGTGTTTTCACTTCCGTTGTTTCAATTTGATAATGAGCATGTTGTAATGGATCAAGGCTGCTTAGCTTGATTAACTCTGTCTACAAGATCTTTATTGTACAATTGTAAGATTTTACAAGACTTTTATCCGACTGTCTTTGTCTTTCTGGTTTTATTTGTCTTCAGCGTGAATGTTGGTTATCTATATGTTTGTAATGAATACTTTCTTAATAAGTTTTGTATAATGTTTTCAATACATATCTGATTAGCAATTGTCCTTTTTAAAGTGAAGACTAGATTCTGATATTTTTTTCTCTCTCTTTTGTAATATCTACAGTATCCATGGATTCACCGGAGCCACCGATGCCTAAATTACCATCTGGACATGTCAAATCCACAAGAGGTTCTGATAGTCCAGATGGTTCTGTCTATGCTAATTGTGATGTTGGTGCTACATCAGGAGACTCAAACAAGCCAACACAAGATACATCACATCCTAATAGTAGCAAGCCAACTGCACAGACAAAGTCTCGTCCAAGCCCAGATGACCGCTACAAGAACAACTTCAAGGCAACTCTTTCAGCATTTAAGGATTTTGAGTTAGATGTTGGAGGAGCTCAGCCGACTGCATCATCACCAACTCCCCCATCTCCTCAAACTGTGGTTCAAACTAGACCCAAGCCAGCTCAGGCCTTGAAACCTGTTGCTAAACCACAGATAGCAGGCAAGCCTAAGACCAGACCCAGCCCTCCCGTCAAACCCAACTCTGTGGATGTTACTGCTAAGCAAGTCTCAGAGAAATTAGGGAATGGGGAGTTTGTGCCAACAGTGAAACAGATGGCCACAAGACAAAATTCTAATCCAGCCTTAAGGCCAACAGCTAAAGATGTAGCTCATTTAGCAGCTAAGAACACTGAAAAGAAGGAGGCACTTAAACTCCCAGTCAAGCCAATGAGGCATTTGGAAAAGAGTAAATCAGAAGGAGATGGAATATTATCATCTGGGGTACGGCAAGGGCCTATTAAGCCTGGCTTCAAAGCAGGTATGAAAGGAGAGCGCCCCTCACAACCCCCGCCTAAGCCACCTGCCAGCACCAAACCCCCCTTACAAAGAGCAGATGGTGAAGACAGGACCAGCGTCAAGGGAAGGCATGATTATGAAGAAGTACACATAAGTCTCCCATCTGATAAAGTCAAGGAAACTACAGATATCCCAAGCAAAAACTATCGGGGTTCACCCACTCAACAGATGGACTTGTTTGATGGCAAGGATAGTGGTAGTGTGAGGAGAAAGACAGATAATTCTCGAAAGCTGTCTAGCAGTTCAGTCCAGTCTGTTGGATCTGACAGCAAACGTAAGAACTCTGAGGAATATGCTTATGTACAGCAGCCAACAAGCATAATCGAGAAGCTTTTAAAGAGTGAAGAAGATGGAGCCGGTCCAAAGTTAAAGTCAGGCATGTACTCTCAGGCATACTCTGAAGTGTCCAGTTCTCCTATGAAGTCTGCTCAAAGAATATCTGCATCATCCAAAGAGTACAGCTATGTGGATACCAGTAGGATAGTACCGCCAGAGAAACCGAAGCGTGGGGAGAGCTGTTCCGCAGGAGATGGAGACCAAGCTTATGATATCGTCGGAATCCCAAGCCAAGACAGTACCTTTGATTCCTTCATGGATACAGATAGCACATACTCACCAACAGGTATGCAATCAAGGTTCATTTATTGAATTTACAAGGACTGTGTATCGTAAAAACTGACTCTCAATCAATTGTAAAAAGCTATTGTACTTCCATGCTTGCTACAATTGATTATATCTTCCAGTGAATTGTATCTTTCAGTAACATAGATTGATTGTAAGTTATGTAGCTTCGTGAAATGTAGTGGCATGAAAAGATGTGTCCGGAAAGGATATTTTTGAAAATCTTCATGCCATTCTGTTTTGCTATAAGCTCCCTCACTATTAATTGTAAATGTACAATTGACTGAAGAAGATACAATGTATTTACGGAAGATACAGTTGATTGTTACTCTTTATGGTACATTGCCCAGTTCACAATTTATTCAAATATATGAACATTTCTACCCATAAATCCTTGGGAGGAACTCTTATCACAAGTAGTAATTGGTCATCTATCAAAAGTCAGAATGCAAACTGCATGCACTACATGTGTGAATATCCCAGAGCGTCTTTTTACCCAGGGGATTGTGTAATAGCAGTTTAATAATTGAAGAGGCAACCCTGTTCAGACATAACTAGAAATACATAATATGTTGGACAAGCCTCCAGCAGGCTTTCATGTAGTCATTAAATTGTTTCTAATGGAAGCATGCATACATTTGTGAGTTGGGCCTGTGTTATAAAGAGTTGTGATTGATCTGAACTGATGCAAGTCCTCCAATTAATCTGAAAATTACAATCTCATATCTCATAACGTAGTACAAAGTTGCAATAGATATCAATCTCAAGTTACGTTATGTATTAGGCAAATCAATTGCAACACTATTTTATTGATATGAATCATTTAAAACAATGGAGACACTTACATTTTGTATGCTGTTGCTCTCTCATGTTTTCAATAGACGTTTGGTGAACAGGAAATATGTGTTTTCTTTCACTTCAAAATGTAGTTTTACTTTTTGTCAGCTGACTGAATGATGTTGGAAATTCTTTTTGTATATTTGAAATAATGATGGCTGAACGTAAATTGTTTAAAGAGAGTTGTATTCTGGGAAAGGCGAAAATAATGTGTGAGCTTTCTCATTCCTTTTATGTCAGTTTGGAAGATTCTTATAGAAGAAAAGTCCCCTGAAATAGATTGCTCTTCAGATGCCCTCATATTTGATATATGACAAGAAGCAGCTGAAATGTTCAGGCCAAACTTTCATGTCATGTGTGTGTGTGTGCGTTTGTTTAGCATTATGTCCGAGGACATTTTCGGACAGAGAACAACAAAAAAATCATGACAACAATGGTCCTCGGAAGGCGGACAATAGTCCTCGAACGTCGAACAATGAATTTATGCCTTATTCCGTCGACTGTCCGAGGACGAGTAACAATAGAGGAACAATAGTTGTCCTCGGAAGTAAAGCCATGTAAACGTGCGTGTGTGTGTGTGTGTGTGTGTATGTAGTCCCATGTACACATTTCTGTGTGCCGATATTTTTGGTGATTCCAATACCTTACAGCATACACCAATATTTTTATACCCCAAAAATCGCCAAACGAAGTGTGAAGGGGGTATACTGGAATCAGTCGATGGTTGGGCGGTCGGTCGGGCGGTCGGTCCGTTGCAAATCTTGCGGATCGAACTACTTCCTCAGTTTTTGACCGAAAGTCATGAAATTTGGTACACACATTGGTCTTGGTGGGAAGATGTGCAAGACATATTTTTCGGATCAGTCGGAATCTGCGTTGCCATGGTAACGGCATATTTATGGCAGAAAATCAAGGAAAACAGCTTGCGGATCGAACTACTTCCTCAGTTTTTGACCGAAAGTCATGAAATTTGGTACACACATTGGTCTTGGTGGGAAGATGTGCAAGACATATTTTTCGGATGAGTCGGAATCTGCGTTGCCATGGTAACGGCATATTTATGGCAGAAAATCAAGGAAAACAGCTTGCGGATCGAACTACTTCCTCAGTTTTTGACCGAAAGTCATGAAATTTGGTACACACATTGGTCTTGATGGGAAGATGTGCAAGACATATTTTTCGGATCAGTCGGAATCTGCGTTGCCATGGTAACGGCATATTTATGGCAGAAAATCAAGGAAACACATTGCGGATCGAACTACTTCCTCAGTTTTTGACCATTTGGTACACACATTGGTCTTGGTGGGAAGATGTGCAAGACATATTTTTCGGATGTGTCGGAAGCTGCGTTGCCATGGAAACGGCATATCTATGGCAGTAAATCAGGGAAAAATCTTGCGGATCGAACTACTTCCTCAGTTTTCGACCAAAAGTCAAGAAAGGCTGTTCTCACGGGGCGGGGGTATTAATCATCATCTTCAGTGATATTTCTAGTTTAACTGTATAATCTACCTTTCCCAGTTGCTTCCAGACAGTTTCTTTTACAATGTAATCGCATGACCAGAACTCATCTTTAAAAAGCTTGCTAAGCAATTAAAATGTCACGTGGACCGAATCGTAGAGAATAACAATGAACATGTCAAGTTTCTCACATATGCTCAGAATTCTGTTTGTCATTTCTGAAAATGTGATTATATTTTTGTTTTCCATCTTAAACCAGGAGAAAGCCTTGATGACATGGAGTCTGACATTCCTATGGTACCAGCTAGGACAGCACAGTCTTATCAATTCGTAGATGGTGAGTGTGGCAACAGAAACTTTTATAATGGTGACGGACGAAGCTTGAATTGTCAGTCTTGAACTGATTATTTGGAAATTCTGCTCCTCAGATCTGATCTATCAGTATTAGGGTTCCTGTAAATGCTTAAACTTTTGAGAATTGTTACGATGGTCATTATTGTGGATAGAACCTTTGGCAGTTTGCAAGCATTAACTGTTTTATTTAGTCTTATTCTTGCAAACGTTTCATTGAAAATTCTATTCATGTTGATGAACAGATAACTCTGAAATAATAGAAATCATTGTATTAAAGTACGATAGTAATTTCAAAGAAGCTGATTTAGATTGTTATAGGCCATATGAACTTGCTTATCATAACCGTTTTGCCTGATTCTTTCAACTTGTATTGCAAAAAGTTGGATATTGTCGAAGAGACTGCTCTATCAAAGTAATTTAAGTAATCTAACCCATACATTACAAAATAAGGTAATTTTAGTGATCTTAGAATGTAAAAATGCATACAGAAAAATACATTTCAAACCACCCTGTGGTGTATCTTTAAAGTCAGCTTTAAAGTCTACATTTGTCCGATAACAGTAATGATAACGAGATTTTCAATCAAAGGTACACCCTACTATATGGTATGTATCTATTCAGAGCTCTAAAATATATACCAGATGCATGAGTGGAAAGGGTAAAAACTTCTGCGCACACTATGCCCATTTTTGTTGCATGACCATATTGCATTTGATGCCTGGAATTTTAAAAACAAGAATAAGCTTTAAAATCCTTAAATTGGCAACATATTGAGAGCTTCAAAATCATTGCTTTTTTTAATCAAAATCTGCAATTTTTAAAACTTTTCGACAAAATTCCTAACTATGTATATTATTTTCAAAGACATTACACTTTATTAGAAGCATTTAGCACTAAAAGAAAAACTTTATTGTTGCCAATTTGAAGAACAAAATGTGATCAATATAGCCCTTAAATAATTCATGTCCTGAAGGGTTAATGAAAACTCTTATATCATCGCTATTGGACAAATGTGACCCACGCTTAAACTCCCAATGCCTCCAAAGTAAAAGTCCATAAGAAAGGACTTGGTAGTGTATGTCTGCTATTAAAGGGCATAAATTCAGTTTAAAAGCATCGGCAAAAAGGAAAAGAAGTGCAAGTTGAATGAGTTTTATTTTGTTTTCATTTCAGGAGAAGAGAAAGATGAGAAAGCATCAGGAGGAGGGTGAGTATAACATATTTAAAGTGATATATTACTGACTCATATACACACACTGTGAAGCTTTCTTTGTTCAATCAAGATCAGACAAAGACTCCGAAATTCAAGCTGTTAATGTGTACCCAAATTTCTTCTTGGGATGAAATTTTTAGGTTCTTTCTATTCAGCTTTTCTAAATACAACTAGTACAATTTTTATTAAATAACTGATTATCTGTCACTTCAAGATTGCTATAAGCGTATTTGATATCCATGATGTATATTGCGCTTTTGCATTTTTGTTCATTTTTTATGTACGTATAGCATATTGTATCCACACATGTAATTAAAGGGCAATCCAACCTTGATAATAAGATGATTTGTGTGAAAGAAAAATAAGAAAAAGAGGATGGTGAAAGTTTGAAAGAAATCTGACTAGGAGTAAGCAAGTTGTGGATGTTTGAAAAACGAGATCACTAAATGTATGCGAATCTCAAATTGGCAATTTGGTGAGTCGATTGTGACATATTGGCGGTCAACTCATGTCGTACACTGAAATATCATTAATTTGCGGCTTTCTCTTAAGCACCTTTTCCCTCAAGCACCTTTTCCCTCAGGGCAATACTCAAATATATTGGAGAGGGCATATTTTCATCAGTCCTCATAGAAGGAAAAGATCCCACTGAGTAATACATTTTTGAAAAAAAATTAATTTTAGTCATTTTGTGTGTTGGAGCAAATGGGGGAGTTGTCCGCCACTACATCACAGTGACATTACCAATTCTGCCCATATGAAATTCCCATGCGTATAGTGATTACAACTTTTAAGAATTAAAAACTTGCCCTTTGAAGAAAAAAAAAGAAGAAAATGTTCTTACAGTAATGGTCTCTGGGGTAATCGTCCAGGAGGCCAGATTGTCTTGTTAAGCCATATTCACTTCTCTAGAGGCAGTTTGTTCAATTCCTGGTGGAAAATTGCTACATGTATACATTTGAAGATAGCAGCGGCATGCCTTGTGGCATGCTGTCCATGAAGGTTGCATTTTTTCTCTTCGCAGCAGCTCATCCGTGTAGCTAGAATCTTCTTTTTCGATAACTTCAAATTTCTATTGTCTTCATTTTTTATGTCACTTCAAAATGTTCTCAGTAGAATCATGAGCAGGCCATAGTACTCAAACCAAGACACGTAACACTTAAAATTCATCCTCTCAGACATTGTCTATTATGTGGTCAAAAACCCTTCTCATAGGAAAATGGGGGGGGGTAATTTCTTGTCTGGGGCAGTTTGTCCTTGCCGTAGTCGTCCTAGGGGTAATTGTCCTGGGGTAATTTTTCACAAAGCTAATTTTACTGGGGAGTAGTAGTCCATTAATAATGAATTAGCTGTTAATAATCATTTTCCTAGTCCCATAGACAATGGACTTCACACTATCTGTATGCCTCAAAATGCAGCTGGTCTAATAATTTCTTCCAGGGCTGTACATACATATTTACTTAAAGGCGAAGTCCACCCTGATTACAAGTTGGTTTTAAAAGAAGCGGAAAATCAAAGAAACAGATAAGTGAAGGTTTGAGCAAAAAACGATAAGAACTTGTAATCAATCAAACACAAATTGGCAACTCCGTTAAGTATCTTGCGAGCTCCTCTCCCATTTACCCTGTGCACAAAAAATTAATTTACTGCAATAAATCATATATACCTACCTATTATGTCAGTAGTCTTGACTACGGGACCCCTTCGAGAATTTAACACACATGAGTCACAATATTGTGCGCACCCCCCGTAATCCTATTGTCCCCTTCGCCACTCACGCGCGTCAACACGCTACGGCCATCTTCCTCTTTCTTGCTCGCCCCCGACGAGATAGGACGTCTAGTCACAGCGCTCCTGAAATCAGGTCGTATAGTATCTTTTAGGCGCGCTTTTTTGCATATTTAAAGCACTTTTAGGTACCTATATTCGCTTAGATTATAGTACTTTGTGTTTTAGTAGTCACTCTTGCCGATTGCAAGGGATATTTGATTCCTTTTCTTGGCATTTATTTTTCCCTTTCACGGTCAGCCCCACGTAGATATTCTGTGTGTTTGCGGGTGTTTCCGTTTGTCACCGAGCCTTTGGGTTCGGTGTTTGTTCTTACGGTTTTGGCTGTGAAAATTTTTTGTGCGTATCTCCCAAATAAATTTTAGTCGTATTTACTGCATTCAGTTGAAGTATTTCTTATTTTGAAAAGTATACTTTATTGTCTGTTTTATTGCAGTGGTATGAATTCGGAAGAAGAAGCAGTTAGGTCACAGAGACCTGCTTCTTCCGAAGAGTCGTCTAGCAAGACGACTCGGCCTTCCAGAACTCTCCCGAGTACTTCGGTACATGGGGGAGGGAGGAGGGCTAAGGGTAAGTTGCCTAGTGGTGTTTCCTTGCAGAGTTTGCCAGTCTCGGAGCTTGCGGCTTCGGGACGGGTGGCGTTAACTGAGTCTGGATTGTCAACTCCGAAGCCCGTGGTTTCGGGGTGGGTGGCGTCAGATTCTAGTGGTTTGGATATCTCGAATCCAATCCCCCGGTCGTCAAGACCAGAAGGGGGGGCGGTTGTTTCCCGTACGGTAGCGTTCACTCGCTCTGATCCGTTAGGGGAGACGCGCCCCACTACTGCAGGGCAACCCACGGGCTTAGTCCATGTTGGTCTGGGTTCTCAAACCCTAGCCCCCGGCCGACGCCATATGGGGGAACGAGTACTTCCAGGGCTGTCTACATTGCCAGCTAATGGGAATGCTCGAGCTAACAATTATGGACGCTCTTCGGAGCAACAGGTGTTTTCACCTGAGTGCGTGACTACTAGTGCTCCCCTATTCACGCGCCTTTAGTAGTCATCGGGCACATACCGAGTCATCTCGGACTGCCCCCGCACTGGGTGCTTTTAGCTCCCAACCCATGGCTATTGCATCTTCTTGCTTAGCCAATATGGGTGATTTGGGCGATTCTTTGGGTTTACGCCCTGAGCGCTCTAATCCCTTTGAGGGAGGTGAACGTCCCTCCGCGAAGGGTTCGGTTCGTGTTTCCGAAGCGGCTTCGGAGATCCGAACGAATCCGATTAAGCGTTCTAAGAAAAGGGTTTCGGCTACGACTCTTGTCGAGCCAGCCAAGAAAAAGGCCAAGAAGAAGGCAAAAAGTGGCAAGGCTTTGCCGGCCTCTTGCCCGTCTGGCCTGGCTAACCCGGCTAGCTCCTCTCAAGCTGATATGTTCAGGGCTTTTGCTCAGGATCAGGGTTGGTCCTTTGTACCGGCTACTTCAACCCTGGCTTCTGTCCCTATTCAGGGGTCTGACTTTGAGACTAATCAGCCTTTTGTGATTGATTCGTCTTTGTCTGAGTCGGGTTCGCATGTGCCTCCTATTCCCGCGGCCCTTGGGGCGCCGCCGGGCGAGGAGACTTTTGTTGAACCATGCGGGGCTCTGCCTGCTGAGTCCTTTGTTTGCGGTCCTTTGTCTCATTCCACTCGGGTGGAACCAGACTTGGAGGCGGCCTCTCAAGCTTCGGTTTCTGAATCGCTTGGGCAGGCGGAGCCTCAATCGCTCGCCCTGTGTGGGATGGAAGCGATTGCTTTGTTGTCTAAATATCTCCCTGAATTTCAGTCAGCCTGCGCGCAAGGTTCGACTTCGCGTTGGTTTAAGCAGCAGGATTCCTCAGAGGGTATTGCTCTCGAGGAGGATTTCAAGCTGGAGTATGACCGCATTGAGGCTGCGCTGTTGGTTAAGCGCCCTACTGCGGTTAAGGGTAAGGCTTTCGCCTTCGGTTCTCAGGATCAAGACAGCTTTTTCAAAGCTAAGACTCTTTCTCCTGAGATTTTAGAAGTTGGTCGTCGCTTGCAGGCGGCTAATCCGCTTACCTCCGCTGCGTTCAAGGCGGAGGATAAGCTTTGGTTTAATATTGAAAACCAGGTCAGGTCAGGTATGCGTTTGGCGGCTTTTCAAGGGTTTCTCTCCGACCTTAGGTTCAGGGCGGAGGAGTTGAATGTTACTGATGGTGACAAGCTGGTTATTGACGACTTCCTGCATACTCTTTTTTGTCTGCAGTGGTCGCAGCTTTCCACCGCAGCTGCTTCGGCTACGTTCCGTCGCAGGACCTTGGCTCTCTTGGCACTGGGTGTTAGAGAGCCGGGCATTGCTCAACTTCTCCGGGATGTTCCGTCTCGGGGTCCTTCGCTTTTTGGTGGTAAATTCGCTACGGTTTTTCAGAGAGAGATCGATGCGCGAAAACAGATCTCGGATATGACTAAGCAGTTTCACACTAGCTCTAAGTCAACGCGGGCCCCTGTCCGGCGTAGGCCTGCTGGTCCCGCCTCGGGTCAACGCAGTCGTGTGTCTAGGGTCCCGCCTTCTGAGCCGCAGGAGCTCGCGGGAGAGGGAGTCGTGGCAGGGGCTTTTCGAGAGGTTCTCGTAAGGCGACGGCTTCGCATAAGGCCAAGCCTGGGTTTTGATGTTTTTTCCCGAGCGTTTGTTCTTCCGAATTTGGTAGGTGGCCGACTTCATTCTTTTCTCCCCGCTTGGGAGGCCATCTCCGGGGACGCGTTTGTTCTCTCCGTCGTGCGAGACGGATTCTTCATAGATCTTTTCGCTTCGCTCCCCGGAGGGGCTATAAGAATTCGGTCACCTCCCATGTCTGCCCTGGCTCGATCTCATGCTTCAAAGGAGATCGAGTCTCTATTGGAAAAGAGGGCTATAGAAAGGGTAAGAGGCCGTCTCTTTCCCTTTCTCCAATTTTTGTTATTCCCAAGCGCTCGGGAAAACTTCGTTTGATACTGAACCTGAAAAGAATAAACAAATTCATTCCTCTGGTTCATTTTCGGATGGAGACTCTCGCCTCCATTCTTCCGTTGATCAAGAGGAAGGACTACGCGGTCTCGATAGATCTCAAGGACGCGTATTTTCACATTCCCATTCATCGTGCATCCCGTGATCTTCTGGGGTTCTCCTTCCTCTCAGAGACTTATCGTTTTCGTGCTCTTCCCTTCGGGCTGCGCCCGGCCCCTCAGGTTTTTACTCAAGTTGTAGCTGTGCTGGCGGCCTCTCTGAGGCGACGCGGCCTTCGGTTGTTTTGTTACCTGGACGATTGGCTTCTCCTTGCGGAGTCGCGCGATCGTTTGTTGGACGAGACTCGTTTGCTCGTCTCTCTTACTCAAGACTTAGGTTTCCTAATAAATTGGGAAAAGTCAGAGTTAGTTCCTACTCGCAGCCCTTGTTGATATTTTGAAGGCTGCTTATTGGCGTTCGTCCAATTCCTTCATTTCTTGCTACCTTAGGGATGTTCCCGCAGGTGAGGCTATGTTTGAAGACCGCTGTGTCTTCTTTGTAATCTTTGGTGTAATCCTATTCCCTTCTGCTTGAAACATGCCTCCCGGTCTTTGAGTTGGCGCTGGTCTGGCATAATAGGTAGGTATATATGATTTATTGCAGTAAATTTGTAAAATCAGCACTGATTTTCTTATTTACTATATAAATCTATATACCTACCTATGACCCTCCCTCCTTCCCCTCACCTTGCAAGCAACATGTTTCTACTTGGGGTTGCTCGCAAAAGAGGAAGATGGCCGTAGCGTGTTGACGCGCGTGAGTGGCGAAGGGGACAATAGGATTACGGGGGGTGCGCACAATATTGTGACTCATGTGTGTTAAATTCTCGAAGGGGTCCCGTAGTCAAGACTACTGGCATAATAGGTAGGTATATAGATTTATATAGTAAATAAGAAAATCAGTGCTGATTTTACAATTAATTTCCTTTTTTTTTCTAAAGAAAATATTCAATCATACATGCACCTTAGATGTAATCATTATTCATATGTTTTACACAAAACCTGCATGAAATAAATCTATTCCTTCATCAAAAAATAAGAAATTGGAAATTTATGAAATTTTCTGTCATGAGCAAATGTGAGAGGAGCTCACAAGCATTAGTTTTATGCATTGATTATAGTTCCGCAAAATGTAAGTCTTATGCAATAAAAAAAAATTCTAGCCATGTTCAGTTGTTTTGTTTTAATGTTTATAGCAACGTTAAAACAAATAGTTTTAAACATTTCATACGACCTGTAATGACAATGCCATTTTTTGCACCTATCTTGGGTCATTTTTGTGTCAGTTCTGTGATTTTTTTGTGCTTCCTCTTCCTGACTTACAGAAAGATGAACAAAATGAAGGCCAAATTGGCAACCTCAAGAGAAATAGTGACTAATACCAAAGGACTCTTCAAAAGAGTAAGTAGACATCCCAGTGGTTGGAAGGTATATACTTCATGTTCATCTATGTAACTGGTCTGTTTAATTCTTGTGGAAGTATTTCTCTGTAGTGGGATGTGTGTTTTCTTGTTGTTATTTCTTTAGCCAACTGTTCATGGTATAATTTATGACAAAAGAATTTGGCCTTTTTTAAATATTTAGTTTGCCAATGAAATTTGACTTGTGTTAATATTAAGTTTGCCAATGAAATATGACTTGTGTGTGTCAAATTGACAGAGAAAACATTGCATTTTTTTTCTTAATGTTCATTATATAGTGCGTACCTCATGTGTTTGGTAGGAAAAATATTTTGCCCACACATTTTACCTGCGAGGCTCCAGATTTACCCGTTTTGAATTTGCTCCTTCTAAATGTCATCTTTCTTTTCTTTTTCCTTTAGCTTGGAGGTGCACTGAAACAAGAGACTAGTCACAGTGCTCCATCTCCTGACCCTGATACAGCTAAACCATCAAATATCAATGATCTCTTAGGTATGGAATATATTCTCTCTTTAAACTTCATGGTGGCACTAAGTGTACTAACTTGTATTACCAATAAGATTTTGTGAGAAAATTGCTCATTTACAGTGCTCTTTCATTATTAATCTTCATAGAAGCATTATTCCTAACTTCACAATTTAAGAACTTGATTGTTAGATCCAAGAAGCAACACTAGCCTTTCTTTGTCTAAAAAAAAACACACCAAAAAAAAAAAAAATTACATAAAGATTTAGATGGTGTTAACAGCGTATGTCATTGAAAGAGTTGAGTATCAATTTTACTTTTACTTATTATTTTTTTCTTAACTATATCACTTTTCTATGCTACTGAAATTTCACTCATATGCAAACCATCAATATTCTAACATCACTAGATAATACTATGTCTAGTCCATTTGAAGCTCTTATACAGCCAACAGCGACACTAGAAAAGTTCTTTTGGTTTAAGTTGATTTGTAATCGTAAGTGGTCAGAGAACCGTTTCAGCTTTGTTGCCCAAGGGGCGACCTTGAGCAGTTTGCATAATTTGCATATTAAAATCCAATGTGTTGTTCATCTTGTGCAATAAAACCTGTGGTACAATAAAAGGAGTGTTATGGTATCACAGGTTTCATTGATTAACCGCTACCATGCCATGGGCGGCAAATCCCGCCTAAAAATGTTGAACATTTTAGGCACAGAATGGCTTGAAAATTCTTCCTCATACAGAAATTTGTGCCTCCAATATAATATTAATTCCTATGCAATAAATCTTTGCCCAGTTTGCTCCAGAAAAAAAAATCACTGAACGTTAATATTCAACTCATGAAAGTTCATTTTTGACAATTGCTCAAAAATCTGGTGGCATGGAAGGGGTTAACAATACTGTTGGCATGAGGTGCAGCGCGCACATTGTGTGTAAGTTTTCTTGCACTGTTTGATTTGCCTCTACATATGGCCATTTGGGATCACAGATAAAAAAAAAATCTACAGAAAGAACTTTCCTAGGTTCATAAGATGTCAAGTTGACTAGTTCCAATTGACTGAGAATTTTACTTCAGAATGACTACAAATGTATCAGCATATATTGTGGTGCACTGAAATCTCACAGTTCCAATCAATGAGGAATATCCCTGCTTGTTTAGCCAATCATAACAATCACGCCACAATATACGTTATTGTGAGCTTGCATATAAATTATTCAGTTATTTATTTTGCTTTCACCCTTGATAAAAATATTCAGGATAGAAACAAATGAAAATGCACCCATCATTTTAGAAGTTTATTTATTTTCTAGAGTTTGACAGGCATTCTGATCCACTTCCATGTGGTTGTGTCTTTTTTTTTGCTTCAATTTTTCTTTATTGCACAATTTCCGTTCTTTTTTGACACACAATGATTTTCACAGAGAAAACGTTGCTAGATTACAAACCTGCATACAAGGAAGGTGCTGTCAACTACAAAGACCAAGATATTGGTGAGTTACTAACTGACAGAACATGCTCTCATCTCATCTGTGCATTGCCAGGAAGATATGTGATGGAAAATATTGAAATCTGGAGCATAAATATGGTGTTCATTCTCCCCTGTGTGTAGCCTTCTTGGGACTGATGTTAGAGACCGTCATAATATCTGAGAGCATCACTAGATAGGAATGTGGGGTAGGGTGTGACCACCCCCACCCCTTAAAAGTTCTTTATTGGCAACTTACAATAAGAATTACATTCTGTCTACAAATTTTGAATATTCAAAGCCTTGATGGCAGATCGCGTAAGTTTTCAGCTACCATGTTGGCAAATTTGGTCTGACAACTACTCCCCCCCCCATTCAAAATGGTCTAGAGACACCCTTATGTGTATCCATGAAAGATTCAATTCCCAGCTGGTGCTATTAAGTTTTCTAAATCAGTCCTACGTAATCTGATTCATATTTAGAATTCCATGTAGAACTCGCCATGATTTTGTCATGTGCACAATTTCAGAAACTTGCAATTTTTGAAATTGTGTGAAGCTCGTGTTTCACCTCTAGAAAAGGTTTGTGAAAATTTATCTCTGTATAGTAAGTCCTCTGAACTGCTTTTAAAACCTCTTTAGTAATATGCAAATAGCATACAATAATTTCATTCAAAAAATCATTATTAATCCATTTCATACTTTGTTTTGATAACCTGAATATAAAAGTACACAAGATCTGTTTCTAAAGTTAAGTGTAACATTTCAGATGTTTTGTTTTACCGTTAAAACTAATACACTTCTCTCAGATTACTCACCATTTTTCTATGTCATGTCTGTCCCTCATTCCTTGTATTTTTCTTCAGGTTTCCCAAAACGAGTAGCCAACCCACGGCGCCCAAGGTCTCCGCCCAGTAGCTGGGGGGTGCGGAGTGCGCAGGTCCACTTATGAGCGACCTCTACCTGTCGTTCACCTTCGGAGCGATGCATACAAAATGAACTCCAGAAGTCATCAGAAGTCATTCTTCAAATTGTTTTTGTTACATCATGGTGAATCTTTCAAGTGTAATCTGTCTTTGAAATGTTTGAGCTATGGATTGGACCAAAGCATGAAGGCACTGTCACATCTTCTTTTGATCTTAGCAAGTGCTACTTTTTTTAAACTTGGTTCCTAGAAATCGAACAAAAACATGTTTTTATTTCCTTTTTTGATGGAGGAAAAGTATTGCCTTTTTATAATGAAAATCTCTCCTGGAAATCAAGCTATTACAAAATATACTTAGATCTCTCATGGATGATTCTGGAAAATACATTTATTTTTCTGAAGAAAGTGGTTAGTTTCTAATGGTCCAATTATTCAGACTTATTATTCAGACTTATTATTCAGGTAATTAGTTTTATCATGATTCTACACCTATTGTGAATCTAAAATTTCACAAATCATGTACTGTAGTCACACTTGTTTTATAGTCAATCAGGTCAAAATATTAGAGAGGAAACAAATTAATTTTAATTTCGCATTCTTTAATATTAATGTTACAATGATGAGGTTAAGGGGGATATTTATGGTTAGCTGTATTGTGATACAAAGGTCTTTATTGCACCATCTGTCTCAAGAAGCTATTGGGAGGTGCACGAGTTATATTACCCAGCTTATCTGGAGCTGCCAAGGTAAAACACTCCTGCATTCAAGGAAACCTTCCAATCTTGTACCTGATTACTTTAACTTCATGTCAAGAGTGGCAACTGTTGATTAATGTCCTGTCTACAGGTGATATTGTAAGGATTTGAACCAAGGCAAGGTGTTCCATAGTCCTGGGACCCATCCACTAGAACACGGCACCTCTACTATCAACGAACTGACAACAGTGCAGACAGTAATGTGACATTGTCCTGTGTTAATAAGGATTATGTTGTGTGTTTCCAGGTTCTTCCATAGTTATTTCATTCTGATGACATGAGAAGTAATGAACAAAATGACAAATGTAACAGCTATCTTTCTTCAGTAAAAGATATCTTCACTTATTTTGAATAGTGTAATAACGCTCTTTCTGCATCAAAGAAAAATTTATTTTATCCCTTTTATATGAATTTTATAATATGAATTACCAATTTTGTTCATATTTACATATTATTTCAAAGTTCTCCTGTTTTGAGTACCAGTGGAATGTACCACAATGACATATATATTGTGCTCAAACAAGTAAGAGTCAAAGTGCAGATATCAAATGTCAGTGTCATTTATCTTATTTGATATTGTAGACCTGCTCATCATCAAGAATTTATGATTAGTTTGAGGGGTATTTCTGTTACTACCATCATGTATGTAAACAAAGTATCTTGAAACCTGTATTTCTTTTTCTTTTCCTCTTCAGTTATTCTCATATTTGCTTGTGAGAATCTTTTCATGGTGCTGAATTTACTTACGTTTATTAATCACATTTTTATATGAGTGCTTTCAGATTTTGTATACGTATTGTAATCTGTGGTCATTTTTTGATGAATCGATGTTCACAGGAATAAATTATTTGCAGACTTGATTTCACTGATTATGTTTGTGAGCAGTCCCATCATTATATTAATGAAATGAGCATATATAATAATGTATTTGTGAATTCTTCTTTATATTGCACTACTATTTGCAATGGCTGTGCCATTGTGATCTTTTATATTTCACAATGTATTTGAGTAACATTGCTGGTCAAGTCATTTTTACATAAAAATACTATTTGTATGTTTGTATTTAAGATTATGAAAAGCTACTGTAGAAGAACATGGTGTATGTAATTGTATTTTGTAGATTTGTTAAGTTCATACATCTGACTTTCATGTAGTCTGCAGTATATATTTCTCTCTCAGTATTTAATTTTGACATACGGACAAAAGAAACTGTATAAGATCTGGTATCAACATTTAAAAAAATATATGTAGCCATGTATTTATGAGTGAATTTCATTCACAATCCTTATTTTATCCTGCTTCACCTCTTACATTTTGTAAATTATTGTTTTCAATCTAATCGGGTGATTTCAGATTCAGGCTTAGAGATATATTTTATGTTAAATCTGATCTACCACCAATATCTTGGGTAAACTCAGCGGGGTTATTCTTTCCTGTTCAGTGGTGATGAAAAGTTACCCTGCTGTAAACATTTGATTTCAGTCTGTCTTTGTATGCACTTTCCATAATCTATGCAATATATGAATACATCTTTCATGTATGAATAATACTTTTTTCTAGTTTAGTAATTTTCGATAACATTCTTCCTATTATGAATATTTTTGTTACATTAAAAATTATTATTTATGGTGTTCCCTAGGGCATAACACAAACTTCTCTAGATGATCCCATTTCCCACCAAAATTCAAGCTTATTAACAACTCAATGTTTTTGCTGTGGGGAAATGCTACATTTTCAATAATATTCACTAGATGGTTTGAGGTATGATAAATATATCTACATGTGTGATTGTGTGTAAAGATGAATAGGATATCTAACAACTCATTTTAGCAATAATTTAACAGTTTCTAATATTCTTCAAATATCAAATGTAGAATTCATCCTTTTACTATTAGCCATCATGCTGCTTATATTACTTCAAATATGTAGTTATACAGTTCTAATCTTGGCAATTGATTAGGATGTTTTAATTGCATTTCATCAAAATATATGTATACGTAAGGGAATATATTATGACTGAATGTACACTTCAAGCGTAATATAGAAAAACATATATTGTTATGTGCTATGTATATTCTTGTAAAATTGGGACTGAACATTAACAATTTATATGAAATGTACATTTCATTATGTATCATTGTGTAATGCAATATATATCTAATAGACTTGGGGCAGATAATTATGTTGGAATTTTTCTTAAATGGAGATCATGTAAATGCTTTTTTGTGAATGAATAAAATGATACAAAAAAGGGATGTACTGTACATGTAATTATTTATTGGATTAATTTTGAGTGGATTTATACCTAGCCTCTCTTCCCTGCTTGGTGGTGGTGGTGGTGGTGGTGGTGGTGGTGGTGGTGGTGGTGGTGGTGGTGGTGGTGGTGGTGGCGGCGGCGGCGGCGGCGGTGGTGGTGCACCATTTATGAAATAAAGATAAAGCATAGAGGAAGTAAGGGCCCCCTGCAATCAAACGCAACCCAAATGCAAGTTATTTGCTGTTGATGTGCAGGGATGCATATAACTAATATTCTGTTAATTCCAAAATCTAGATATGTTTCATAGATTTCTCAATATTTTTTCATTTTTTTATTCTCATTCCTGCAGTGACATCATCTGTCAATCATCAGTCAGCTACACTAACATTGTACAATAGCCAGTGGAATGTAACTTCCCCCAGCTCAGCACATGCTCACAATAGAATTGCATGCTTTCAAACAATACCTCCTCATTACCATTCTTTTCCTGGTGATGCTACAGCATGTCTGACATAGCAACTACTATGTAGGCATTGTATGGTCTATTAGAATAGATGGCCATCTATGGTAAAGCTACATACCACTGTCTCTCCTTAGCTCACTAATGATTGACAGATGATGTCACTTCAGGAATGATATCTTGAGCATTTTTTAGGGTGGAGCTTCGCATGTTTGAGAAAATGATTTCAAGAAATATTTAAAAATCTATGAAACATATTTAGATGTTTGAATAACATAATATGAGTTGTATGCATCCCTGCACATCAACAGAAATCAACTTGCATTTGGGTTGCAGGGGACCTTGAAATAACTGTTTGGTGCTTCTTAAAGGTACTAAAATGTACAATATTAAAGATTTCAATACCATATATGACATTGCCTGATATTGCTTCACGTATTCCGACAACTAAGCCCTGGACAATAGCCCCCCCCCCCCGGACAATTACCCCCTAGGACAATTACCCTCAGGACAATTACCCTCAGGACAATTTCCCCCCAGGACAACTACCCCCGGATTCTGGGTAGTTGTCCCGGGGGGGGGGGGGGTAGTTGTCCTAGAATCATTGCTTCAATTATGGAAATTTTGATAATTGATTTTTTTTTTTCTTCTAAAAAGCCCAAAGTGATGAAAACATCTGAAAATATCCCATCCATGATTTGTTTTTTACCTAAAATAATCGATACTATTACTTCGTAGAGATGAACAAGAAGAAAGCTGAGTTGATTCATCAGTAAAGCTGCTATACTTGATACAGTCACCCCGGGGGGGGGGGATGTGTCATTGAGGCCTGTACTGTACGGCATCCGCGTCCGTGACTTTCTGAAAAGTACCCTAAACGAGGATTTAAGTGGAAGATATTTGATACCCTATCAGGGAAACCCGCGACAATTTTCAGATTTTAAGATCCTTAACAGGGATTTTTTAGATTTTGCAAAGTATTGTACACCCTATTCGAGGATTGGTTCTTCTTGGCCCTTATTTTGTTAAAAAGGAAGAGTTAAATTCAAATATTTACTTTAGAACACAGGGTTACAGAATGATGTTTTTATTGAAAGAATAGAAAAAAAAACCTCTTTGGATTAATGAAAAAATATCCACAGAAGATTTTCAGATGCCGCTTATTTTGCTCGTTTATAAAGCTAGTATTAGGACCTTTCACAACAGGAAGAAATGAAAAGATAGGGAGGGGTACAAAAAACAACAACACTCATTCAAATTCAATGATAAACATAGGCCATGAAGATATTCATGTAAACACATGCAGAACTTGATGATTTGAAAAAAACCGTATGCACACAAACTTCAATACTATACATCCACGGTTCAGTCACCAAAAACCAAATTGACAAGATGGCATAATATATATTTTATGAACAATATTACCCTAAGCCTTTTGGGATATTTTTGGAGTTGTGATATACATGTACATGTGATAAATTAAAGATAATTGCTACACTTTATGACATAAGATCAATACTATGCATTTTTATTTCAGGAAAATTTGAAACCCATGATCATCATTTTGTACACTAGTTACAAGAATCATATATACTCAATTAATGATGAAATAAAAGAAACATGCTAAGCTCCTGGGCAAATTACACGTTAGGAATGCACTCCTATGGCAGAATTATGTTGAATGATGACAAGAAAATGGTCTGTACCAGGGTGTCGATCCGTGTTCACGACTGGGGGGGGGGGGGGGGGGGGGGGGGGGGATGACCGGCGAGGGAGCGAAGCCAGTGGCGTATCTCGGGATTATGGCGCCTGGGGCAAAAATGAAGTTATACGCCCCCGCCCCCGAGTGCCCAAACTTTTCTACGTTAGCGAGGGAGCAAAGCGACCAAGCGGCAAATTTTTAACCCTAAAAACGCAATTTCTTGTGCATTTTACCCCGGAAAGTTTGCAATTGACCACCGCATTGAGCGGTAGAGAAGCTCGAATTTTATACATTGATAAACAGTTTTCTATTCACTCACTTCTACAATCGGAAGCAAAACTAACGAAAACCATATAGGCTTGAGAAAGAGTCGAGAAATGCAGCAAGGCTACCTACAGTTGAGATTTCTTTCAAAAGTTGAACCTTTGCAAATGATGTTTTATATACTTTATCCTACATTGGGGGCGCAATATTTAGCAGGAGTCATATGAAACTTACATGATATAGCGAACAAAGCAATTACATTTTTATTTTTGAAATTACGTCGCGAGCCACTGAGTATTACACATACATTATAAAGACGTATGGAGCTCACGTCTCAATTGCCCGAATACATTGTGTATTATAGCTTTCTAGCTTTTCGATTTAGTGAGCGAGTGAAGCTTGCGAGCAAAAAATTGACACTTTAGAATCGTGAAAATCTAATTTCGTCATCAAAATGTGCTAATTTAGATCACGTGAGATATAAAAATTACAAAGAGAGCATTTCACTGCCCGGAAATGAGATGGCGGTGCCCGAATGCAGGAAAATTTTTATATTCTCGGGGGAGAGGGCTTCAGCCCCCATCCCCCGCCTCAGATGTTAATGCATATACATACATGACATACCCGAAAGGCTCATCTAAGGACAGTTGAACGATTTTAGAATACTCCTCCCGTGTCTTTATTTTTTCTTCGTTTCAAGTTTGTTTGGTGTTTTTAAACCTTCAAAAACTAGATTTTCTAGTGCATTTACCCTGCGGATCCTTCATTTCCCCTTTTTTTTCTTCTCCCCTTAGCGTTTTTTTACGCCCCCTCAAAGTGCCGCCCAGGGCACGTGCCCTCTGCCCCCTTAGAGACGCCACTGAGGGAAGCGAGCGAGCGGGGGAGGGTGTGGGAAGGGGTATCCCCCTCCCACTCCAGGGACTTTTTCAAAAATCTGTCTATAAAACTTGCATTTTAGAGCATCCCAAACTGTTTTTTTTTTAATGAAAAGAAGGAATGGACGGACCCTCAATTGAGAATAACAATGCGACTCGCGAACGAATTTTCTTCGATATTTTAGCATTGAAATTATGGCATTTCTTATTTCCTTACATCTAGTCGTTCAAAAATTTGATGGTATTTCAAGATCAAACATAATGAGTTTGGATAATTATTGATTTTAGTTAAATATATAATAATTCTTATTTATTCCATCCAAAAATATTGGGGGGATCATAATACAGGCCATCCCCCCCCACCTCAATTTTGTTTTGTTCGGGGGCGGAGATATACCCCCCCCCCATCCCCCCTCCCTGGGATCGACACCCATGGTCTGTACCATGGTTGATAAATACCCCTACATACTTGCCGCATACATGTAGAAATACCTGCAGTACTTAGTTTATCAAAAGTCTCATACATGTACATGTTTCAACAGATATACATGTATATATTTTTTCCAAATGCCATAAAAACAATCGCTACACTCTATTACAATACAATAATACTATGTCTTTTTATGTCACCAAAATTTGAATCAGATCATCATTTTGTACACTTCAAACTAGCTTTAATGTACAAAAATCATATATATTCAATTAATGATGAAATAAAAGACAATATTATGCCATACTCCTGGGCAAATTACATGTTAGGAATGCACTTCTATGGCAAAATCTTTGTTGAATGATGACAGGAAAATGGTCTGTACCACGGTTTATACATACATGCAAAAAAACTTACTATATTTAGGTTTATCAAAAATCTTATACATATGTTTCAACATTTTCTTTCATATTCGGCATAGAATTACATGCTTTATGAAACATTTTTATATAATACAGTACCTACTATGTACATGTACAAGAATGAGCTTTGACAATAATAGCTATCTTTATAGCGCGATATATAATTTATAATTATTCGGGATCGAACAGTACAGATACGTTTTACCACGTTTGTGACGCAATTTCAATATTTTCCCCCTTTTTCCTTCTTACTTCCTAATCCATTCTGCCTTGATTTTGCCTCATTACATGGATAAATTGTGGACGACAGAAGGGTAATATTAAATATGTAGGCTATAATTATGTTCGTTCACAAAACCATAGCAAAAAACCCCAAACCGCGAATATCTCGCCAAAACCGGGCAAAAACCCGCGTAAAAACAGAAGTATTTCATGGAATTCGAGTGAAAAAATTCGAGAATTGGCGACAAAAAAATTTCTGCAGACTTCAAAATTCGCTCAGTGGGGGGGGGGGGGGGGTTATGGGGGTCCAGTTTCCCTCCATAATTCCCTGCCAAGCACCCTCCGCACCAGGGGCGGATCCAGGATTTAGTAAAAGAGGGGGCACAAAAATGAAAGTTTGTGAAAAGGTGGACCCGTATTTTTTTGGTCTCCCCAGGTTCTCGAAAAGTCGCTCAGTGGGGGGGGGGGGGGGGATAGGGACGAAAAAACATATTTCGCCAAACCTTCAAAAATCGCTCAGTAAGGGGTTATGGGGTCCAGTTTCCTCCATAATTCCCTGACAAGCAACAAAAAAAAAGAAGAAAAAAAGGTCTTCACTCGAAAAGGGGATCGTCTATGGTAAAAATTCATACTTCTCTTCCAAAAGGGGGGGCACGGGCCGGCTGTGCCCCCCCCCCCTGCATCCGCCAATGCTCCGCACCCTCTGGCGACGCCCATGTAATAATGAAGATTCCCGAGATTATTGACAGCCGACAGCCGGTTAAGCATAAATCATGCAGCTGTTCGTTGGGCTCCTGACCGGCTCCCGAATACTGTCAGATTTAAATTTTCTACCCTTTTGGAGGATCTTTTCTCATCACTCTTGAATTTGATACCCTTTTTCAGAATTTTTCTGTTTTTGATACCCTAAACGAGATACCCGGGTTACCCGTCTGGTGTTGAAAAAAAACAACCCTTTTTACTCGTTTTCATGTACGCGGATGCCGTACAGGCCTCAATGAGACATAACCCCCCCCCCCCCCCCCCCCCCCCCCCCCCGGACTGTCACATTCACTTTTGCTTACAGTATTACAATAAAAACTTTTCAATCGAGTAGGCCGCCTGGAGAAGTTTAAGCTCCTGGAATTTCTTTCCCGTCAGCAGAAGTCCGACTGGTAGCCCTCCCAGAGCTCCGGCATTGATGCTGATAGATGGGTGACCCGTTAGGTTTCCCGCCTTTAGATTCCATGTCATGTCGATGTTGTGGCCGAGAATTTCTACATAGATAAAAAGAATGAAATAGTAATAGTTTATTCAAACCAAATCAAACAACAAATACAAGGAATAACTGCAGAAATCAGAATGATAGGTTTGAATGACACTTGCCCAGGTGCCCATTTACCCGATAACATACATTGTGTGCGTGCAAGCCATGAATCCGATATCTGGGGTAATAATATGAGACATCGTAGATGTATTAGGCGCAATATAAATATAAATATAAATAATAATAATAATAATAATAATAATAATAATAATAATAATAATAATAATAATAATAATAATAATAATAATAATAATAATAATAATAATAATAATAATAATAATAATAATATAATAATAAATAATAATAATAATAATAATAATAATAATAATAATAATAATAATAATAATAATAATAATAATAATAATAATAATAATAGTAGTAGTAGTAGTAGTAGTAGTAGTAGTAGTAGTAGTTGTTGTTGTTGTTGTTGTTGTTGTTGTTGTTGTTGTTGTTGTTGTTGTTACCGTAGATGAATCATTGAACAATACTCCCGACTCCTTATCTTAAATAATTCCCAGTGGCTGTCTTTGTAATAGTAGGAGTGCTGTAAACATAGTAATAAGAGTTAAACCCTTGTGGTAGGTCTACATCATACAACAAATAACATTAATCATGTCTTATTCTGTGATAATTTATGTACAGTTTAGCAGACGTTTACCTTTCATCCAATCAGCTTGTGTAGGAAGTTTTGGCGCCGTAAATGGTGTGGTCGGCATGGCAACCACATCATACTTCTCCAACACCTCATCATAACCCCGAGTGAGGAGCTGGCGAAGATTCTGCGCCTTGCCATAGATGGCGCAGTAGTTTTTCTTGAGGTAGTTTCCACAAAGCAACTTAGCCTTTGGATGGATATTAAACATCAAACCACATTTGACACAAAAATTAACAGATTCTATTAAAAGAAAAAAATAGAATATTAGTGTGGAATATTTAGTCAACAACATTTTGACTCGCACTTTACATCACATTCCACTTGTTTTGCGCTAAGAGTTTTGTAATATAGTAAATTCATACTAAATTATATCATTGAAAGGGGTTATTAATTAAAGAAATTGTGTTTTATGGTTTATATTTTATTTGTCGTCAGCCTTGCGGGTTTTTTTTACCTAAAAAGAACAATTATTTTGCGTAACACGATTGTTTGATTCAAATCCAAAATTCCTTGCACTGCTGCTGCTCTTCATTCTTTTTTTATTAAGTGATCATTCTACTTCATTAATTTCAGATATTTTTTTTACAAAAGATTATATTCCTTATACAGTGGCATAAGTAATAACAAATTTGGAAAATCAGGTGATACACTTTATATGAAAACCTATACCTTATGACAAGGTGCTAGTTTGCTCATGTTAGTCTTCAACCTTGCTCCCACTCCAGCCATCATACTGGTCGGATAGTACCCTGAATGATTCAGTCCAGCACCTAATATCAGACATAATAACTTTTTAAAACACATGCTAATAATGAGGCCCTCACGGACAAACTAAATTGTTTTATTTTACTAACAAACTAAACTACTAAATGCGACGTATAATATTTTAGAACTGTAACCCTTGTGTCTGCCCTGCGATGGTTCAACAAAGATTATACGATGTGTAATAAATTTCGTGATTCTCGATCAACGAGAATTTGTTAGAATTAATTCAGAAGTCATAACAATGTAAAGCATTTGTCACTAATCATTCTATCTTTCTATATGGTTGCTCTGGTAAGATTTGTTCTGTGACTAGTATGATTTTCAATGTTTTTGTTTAACCAAAGTAAAGACGTTTTATATTTACATCCTGATGTAAACACACAGTCCGTTGCCTCCACTGCCATGATAGGAACACAAAGCGCCACAGCTGCATGGAATAATCAAGATATATTTTTTATTGTTGAATGGCAAAACGGAATATAGAATTTATCAAAAGACAGTATGGTAGATATTTTCAATATACAATATTATAAGTCCCTGTATTCAAGTATTTGCCAATAGTATATGACACACTTTGATGAGCCATTTGCTGCTGATTTTTAAGAGCTGGTATATTTTGCACGATGATTTATTTTTGTCCTTGAAGAAGCTCAGTTGACACAGTAGTGCAAAGAACGTATAGGAAGAATTAATGATAATAATGGAACAAATCATGTCATACTAATCCTCAATCATTTTGGTCCTAACTAGTCTTCATATAAAATATTAGGAATAAAAGGCCAAAATATATGTTTTGCATCAAGAGTAGAATAATCTTGACACCCAAAATAGAACCATTAAATGACTATATTCCAACTGCTTCCATGAAATAACTTTCATTAAATGAAATTAAACACAGATGTACCATCGATGCACAAAATTGATAAAGGAGAGATAGAGGGGGCGGGGTAGGGGGTCGGGTGAGATCATTACATGAAAGATCCACATCCTATGTATAGGGCACATTCTGTTTTACTATGAAATCCGTACCCATCTTGTGAAGAGGGATAGAAACTTCTTCCACGGTTGCCCCGCTACTAGCAGCGAATCGGTTGATAGTATCAAGTACAAGTTGGTCTACCTCTGTGTCAGACATTTCTAGACCAAATCCTTCTTTCAGTATGGCGATGCGTAATGGCTCTGAACGTGCGTTCCTTAACTGCAAGAAAGAAAATAAGTCGTGATAGTTGACATTATTTTGATCATTTTCTTTGTTTTGTTCCTTAAAAAAACTTTTGTATTTGAGACACAACTCACCCGTTTCCACCATGGACTCCCCAAGTCTAATCCGTCCTTTTAAAGAAATTCCACCCATCTATTATACACCGCGAGCATCAAAATAATATATAAGCAATAATAATCGTTTAAATACCCAAAGAATGTATTGCAGAAAATATTTACTGTGAAGATCACAACTATAGACAGTCTGCATGAAGAAAAAAACATGATTAACGATGCATATAACAACCATTAACAAATCAGAATTTGGACAGTTCTTGGACTCCTGATCAGAGAGTGGTTATAAATTCCTATTCTATCGATGTTTAATTGATAAAAGGCATCCAAGCGGAAATATAATTATCATTACAACATTACTGTGGATTTACAGAGGAAAAACAACAAAAAACAACGTATCATCACAGGCCTATACAGAAGTTAAAAAAAAAATTATTCCCAAAAATTCTTCTACAAAATCTACATTATTCGATGAATATCATACATTTTGTCCGAAACGGTTTACTTGTAGTTTCCTGGTTAATGATCTTCTAATGACATTCAATTCAAATAGTTAAACATTATCTGGAAACGGGAAAGGATTAGAAGATGACTTATCTTACATTTTGGGAATAGCTCGGAACTTCTAGATTGCAGTGTAACTGTCTTGCATCCATGCCATCATCATAGCCTGCTATAACCTGGAAGAAATAATAAATAATAGTATTACTATTATAATACTAGTTAATGCACTCTATGATAATTATAGTTTGTGGATGTATCGTCTCGGTTTCTAGAATTAGGAAATGTGCTATCTCGGTTATATTTGTCTTTCATCTACCTTTCCATGTCTCATTGAATCTGACCACAAGCAACGAAGACCTGAAAATTCTTGTAGTGTATTACATGACTGTATCTTGAAGCTATTAACAGACAAGATCGGCTAATAATTATTGGTAAATAGGGTAGTAAGACCAGAACTGTGGACAAATTAACTCTTATTTTGCGAAAAGTAGATAAATTTATAAATGAGTGCTTAGCAAGCATCCAAAACTGGCCCTAAATTTACTATTTCGCCTAGACAGTTGTGAATTTTGCTATAGAAATGTTAATTCCAACAGCCAGTCTCTCTGGATAAAGACTATATCATTAATTATTCTTTTCAACAGGGTAAAGTGTAAATTATAGAATGGCATATCAGGAAATTGATCAACAGGGCATTCCCTCAAGATGGGGGTGGGGTGGACTGGACTTGGACAGCCTTGTTTGGGGTATAATTATTGGGTTCAACATGGTCTGGGCATGGCCTTGGGCTAAAGTTTGTTATACCTCTAGTAGTAAGGCACAGTCCTCAACCGTCCTTGCAATAGGACCTACATGGTCCAGCGTGTATTCATTGGATGCCGCCCCGGTATATGGCACCAATCCAAATGTGGGTTTAAGACCAACCATCCCACACCAGCTGGCAGGTACCCGAATCGAACCCCCTTGGTCTCCTCCTATTGCCATGTCGACCTCGTTACATGCAACCTTCGGATCAAGAAGAAGATTTCATCGTTCAATCAGAACGATGTAGAACTGATAAATTCTAAATGACATTACAATAACTCGCATTTTCGATTTCATCCATCACCTAATTATCGGACTTGGGTGTATGCTGCTTGCCTACATATGGCTTTAGCGACAAGGCCAGAAGGCTGAATTGTCACACCTTCTAATACCAATAACTATAAACTACATGTATATAAAATAAAAATTAATACTTACACGATGTCGCTTATCCCTTCATATGTAGCACATACTAGCTCTTACTCATCTTACCCCTCCTCCTCCTCCTACACTACTACTACTACTACTACTACTCTACTACTACTAGTACTACAACTACTACTCAACTACTAATACTACTACTACTACTCTACTCTACGACTACTACTACTACTACTACTACTACTCTGCTTCTACTACTCTACTACTACTACTACTACTACTACTCTACTACTACTACTACTACTGCTACTCTATTACTACTACTACTACTACTACTTTACTACTACTACTCTGCTTCAACTACTACTACTACTACTCTACTACTAATACTACTACTACTACAACTACTACTACACTACTACTGTTACTACTACTACTACTACTGTACTACTACTACTACTACTACTACTACTACTATTCTGCTACTACTACTACTACTACTACTCTACTACTACTATTACTACTCTACTACTACTACTACTACTACTACTACTACCACTCTACTACTAATAATACTACTACTCTACTACTACTACTACTACTACTACTCTACTACTACTACTACTCTACTACTACTTTACTGCTACTAGTACTACTCTACTACTACTACTACTAATAATAATAATAATCTTCTACTACTACTAATACTACTACTACTACTACTTTACTACTAGCACTACTACTACTACTACTCTACTACTACTTCTACTACTACTACTCTACTACTACTACTACTACTACTACTATGCATACCCAGGATTGTTTTAAAGGGGGAGGGGTTAACTTAACTTAATCATCCAGGATTTTGTGAGGGAGGGGGCCTAATATTCTGAAAAATTTCTGACTACTACTACTACTACTACTACTACTACTACTACTACTCTACTACTACTACTACTACTACTCTACTCTACTACTACTACTACTACTACTACTCTACTACTACTACTACTACTACTACAACTACAACTACTACTCTACTACTACTATTGCTACTACTACTCTACTACTACTACTACTACTACTACTACTGTACTACTACTCTACTACTACTACTACTACTACTAAGAATAATGATAATAATCTTCTACTACTAATACTTATACTACTACTCTACTACTAGCACTACTAATACTACTACTACTACTACTTCCACTCTACTACTACTACTACTACTACTACTACCTTTCTGCTGCTACTACTACTACTACTCTAATACTACTACTACTACTACTACTCTACTACTACTACTACTACTACTATGCATACCCTGGATTGTTTTAAAGGGGGGGGGTGTTTAAGATTATTCTTCATTTTAACTTCATCATCCACTATTTTGTGAGGGAGGGGGCCTAATATTCTGAAAAATTTCTGACAAGCAAAAAAAAAAGATAAAACGGTTAAAAAGATATAAAACGGTTACTACTACTACTACTCTACTACTACTACTACTACTACTACTACTACTACTACTACTACTCTCTACTACTACTACTACTACTCTACTACTACTATTACTACTACTACTACTAATACTCTACTACTACTGTTACTACTCTACTACTACTCTACTACTACTACTACTACTACTACCACTCTACTACTACTACTACTACTACTACTACTACTACTACTCTAATTCTACTACTAATACTACTACTACTACAATACTACTACTACGACTACTATTACTACTATACTAGTACTACTACTACTACTACTCTACTACTACTTCTACTACTACTACTCTACTACTACTACTACTACTACTATGCATACCCAGGATTGTTTTAAAGGGGGGGGTTAACTTAACTTAATCATCCAGGATTTTGTGAGGGAGGGGGCCTAATATTCTGAAAAATTTCTGACTACTACTACTACTACTACTACTCTACTACTACTACTACTACTCTACTACTACTACTACTACTCTACTCTACTACTACTACTACTACTACTACTACTACTAGTCTACTACTACTACTACTACTACTACAACTACAACTACTACTCTACTACTACTATTGCTACTACTACTCTACTACTACTACTACTACTACTACTGTACTACTACTCTACTACTACTACTACTACTAAGAATAATGATAATAATCTTCTACTACTAATACTTATACTACTACTCTACTACTAGCACTACTAATACTACTACTACTACTACTTCCACTCTACTACTACTACTACTACTACTACTACTACTACTATTCTGCTGCTACTACTACTACTACTCTAATACTACTACTACTACTCTACTACTACTACTACTACTACTATGCATACCCTGGATTGTTTTAAAGGGGGCGGGGTGTTTAAGATTATTCTTCATTTTAACTTCATCATCCACTATTTTGTGAGGGAGGGGGCCTAATATTCTGAAAAATTTCTGACAAGCAAAAAAAAAAGATAAAACGGTTACTACTACTACTACTCTACTACTACTACTACTACTCTACTACTACTACTACTACTAAGAATAATAATAATAATCTTCTACTACTAATACTAATACTACTACTCTACTACTAGCACTACTAATACTACTACTACTACTACTACTTCCACTCTACTACTACTACTACTACTACTACTACTACTACTATTCTGCTGCTACTACTACTACTACTCTAATACTACTACTACTACTACTCTACTACTACTACTACTACTACTACTATGCATACCCTGGATTGTTTTAAAGGGGGCGGGGTGTTTAAGATTATTCTTCATTTTAACTTCATCATCCACTATTTTGTGAGGGAGGGGGCCTAATATTCTGAAAAATTTCTGACAAGCAAAAAAAAAAGATAAAACGGTTAAAAAGATATAAAACGGTTACTACTACTACTACTCTACTACTACTACTACTCTACTACTACTACTACTACTCTACTACTACTACTACTACTACAACTACAACTACTACTCTACTACTACTACTATTACTACTACTACTACTAATACTCTACTACTACTGTTACTACTCTACTACTACTCTACTACTACTACTACTACTACTACTACTACTACTACTCTACTACTACTACTCTAATTCTACTACTAATACTACTACTACTACTACAATACTACTACTACGACTACTATTACTACTATACTAGTACTACTACTACTCTACTGCTACTACTACTACTAATACTAATAATAATAATCTACTACTAATAATAATACTACTACTACTACTCTACTACTACCACTACTACTACTTCTCTACTACTACTACTACTACTACTCTACTACTACTACTACTACTACTACTACTATGCATACCCAGGATTGTTTTAAAGGGGGAGGGGTTAACTTAACTTAATCATCCAGGATTTCGTGAGGGAGGGGGCCTAATATTCTGAAAAATTTCTGGCAAGCAAAAAAAAAATATATAAAACGGCTAAAAACAATCTTTTGTTTCATTTGTAAACACCTAAAATACTGCTATAAAGGGGTGAACACCCAAACACCCCTACGCCTACGACTCTTCCTCCTCCTCATCCTCCTCCTCATACAACTACTACATACCAGCACTGCACAACCCGAGCTTGAGCCACCTGCACAATGATGTTTGTTATGGGGATTCGATACAGGCCCTTTTGCACTCGTATGACTATTCGCTGAATAGCAGAGATCTTCGCAAGTTGCCTTGCCGAGGATGACACCACCTTCAAAATTATAACATAATATTATTATACGCAACATTTCATTCAAAGGACCTAATCAGGAGACAAATAGAAAACGGTTGGATATACAGGTTAAAACATTTCGTACATCCTCTCGAAGAATCACGAAGATGTAAAGAGAGGAATTATCAGTGGCGTAGCCAGCAACTGATAAACAGCGAGGAAAATACGCACTAAGGGTCTGGGCATTCTACCCCTCTCGAAATAAAACCAAAACGTTTGAATAATATAAATGGCTTTCCTGCAACATGAGCCAGTTTGCTATTATTGCTTTACTTAAAAGTATAAGTTCTGAATTTTTATTGAATTATCTTTATTGATCCAGTCTGCTCCCCCAACGTACAGTTAACAGCAAAATTATTCATACCCCTTGGAAAATTCTAGTTTTTTGCATTTTTCCTAAAAATGAATGGTTAAATGAAGTCACTTGTACATCACTTGAATACATTTAGTTATCATCTGCAAATGAATGCCGTTTCCAGTTTCACCTCATTTGCATAACAATAGAAAAGGTGAGTTATCCAAACTGGGCGATGTTCAAAATTATTCATACCCTTGGTGATTTATTGACTTTGTCAATCAGTATGAATCCGATCCTTGTGATTAATGCTTGTAATTCACTTTATTTTAATACACCGTCACAAGGCTTCCGGAGGGGTCTCTGCTGGGATATCAGGCCAGTACCTGTTCTCCAATGGCTCAATCTCCTTGAGGATGTGTCCACACATGCCTTCACCTGACCTTCAGGGAGTTCATTAGATTTCGTGTCCTACAGGTGATGCAGTTATCGACTTCATGATGACAGGACTATGATATTGAAATTTTCGGTCATTTATTCCATGCATTTTAATGAAAATTCTGTATCTACTTATGAAGCAAAGCACCATTCCTGAAGAGCCCTTCCCTTTTGCACTGCCTGTGGGAGGGTTCACCTTTATTCATTGGCCCCATTCTTAATCAGAGTGCTCAGGAAGGCCATGTTGGTGATATTAAAGTCATTGCATGACTCTAACGTCAGGTCACCATGAATAACAGTATGTAACCTTTGAGTACCATACACATCCCACATTGACTGTTACTGTATATCAATCTTCATATGGTATATTCTTTGTATCTTTGGTATGACAGCTACAATCCTTGATATCAAAATGAATGTAAACCAAATTTATACCATATGCCCTCCATGTTACCAGCTGCAGTGAACAAAATGCTGCCACTTTGACAGTGCACTGGAACATAAAGATCAGTATTTTAAGCTTCACGAGATTACCCACTTGCAGGTGTCCATATCAAAAATGTGTCAATCAGTGTAACTGAATAAACTGATAAAATTGGCACCATCCAACCTTTAGAAAGTACCATGGCCTCCCTAAACATTCTTAATAATAATGGAACAAAAGTATCAGGAAATACCTTCCCTTGACAGTGCAACAGTGAATGCCTCTAGGGAAGTCTCTCCAGGAAGAGTGCTTTGTTTCAACTTAGATACAGAATTGTCATTAAAATGTAAGGAATATTAACGAAAATATCAATATCATAGTCCTATCCTCATGACGTCTAAAACTACACCACCTGCAAACACAAAATCTGCTTAAAATCCATTGAATCCCCTGAAGACCAGGTGATGGCATGTGTGGACAACATCCTCAAGGAGATTGGATCATTGGAGACCAGGTATTGGCCTGATATCTCAGTAGAGACCTCCAGAAGCATTGTGACAGTGTGAAGAAAGTGTTACGAGCATCAATCACAAGGACTGGATTCATACTGATTGACAAAGTCAATAGATCACCAAGGGTATGAATAATTTTGAACATTACCCAGTTTGGATAATTCACCTTTTCTATTGTTATGCAAATGAGGTGAAACCAGAAACAGCATTCATTTGCAGATGATAACTAAATGTATTCAAGTGATGTGCAATTAAATTCAGTTAACCATTCATTTTTAGGAAAAATGCAAAAAACTAGAATTTTCCAAGGGGTATGAATAATTTTGTTGTTAACTGTATATGCCACAAAAAACAGACAAATGGATAGAATGGCAAAGACATACAGCAACAAGAGAGGGGGAGAAGGGGAGAGAAAAGGGGAAAGAAAGGTGGAGAAAAAGAGAAATGGCCCTCTTGTATCAAATCCATTTCCTGATAACTGAATCATCTACCCTCCTCTAGAACTCTTGTGACGACCGTGGCATCGAAATCGGGAACATATCCCTCCAAAGCATAGCATCCCATCATCATTGGGATTCCCGCTACGGCAATCGAGTCTTTGATAGCGATCCGTTTTCCCGACAATTTCCCACTAGATGCTCCCGTGATCGTAGACTTGTAATACCTTTTCAAATGATTCAAAGGAGGACGAAAAAGGAGTTAATCGCAAACAAATGACGGGGGTGCTGTCGAAATGCACAAAGACAGTCTAATACGTTCGTGAAATCTGGTCAATAATTACATATTTCTTTTGATAAAATACAATACCTAGTTAATCGGAGTCGCGATCTATATTTAGAGGACATGGTTTAAGAAGATAAGTGTTTGTCTCTGATTCATCAAGACTCACGAGCTATGGACACTTGCTAGTAGAAGCTTGAATGTAGAATGGGGGAGGAATTGTGTGTCTGGGTTTTGGATTTTATGAAATTCATGCGTCAAGTAATACAGTCCGTGAACATTGACCATTAAAAACGTTGTTTGGAGCCATAAGGGTGTCAACTCTGTACAAATGGGACTTAACGCCCTTTTGGCTCCAAACACACTTATTGTCAACATAGATTTTGAAAGATTCATGAAAACTAGTATGGAAAATTGTTTCATTTACTATTCGGAAAAGATATGCCAGGATAATTATCATGATAATACCATGCATTGTGAGGGTTATCTTCCCTTGTTGGTCGGTACCCAGGGGTTCGAGGGTATTTCACCGGTAGACTGGGTTCGACCAGCTCATCGAGTTGGTTCACCATCTCCAGGGAATCGTTGATGATAGACTGGTATTCCTCGAGCACATTACTCCCTTCCAATCCGAGGTTGAGCTCTGTGGAGATGTCTTCCAGTTCCTTCATGGTAGGTCCCGTCACCATTGGGGAGAAGTAGATGGAATCTCCTAAGATTTAGTTATGTAATATACTTTGTAATACTCTTGTAATGACCAATAAATTATAGTCGTTAGTATTTATGGAGCAGACCTAAATGTTGTCAGGGGCGGATACAGGATTGAGTAAAAGGGGGGGGGGCACACAAATGAAGGTTTGTCAACTTTTGGAAAAGGTAGACCCGTATTTTTTGGGTCTCGCCAGACCTTCAAAATTCGCTCATGGGGGTGGGGGGGGGGGGGGTGGGGGGGGGGGTTATGGGGGTCCAGTTTCCCTCCATAATTTCCTGACAAGCAAAAAACGTGCCCCCTGTGCCCCCCTGGATCCGCCACTGGTAGTGACATGGACGTCTGACTTTTCGGGAAACAAAATGGCGTTTGAATTCTTTCTATTGAGAACACCCAGGTGCTCATCGGAACAGACCTGTTTACTAATTTTATGCATACTTTTTGAACAAAAGTTTCTCTTAACGACTCAAAAGCTTGCCAGAGGCTTGCCCGACATAGCAACAACTAATGTATGCAAAATGGATTCCATCTATGATTTGATTTTATTTTATTCGTCAGGTATATTGCAATACAAACATAACCAGGTACCATGACAGGATAGCCCATGAAAGCCGAAATGGCTTATTTCCAATGGGGTCCTTATACCTAAATAACTGATTAAAAAATACACTAAGAAAACACATTAGTACGGCTACAAGACTATCGTACACGTACGACAGGTAATAAGAATGTACTAAAGTAGCAAAATAAAACATAACATTTTTATAAAGTAGGCGAAGATTACATAAATGTGAAAACAAGACTTACTCAACGGAAAAAACTATATACAGAAAATCATAATGAAACTATCGATAATAAACGTTGGTTACATAAGTCATATAATATAGGAAAAAACCATCTGAGCTACAAAAAGGAGAGGAGAAATATAGTTATGGAGTAGACACATTTTTCAGATGATGCTTCAACACCCTTTTAAAATGTAAAAAATTCTTAACTGACTTAACATGATTTGGGAGGGAATTCCAGAAAAGAATACCGTTAAAATAAAAGGAATTTCCAATTTTACCTTTCCGCTTAGGCACTACGAAATTAAATTGACTATTTCTAGTGTCATGCCCATGAACACTTGAAGAGCGAGTAAAATTATTTGAAATATAGTGATCTGCATTAGAGTAAAAAATCTTATGTACATGGTGAATTAAAAGTTGTTGTGATCTAAGGTTTACATGAAGAAGACCAGCTGTTTCAAGTTCACTCTTCCCAATGTGTGTTCTTGGTGGTAAGTGATTGATAAATCTTACAATCTTATTTTGAATAGAGATGCCATTATGCATAGCAGGTGCACAAAATAGTTGGTAACTAAGGATTCTGGAGAGAAACATGCGTAAAGTGCAGTAAATTAGTAAATAGGTCTATTGAATAGAAATGTTGCAAAGCAGAGGAAACAAAATGGCGTTCAAATCATGAGCTGTCGCTTATCTCTTTATGTAGGTATTCTATCCTAGAATACTTACTCTCTTTATGTAGGTACTCTATCCTATAGTACCTACATAAAGAGAGTAGCGGCAGCTCATGATTTGAACGCCATTTTGTTTCCTCTGCTTTGCAACATTTCTATTCAATTCCGATGAGCACCTGGATGTTCTCAAGAGAAAGAATTCAAACGCCATGTCGCTACTCTCTATATAAAGGTACTCTACCGTACCCCAAAGCGGCTCTGGGGTACGGTAGAGTACCTTTATATAGAGAGTAGCGTTTGAATTCTTTCTATTGAGAACACCCGTTGCGCACGCCCCCCCCCCCCCCTCTGGATCCGCGCCTGTTTGTAACGATTATACATGTACATGTATGTCGTTTTCTTCCGAAGATTCGTAATTCCGAAGGTATGTTTTTCCTGAATCCTGAAGGTTTATAATTCGGAAAGATTCGTTATGCAGAAGGTTCGTAATGCAGAAGGTTCGTAATTCTGAATGCTCGTTTTCATAATACCGAAAAAAGATAGGGTTCACTATTCCGAACAGGGGCGGATCCAGGATTGAGTATAAGAGGGAGCACACAAATGCAGGTTTGTCAACTTTTGGAAAAAGGTAGACCCGTATTTTTTTGGTCTCGCCAGCTTCTCGAAAAGTCGCTCAGTGGGGTGGCGACAAATAATTTTTTTCGCCAGACCTTCAAAATTCCCTCCATAATTTCCTGTCAAGCAAAAAAAAAAAGTTAGGCTTTTTTTTTTTGGCCGGGGGGCACGTGCCCCCTGTGCCGCCCTGGATCCGCCACTGGTAGTGACATGGACGTCTGACTTTTCGGGAAATAAAATGGCGTTTGAATTCTTCTATTGAGAACACCCAGGTGCTCATCGGAATAGACCTGTTTACTAACTTTATGCATACTTTTTGAACAAAAGTTTCTCTTGACGACTCAAAAGATTGCCAGAGGCTTGCCCGACATAGCAACAACTAATGTATGCAAAATGGATTCCATCTATAGAGATGCAATTATGCATAGCATGTGCACCAAATAGTTGGTAACTAAGGATTCTGGAGAGAAACATGCAGTAAATTAGTAAACAGGTCTATTGAATAGAAATGTTGCAAAGCAGAGGAAACAAAATGGCGTTCAAATCATGAGCTGTCGCTACTCTCTTTATCTAGGTATTCTATCTATCCTAGAATACCTACTCTCTTTATGTAGGTACTCTATCCTAGAGTATACACACTAGCGGATCCAGGGGGCCGAATCGGCCGCGGCCCCCTATTGGCCGCGAAAAAAAAAGAAAAAAGAGGGGAAAAGAAAAAGAAGAAGAAGAAGAAGAAAGAAGGAGAAAAGGGGGAAAGAAAATAAGGAAAAAGATAAGGAGGAAAAGAAAGAAAGAAAGAAAGAGAAAGATAGGGGGGGGGGGTCAAGCACGTGCGAAACTCGCGCCGGTCCTGGCTTGTGGAAAATTAAGTCGGAATGCAACCTATTTCCCAAAAATCTCCGCCTAAACGCAGTGTCTGAAATGCTCAGTGCAAATGCGCTGACGATAATGCCTGCAAAGAAATTTCGAGCCATTCCTGAAGAATTTATTTGAAAAGAGGGGCCGGCCGTGACGACAGCGTTGGATAAGGGAATGGGGGGGGGGGGGTGGGGTAGTGTGCACATATCAGTTGCGCTCCGCAGTGGGGTGCACATTTGAGTAGGAGTCTAGCAAAGTTATGGGGGATATGTAAAATGCACTAATGATAAGGCCGAGCCCGGCCCTTTACAATCTAGGAGGACGGGGGGGGGGGGGGGGGGGGGGGGGGTGGGGGGGGGGGGGGGGACGAGGGGACGGGCCGCACTTGGAGGGGCACAAAAACGCAAAAGAGAAAGGAAACGGGGTTAATGAAGAAAAAGCATGCTTACGGATTATGCACCCCCCCCCCCACATCCAACGGTTAATGCATTAGAAATACATTTTTGGAGGGTTGGAAATGCAAAAATTTCAAAAGCTCAGTTGCTTGCTTCCTTGTCTAATTATTAGTGTTAAGGATCTCGTAATTTTGCGCCCCCCCCCCCCCCCCCGTATATAGTTCTCAAACAGCTTAAAGGGTTTAAAGTTTAAAAATAGAAATGTAATTGTCGTTGTTCTGCTCGCTATCATGTAATAAGTTTCATCTGAATCTTGCTAGATATATTGCGCCCGCAATAAACTTTATAAAACAGCATTTGCAACATTTGCAACATTTGAATGAAATCCCAACTTTCCGTCGCCTTGCTGAATTTCTCGACTACTTCTCAAGGGTTTTGGTTAATTTTGCTCCAAGTTTTAGAAGTGAGTGAATAGAAAACCGCTTATCAATGTACAAAATTCGAACTTCTCGATTTCTCAATAGCAGTAGTCAATTGCAAAATTTCCTGAGTAAAATGCACAGGGAATTACGTTTTTTAGGGTTAAAAATTTAAAAATTGCCGCTCAGTCGCCTTGCTCCCTCACTTCTACAATAACTTAAATAAGTTTGGGGACTCGGGGGTTGGGGCGAAACTTAACTGTTTGCCCTGGGCGCCATAATCCCTAGATACGCCACTGGCCAGTATAGTTCTTAAATAGCTTAAAGGGTTCAGAATTTGAAAAAATAAAGATGTAATTGCTAATTTACTCGCTATATCATGTAAGTTTCATATATATATATATATATATTGCGCCCCCAATTTAGGATAAAGTGTATGAAACAGCATTTGCAAAGGTTCAAGTTTTGAAAGGAATCTCAAATTCAGGTAGCCTTGCTGATTTTATCGACTCTTTCTCAAGCCTATAGGCTAGGGTTTTTGTTACTTTTGCTCCCGATATAGAAGTGAATGAACAGAAAACCGTTTATCAATGTATACAATTTGAGCTTCTGTACCGCTCAATTGCAGTGGTCGATCAATTGCAAAATTTCCTGGGTAAAATGCACAAGAAATTGCGTTGTTTCCGGTTATAACATTTTTTCGCTCGGTCGCTTTGCTCCCTCGCTTGTACAATAACGTAGGTAAGTCTAGGCACTCTGGGGAGGGGGGGGGGGGGTAACTTCATTGTTTGCCCCATAATGCCTAGATAGGCCACTGACTTCACTTCCCTCGCCGGCCGGTCACCCACCCCCCCCCCCCCCCCCATCATGAACACGCATCGACACCCCTGGTTGGAGGTGATTTAAAGACTATATATAAATCAGTTCAATCAAATTCAAGATTATTTTTGAAGGTAGCTTCCCTTGTACAGGAGTCAATTTGTGTGTATGTGATAAGTGGGCAGGCATAGTGCCCCCTTGCCCACAACTGAGATTATTCATGGTTTAGATGAACAAATAATGACAATGATGATGATGATGATGATGATGGTCATGATGGTCATGATGATGATAATGATGATGATAATACAAAAAATATAACCAAAGTAATTCGAAACAATAGACAACTGATGAATAATCTGATAATGAAAATCAAAGATGGTGTGCACCTCTATTGACCGACCCACAACTGGGTCATTCCAACGAATTATACATGTATATGAAAATAAAATAGAGCCTATATATATATTCTTTTTGTTTCTTCTGTTTCTTTTTAGGGGGAGGGTGGTCACTTGAAAAATCATAGGGGGCAACCGCCCCCTTGCCCCCCCCCCCCTTCCCCACCCTGTAGCGCTGGCCAAGCGCCTTCCTCGAAAGATGTCTTTCAGGCATCTATAAAGGTGAGTCGGATGACAGTGCAAAATTCGTCGATATCAAGCAATTCACTCATGACGACGGTCTCCTGCGTTCTGATTCCTTTTGTTAAATATCAATTTTCAATATACTCACATTCAGAATTCAAATGTATATAAATGAATTGTATGTTCCAATGAATAAACAAACAAACAAAGTCACCCGATGTTCGGGCAGCAAAGCGAACTGCCCGAATATCAGATGTAAATACCTTATCTCGTATATTTTGGTAAGAATATTTCCTCTACAGGCTGTAAAATTAAAGGGCCAAAAATTTGCTTGCTTGCTTTGCTCGCTCGCCAGATGTAGAATCCACAAATTGATCGGGCAAGTGACGTCAGTCTTCGCGAAAATACGTATATTAATTTTGTACAAGAGACACCTATAAGGGGGGTTAGGGGGTTTAATAATATGTCCAGACCCACATGTTATCATGGACTGCTTTTTTATGGCCTCCATTGCGTTAGTAGATGCCAGGAAAACATCACTTACGGGGGTTCAAAATAGCAAAAAATCGGATCGCCGCTCCGCGGCTTTTTATGGTCTCTATATTTGCGTGAGTAGATGCCAGGAAAACATCACTTACGGGGGTTCAAAATAGCAAAAAAATCGGCTCGCCGCTATGCGGCTCGCGGACATCGCCGCTCTGCGGCTTTTTATGGTCTCCATTGCGTTAGTATAGTAGATGCCAGGAAGACATAACTTACGGGGATTCAAAATAGCAAAAAAAATTAGCTCGCCGCTATGCGGCTCGCGGACATCTTTTTATGGTCTCCATTGCGTTAGTATAGTAGATGCCAGGAAAACATAACTTACGGGGGTTCAAAATAGCATAAAAAATCGGCTCGCCGCTATGCGGCTCGCGGACGATGCTCCGCATCGTCGTTTGGTCACCCCCCCCCTTGGAAAAAAGCTAGGTCCACCCCTATAGCTGCTATCAGATCGAGTTCGAAATTGATCCCGCGCGAAGATACAAGTACGGTACTCCTATGTAATGAGTTGATGTAATTGGTGATTGAACTTTGCAATTTTCAAATTTCCGGCCCCCCCCCCCTATTGGGAAATCCTGGATCCGCCCCTGCCTACATAAAGAGAGTAGGGACAGCTCATGATTTGAACGCCATTTTGTTTCCACTGCTATGCAATATTTCTATTCAATTCCGATGAGCACCTGGGTGTTCTCAAGAGAAAGAATTCAAACGCCATTTTGTTTCCCGGAAAGTCAGACGTCCATGTCGCTACTCTCTATAAAGGTACTCTACCATACCCCAAAGCGGCTCTGGGGTACGGTAGAGTACCCTTATATAGGGAGTAGCGACATGGACGTCTGACTTTTCGGGAAACAAAATGGCGTTTGAATTCCTTCTATTGAGAACACCCGGTGCGCACGCCCCTTGCGCCCCGCCCCCCCCCCCCCCCCCCTCTGGATCCGCGCCTGTTTGTAACGATTATACATGTATGTCGTTTTCTTCCGAAGCTTCATAATTCCGAAGGTCTGTTTTTCCTGAAGGTTTATAATTCGGAAAGATTCGTTATGCAGAAGGTTCGTAATTCTGAATGCTCGTTTTCATAATACCGAAAAAAGATAGGGTTTACTATTCCGAAAAGGGGCGGATCCAGGATTGAATATAAGCGGGAGCACACAAATGCAGGTTTGTCAACTTTTGGAAAAGGTAGACCCGTATTTTTTTTTTTGGTCTCGCCAGCTTCTCGAAAAGTCGCTCAGTGGGGTGGCGACAAATAAATTTTTTCGCCAGACCTTCAAAATTCGCTCAGTGGGGGTTATGGGGGTCCAGTTTCCCTCCATAATTTCCTGACAAGCAAGCAAAAAAAAGGTCTTCATTCTAAAAGAGGGGGGGGGGCACAATTTAGAAAATGCCGGATCGTCTATGGTCAAAATGCATACTTTTCTTCCAAAAGGGGGGCACGGGCCGGAAGTGCACCCCCCCCCCTGGATCCGCCAATGATTCCGAAGATGGAAACGGGTTCATAATTCCGAAAATGAAAAGGGGTTTATATTAGGAAGGTTCATATTTCCAAAAATGAAATAGAACCCTGTATTGTTTTTGCAATTATGAACCTGTTTCAATATACCCCATATAGGCCATGGTCTCTGACCAAGGTACAAAGGAGTTCTGAAGGATTCCAAATTGAAGACATCCATTCTTCCTAACTTGTCCTAACATAATGGGACTTCAAGCCGCATGTATCAAGTACAAGGGTATACGCTTGGTAAAGAAGAATCTGTGTAGGTCTGTTCGTTAATCCAGCATCCATATTTTATATGGGGTATGAATAGGAGTAGTAGTAGTAGTAGCAGCAGCAGCAGCAGCAGCAGTAGTAGTAGTAGTACGGTAGTAGTAGTAGTAGTAGTAGTAGTGTTCTACTACAGTAGTAGTAGCAGTAGTAGTAGTCCCCCTCTAAAAAAAAAGAGTGAATTTTCACTATGTTTTCACTCCCCCGGGAGTCACGTCAGTGATCACTTGTTTAGGAGTGAATATCGAGTGACTATTGAGTGCTCTCTAAAAGGAGAAGAGTGGAGTTTCACTCTATTTCCATTTCCCAGTGAGTGACGTCAGTGCTCACTCGATTTTTTTTTTCAGAGAGGTAGTAGTAGTAGTGGTGGTGATGGTGGTGGTAGTAGTAGCAGCAGCAGCAGTAGGCCCTACTAGTAGAAGTAGCAGCAGCAGTAAGAACAGCGGCATTTTGTAAATACTGCTGAATTTGGGTCATCCTCTGTTTTTTTTTAAGCTCATGTATACGTTGTATTTTATGAAATGTATGTGGTTTTCTTAATACGGAAATAAATACAAACAAACAAACAAGCAGTAGTAGTAGTAGTAGTCGTCGTATGTAGTAGTAGTAGTAATCGTATGTAGAAGTATATTATTACTAGTAGTAATAATATTATATTCGCTTGGTAAAGAAGCATTCTGTGTAGGCCTATTCGTTAATCCTGTAACCATATTTTTTATTGGGTGGGAAGTATAGCAATAGTAGTAGGTAATCGTAGTAGTAGAAGTAGAAGTAGAAGTAGAAGTAGAAGTAGAAGTAGAAGTAGAAGTAGAAGTAGAAGTAGAAGTAGAAGTAGAAGTAGAAGTAGAAGTAGAAGGAGAAGGAGAAGGAGAAGGAGAAGGAGAAGGAGAAGGAGAAGGAGAAGGAGAAGGAGAAGGAGAAGGAGAAGGAGAAGGAGAAGGAGAAGGAGAAGGAGAAGGAGAAGGAGAAGGAGAAGGAGAAGGAGAAGGAGAAGGAGAAGGAGAAGGAGAAGGAGAAGGAGAAGGAGAAGGAGAAGGAGAAGGAGAAGGAGAAGGAGAAGGAGAAGGAGAAGGAGAAGAAGTAGTAGCATCAGCAGTATAGTGTGTGAGCATGATAATATGACTTATGCTCAGTTTTAGAGTTTTACTAATATTATTTATCAAAGATATTCCACACACGCAGTGAGGTCATGTTTACCCATGACCAATGAGGATAATAACAAGCAGTGAGGCTATGTTTACCCATGTAGGCCAATGCCCCGGGGGGGGGGGGGGGGCACTCGACCCAAAAAAAGTGGTGGGTATGTACCGCCGGCAAGACAAAAAAAATGGGGGCTTTGGAAAGACCGTATCATGAAAAGGATGGCCTTCGGAACTACTAACATTTTTGAAAACGGGGCTCTTTGGAACTGGATTACAATATAAATATGATGCTACGGAACTGGGCATCGTTTCACCATACCGTCATAATTATGTACAAGTTGGCCGACATCCAATTGAAACGCATGTTAATTTTGATACACGCGTTTCAATGGGATGTCGAACTTGTACTTATGACCGTTTGATGAAACGCTACCCTATAATATTCTAACGTTTTTTCAGCAAGTTTATATTTCGTGAAAATGAATAACGTTGATATTAACCTGGCTTGTGTGCAAACTTATGTTCTAGTACGGTGGAGACAGTATAGTATAATGATTTAATATAAAAAGGTGATATCGCTTATTCGTTAATTTGTTAACACTATGTTATATATACATGTACGCACTCGAGAGGCATTGTACCTACATGTTTGCGATATAATTATATAGCCCATTGGCGGATCCAGGGGGGCACTTCCGGCCCGTGTCCCCCCTTTTTTTGCTTGTCAGAGAGGAGGGAAACCTGACCCCATAACCCCCCCCCCCCCCCCCCCCCACTGAGCGACTTTTCGAGAAGCTGGCAATACTGGCAATACGGGTCTACCTTTTTCCAAAAGCTGACAAACCTGCATATGTGCCACCTCCCCTTATACAAAATCCTGTATCCGCCCCTGATATAGCCTACTGCTAATACCGTATATGGTAGAGCCTGTCATGTCACGCGTATACATACAAAAAACCACACTGATCAATGTTACCGAAATAAACGAAGCATGCCTGTACCTTTCTTGTCGGAGTTAGCCATCTTCGGTACGTGCTCAGCAAACATGGATGGACCGAAATTCACAATCCCGTTTGGGAATACATGTACAGATTAGGCCTCCTATAAAATGTGTTTGTACAGTGGCGGATCCAGGGGGGGGGGGGGCACAGCCGGCCCGTGCCCCCCCCCCCCCTTTTGGAAGAGAAGTATGAATTTTTACCATAGACGATCCGCCATTTTCTCGATTGTGTCCCCCCCCCCCCTTTTAGAGTGAAGACCTTTTTTTTTTTTTTTTTTTTTTGCTTGTCAGGGAATTATGGAGGGAAACTGGACCCCCCCCCCCCCCCACTGAGCGACTTTTCGAGAAGCTGGCGAGACCAAAAAAATACGGGTCTACCTTTTCACAAACTTTCATTTTTGTGCCCCCTCTTTTACTCAATCCTGGATCCGCCCCTGGGTTTGTACATGAATTCCTTTGGGGCTCAACCTTTGTCCTCCTGCTTTTCTGAATGACTCCTAAGTTGTTTTCAAGCGATCTATATCAAGCACAAACATACAGATAATGACACATTATAATGCCAGAATGTTGGCTACTCTACCACTATAAATACTAGTTAATATGATGCATGCGCGTACGGGGGGGTAGTTATTCAAACACCCCCTTTTGGTGTTATTTGGTGTCACCCTCCCCCCAGCAGTGTTTTATGTCAGAGAATTTTTGAGTAAAAAGACAGCCCCAAAATGCTGATGACCCTTTTTTTTTTCTTCTTTTTTTTTTTGCTTGTCAGATAATTTTTAGTAAATAGACAGTCCAAAAATGCCGATAGCCTTTTTTCTTGGGGGGGGGGGGGGTGGCTTGTCAGAGAATTTTGGAGTAAAAACACCCCCTCCCCATAAAAAAAATCCTGGGTACGCCACTGAAATGATGTATAAACGCTAGATATACACATATACGTACATGATAGTACATTATTCACGTGGCAAGCTTAGCTGCTCTACCACTATACGCATGTTTCCTTACATAATTATGTACGAGTCTACATTTGCATCTTGGACTTTTTTGGTAATTATGAGGAAAAAAGGTTGTATAATTATTCTTATTTTCATATGTACTGGCTGAACTGAAAATGGATGACATTTTGTAGCACATTTGGTTTTCTTGTAAAATGTTGTTTTAGATACATCTGTCTTGGAAAATCATTGAGCATTTCAGGGAGATACCGTCGGTTTCTGTGTTCAGCTATCATCACAAACCTGATCGATCTACCATGGCTCTTCCTGACGCACAAAGTATGTTCGAGTAACAATTACTTTTATTTACCTTTTTACATATTATTTCATTGATATTTTCAAAGACTTCCATTATGTTTTTGTTTTGTTTTGTGTTGAGGTGATTTAGTATAAGGCGGATTTAATAAATCTATAGGGTAAACAAAAATCGGTACCGGTTTCTCCGCATCCTGCATAGGGGCCTATATTATAGAGTGGGTATCTACGAAACGTAAGTGAACATATGCTACATCAGATTATGGATGTGATTTGCTAGGTGTTCAAGGCTCCTAGCTTTATTTCGTCAGAAATATAGGATTAGGGTCAATATGGTTAAGGTTATAGATATAGTGTTAGGTCCAGGGTTGAAATTTAGAATTTGCTAAGTGTACCGACGAAATTACTCAGGAGCAACTTTTGTGTGAGAATGTATACTACAACCAATACAAGTATGACAAGGACTTCACCATCATACATGTCATGGGTGTTCCAATATGAGTATGGGTGCTTGGGGTTTATTAACATAATTATAAGTGTATATTAAGCATAAGCAAACCCATGGACGGCTAGGCATGAGAGAAGAGTGATCACAGTGTCATGTATCGACCTATCACTATTCCTAAAACTCACTTACCGATGTGGAAAACACTTCTGTGGAGAAAAAAAAAAGGAAATCGGACATAGTTTGCATCTTACAGTCTCACTAATTCATTACAATTTATGATTGAGCTGATATTTAAGGCCATTATGTCATGAAGATTCCCTTAATGAAACGTATACTTTACTATAGTAATTACGGTAGACCAACGTCCAAATTTGCAAAAGTACCCTAAGAAAAATTTTGATAATATCATTGTAAAAAAACCAGTAGAATTCAACCACGTTTCTCCAATGGTGACGGGGCCCACAATGAAGGAGCTGAAAATTATCTCCGCCGGGCTCAACCTCGAACTGGAAGAGAGTAACGTGCTCGAAGAATACCAGTCTATCATCAACGATTCCCTCGAGATGGTGAACCAACTCGATAAGCTGGTCGAACCCAGTCTACCGGTGAAGTATCCCCGGACCCCTGGGTACCGACCAACAAGGGAAGATAACCCTCACAATGCATGGTAAAGTATATGAAGCTTCTATCATGGGTTTCCTTCTTGATGATGTACCTAGTAGTGCCATGTTGGCAGGCCAAGACAAACACATTAAGTTTGCTCTTCATGCAAATACTCATTACAATTCATGAATCACGATTAATTAGCATTACGCACAAAATAATAAACATTAAAATAAAATAAATAGGGAACCATACCACCCGAACAAATATGCACGGGCGTATACCCGAAAGGAAGCAATTTGAATCCTGCATTAATCTGATAGGTAGAAGAGAAGAGGGATTTGGCTAAATTTTAGGATGTCAAATAGTTTAGAGCTACATGTATTATTTTTCAATTACTACTAATAGAATTCTCTAAATGTTTTAAATTACAATTTGCATATTGTTACTTGTCTGTTACTGATTCGTTTTGCAGGTGCTACAAATGCACAATCACAGGAGCAGATGGTGGAAAATTATCAGGAAAGTGTATTGCTATCAAGGACTGTATTGCTGTAGCGGGAATTCCAATGATGGTTGGATTCAATGGTCTTGAAGGATATGTTCCTGACTTTGATGCAACCGTGGTCACGTGGGTTTTAGATGAAGGTAAAATCTTGTAGCCACACACAAGGATTGATTATAATTACGATTATTTTCGTATTAATCACGTCAACATGACAACTTAACTTGTTTACTTTTGCTGTGTCAAAACTTGGTGAAGATAACACAAGTAAAATTTACACCTAGATACAGATATGACTAGTCTTTCTGGACGCCAGCACCCTTATGAAATTTGGTTTTAAGAAAACCACGTACGACAGGGAGGAAGATGGGTGCAAATGGCTTTAATTTTTTCTCTTTTTTTGGGGGGGGGGTGGGTGGAGGGGGAACGCTTATGAGACAATTATCTTAAACATGCTAAGAAAAAGTTTTCTCGAAGTCCCAAATTGTGACGAAGAATATCTATGGTTTATATATTTCTTACCTTCTCCATCTAAAATTTTACTATCTCTATCATCAAACCTCACCAATACTGCTCGTAATCTCAATTTATGTTCTCTATAATCATTAGCGTTATCATTGAGCTCATTGAGCCCCCATCTGCTTAGGAATTCATCAAACACCGCTAATAAATTTACTACCGGTTTCGTGATAACGTTGCCCTTTAGAACTTCGTGATGTAGTAAATTTTTTTTTTTTTTTTTTTTTATAAAATCAAAACTGACCATGCTCAATGAAACCACCAGTCGAATAAGCCCATTGTAGACAAAAGCATTAAAAGAAGCACGATTGGCTTTGCCAATAGATTATACAGGGATCACATTCTATATACGTCACTGTGATGCTGATATATTACTTCAATGAACGATTGCTAGACTGCCGTCAATAAGAAATAACGTTCGGACTGGATTATAGTGGGTTCGTGGGGAATCAGAACTAAATAAATCACGTCATAATGGAAGAGGAATAAGTTTTAGTTGTTTTTCTTAATTCTGAAGATTATTTATGTCATGAGAATCAAATCTGGTGAAGGTTTGGAAAACCTGACGATCTAGGGTAGATGGCAAACTGGCATGAAACGACAGCAAGGACACAATTACTGGCAGGCACAAATAAGTGGTTATGTAATTACCATGAAGTGACTGTACTACTGACCACATACTGATGCAAACTTATTTACTATGCAATATGCATGGTCTCATAATAATTCATTTTACTACGTCTTTTTTTCTTGGAACACAGAGAAAATGGTCATTAGAAACAACTTATCCCATTATAATGGATATTACTATAATGTACAGATTTATAAATTTGTATTTAGGATCGACATGATAAACTGCACTGGCAATAAGCAACTATAAGCAACTATTTATGGGCGTAAAACATTAACACCCATGAATAATTTGTAACTTGTCTTGGTGTTGTATTGACTGTGAGTAAGATGTTACAGTTTTGCGATAGAAATTTATTAACCCTCATGGATAAAGGAACTTTCGGAATAATAAAGATATGAGAACACATGGATCAAAGCTTTGATTTTAGACAGAAAACGTTACTTATTATATTGGCACCAACATTTTGGTTGTTTCCCAGCTGTTAAAGGGAAATGAATATCTAGGCGTAAATTGATTCATAGTTATAATATGATTATAATCCGACTCTTCCAAGTTTGCGAGAATGACTTGATAACTATAGATTTGTATAGATGCTTTGTTATAATGTTACATTGTAGTTCACTATTTTCCCAGCTAAGACCTGCAATGAAATAGTTCTATGGGTTGATAATAGTAATGATAAAAATGAATGGCGTTCGTTAAGTATTGATATTATTGTTTCCATAAATTATTGTCTACTTTGCGATGCTAGGTGGAGAAATTCTTGGTAAAGCTACATGTGAAGAATTGTGCAATTCAGCGAACAGCCATACCAGTGGAACAGGACCAGTGACGAATCCCATCAACCACCGGCACTGCGCTGGTGGGTCTAGCTCGGGATGTGCGGTATTGGTAAGTAATAATTATAGTCTAAATATTATGCGATATATAGTGGCCCTTCATCGTCGCCGACAGCTCCCATAAAACTGTTTTTTCAAAAGCAATTACAATCGACGAAGCTTGATATCTAACCCTAGTCGTGCCTTATGGAAAAGCAGATGATGCATAATAATGTAAAGTAAAGCCAGGGTGCTGGGGTGCTGCAGACACTATCCTTTTTATCAGCTGATGAATCGGTGGTGCTTCGGTGCTCGGGGGGGGGGGGGGGGGGGGAGGGGGGGGCGGGGTGCTGTCATCGAATTTTGAAATAAAGGGAAAGGTGAAAAAAAGTGTGAGGACCTTAATGTATCAGATTCTGTAGCCTCAAAGCTGCCTCTAGTCGATAACTGAAATGCCTCTCGTAGTTTGAACAAGGAGTTATGATAACTGCTTGGTTTGAAGAGTAAATTAGATGGAAATCCTGCCAGTCGCTTTCCATGTATATCCCTTGGGTCAGGTAATTTTTTTTGGGAAAAAAATTCGTGACGTTTTTATGTCTTTCTCTCGGGAGGTCGCAACAAAGGAAGTGGATATGGCAATCGGGAGCGATCAAGGCGGATCGATTCGGATACCAGCTAGTTGGTGTGGATTGGTTGGTCTCAAACCAACCTATGGTTTGATACCTTTCACAGGGGCAGGATCCAGGGAGTATGCCGTGGATCACGTGGGACCAATAACGAGGACGGTTGAAGAATGCGCTTTACTATTAGAGGTATGAAACTCCAGGATAACTTTAAAAAAAAACAACAACAACAACAAATAAGCTAACAGACCAACAAAGTAATTACCCGAAAAGGAGCATTAGCTTTTGAACTTTTAATGTTGCAATATGAGGTGGTAGGGGTCATGCATATATACAGAATAAGAAGTGACTAAATATAATGTGGGACAGAATATCAAATATACAATTACATTCTGTTATGCCTATATTAATTTGGCAAAGTGTATAACCGTTATGTCAATATTAAATATTGTAAATGAACAGAGTTGGATTGTGTTCTTCAGATAAGGTTTATAATAATATATGGACTGGCCTTGAGGGGAATACATTTATTGCCTGAAGTAGAATTGTATTGCTCGAATCGAAGACGAGGGCAATACCATTCTAGTGAGGGCAGTTAATGTTGCATGCCCCGAAAGTAGCCAGTCCATATCATTATTATTAACAAAATCAGACATCTAGAGCGAAAATATTGTAAAAAATACAGTTTATAGCCGGGCAATAAAATGTAAAAATTGCATTGCTCAGATGTCTGATATGGTTAATAATAATAATAATTCTCTACCATGAGCTACAATATTCATTGGAATATAAACAATTTGTATGTTTATAGATTTGTTGTGATGATATTTAATTTCTCTTTTTGTTTTTTTGTTATATACCGGTACCCCGAGAGAGTTAGTGTTTATTTTAGGAGGAAGTTATGAGTCGTTCTGACATAGAGAGGGGGGGGGGGGGAAGTGGCAATGAAAACTGGGGCATAAACTTTATATGGATACAGCGAAAGAAAGAAAAAAGGACACATAAATAAAACGGAGGCGGAGGATTAATAAGTTCTGGTTTCGGCCAACTGTCATTTCTTATTCACGATATAGGTTATATCCGGGTATGATGATGGGAACGATTCCAGACAACCAAGCGATTTAAAAACGCCCTCTTATGCGCAGCAGGTAAACTGGGGGCGTTTCATGAAAGGACTTGTCAGATATTTTATCCGACAAATTTGCTCTCAGCCAATCAGATGCAAGGATTTCAGTAGCTTATAACAGTTGTCGGATAAAATATCTGACAACTTCCTTTCATGAAACGCTCCCCAGGTCTCTGAAAATCTCCTTTTAAACACAAGTTGATATCAGGGGCGGATCCGGGATTTTCTGACGAGCAAAAAAAAAAGAAAAGAAAGAAGATTATCAGTTCAATAGGGGGACATAATTAAAGAGGGGGTACAATGTACACTTTGCTTTCAAGGGGGGGGGGGTGCGCTCGGGTCAGAAGTGCCCCCCCCCCCCTTAAATCCGCCACTGGTTGGAATGATGTTTGCCGTTAATGTATCTCAGAGGACTACTTGAACCCTTAGGTGCGGGTTTAAACCATGGTAAACCAAACCTCCTTTGTGAATTCGGGCCATAATTATGGGGGCAATATTTTATGATTGTAAGATTACCAAGCAAAATACAAATCGAATTAGATATTACTCAAAAACTACATTTTTAACATCGTAGCCAAGCAGCAGCTTCCATAATTTCATATTTCTTCATGTCCATTTCAAACACGTTAACCTTTACTTAAATTACATTTGACGTGATATTGCGATGAATGGTGAATAAGACATGTTATCAATTTGTTAAAGATAACGTTATTGTATCTAGCTTAATATTGCATTCATCTGCATTTATAACAAAAATATAAATTGATTTCAAAATTGGAGGATGGGGGACTTACGTATTGGAGTAAGGAGTGAGAGGACGTCCCTAAAGCATTTGATTTGCTGTTTCCCAATAACATGAATAAATTGTTGCTTGTTTTTCTTGATATTTAAGTTGGAAGGGATTGATCCAACATCGATTCGGATAGCAATTTTAAAGGAAGGATTCGGTTTACCGGAATCTGATCCAGACGTTGATCGTCTGGTTCGAGAAACAATCGACGCGTTTGTTTCATCACAAGGAGCTCACATTCAAGAAGTCTCCATTCCTTTACACAAATCGGGTGAGTTCCTCCTCCAGCCTCCTCTTAATCTTGAGTGTTTATTGAAAATGTGACTTTATGGAGTGTTACATTATATCCCAAACAATTTATTTGTTTAAGATAGGAGCATAAAGAAAAAATGAAGAAGTGCTTGTCCAACTTTAAAGGAGAATTAAGCCCTGATTACAAATTTACTTATATTGGAAGGTGTAATATATTCCTACTTATTGGCCTAAATCATTTTCTAATAAGATATCAGAAAATGGTATAAATAAAGATATTCCAACACCCGGTATCGTCTCCTACTCATTTACATGGGGGCTGCCATTTTCTTGCTGATTTGGAGTTGTACATGAACCATTGAGAAATGTTCCAGTCAGGAAGATATTTTGAATCCAAATCCTAAATTAAAATTGATTTTCCTCATTACCTAAAATCCCATATGTGACGGAAAATATAAAGTGGGTGTTTACATGTATTATAAAAATTAAATCTTTATAATGATACTTTTAAATTGTCTGGTTTTGCTTAACAAAAATCTATTTTCTTGGGTTTGCCACACAGAGCAGAACATAATATATGCAGCATGCATTCTGACTTTTCAAGTCCATTATCCGAAAGCAGGTGAATGCATAGTTTGCCGCTATAGATGCTCAGGGAAGAAGCATCCATAAAATTTGAATTAATTTGCTCCGTCCCATACGTCCAGTATCGAGAAAATAGATTTCTATTAAGCGAATATCGATTTTCAACAGAAATATATAAGGAAATCTTCAGTTTAAAAATAAATTGACATATCTATTCTATATTTTTAATCTCAAATGGGTTTTTAATTTTGAAAAAGGCAATTGAGCATTTGGATTAAGAAAATCTTCTTGTACACATAAACAAAATGGCAGCCCCCATGTGCTGCTAGCAGACGATACATATTGCTAGCAGATGGTAAATTTTGCTCAGAAAAAATTGATTCGTATCGATCTCGTATATTTAGACGCGAAGCCATATAGTCTAACAAGTAGGAATAAATAACACCTTTGAACACTATCGTCTTTATTTTTGAGCGTAATTCTCCTTTAAGACCGATTAAAACAGTTTTAAAACGTCTACATTTCATTGGGTTGAAACCTTTGTTTGAAATCTTTTTCTCCTAATGTTGGTGAAAGTGTGACAAACACTTATTTCGTGTCATCTTATATAGAGTATAACCTATTCATCTACGATGACAAATGGATTGTGTTAATTAGTCATACAAATACAGGTTCGTTACTTTCAGCTCTGAACAATTATTTACATATCAGTTTCACGCAATAAGCTTATGACACCTCAAATAAACATTTAATTCTTGAATTTAAGTGAGAAAGTTTTCAAAGTATTTCATGAATTTTTCTCATTCATTGCCAAACACTGCAATCTCTTTCCCCTTATTCAATTTTGTATGTTGAATATATTCTTGCGCTATATAATTTACCAAGTATAAAAATTCGGAATGAAAAGATCAAACGAACTTCTGACATTTTGGTCTGATTCTGCGACAGGTGTAGCCATTGGTACAGTGATAGGAGATATTGGTGGAGTAGATACCATTTTCAACACAGCAGGTGAGTCAATGATAAATGCAGACAATTATCACAGCCGGTATACTGTCGCCGGCTGGGACATATTTATAGATCAAACGCATTTTGAGAAAAGACGTTAAAACCGAAACGCTGACGTCGTGTTAAGAGAGACAACATTCTAATTGCCGGCCTAAATTTCTCGTTAATGCATGGATAAATGGAAAAAATTAGGTAAGATATTCATAACGGATTCCTAATTTTTCCTCAACAATATATCGTTTACAAGATTCAAAATATTTGCATGTTATCAACAAAAAGGAAAATGTCGGTTGTGTAATTCATAATAATGTGGAGGTGTCGTGGTCATGGTGGTATAGTGGCTCATTCACTCGACTCTCAATCCAAGGGTTGAAGGTTCGAATCTTAGCCCAGCAACAGCGTCATTTGGTAAGACATTGATCCACAATGTGCGCTCTTCACCCAGGTGTTAAATGGGTATACCTGACAGGATGTATTCCTTGAAATGCACTGTGCGCTGAGGACGGCCGCCGGAGCTAAAGCCGGGGTAATAATATTCAAATCTTTTGGAAGCGCATAGGGGCGTTATATCTTAACGTGTTATACGCTATATTAGAACGGTTTATTATTATTATTATTATTTATATTATTATTATTATTATTATTATTATTGTTGGTATTATTATTATCATTCAAGAAGGATGAGAAAATTTAATTCATGTGACACTTTGAAAACCTCGGCCAGTTTTGAAAAGGGGCGTTTTGTTACCCTGATAAACGCGTTATAAAGTGCTTCGTGTAGAGTCCAAATATTATATATGTGTCTTCTTTCTTTCAGGTGTTGGAATGCATCACACTGGATACTATGCTACTAGTACGATGAGAGATATGGGATCTCGACTCAAAAACAATTTAAAGAATTTTCATCCCATAAACAAAGTAAGAAAGAATTCTTACACAAGACAGCTAAGTCTGTGTCTTAACACATTGTTTTATTTAACTTGTTTGAGAAAGCTTTTTTAATGGCCGTTTACAACACTCGCTCCCTCTGTCACGGTTTTTTTCTCTCTCTCCCTCCCTTTTTCATTTCCCCCCATTCTCTCTTTAATTTTTATTTTCTCCCCTATTTCCCGCCACACCTTCTTCTTCTCTTGACCTCTTCATCCAAAAGACGATCAAATCATCTATATTTTCATCTTAGACTTAAGATAAATAATACTGAAAAAGAGATCAAGAGATGGTTTGGGAGTTGAATGCAAGAAAATATTATGGGAAAATCCCCTCCCCCCCCAAAAAAAAAAAAAATAAATAAATAAATAAAAATAATAATAATAATAATAATTAATTAATAAACATAGTGCATGGGCCATCTCTGTTCATCCAAGTTTGAACTTTGTCTTTTTGCAGTATAAATTGTATCCATGTATTTCGATTCTTTCCTTTTTCCTAAACAGGTCCATCTGATAACTGGCACTTTTTTGAAGAAGAATTACTGTTATCTGTACGGCAAGGCGCAGAATCTGAGAAGGCAACTCGAAAAGGATTTTGACGATGTCTTGGGTGAAAACGACGTGATTGTCATGCCAACCGTTCCTTTTACAGCCCCACCCATGTTGGAAAGCAATGCTTCAATCAAAGGTGAGCGTTGATGAAGAAAATCGACCTAGGACTGTCCATTTTCAGTGCCAACATTCAAATTTTAGTTCAAACATAATGATTGTCATGACAACTTGCTAAAGGCAGTTGGAATAAGTGTAACTCAAATAAAATGTCATGCTATACCCTTTTGCGAGAGTCCGTCCCAAATGTTTCTTTCAATTTCATTCCACAGTTTCATGTACAGCAAGGTAAATGAGGAAACGGTAAATGATTCACACTGGGTTTTTCCTTACAAATTAGTGATAAAAATGGAGAATGTCTATTGATAGCTCTGTAAATTCCCTTATGAAGATGAATATGATGTTGATACACCATGCAGCAGGGAAAGGAGTTACAGAAATCTTGATACTCGCAGGAAACCTATTATAAACCCATTGAGGATTGATATGAAGACAGGAAATTATCTCATATAAGATCCTTGGACGGGAAAAAGATGAAATAACTGCGTATCCACAAATCCTTCTATTTGAACCAAACATGAGAGATGACGTTCACTAATAGACACAAAATGAAGAGACGAAGAGGAAAAAGAGTAAAACAAAAACAAAATCATTTTCTTTGTATTTAACGCATTTGATAAACGCGTAATGATTGGATCATAATTTTAATGAAATTCTATTTCTTATGAATAGATTCGATCAGATTTGCTCTGAACATGGCGGCAAATCTCAAAACGGGCAACCTGACTGGTCATCCTTCGATTACCATCAACGCCGGGAGTCTCGCCGGATTACCCGTCGGACTGATGCTGACCGCGAAGAAATTCAACGAATTCAGACTCTTACAAGTTGCTCAGGCCTTTGAAAAATTCATCAAAGACAGAGAATAATAATGCAATTTATTCGATCACCCCGTAACCAGGTGTTGAAATTGTGTGAAAAAGTCTGATGTATATCCTTTCTCCCATTGAGCTGATGTTTTGTCAATATAACATACGACTATACTTGTTGGTATTTGTTTTTTAGCGATGCATGCAAATCACTCGTGTGCAGTACCTTTGTGTTTCGTTCATTTTGTGTCGATATTGTATAGTAGTTTAATGGATGTCATGCTTTGAGGGAATGGGTAGTCTTGGGAAGGTTCATACAATGCTGTGAGTGTTTTTATTGAATTGAGTGTACTTTGTTTGTACAAGCTTGCAAATCCTTTGGGAAAAGAATGTTGCAGTTATTGTTTTAATGAGCAACCATAATCATTAATTCAAAATTATACATGTAATACAACCATGTAAAATGTCTCCACACATTGATTTATATACTTGAGTCAATTATTCATTTATTGATTTTTGCTCACAGTAGCCTTTTGATAAGGCCTCGTGACTTGGCTATTTTCCTCGTCATGCTGTGCCTGAGATGAGACTAGCCGGCGACGAAAAGAATCAACACGGCCCTGGTGAACGCGCGATCGAGCGACTTTAGTCGCGAGGCCTTTTGGAACCTGGGTTTCCATCGTCCGATATGAATTATTCACGAGTTCTACCGAGAATTATCGACCAATCACAACGGTATCTGCGGGGCTTGCTTTCCATGATTGATGTAGCTTGCACGGGCCGCAGCGCCGGGTGCCGAGCGAGCTAGCTCGAGATGAAGGCTCGAGATGAAGGCGAATTTGCATACCAAATTTATGCTGACGTCATGCGAAGATACGTTCGCTGATTGGCTGCTACCTATAAGGTAGCAGATCCTCGCTAGTAACAAAGGATAGCATAAGAAATACAGGCCAGGTTCCAAAAGGCCCTCGGACTCACGTCGCTCGATCGCGCATTCACCGGGCTGGGCGGCTAGTCTTGTTATGCAGCCACTACTAGCTTACTTGCCGAGAAAAATAGCCAAGTCACGAGGGCCTTGTCAAAAGGCTATGCTCACAGTGACATCTCATCCCAGATCCAGATTTTAAAGCGACATCCAAACACAATCATGATCTAGTGTATTATTTCATACTGTACTTTTATTTTTCTCTGTTATTAATTTCAGTAAATATGTTTCTTTCACATTATTCATTGATTTTGAGAACCTACCCCTGACTAGTTATATTTGGTTTGATCTCATTTTTAAAAATTTAATTTAATTTTTTTTTATGAGGAAGCTCAATGTATTTGTCATGCGTTGTTCTGGTACTATGCATTTTGTTAGTTGCATTATTTTTCACAGTATATATCTTATTAAAGGTGAACTTGAGTGGTGGGGATGAGAAAATAGAAATTTTATAGGCCTATTATATACTATGTGTTTGAAAGCATGGATCTTGCAATACGTGTTGAAGTGATAAACTGGCTGAAATAATTCTAGTGACTCTTGTTTAATAATGTACGATTCTTTTCCTATGTATTTAATTCTTTTTCGTTATAATTTTATTGAATGGTTTGCTCATCAATAGACTTCAAATAGAATAATATCAATGTATTTGATCAACAAATTAAGCTATAAAGCTCATTCATAATACGTACGCTCACTCCCACTACTCGGGTTTACGTTTACTAAAGTTTACGTGAAATGCGTTTTTGTTGCTCACATTTTGTCCTATTGGATTATGGTCGAGACATCTGCAAATTTCTTTGATTTAATTTCTTGCCTCAATGCCTGTAAATGCAGTTGCTTGTATTTATTTCAAGGCCTATACTTATGTTACGTTCTTACCCTTCTGTCTTGTTACGTAATAATTAGTTGCTTCTCATCAGACTTAACCCACATACACTGTATAAATATATATATATAATTTTTTTATTCAAATAATTTCTTGGTACTACAAAATTTCAATATGGCACGAAAAAGAAACATGATAACGAAGCTTTTCGACCTGCACTCATCAGGTTATCACGCAGATATGGCACGATCCTTCGTCAGTAATTTTGAGGATGAGTTACAAGTATTAAGCAGAGAAAATAAAGAGATATATTTAATGGGTGATTATAATATAAATTTATTGAATTATGATAATGACGCCAATGTAAAAGATTTTGTTGATTTTATGTACTCATTTGGATTATTTTCTCTTATAACAAAACCAACACGTGTCACTGAAAACAGTGCAACATTAATTGATACTATTTTTACCAACTGTATTCAAAATGAATTTAGTTCTGGTATAATATGTTCAGATATTTCTGATCATATGCCCATATTTTGTGTAAAAAAGAGGTCTCCAGTCAGCTTTGTAAATGGAAAGAGGAAATTCTGTAGGCGGCTAATGAGTGATGATAAAATATTAATGTTTAAGCAATGCTTGATGGACACTGACTGGCAGTCTATCTCTTCACTGACAGATGTTAATGACTCATATGATTGTTTTATATCCACATTTTTGGAACTTTATAATTTGTGTTTCCCGATTGTTGAAGTGTCAATAAAGAGTAAATCTAAAAAGCAGTGGGTAACAAATGGTTTATTAAAATCAATAAATCATAAAAATACTCTCTATAAAAATTATATTAAGAGACCAACAGCTGCAAGTAAAAAAAAATATACTGGTTATAAAAATGTATTGGTTAATGTTCTGCGCAAAGCTAAGCAAAACTACTATAACGAGCTGTTCGACAGTGTTAAAGGTGATATTCGAAAAACTTGGTCTCATATTAATATTCTGCTTGGCCGATCTAGTAGACAACCTCTTCCACAACTGATGAATTTTAATGGAGTTGAAGTGTCATCTGCATCAGACAAGGCTGAATGTTTTAATAAATATTTTATTGAGTTACCTGATAAAATTAACATGGATATTCCTCAAGTAGATCAGTCTTTTTGTGATTTTTTGAAACCTCGTGATGATAGCTCATCTATGTTTTTAAAACCGACTACTAATACTGAGATTATAGATATTGTATTAGCGCTAAAACCGTCAAAGTCTAGTGGTTCCGACGATATTTCTCCAAGAATTGTTAAAGAATGTATTCAATTGTTTATTGATCCTTTATGTAAAGTTTTTAATATGTCCTTATCTCAAGGTGTTGTTCCAGAAAAGCTTAAAGTTGCAAAAGTCGTGCCAGTATATAAGAAGTCCGACCGGAAAAGTGTAATTAATTATAGGCCGATAGCACTGCTCCCAATCTTTTTTCAAAAATTCTTGAAAAAATAGTTTATAAACGCCTGAGTGCTTTTTTAGACAAAAAGAATATTTTAATACCACAACAATGTGGATTCCGCAAGTATTTTTCAACACAAATAGGTGTTTTTAATTTATTAAGTAATATTATTCAATCTATTAATGCTAATAAGTATTGTATTGGAATTTTCTTAGATTTATCTAAGGCTTTTGATACCATTGACCACAACATCCTAATTAAAAAACTTGAATATTATGGAATACGTGGTGTAGCACTATCCTGGTTTTGTAGTTATTTAAATAATAGGACTCAGTTTGTCGTGGTGGATGATATCAATTCTAATCCTGCTTCTATTAAATATGGCGTACCTCAGGGCTCTGTACTCGGCCCCTTGCTATTCCTAATTTATATCAATGATATAGTATGCTCGTCAAAATTATTCGCTTATTCATTATTTGCAGATGATACAAGTCTAATCACGGCAGGTCAAGAGGCTGAGGATGTAGTACTTATTGCAAATGAAGAAATTAAAAAGCTTTATATTTGGTTCTGTTGTAATTATTCTTAAATGTCCAAAAGACCAAGTGTGTTATGTTCCGGTCAAGAGGTAAAAAGCTTCCAGACGGATTACCCTTTATTAATGTTGGAGGCCATGAAGTTGCTCTTAGTGAAAATGTTCAATTCTTAGGTTTAATTATTGATGAGAATTTATCATGGAAATACCATTTAAGTAGTGTCCACACAAAATTATCCAGAAGTGCTGGGGTGATTTTTAGATTAAAATTCATTCTACCAGAAAGAGTATTAATAACACTATATAATACCCTATTTTTACCTTATGTGACATACTGTAATGTTGCCTGGGGGCATACTTTTAAATCTTATCTTGACAAGTTAAGAGCATTGCAGAAAAGGGTTATACGGTCTATCACCAATTCTCATTTTAGGCAACCAAGTTTTCCATTGTTTCTTAAATTGAAAATGCTACCATTGGATGAACTTGTAACTTTTAATTGCTTATTGTTCATGTTTAAGCTCCAATCAATGCCTCATGAATGTACATTAAAAGATTTATTCCAGCAGAACTCACAATTTCATGATTATAATACACGTCGAAGGAACCATATCCATCAGCCCTTTGCAAGAACAAATGTCACTCTGACTTCTTTCCATATATCCTGTATTAAGGAGTGGAACAACTTACCTATTAATATTAGGAACTCTACAACTCTCTCCATGTTTAAAAGGTTATCTAAATTGTATTTATTTGATAGATTAGGGTGAATTTCCCTAATTCTGTATAATCAATTGTATAATCAATGCATAAACAAATTTTGCCTATGTGACCTACTGTGTGTGTGGGTGTGTGGGGTGTGTGTGTTTGTGGGTGAGTAGTCATTGTATTATGTTATGCTCTTTAGATTAGTCTTCATACCATGTATATATGTTGTATTTGGTGTTGTCATTAAGTATTCTGTATTATTATCTTGCCATAAAGGGGCCCCACCTACAAGCGTTGCTTCTCATGGGGTCCTAAAACCTCTCAATCAAATAACGATGTCATTTATACCATTGTTCCATATTGTATTCTCATATATTTGATTTGTTTGGTTTTGAATAAATCTGAATCTGAATCTGAATCGCTGCGGATGCCTGTTCGTCTTACGGTTGTAATATTTTGCCTTTTGCATATGAAACAAATTTGCAACATTATTGTATATACTGTATGTCGTATAATAATAACAATAATAATACATGTGATTTATTAGGCGCCAAATCCATTTAAACTTAAATGCTCAAGGCGCACAGGTGAAAGGAGAGAAAATGAAGAAACAAAACAGCAAATTATGCATATACAGAATTATACAAGTATGTCTTAAGTTTGGTTTTAAATACTTCAACAGAATTGGTTTTGCGGATCTCTCGAGGGAGACAGTTCCACAGTGAGGACCCAGCATGAACAAACCTCTTTCCCGCACTTAGTAGTGCGTTTGGGAACAAAAAGAAATCCTGATTTTTGGGAACGTAATGATCTTGATTGGGTGTATCTATTAATTAGAGTAATATTCTACTGTGGAGCAGAACCATGAACGCAATTATATACGAGCAGAAGGATTTTAAATAAAACACGTTCACTCACTGGCAACCAGTGCAATGCTTTGAGGACAGGTGTGATGTGATTTGCGAAGGGTAACTACACAAGCAGCGGCATTCTATAATTTCTGCAGACGTGCAATTTGAGGTTGGGGCAAATTAAACAGTAGGGCATTTCCGAAATCAAGTCGAGATGAAACGAAAGCATGCACAATCTTCTCTGTGGCACTGCGAGTTAAGTATTTACGTATAAATCCAAGGTTACGTAACTGATAACGTACAGATTTACAAACATACTGAATATGAGTAGACATTGTCATATTAGAATCGAGGAACACACCAAGGTTACGACAAGCTTGAGACACGGCAATATTGTGACCTGCAATAGCAAGAGATGTGAAAGGAACCTTAGACAACTGAGTCTTAGAACCAAACAGTAAGAATTCGCATTTGGAAAAATTTAACTTCAAAGAATGTGAGCTTAACCATTTGTGAACATCCTTTACACAAGTTTCAAGATTGTGGATAGCGCCAGCAGCAGTAGCTGAATGAGGTTTGAAAGAGGCGTGAAAATTTGAATATCGTCGGCATAAATGTGATATTACAAAGAGTGATACCGAAGAATGATTTTCAGTCCAATCAGATATAAAGAAAAAAGGATGGGCCCGCCCACAGAGCCTTGCGGAACACCACATGTAAGCGGTAAGAACTCTGAAGAACAACCATTGATCAAGACGGCTTGTGAGTGATGAGACAAGTATGACCTGAGACAAGTATGACCTGAACCATTGTAGGGCTTTACCTTCAATACCAAGTGATATAAGAGTATTCAACAAAATGTTGTGGTTAACAGTATCGAAGGCGGAAGACAGATCGAGGAGTATCATGGCAGTTACCTTACCCGCATCCATTTCCTGGAGAATGGAACTAGATACATTAAGAAGGAGGGTCTCTACACTATGAGGACGGTAAGCGGATTGAAATGAATCAAGCAAGTTGTTATCAAGACAGTAGTCTGTTAATCTAGACTTCTTTCGAGTACAAAAATGGATGATTTGAAACTGGACGATAGTTGGATAAAATTTCAGAATCAAGGTTAGGCTTCTTCAGTACAGGAATAACATGTGCAGTTTGAAGCATAGAAGGAACGTGAACCTGATCAATACTTAAGTTTACGATCTGAGAAATAATAGAGGCGAATGATGAGGAGCAATCCTTATTCCTTAATAAGAGTAGTGTTGATCGGGTCTAGTTGACAGGACTTTGCTGGAAGTCTACCGAGAAGTTCGTGAATTTCATCTTGCGTGGTAGGTTGAATAGTCTCCAGCGATGCTGCTGAAAGAGGATCAGGTAATGACTCATCAGGAGTTAGAGAGTCACCGTATCTTGGAGTGGAAGAAATCGATGAATCGTTGGGCCATCTCTGTGCTGTTGACGTGAGAAGGAAGAAGGGAACTTTGTTTGCGGTTCAGTAGAAAGTTGGCTGTAGAAAACAGTTTCTTTGAGTCATTTCCACAGTCAGTATGAGGCTGGTGTAGTAGGAACGTTTAGATTGTTCCACCAGACGGTTCACGAGATTACGATGTGCGGAGTATACATCTGACGGTCTGCATGGAGTTTACCAAATTAGACCGCCATCTGCGCTCCAATTGCCTACATTTCCGTTTAGCTCTGGTGATATCAGATGTATACCATGGATTATCGACACGATTCTTGACTTTGCGAGTTATGGCAGGAGCATGACTATCAAGAAGAGAAGATATAACAGCGTTGTAATTGCCCACTGCAGTGTCGACATTCTCTAGTGATGTCACTAGCAGCAACATTATTCGCAAAGGTTTTCCGGTCTAGATCTCTGATGTTACGTGATGTGTATACTCTGTCAAGCCGTGGAGCTTTGGGAAATCGAAGGAAGCAAGTGCATGGTTGAATGGTCCGATATACCTGGAACGACTTGAAGCGAAGATGTCTGCAACCTATCACAGTTACGCACAAGGACAACATCTAAGATGTGACCACGATCATGTGTGGGTGATGTAACCAGCTGAGTTAGACCATGACTACTGATGACGTCAAGAAACCTGACAGTATAAGGAGACGAAGGATTGTCAAGATGGACGTTCAGGTATCCAGTTATCACAAGTGGATAAGGCCGGAACATCCTCTCATCTAAGAGTGTAGAAAAGTCAATGACCTCGAGTTTGACCTGACCATCAGATATCGTTCCCGACATCAGTTCAAAAGTATTGAAGTGTCCTGGGTCGTTGATGTCGACATGGAGATTGTCCCTGTACAAAAAAGCAACTCCAACGCCATGCTTAGAAGCTCTCGGGCGATGCTTGAATACATATCCTACAGCTCATCATTTTCAGAATGGAATTGAGATGAATATCTCTTATTGAAGGAATATAGAGTTCCAATTTCATATGAGTATCTTGTGTTACTGATTAATGAATACCTAGTACGATCATGAGAGCCTTGCCTTTGAATGACTGGCCCAAGACTGGGCTTTACATCGCCACATTATTAATATCAGAATTCGTAAGGTAGAATCAGTGTTAGAATAATACTGAACAGGAGAACCAATAAGCTTTCGTGTCAGCGTGTATACCTTAGATGTAGGTTTTAAATAAACACTCACATCATGTCTATGTAATGCGTAGATGGAGTCTAACTGAATAACACTCGCAGTATAGTATACAAAGAGGCAACAGAAATACTGCTAATGTAGTGAGCTTCATTGTGAAGGTGAATGGTTTAGGCATGAGTTAACAGATCAACTGCACAAGGTGATGTAAGTCTATAGCATGTGCAGCATGGCTGCATGCATATATGTGTACAGTAGCAAGCAAAAGCTCAAAAATCACAAGCTAAATGTAAGAAAAGTACAAACCAATATAGCTCTAAATTAATCTAGTGGCTTCCAGGATATGAGTACAAACATAATATAAGTGACTACAGACACGAATTCAACAAAAGACAAGGTAAATCAAGCAAAAATAAGCGAGCACTGCAGTGTGGGCGGGCCGGCCGCCTTCTGGCGCACACAACCAAAAAAATATATATAGCTCCATCTTTAAAGGGAAATCTAACCTTGATTTTTTTTTCTATTGATATTCTATGAAGCGTAACTTGCTGATTAATTTGATACCAAATTTACCAAAATTGTACAGCTATGAAGAAAGTTATAGAATGTTTTAGATCTCACCAAACACTTCTTTCACCCGTCGTCTGCTGCACATGGGGGCCGCCATTTTCCACGAATGACGTATCTGTGGACAACTGGCTAGTCTAGATTGTGTCACTTTTTTATATTTTATTTGGTTTATTCCCCTACCCTGCTCTTTCTCGACATGCATATCCCACACAGGACGCAACTCTCCAGTAATCGCGCAATCCCCAAAATTGTGTGGAATTGCAAAGGACTCTAAGGTATAAAAAAAAAAAAATTGGGGCAAGTTCTATTATGTTTCTCTGAATACTTCTTTAAATATTTCTCTGAATATTTAATTACATTGTTCACTTTTAAAAAAAAGCGAGGCCACAAACCAGAGCACAATTATTGCCATTGTGTGTTGCAGTTGAAATTCCAGAACACTTTTTTAGCCCCAGAGTCATGAATCATTAATGACACTGGACCGCAAAAGGTTGGGAGAAACGACAGCTGCAAAACACAATGGCAATTGTTGTGTTCTGAATTAATTACTTATACACACAGAGTCGCGCTCTGTGTGGGATATGCGTGTAGAGAAAGAGTAGCATAGGAGAATAAACCAAATTAAAAAAAAAAAAACCCAGATAGAATCTAGGCTAGGAATAGACCTGTTTACTAATTTACTGCACATTTTGCATGTTTCTCTCCAGAATCTTTAGTTACAAACTATTTGGTGCACCTGCTATGCATAATGGCATCTCTATAGATGGAATCCATTTTGCATACATTAGTTGCTGCTATGTCGTGCAAGCCTCTGGCAAGCTTTTGAGTCGTCAAGAGAAACTTTTGTTCACAAAGTATGCATAAAATTAGTAAACAGGTCTAATGTCCACAGATACGTCATTCGTGGACTATGTCCACTGTAAACATAGAAAATGGCGGCCCCATGCATGTGCAGCAAACGACGGGCGAAAGACGTGTTTGGGGGATCATCATTCTATAACTTTCTTCATAGCTGTCCAATTTTGCTAAATTTGGTATCAAACTAATCAGCAAGTTACGCTCCATATAACGTCAATAGAAAAAAATAAGGTTGGATTTCCCTTTAATGTTTGTATTTGTTGTGTTCGTCATCCTGTGCTATCCTCTATCCTCTACTCTCTGCTCCAATCGCTTCGTTCACTTCTATCATGTCTATCCTCAGGGTCTGCACTCTCTTTGCTACGGTCACGATCATGTTCGTTCCAAGGGCCATTCAATCCATAAGTACAATTATACATATTTTATAAATGTCAAACTCAATTGATTTACCTTTTCATACAATTAGTAATGATGACGTTTTTGACACATTAATAGATATTCATTCTTCCAGAGAAACACACGGCGATGGAAACTCTTATGAGGATAGTGTTTCAGTTGAATATAATTTATCTGCCACTAAATATGATTATAATTTTGACCCTGATGACCCAGCCCAAAACCCGTCATGTAATTATGTGACTGTGAATCAGTTTAGTCGTCACATTAGCACAGTGACTAATGATAGTTTCTCATTCATTCACATGAGTATTAGAAGTATTAATAACAATTTTGATAATTTGCAACTTCTTTTAGAGAGCGCCCTTGACAAATATCCTGTCATTGCATGGGCTTACGGAAACGTGGTTGTCTGATGATAGATCCCAACTGTATAACCTCCCAGGCTATGACCTTGTTGTTAACAATAGGCAGCACAAAATTGGCGGTGGCGTTCTACCGAAAAAATTGATTATTTCATTCATGAGCAACTTCGTTGCAAGAATGATTCTGCCGAAACACTTTTTATTGAATTGAAAATTCCCCAAGACAAAAACATCTTGATTGGTGTTCTTTATAGACCCCCGAAATCAAGTTTAAATGATTTTATAACTTATATTAATGAATTGACTAGTAACCCTCTCTTTAATACTAGAAATACTTTCCTCGCTGGCGATTTTAACATTGATTTGTTGAAATGCAACTCTGATAACACAGCCCAAGAATTTATTGAAACTCTGTCATGTTCTTTTTTACCCCTCATTCGAAGCCAACTCGCGTTGCTGATCAATCTGCCTCCCTTATTGACGATATATTTTGTAATATTCTTCCCCTCCCTGAATCTGGCGTTATACTCACTGATATTTCTGATCATTATCCCATATTTGTATGCACGTCACTGAAACTAGTGGGTAAAAAGAGCACGTTTTCCAAGAGAAGCTTTTTTACTCCAGAAAGCTTGGAACGCCTACAAGAAGGTTTAAATAATGCGGATTGGTCCCCAGTATTTAATTCTTTGGATGTTGATATATCATATAATAATTTTGTTGCCATTATTGAATCAAACTTAGACACTTTCATTCCAATGCGAAACATAAAAAGTAATTACAAAAAAATACCAAGATTGCCCTGGATATCAAAATCAATTTTAAGATCAATTAATAGGAAATATATTTTGTTTTATAAACATAAAACAAAAACCTACTGAAAAAAATAAATCTAAATATGTTGCTTATAAGAATACGCTTACAAAAGGTTTGCGAATACAAAAGCGAAACTATTATACCAAACAATTATTTTTTTAAATGATATGAAAAATACGTGGAAAATAATAAAAAATGCTCTGAATACCTCAAAAAGAGAATGTATAATTTCAAAAATCAAGCTGGGCAATCTCTTGTATGAGGATCCCTCGGACATACCTCAAGTATTTAGTAATTATTTTTCTTCGCTGGGGACTAATCTTGCCCAGGAAATACCCCCCTTTGATAAACACTTTACTGAGTTTTTAGGATTGCCCAATCCACACTCCATATTCTTTACCCCTGTCCATAATGATGAAGTAAGAGATATTGTTGGAGGTCTCAGTAACAATAAGAGTCCTGGTTTTGATGGGACTGGAAATTTCCTTTTAAAAAAGATAAACTGCATTTTGGATCCTTTTACTTATATATTAAACTTGTCACTATCGTCCGGCATTGTGCCATCTAGTATGATTGCAAAAGTGGTCCCAATATTTAAAAAGGAGACAAAATTGATGTAACTAATTACAGACCCATTTCATTGTCGACTAGCTTCTCCAAAATACTCGAAAAAATGATAAATTCTAGGACAATAAATTTTTTGCAACATTGTAATATAGTAGTTGACTCTCAGTTTGGGTTCCGTAAATAGCATAACACCACACACGCCTTGCTTTCATTTGTAGAAAAGGTAATAAACTCTTTGGACAATTTTTGTCATACAGTGGGTGTCTTCCTGGAATTCTCCAAGGCCTTTGATACAGTCAACCATGACATTTTAAGTAATAAGTTATATCACTATGGTATCCGCGGAAAGGTCTTGGAGTGGTTCAGGAGTTACTTATCTAACAGACAACAGTTTGTCTCTGTCAACAATCATGCTTCCGCTATGCGCGACATCTCTTGTGGCGTTCCCCAAGGCAGCATACTAGGGCCACTATTATTTATTATTTATATTAATGACTTTTATGCCTGACAAAGTAATAATTGATGACACCCCTTTAAAAGAAGTCACTTGTATTAAATTTCTTGGAGTACATGTCGATAACAAATTGTCATGGAAATACCATATTAATAATTGTTGTCAAACTATTTCTCGTAATATTGACATCATCAATAAGATGAAATTATGTTTTCCTCCATCTACTCTGCTTACTTTATACCATAGTTTGATATTACCGTATTTAAACTATGGTATGCTAATATGGGGAAATACACACCAATATTTACTTGATAAATTGTTATTATTACAGAAAAAATCATTGAGAATAATATTTAATGTACAATTTCGTGCTCATACTGATGAATTATTTTTCAATAATAACATACTTAAAGTCAAAGATTTATACCTTCATCAGCTAGGTCAATTAATGTTTAAGTTTAAGAATAATGAACTACCTAAAATATTCGATAATATATTTCTTAGAAATGATCATGTCCATAATTACCCTACTCGCAGGTCCAATGAATATCATTTACCATTATTACGAATAATACTAGCTCAAAATACTTTTGTTTATACTGGCCCAAGGTTTTGGAACCAACTGGATGAAAACATTAAAAATGCCCAAAGTATTTTAACATTTAAACAAAGCTAAAGAAATATTTAATTCAACACTATATCTCCCACCAACCCTTCATGCTTTTCACACGAGACTGATGTTTTACATTTATTATTTTTTTTTTTCTTTTAAACATCGTCCACCGGCTAATGACATTTTTGACCGTAAGCATCGATTGCGCTGTAGAACTCTGCTCTTCTTCCTATCTAATCTTCTCCTCTTCTCCCAATCTACTCTACTGTTCTGCTCCGGCGCTGCCTGTCTTGTTCTCTTCTGCATCCTGTATGTGTTTTGTTTTACTGTTGCGTGTCGCATTTATTTCTTTTTTCTTTTCTCTTTTTTTTTAATCCCGTAGTCCTTCACACTTCTTATTTATTTATTTGAGTGATCCACAAACTACAAGCTTGTCTTTTTAGTGGGTCTCTCTTTTCCTTCATATGTTATTTTCCATTGTATTTTGAACATTCTAAACGAAATTTGTTGCACTTTTTGTGTACTTTGTAATTGATATAATGAATGTTCTGTATTTTATTTGTAAGTGTTATTGTTGGAAATAAAATGATTTTGAATTGAAATTGAAAACTAATGTTTTCGCATTGATGCAGCCAAACAAACGGTAGCCGGGGGGGGGGGGGGACCTCCAAACACCTCGGGTATATAGAGGCATGGTAGGTGGACTTTTTTTTAGCGGATGAACGAAGGAGGTGACCCCGCTGTGCCCCCGGCTACGCCTATGCGTATATTTGAAATGAAAGTACATGTACTACATTCAAATTGTATTTTCAAAAAATAATATATACAACAGCGAAGTGTTGTTTTTTGCAAAGAGTCATAACTGAATTTTTAAATCAAAAATATGTCTTTAGGATTGTTCTTTTTATTATTATTTGTTTTGCTTTTTTAAAAATTTTGTTTTTATTTTGTTTTATTTTTTTACACATTCATGTTTCAGCTCAGGAATATTGCTGTTTAATATAGTGTTTATTGTATGCAATTGTACGGAATATAATTCAACTTTCAATACTAAATGCTAGACCATAAACTTTGCGTTTTGACTTAAGAGGTTATATACAGTTAACAACAAAATTATTCATACCCCTTGGAAAATTATAGTTTTTTGCATTTTTCCTAAAAATGAATGGTTAGATGAAGTTACTTGCACATCACTTGAATACATTTAGTTATCATCTGCAAATGAATGCCGTTTCGGGTTTCACCTCATTTGCATAACAATAGAAAAGGTGAGTTATCCAAACTGGGCGATGTTCAAAATTATTCATACCCTTGATGATTTATTGACTTTGTCAATCAGTATGAATCCGGTCCTTGTGATTAATGCTTGTAATTCACTTTATTTTAATACACCGTCACAAGGCTTCCGGAGGGGTCTCTGCTGGGATATCAGGCCAGTACCTGTTCTCCAATGGCTCAATCTCCTTGAGGATGTGTCCACACATGCCTTCACCTGACCTTCAGGGAGTTCATTAGATTTCGTGTCCTACAGGTGATGCAGTTATCGACTTCACGATGACAGGACTTTGATATTGAAATTTTCGGTCATTTATTCCATGCATTTTAATGAAAATTCTGTATCTACTTATGAAGCAAAGCACCATTCCTGAAGAGCCCTTCCCTTTTGCACTGCCTGTGGGAGGGTTCACCTTTATTCATTGGCCCCATTCTTAATCAGAGTGCTCAGGAAGGCCATGTTGGTGATATTCAAGTCATTGCATGACTCTAACGTCAGGTCACCATGAATAACAGTATGTAACCTTTGAGTACCATACACATCCCACATTGACTGTTACTGTATATCAATCTTCATATGGTATATTCTTTGTATCTTTGGTATGAAAGCTACAATCCTTGATATCAAAATGAATGTAAACCAAATCTATACCATATGCCCTCCATGTTACCAGCTGCAGTGCACAAAATGCTACCACTTTGACAGTGCACTGGAACATAAAGATCAGTATTTTAAGCTTCACTAGAGTACCCACTTGCAGGTGTCCATATCAAAAATGTGTCAATCAGTGTAACTGAATAAACTGATAAAATTGGCACCATCCAACCTTTAGACAACTACCATGGCCTCCCTAAACATTCTTAATAATAATAATGGAACAAAAGTATCAGGAAATACCTTCCCTTGACAGTGCAACAGTGAATGCCTCTAGGGAAGTCTCTCCAGGAAGAGTGCTTTGTTTCAACTTAGATACAGAATTGTCATTAAAATGTAAGGAATATTAACGAAAATATCAATATCATAGTCCTATCCTCATGACGTCTAAAACTACACCACCTGCAAACACAAAATCTGCTTTAAATCCATCGAATCCCCTGAAGACCAGGTGATGGCATGTGTGGACAACATCCTCAAGGAGATTGGGCCATTGGAGACCAGGTATTGGCCTGATATCTCAGTAGAGACCTCCAGAAGCATTGTGACAGTGTGAAGAAAGTGTTACGAGCATTAATCACAAGGACTGGATTCATACTGATTGACAAAGTCAATAGATCACCAAGGGTATGAATAATTTTGAACATCACCCAGTTTGGATAATTCACCTTTTCTATTGTTATGCAAATGAGGTGAAACCAGAAACAGCATTCATTTGCAGATAACTAAATGTATTCAAGTGATGTGCAATTAAATTCAGTTAACCATTCATTTTTAGGAAAAATGCAAAAAACTATAATTTTCCAAGGGGTATGAATAATTTTGTTGTTAACTGTATACGCATTTTAAAAATACCTCCATCATTGGTGCTTATAGATTATGGGTATTGTGATGACTGTTACGATGACATTTCGTGTTTCAAATGAAACTGATTAGTGTGTATTGCTGCACATCAGCAATAAAAATGACTATGGTAAAAGGCTAGGTGGCATATCTACTCCTTGTAGAAAATGTGATTTTTACAAAATATCACAGATTCACAACTACACAATATATTCGCCTTGTTTAGATGTTATACACTCTAAAAACGAAAGTGTTAAATCACCATTTAAAAGGGCCGACGAGTGACCACTTTTAATAAATGGATTCAGCCTTTATCGTGTTGCATCCAGCATGTTAAAAGTGTTATTCTACCATTTTGAAAAATTGGTCACCCCTCGGCCATTTTAAATGGTGCTTGAACACTTTAGTTTTTGTAGAGTGTATATGCACTTTGAGTTATTCTCTTATGGACATGATGCATATATTAGAGGAATGATTTTCCAGTACTTCTTTGAAAGAATGAATCAACAAACACTATTGCATTCATATCAGGAGAGTTCGATAAATAAAATTATGAAGACGACATGTACGTTATTTTATATGTAAGGCGTACATAATGTTTGTTTATAATGGCCCTCTGTCATTTCTTTTTCTCTTTATTACATGTTAAAATAAAGAGAAATGAAAAATTAATGAAATGCACACACAAAAAAAAACATTTGAGTCGTTCAATCTATATTCATTTATTGCAACATCATATCAATGATACATGTACTTTATTTTCGTATAAAAAAATGCTTTCGAAATCACAGAATATACATGGATAAAAATTAACCGGGATAAAAATAAACCGGGAAATAACTCGAGAGACAAGAAAATACGAAGAATATAACAGAGAGAGAGAAAGAGAGTAGAAGATGGGTATCCGAAATAATGTAAAATGTGAGATGCAAAAGAGAAAGGCAGAAAGAGAGCCACAAGATATAAAGAGGGGAGGAGAGAGACAGACTGACAGACAGAGGGAGAAGGATGGAGAGCGGACGTGGGGAATATCAAAGGGGAAGTCCAGTCCAAAAATAACTTGTATTAATAGAAACAGAAAAATCAGACCTACAGATCAAAAAAAGTTGAGGGAAATTTGACAACTAATAAGAAAATTATGAAATTTTTAGTGGCATGAAAAATTAGAGATGCAATGAAAATCACTAAACAAATTGGCAACTCAGTCATGGGTTTGCAATGTCATTGGTACACAACTTATCAGTTATTTTGTTTATATTCATAATACAATTCTCAATTTTTGTCCAAGAAGAGTTTTCACTCATCACATCACAAACTCATGAATGAGTTGCCAATTTGTCTATGATTTTCATTGTTTCTCCAGTTTTTCATGCCACTGAAACATTCATAACCTTTTTTTATCTGTTGTCCGATTTTTGTTAAACCTTTTTTGATCTGTTGGTCTGGTTTTTATCCTTCTATCAAAACCAAGTAATTTTGGGACCGGACTTCCCCTTTTAGAGCTTGAGAGGGAGAGGGAGAGAGAGAGAGAATTAGAAAAGTATGAAGAAGGATGTAGGACGAATAAAACGAACGGAACGTGACAAAAATGTTACGGTAATCGTTCGAATTCTTCTTCATTTGCATAGCTAATTATAGGTACATGTATTTATCAAAATGACTTAATTTCATTGTCCTTTGCAACAGCATGCTAACACTAATCAATAAGATGAGTCAATGGAGGATAAAAATGAAATATAAAGACCACATTTTTAAAATACTGATTTAGGTATTGAGAGAGGCCCACACACAAAAAAAAATGAAACTAAATTAACTTGTGAAGGGCATTGACATACCGATACATGTAATTCCTCTGTTTCACGTATGTTTTCCATCATCCTTTTTTTTTAAATAGATGAAGGTTTACTAGATATTACATGAGCTATAATAATCATATTTCAGATAAAAATAGGCTATATAGAGCAGGGACCGCCCCCCCCCCCCACTTTCAAAAACGTTCCGCGGTCTCTGTAGAGGCCTATATAGGAGTTATCGATATTATACCTAAGTACAATTCCGTACATATATCCATTACAAATCACCTATTTGGATTTGTATTAGATTACTTTTCGCCAGTGTTAATATTTATGTGCATCTTAGAGCAATACGAAGTAGAGTGATTTATATTGTGTCAATAATCTCAATGGAAGTCGGTATGGAAGTCAGTGATCGTCGTCGATGATCACGGTAAGATTGGATCTCCGTAGCGACACTCGGTTTCGATGCCCAGGTTATACCAGTTCCCTTCACCGCCCTTGTATTGGCTTGTTACGATACGGAACCAACCTTGCTCACCCTGTGTTGATGGCAAGTGAGGAAATAATGACAGAAAAAAGAAAAATCTTAAAGTACATAAATCTAGCAAAACCACTTGAAATAAACTAAACACTTTGTAACAAAGGTGGACCAGGGGAGCGTTTCATCAAGCATTTTGTCAGTGATTTTTACTGACAACTTTGCTCTCAGCCAATCAGATGCAAGGATTTCAGTAGCTTATAACAGTTGTGGTAAAAATGACTGACAAAACGCTTGATGAAACGCTCCCCTGGTCATTAAGAAAGCGGGGGGGGGGGGGTGATATTTGAAAATTGCAGAGTCCATGATCCATCGGAAACGTTGCAATGTGCTAAAAGACAGCCATTAACATATCATTTCAACTGGGCGTCGCTGATTTTTTTTTTTGCTAAACATTACGTGTATACAAATAATTATGTTGTAACAAAGTTCTCGGATAACGACCAAGATTAACGACCAACTAAGTGACTTGATTAATTATCGGTAGTAATGTACTGAGGTTTGTACATTTTTACAGATTTCCTTTATTATAACATTCCTTATATGTTATATCATCAACATAAAACCCCAGCAAATTAATTATCAAATATAAGAGGAGATGGGGAGGAAGGTCATGAGAAGAAAAATAACAGGGAAGAAAGACCAAGAAAGAAGGGCAAAATTGTCATGAGATGAATGGATGACAATGTAAATACAGAAGAGAAAAAACAAAAGACAATAAGCATTACCAAATTTTTTTTTAGGAAGAATAACAAAATTCAAGGGCATGAAAAGGGCATGGGGATATAAAAATAGACTACGGCTTACCCAGGGAACACCCCATGAGTTTCTCACTATCCAATATTCAGTTCCTGTAGAATTATCAACACCCCAACCAGCTACTGAGATAATGTGGTTCGACTGGAAATTGTAAAAGAGAAATTAAAACACAGGTAAAAAAAAAATGTTGATGAAAATAACAATAACAAAATTGAAGTGCTAACCGTAAAATAGGGGGAATAAGACCAACAGTGTGAATATGAGCAAACATTCGACAAGTTTGTGATCATTTAGTATCCAGATTCAAGCATTATCACGACATAAAACGGATTAAGAAAAATGGAAATACTTACCAATGCTACGACCTTGAACTCTTCAAAAATACCTCCAGTATAAGCCTCAAGCTTGCTTGTTGCGTCAATCCCACAACTGAAATAGAGAGGGGGTTAAAAAAAAAGAGTTCGTGTTTTGTTTGTTTGTTTGTCTTATTGTTTGTTTTCAAATTAACAGCTACAGACACCGGTTATTGCCTGGTTTCCGGAAATGTTGAATCTCGAGAAGGTCAAAGATGAGTGTATTCAAATGACAGATGGCAGATGCATAACTTCTTTTTCAACAAGAATAGGATGATGGTCTACAAACCACAAAATAACAGTAACATTATTACACTCAACGTATTTCACAAACATGCGGTGTAATCTGTGGTTTCTGGTGAACCTAATGTATCTCTTTTGTTTGATATTTCAGCGTAAAACTATTCAAGCTCAGAACACTATTTATGCCAATCATTCAATTTTATTTCTAGCTTTCATTTTTTTTCTTGATATCACTTGTGATTGAAGAAAAAATCTCTAAAAAGATCGGATAACTTGTGCATGCATGGCTACAATACTATAACCAGTAACAACACCTTGATTTCATAAATCCAAGGGGTCAGTATTTTCACATAAAAAAATATAAAGGAAAAATGCTCCAAAATTTCCAAAATGCTCATTATCAAATGCATATAAAGCATAATGTCACAGCAGTTGTGGTAATATCTAATGTGTGCATAAGTACATAAGGGAATTAAACCAGTGTTTACAATATCGGAAACAGTTTAGGTACAAGTAGCTATGGAACTGACACAGCTGTACTGTAAAAGGCATGACAAACATTATCTGCCAACCGAAACTATATATACGTAATACATTTCCTGTTTTCTATATCTAATGTTGACATTTGCATGTTTTTATACGAGATGAGTTATTGAACTTTAATATTTATCATGCTCTTGATGACAGTTTCTGTATAATGATTATATATTTCTCTAGAAACACTTCGGATTAGTAACAACACCTGACTTCATTTCCTTGTTGTTTGTCATGTTTATTTTTAGGGATTCATGTGAAAATAAAACCATGGCGGAATGCATGCGATGATCCACTTTCCATGTATCATTGAAAATTTAATGATCCTATTGTTGAATAGTAGACTACTTCCTTCCATCCCTTAACAAATTAAAAAAATATTCTTGAGCTCATTATCTGATATCATTCATTATTATGGTATCCTTCAGGGCCATCAGTACATGAGTGTCTCAATCCACAGAGTTCGGCCAACTCAATTTCAGTTGGAAACAACGTGGCAAATATCTTTTGTTATATACTGCTTGCCCAACAAAGCAGCATACGCCATTTTGTTTACCCATTGGAGCCGAGTTCGCCAAACTCTGTGTATAGATGGCTCTGGTATCCTTACTTCCATCTACGTAGAGTCCGAATACTCCAATGCATACGACCCATCCAGGATGCAACTTCGGAAATTAGCACCCTTAATAAAACCATTCGAGTTACTGCAGTTGTCCAGTAATGGATTTTGTTGTTTCACATACATAGATTGGATAGGCTTTAAGTTCTTTCACACATATTTTCATAATATTTAAATTGTATCATGTCGAAGTATAGCAGAAATTAAAACTAACCTGATGGGTCCTTTGGCATAAATCTCTTTCATCATGGCTTCCCTACCGTGAACAGAACCATAGTCCGCTACCTTGTAGACTGTGTAGTTGGCGATGCTGGTGCACTGACCATCTGGGGTACATGTACCGCATTGATTCAACTTGTCACATTCTGTGAGTTATTTGGGGACACAGAGAGAAATAGATAGATAGATAGAAGAGAGAGAGAGAGAGAGAGAGAAGCATTAGGGGAAGTGAAAGGCAGGAGAGTGACAGAGGAGGAGGAGGAGGAGGAAGAGAGAAAGGAAACAAACGGGGTAGGGATACAAAAGAATGAAATGCAGAGAAGAAGAGTACGGTAAGACATAGGAATAGAAAGAGAATGGGGATGACGTATGGGAGTAAAAATAGTGTGGGACAGAATAAGAGAAAGGATAAAAAATAAAATACGTTTTACAAAACAAGAAGGGACAAGTTTTTAATATATACATCGACATCATAAAACAAATATTTTTTATAAGAAGATTGGTCTCTATATTCGTTTCGCCTGCCGAATAATAGTTATAGGCAACATCAACAACATCATCATTATCATAATCATCATCACCACCACCACCACCATCAACATCCCTCTCTCTCTCTCCACTTCCCTGTCTGTCTGTCTGTCTGTCTGTCTCTGTCTCTCTCTCTCTCTCTCTCTCTCTCTCTTCACTTCTCATCCCCTCAGCCAACTATTTTTTTTCTCACTAATGACCTACACGATTAGCTATTTAATAATCTCTGACTTACTCTGGTTCTTAGCCTGGTAGTTATTACATGTCTCATCGGGGATACCGTTCTTGTGTGCGTATTGGTAAACCCCGATATCATCGCCTCCGTTACACGACCCCGCATTGCCGCAGTCGATTACGTTTTGGACGGACAGGTAGGCTGAAGGCCAGCTCCCGTTACGTAAGATATTCAGACGATCTACGTGATCATACAGATCGAGAGAAAAGCCAAATAGTATCACAAATTTCTGTCACTTAGTACTTTATTTGCGGGGTGCAATAAGTTTCTTAATCATGGCTCAATTTTTATTGGGGGGAGACACTGACGGTAATATGCGAAGATGAGATATCAGTTCAAACTTTGTATTTTTGTTCCTGAGAATTTTGTTTTCTTTATCAAAGTAGACATATTATAATACAGGTAACTAAAAGTATAATTGTTCGCCCTGAGAAATGAAATGGAAATTAATATCCTAATGATTTCAAAGCGAATGCTCAAAGGAATCGTGCAAATGCAGAAAACATTATTGGGCAAGATCTAAGCTAGCATTGCAGTCAGAATTCATATAATATGGCAACACCTGGAATAATCTTGTACCTATATGAGTTTGATGCGAGTCATTAACGAGATCCATTTCACCAAGTTAGATCCTAAAAAGGGCCTTCTTAATAGTTTCAGATTTCCAGTCTTTGAATGCTGCCCTTGTCATTCACACTATTAAAACAATAATTTACTTCAAAATATACTAGCAACTCTGCGACTGTTACTCTCATAAGATATATTAATGTTTATTTTTCATATATCCATCCATCCATAGTTTTTATTATGTCATTTATATGCTTCTAACTAACTTACTAAGTATGTAAGTGTTTTTCTTGTACATTTACCCTCCAAATTTATATTGTATTTGTATGCGTATAGAATAAGATTTGTGATTACAGGCCTCCAAACCACAGTTACACAAAGGGGACTTGTTCTACAAGGCAAACTCAGGCTTCATTTTATATTCTCCTTTTTCATGTTCTTATATGGGCTAAATGATGCTCATAATATCTATAAAAAAATTATGAATGTAAATATGAAACTAGATGAATATTCGACCGCGCGCGGTCGGAATTTATGCCTCCGCCATCACCAGATTGGAAATGTATGGCATACATGTACACTCTATAAAAAAGGATTGGTCCAACAAAATGACAAATCTTTTCACTTAAAATGCACAGGAGACAGAAAAATTTATTTCATTTCATTTTCATATAAAACTAGAAATATTTGATAACGAGGCTAAAAACCAGTAATTTCATGTAATTTCATGTAAATTGACCTCTGACCTTTGACCTACTTACCCCAAAATCTAATCAGTTCATCATTCTATGGGGATGCATACTGGTACCAAGTTTGAAGTTCTCACCTCAGATAGTTCTTGAGATATCGCGGTAACGGTGCTAAAAACCAGTAATTCCATGTAATTTCATGTAAATTGACCTCTGTGACCTCTGAAATTTGACCTACCTACCCCAAAATCTAATCAGTTCCTCTTTCTATGGGGATACATACTGGTACCAAGTTTGAAGTTCTTACCTCAAATAGTTCTTCAGAAATCGCGGTAACGGTGCTAAAAACCAAGAATTTCATGTAAATTGACCTGTGACCTGTGACCTTTGACATACTTACCCCAAAATCTAATCAGTTCATCTTTCTATGAGGATACATACTGGTACCAAGTTTGAAGTTCTCACCTCAAACAGTTCTGGAGATATCGCGGTAACGGTGCTAAAAACCAAGAATTTCATGTAATTTCATGTAAATTGACCTCTGTGACCTCTGACCTTTGACCTCCTTACCCCAAAATCTAATCAGTTCATCTTCGTATAGGGAAACATACTAGTACCAAGTCTGAAGTTCTTATCTCAAACAGTTCTTGAGATATCGCGGTAACGGTGCTAAAAACCAAGAATTTCATGTAATTTCATGTAAATTGACCTCTGTGACCTCTGACCTTTGACCTACTTACCCCAAAATCTAATCAGTTCATCTTCGTATGGGGATACAGACTAGTACCAAGTTTGAGGTTCCTACCTCAAATGATTCTTCAGATATCGCGGTAACGAGAAGTGGGACGGACGGACGGACACACGGACCGACAACCCGAAAACATAATGCCTCCGGCACCCACCTTCGGTGGGCGGAGGCATAAATAATATATTTGCCACATATTACTGTTTATACATTTTAGAAATGATATGAATGAATGAACTGAACATGAATGCTGAATGCAAACAATATTTTTAAAAGGTTGAAAACATGATTGCAGTCTAACTTTTTATTCCTTTTCTTTTCATTGTTCTTATAGCTAGGCCATACATACCAGCTAATGCACTGGTGCTCCCCATTGCCCAACATGATCCACAATAGGTGGGGATATGCTGGTTCCTTGTGGTACTCACAAAGCTTCTACCTCCAACATTTCGCCAGTCCCAGGAGGACGGTACCTCTACACCGTCTTTCATGTGAGGTCGAGGATAAGAACTGTAAAAGGACAAAGAATGAGAAGATAATGATCAAGAAGAAGATTAAGATGAAAATGTGGGAAATATGGAAAATAATGATGCTGATAATGATTAACATGAGATTAAGATATCAATAGGGTCAAATATATTTCAGTGGAGAAATAATAAAAGTCAAGAGATGATCTGAACCGAATCGAAAGAGAAAGAGAAAGAAAAACAAAACAAACAACAATAGCAGGTAGGAACTTGGGAAGAGTGGGGAATAAAAAAAGAGATACAAAATATATCACAGAGGAAGGAAGATGGGTGGAAGAGATGAGGGGTGGAAGAGATGATGACAGCTCAGAAAAGAGAGAGAGAGAAAGGGGGAGAGTGTGTGTGTGTGTGTGTGTGAGAGAGAGAGAGAGAGAGAAAGAGAGAGAGAGAAAGAGAGAGAGAGAAAGAGAGAGAGAGAAATAGAGGAGAGAGAGAGAGAAATAGAGGAGAGAGAGAGAGAAATAGAGGAGAGAGAGAGAGAAATAGAGGGAGTTGACGGATGTGCAACTTGAATACATGTACAGTCTACTAAACGCTCATATAAAACCATGGAGCTACACACCAACTGAAGTCAAAACAATACCACACACGTATACTATACACACATGTCACAAATCATACAGCACAGATGTGAATGTACTACTATAAGTATAAGGCTAATTATCATGGTGAAAGCTAATATATTGCTGTTTTTTCTATACAGAGTAAGACGTATTTCTCTATTTAAACATCTCATCTCATTCGTACAATACGAATACTTTCTCATAATTCCTTTGAATCACTCATGTATGTATATGTACATGTACATGTATATGTTTCGAGTACTAGTTTACTACATTAGAGAAGCTAGTACATATCGCAGTGAGCATAACAATAGTAAGAGCATATATTAACCTCGTACAAGTGTGAGTGTAGTGAGAGAAGACAATTTAGGTATACATGTATATCAATCGTACGTACCTGACAGAACGTTTTCCTTTGAATGAACCAGGTATATAGCAGCCTGCGCCGCTGGTTACTGCGATGAAGCAGGCAAATAATACTGACAGAACAGGTATAGCTCTGTAAACCTCCATTTTCAATATACTTCAATGCAGGATGTATTTTATAATCACGGCGACTGGATATATGGTTTGATATGTACTGTGCAAACCCGACCCACTGGTAATGATATTGTGTACTCTGGTCAGAATAGATTTCAGTTTCACGGTTGAAGGACCTTATTATCTTGTAAGAGCTTTGTCATGGGTCTGCATGTATATATTCGTATCAAGTAAGAGCTTAAGGTTATCAGCTGACGAGTGTCACATGATTCTGAGCAGTAAACAAACTACTCGAGTGTGTGTGTGCACTGTGGCAACAGGCAATCTGCACGAATCTGCATCATATATTGAACGGGGAAATTTAGTAATTCTGTTAGCTCCCTCTCTCACCAAATCACCATGGACGTATTATTTATGATCACCACTGCCTCTTTTTTCCTTTCGTTTCTTCTTTCCCCTTTCTCTGTTTGTCTCGCTCACGAGTATTTGACTTTCTCTCTCTCTCTTCCTCATTCCCCTTCTATCTTTCTCGTTATTTCCTTTGACTCTTTTTTCTCTCTGTGTTTGTGTTTCCTACGTAAATTTTGAGGATCCTATAGATATTGTAGATGATGATCCTCCGAATCAAGTTGAGTATAATGATACGAATGCAATTTTTCAACATGTCAAATCGTTGGGTAGGCCTAGAGTTAGTATTGGTCATCTGAACGTTTCATCTCTTTGTAAAAACTTTGAAGAAATACGATGCATCTTAAATGAAAACAAAATTCAGATATTTGCATTGACTGAAACGAGATTGGATTCTACTTTATCTGATAATGAAATAAGTATAGACGGTTATAATGTTGTTCGACTTGATCGAAGTAGAAATGGTGGAGGTATTGCAATTTATGTTCAAGAAAATATCCATAATGTAATTCGACATGACAGTGAATAATAATCTGTAAGTTATATGCCTTGAAAATTGACATTTCAAATCAGAAACCCTTCATTGCCATTTATTGGTATAGACCTCCGAATTCCCCAATTCATGCCTTCGATATTGAAGACGTTATTGAGCGTGTTGAAGCAAAATTGTATGAATATAGCTTATTTGGTGATTTCAAATGTGATTTCCTGAAAACGCCACATTCAAATCGGCTTTTTGCTAAACACGTCGCGTCGCGTTGGTAGAAATTTTCGAACATTTTTCAGGAATTTTATGTATGGTATCTTTTTTTTAGCAGCAAGAAAAAAAAAGAAAAGAAAAAGAAAAGGAGAGGGGGAAAAAAAAGTGGCCTGATGGCAGCATGAATTAATTATTTGATTTCTTATGCCATGAATAAATCGATTGTTGGATTAATTAATTAATTATTCAATTAATCACTGTTTTATTGAACTTTGGATTGAAAACACAGAGAATCAGAGATGTTTAATAATTTTAATAATTTTAGCTGTGTTTACGTTTTCCGGATTCGTGGAATGGCCTGAGCTGCGCATGGCCTAGCCTAGCCTAACCTAGCCTAGTTTGCAGGCACAAACCCTGGTCAGTCGTAAAAGAGTGCCTGCACTGTAAGACTACTATAGGCCATGTACTATAGCTGCTCCTTCCGACCAGAAGGTAGCTGAATTAGGCTTCTGTCAAGACACAATGATTTTCTGATAAAGTGTCAAATTAGGGTCTGTGCTTGCAGACTAGGCCTAGCCTGCCTATACACGTACGGTACGTGTAGGCTAGTCATGCTCTGGTCTAGTCTACGCTGCATATCTTTTCATGCGTAAAGTGCTTTGCACTGTGTCACGATCATCGTCATCATCATCATCAGACATCCGTGAAAGTACAGGCCACCGGGATGGTGTATCATCGTACGATGGCTTCAAGTTCAAGCTCAGCCTCAGGGTCAGGGCCCGGGTCAGGGGAAGATGGTGACAGGTAAGCATTATATTACTATTAGTCTGTTAGTAGCTTCAATTAATTTAATCTAGTTTTGTTACCTTTACTTACGTCTACTGACTACCATCGATCGACATCTTCAAGACAAGAGTCAAAGATGTCAGCATACATTAACCCAAAATATGAGAACAATTTGTATATAGTGTAGATGCGTTCGTTTTGAGAATTATTATTTTTTTTTTTAAAGTTTTCGAGCAACACGTTTGATCGGCTGATAGACAACCAACTGCTGTATCCACTTATTTTTACTTTCCAACTTTCCTTTTGTTGTATTCTTTGTTTCCTTTCATCATATTTTCTTCCATCCTTCCTACCCTTCTATTCTCTCTTTATAGTTCATGTTTTTCTTTGCATTATCCTTCTATTGTTTTCTTTATTCCCTTGTTTGTCGTTTTTAGCCTGAAAACGGGAAAATCATACTGAGATGGACTCTTTTTCAATTTGTCCCCTTGAAGACACCTTCCTGAAAAATGTTCGAAAATTTCTACCAACGCGACGCGACGTTACCCGACTGTTTAGCAAAAGCCTTCAAATCAAACGTGTCGCTTATTACATATTGCAAATGATTATGATTTAAAAGAGTGTTGAAAAACCTACTCGAGTTACATCAGCGACTGCAACAATGATTGATGTTATGTTTTCATCAAACCATAGTGGGATCATGTATTGTAATGTTGTTCCGATATGTCTTATTGATTACTACATGGTTTTATCTGTATGCGGAAAGTGTCGCTCTCCTCCAGTAAATCATAAGTATATTTTTAGTCGAAATTTGAAGCAAATAAGCCACTTCGGAGATGCAATCTCAGCATGAGCAGATAAAGGTCATCTATCTGTACCAAATTCTAAAACCCACTGACACTAATATTCGATATGTGCTCATGAATGTCATGTAATCATTATTCAATTATGCACTAATGGTGCATTCCATGATATCCAGGTGGAAGTATTCTTTTTAAAGGGAGAAACAAAAGCTATTCATGAGGCACCTCTATCACTCCCAGAGTTATTTTTCTGAAGTGCACATAAAGGGACCCTCCACGTCTAAAATATCTGTGGATATTTGGGGTCATTTGTACCATGCGCTAACCCCGAACTGGCTTATTGATATGAATGATTTTAAAATTGATTTGAGTCATACAAACTGGGATGATGTTCTTACTGAAAATAATGTTAATACTGCATACCAAACATTTGAAATTAAATTGAACTGCATTCTTGACAAGCACGCACCACTGAGAAAGAAACGGGTTCGTAATAGAGAAACACCATGGATGAATGCAGATATATTGAAGAAATGCGCGAAAGAGATAAATTGAAAAGGAGAGCAAAGTACACAAAGAACGAAAATCATTGGAGCATGTATAGGAAGCTTCGTAATCAAGTGACATAGGTTATAAGCATGGCAAAACGAGCCTATATCCGTAAAGCTATTATCAATAATCATGGTAACTCTTCAGCGTTGTGGAAATCACTTAGATATCTCTTGCCGAGTAAAACAAAAACAAAAACAAGCTCAAGCTCATTGATTCTGGAAGTGAGATAACTGGATATAAAAATATTGCTACTTGTTTAAATACATTCTTCTCTACTGAACCAACGCGGAAAAGGGGAAACTCTCAGTTCGGAAATGGTATGGAACAATTTATGGAACAAGCTTCATGTTGTTTTCATTTCGATACAATACTTCATACCACAAATACCAGTATCAGATGTTGACTTAAAGAAATGTATTATGTCTGTCTCTTCAAATAAGGATACAGGACTTGATCAAATCCCAGCATGCATTATTAAAGAATATGTTAATTTTATTTTACTACTACTGTTACATGTAATAAATTTATCTTTAACCCAGGGTAAAGTTCCACACCAATGGAAAGTAACACGTGTTACGCCTTTATTTTAAAGGGGGGGGGGGGAGGGGGGGGGGGCAGTGCAACTGATCCTTCAAATTATCGACCTATCTCGATATTACCGGTTCTTTCTAAAGTCATAAAGAAACTTGTTTTTAAACAGGTGTATAGCTATTTGGTAAATAATAAATTGTTAACTGAATGCCAACATGGCTTTCGGCCACAGCATTAACATCCACTGCTTTGATTAATGTCATTCAAGACTTACAAAATTCAGTTGATAAAGGACTCATAGTTGGGATAATTACTTTGGACCTTGCAAAAGCATTTGATCTTATGCCTCAGGAAAATTTTACTGAAGAAATTACCTTATATGGGTTTTGATGATACGGCAATCGATTGGTTTAAAAATATTTTTTTCACGAGAAAACAATTAACTACTGTATGGTAATAAATCTCCACTATCATTGATTCAGAGTGGTGTCCCGCAAGGGAGCATACTCGGCCCTTTGTTATTTATATTAATGATGAATGATTTACCTAATGTTGTCAAGAAAAGTAAAGTTCATTATATGCAGACGATACATGTCTTTATTTTGTTTCTGGGATCCTATGGAATTAGAAACAACTAATCATGAATTGTCTCTATTGAATGAGTGCTTTTTTCCATAATCATCTTCTCTTGAATGTTAACAAATGTAAATGTATTCTTATTGGTACAAAGTCAGCATTACGTAAATGTACAAATGTCCGAATTAATATTAATGGTATTGTACTAGAGTGGGTTAATACTTGCAAGTATCTTGGGGTGCAAATTGATGATAATCTTAATTGGAAATCTCAAATCAATCAAGTCAGAATTAAGGCTATAGGAAATTTTTATTTGTTAAAACGAGTAAGAACGTTTATAGATTATGATACTGCCCTTTTGGTTTACAAGACACTTATTCAACCACACTTTGATTACTACTCAATAATCTGGATGAATGGAAATTTCTCTGATTTGCAAAATAGAGCTCTTCGTATTGTACTTGGAGTGTGCTCGGTATAACAGAGAAGCATTGTACAATACCGTTGGTGTTGACCGTCTAGAAGAAATGTGGAGAAAATTATCTACTATTATCATTTTTAAAGCCATAAATTATTACCCGACTCTCTAAATTTTCGTGTTGCGCTAAGGGATACTCAGTATCATTTAAGAAACAGAGAAAGATTAATTCTGCTGCCAAAACCCCATACAATTTTTTTGAAATGGAGCCCATTGTATCGTGCCTCTAATTACTTCAACTCATTGCCTCAAGAAATCAGATCAATTACTAATTCAGATGCTTTTGTCAAATGTTATAATTGTTTGTCAAATGATTCATCTTTCTCCTTTTCTTTTATTCTTTTATTTTGTAGTTTTTAGTTGTGTTTTTCCCAATTATTTTGTTGTTTCTTATGTACAATACTATTTCGTTAATATGTTTGACGTTTTTAAATTTGTATTTCATACTTTGTAAATCACAGTCTTGCTGAAAAGCAGTCACTCGGCTGAATGCAGGCTTTTTAATATTTCCGTGAATAAATAAATCAAACTCAACTCAACTCAACTCCTATTCTCTGTCTCCCCGCTTCTATTTATCTCTGTCTGGGCATACCAACTACAAATCTCTTCCAACTGTCAGCACAAGTTACAATTCACTGAAATGCATGGCATTAGTGATGCCACACTCATATTATACTGAACAAAACCAATGTAGAAATTTATGCCATTTGTATTTTCCTTAAAATAAAAAAATTAAAAAAAAGATGGAAAAGACCCAATCTTTCTTAATACCACTCACATTTCTTGACAAACTTATCTGGCTAATACAGCAATATTAGAATAACAAAAAATAAAAGATATAAACCAGACATATGTTACAAACACTTTTGTGATTATTTATTTCGTTTATATAGCAAAAACATGATTTGTGATGACATCAAATACAACAGCAAAAGCTTGCACAAAATAGATGCTTAAAAAAAGAAGAAAAAGAATAACAATCCACCATTCACCAGTTGTGGAAGCAATCAATTACAATTTACTTTCTGCCGATTGATCTTCCAGCCATTATTAATTTCACTTTGTTTTTGTTTCTGTACACGATATGTTAAGGAGGAGGAGGAAAAGGAGGAGGAGGAAAAGAAGGGAGGACCATCTTTACCCTAATACCTCAGTCACCCTGCCAAACCGATACCAAACTGGTCAATTCTCGGCCATGTTATGTAATTGTTTTTGTTTGGTCTAGTGTCAGCCTGGTGTCGACCTTGTCGGTGAGACTTGGGTTTAACTCTTCAGATAAACCTCATTATAATACACACTGAATGGAACTCCTATTAGGACAGGAACATTACATTAAAGTTTGTATATCTACAAAGTATCAAAATTTACATTTACAAAGTATCATAATAAAATCATTTTGTTCTAAATATACTTTCTGAAAAGAGAGAAAACCACAAATTAATCAAATTATAGTATCCCTAATCAATAATATGGAACTTCTAACAAAGCAGCATAAGAAAAAAACTAGTACTTTTAAGAATAAGTTTAGTACAACAGTGTACAAAGAAGGACTAGCACAAAGATCATGATATATTCCAAAAGTAGATAGAACAGCCATGGAACTGAAATGATGAGTAGTCTTGCATATCATACCTTTGCACCTTGATCCCATTTTAATGAGCATATTACTAAAAATAACGGTAAACATTATCATCATTATCTAATAGAGCTAGTGTAAAGTATTTGAAGTCTGCAACTACTAATTTTTATCACTCAACAAAATAATTATGAAAGCCTGATGGAGACTTCTGTGTATCATAGAAGCAAGAAAGTCATTAAATATGAATGAAGGACTGAATCAGACTAATGATATTCCAAAATGAAAGTTATTCATGATACAGTTGAATCAAAAGTTAGTCAAAGAACATAAACCTACCAGAACATAGCCACTTAAACCTTTAATAGTTCAATGGTTATGAGAACAATCTTCCCTTACACAGTCAAATGAAACGGTTTTGTTAAATGATGTTTGCTAAATATGGCTTGCTGAAATATAGTTCTGCATCCCCCTTTTCAACCATAAAAGCATGTATGGATTTAGCTTTAGCACTGTGTTCTTGAATGTTTTGAACATGAGCATGTATTTTACATCAGTAAACCTTTCAACAATTGTGGTACACAGTGTGCTGGACTATGAAACAGAATTAGCAAGTGCATGATATATGACTGAATAAAATCAGTTTGGATCATAATTCCTACTAGATATTGAATACATCTACAAACAAACTAGTAAGTAATATTCTCTTTTTAAATTCAATACTTTCCCGGATGAGTTTGTCATAATATGTGCCAGTACATGAAATATAAAGTGTTTGGGAAAGACTGTTCCGTGCTTGGACATTGGTTATTCTATGAAAACCATTCAACTGACCCTTGATCATTTGACAGATGGAATGAACAGACAACAAGCTGAAAGGGCTATTACGGGTTGGTATACTTCACAAAAATGAAAAACCATCTTTGAATTTCTACATTTTTGAAGAATTATTCTTTCCTTCCACTACAGAGCATGTAATGTTTACAACCATTCAGCTTGTTTCCACAGAAGATATACATGTACCAGCATCTCAACTCCAGAATAAGCTTCAAACTGCTATCACACTAACGTACATCATGCAACACCATCGTCAAAATACCCTTCATATTCCAAATAAGAGGAAGTGCTCTAAATTCTATAAAAACTGGATTTGGTGGTGCATGGAGCAGGTCTACAGTCTGCTCGACAAACTAAGACTGGAACAAGTTGAGCTTGTTAAAGCTGTTCAGAAACCTTATGTCACCACTGGAGTATAGTAATACACTGGTCTCTGTACTTTCTAATTGTGTTTATCAACAGAATAGCTGTGGCATAATGAAGCTGGTGTTCTAACTTTAATGTCAGTCAAAGGGAACATGTGTACACTTTTGATCATATCTAAGATGGTCTTTTTCTTAGTGGGTTCCTTCTTCTTCTTATTATGTCCATTCACATATCAACTTTTCACAATTATTTGATAACCTAGCTACATTTAATTTCATTGAAGTCAATCATGTCATCAAACAATATTACACAGGTAACAGCCAACCTTCTGATCTATCATAAGAAAGACCCAAAGAAGTGCTTGCTTTGTATTTCATTTGTGCATAAAAAAGTATTTAAATCCAATTACTGAGCAATGTCCCAATGCAATGGCAGGAATTACCACACATGGAAGCAGAACTGACAGAAGCATAATTTGTTTACTAAATATACTTTGATGTTCTAGAGTTTGAATGTAAAATAGACTTTAAATTGGCATATACATGCATTGTGCTTATAACTTCAGGCAGTTTCATACTTATAACAGCTTCATTATACCTATAATGCAAAAAGTCAGAATCTGAGATGAATAGAAAGGGGAATACTATACTATTGGTGGCAGAGTTAACCGATCTCTTTTGAATAATCAATATCTACATAACCTTAAAGTTGAAATGAATGAAACATTTGCAATTGTAAGATCAAAATAAACACTTATGTGATAAGTGTAGCGCATGCAGTCTAAATTTGCAATCAAGTGAGCCACTCTTTGGCATTATAATTACAGGATGAAACTATTCTTCATATTAAATCACCCCCATTCTTTCAGAAAAAAAAATCCATAATTAGTAAATCAGCAGACTAAAATAAATATAACTAATGATTGCAATAAATGAATGGAAAACATGCTTACTTATCTTGAAATTAAAATATTAGCACCTTTTTAATATTCATGTGCCACAGGAAAGAATCTCCCAGCAGTTAGGAGCCCTAAACCAAGTAGATGCTAATTTCAATACAGGTTACTCACTCTGCTCTATAAAATATTCAAAGGACTAGAGTGTCATTAAAGTATAATTTGAGTATAACTTTGATAAGCTCAAAGTTATACTCAAAAGGTACCTTGGCCTAGTAGTGAATGAGTGTTGGGATCTTAATCCTAAGCTTCACAAATGGCATTTTTTCGAAAGGTACTTCCACCTCACTACTTGCTCTGCACCCAGGAGATTCAAGGATACCCCACGGGATGGTACCAATGACTTTTATGAACTACAAGTCTAATGGGTTGTTCTCAGAAGAGGGGAGAACATGTGCATACAAGTGTCAAATGAAAACTCAATGATAGATGGACATCAGAACAGTGGTTTGGCACAGTGACCGAGTATTACTTCATACATGTACCAGTCAAGATGAAATGCCTGTGGATGTACAATGAACATGAATGAACACCACCATCTGTACTATTAAAAACAACTTTAAAATGGCATTACCATGTGAAGGGTCATGAAGCTATTTCATGAAGATTTTAGAGTATTAATCAGATTTTATTTTTATACTATCCTATATCAAAAGAGATAGTTCAACCTTCTTGGATTAAAAACAAACAAACAAAAGATACCACTGCATTTGCAAGAAGTAAAGAAAACAACAGCTACATGTATATTTACATTTCACAAATTAAACATGCAAAATTAGATATTGCAGTGGAACATAATGATATATATACAAAGCACAAAATGATTGTAATAGCAAGAGAGATATAGTACTAGCAAGTTATTTATCAAACATGAGTAAAAGCATTGTAACACACAAAACATAAACACACTTGACAGCAACAATATCAAAGACATGATAAAATATAATCATTTAGCTGTTAATCTTTCCTTTCGTGCACATGCATAAAATATCCAAATTTAGTGTCATAGCAAAAATATCAAGATACAACTGTGCATGAGTGAAAGATGTTAAGTACTGTCGTACAAATTGCAACGGCTGGTTCTCTACATCATGCCTTGCGTAACTAATAACATTGGATTAAATGGTTAAGTAAGTTGATTAGAATAAACACACAGAACTGAGTTGAAAGAAATTTGGTATATAGCCGCTTATACACAATGTTTTTTTTTGTTTTGTATTTTGTTTTGGTTTTTTTTAACAAGGTGCTTTTCACTCAAATTCCACAAAGTCAACAGAAAAAGAGTCATATGATTTCTGTTTCATGCCTTGGCAATCAAGAATACAGAACTCATTGTTTACCGATAACAAAAACAAATTCACAATTCATTTCAATTTGTTTACATTCTACCTCTAAAATGAAACTTACGATGTGCAAAGTATGAAAGAATGAGAATAAATAGAAAGCAGGCATTAGTCTGAGTTTGCTACAGTCCATCACCACAGTATCAAAATCATGATTAAAAGAACGTGATCAATGTTGATAAAATGTAGTAATCATAGTATCCCCCACAGAAGGAAAGAAAGAAAGATGCAAAGAATGAAAAGAATATCTCTGTTGAATTGTATAATATGAGTACATCCATATTGAAAGTACAATTATTTTCAACAATGTGCAGTAACCTCTTGTCCGGACAGTCCTGCTCAATATCACACAGTAAACAATTTGTGAAAGCAAGTTCACTTGTTTATAGAGTATAAACCTCATTATTTTTCATGGTTATGCACTCTATCAATCAGAGTGTCTGCTCACGGTAAACTGTAAATACTACCTTTCTGAATTTTAAGTGAAGAATTAATATTTTTCTCTGTAAGTTCCATTCAGTACTTTGCTTTTGATAACATAACAAACTGAAAGATATGATTTGTTTCTGAATTGAAAATAAAAATTAAACCATGGAATTGAAGAACACATTAAGTATCGCCGATGAATAAGAGAACAAAAGATTAAACTTTGAAAGTAATAAAATGTATCTGAAAGTGAATAAGACTTGGCAAAAATAGGAAAATTCTGAATATCTACTGAGCAAAGGCCATCATGAACCATGAAAACTACAAGACATACTTCAAGAGAAATCTACATCGAGTAAATGTAACTATTACTGTATAGAATAAGATAACTACCTCCTAAATATACATATCACATGGCTAGCGAATATTCATACATTTCATACATAGTTCCTTCATAGAAGTCTAAATCATTGTTCTTCCACACTCTGAAATCTTCGCTCACAATATCCACTTCTAAAATCTTAGGCACAAAAAAACACTAACACGAACTTGAATCTTTCACGAACTTGAATCTTTCACGGTGGATCATTCACATAACATATTCTTTTTACAAAAATTCTTCCTCGTCATGTTTGAATTCTCCTCAGAGGAGCATACACAAAACACAATGACAATGTGTGCTGTCCTTACTCCAGCTTCTTTTAGAAACAGCTGGTTAAATGACCTGCCTGTATTGTCAGGTGACTGCCTCATATTCATTAGTATAGAAGTTCAGCCATGACAGACAAAGACATTATTAGAATCTATCCTTCAGAGACAAATTACAGGTGGGTAGGTGTTCCCCCTAGTGGCAAAGTCAATACTTAGCTAGGAAATAATTGCAATGTCCAGAGCATGTAACAAATGGCAATATCTTACGCTGCACACACTTATTTCTGCTTGCATCAACAACTTATAAATTCAACATTTACAAACACTCGACATTATCACCATTCATGGACAAGTATGGACAAGTTTCCTACCTGGTGACAATGACAACTCTGGGGATTATCAAAGACAATGCTGCACAATTTTTTGGTCACAAGAACAAGATTGGCAAGTTGTTTGTTTCTTTCAATGGTTACACAAGAACAAGGTTTTCTCATTTCAATTCACCGCAAGGCAGTAGTACAATCATAGAATGCGTTGTATACCAGTTCAATTCAAGACGACACTCGTCTTGATGACGATGTCAACATCAATTCATCTAGACCAGTTCATCTCATTTCTGCTCATGCTTCAACATCAGTCTCCTGCAATTCAGCATAGAGCTTTACACACTTAATCCTACACTTGGCAGTGGATGAAAGGAGATCTAGGACTGGATGAAATGAGATCTAGTCTTCACCCTGGGCTAACATCTGTCCTATTTGCTCCAGCTTGTAACCCATGCTGGCCCTCTGACACTGCTCATCATCCTCCAAGGCCTCTATCAGCTGCAATCAGCAAACAAACAATTTTGTTGGAGTTTGGGACATATGAACCATATCAACATTCAGGAACTTCTTACAAACAACTAATAGAAACAAATTGTGGCAAGGATTAAGTATAATTCAAATTTCATTGCCAACTAGTTTAGTAGGACTATTTTCATAAGACAAATGAGTTATAAGAAATCTTGTCTGCTGAGAGTCAGAAGGGCACTGACTCGTAACACTTGACATGAAGCTAACACCCTTCCTGCTCTCACCAGGTCATATTCTCCATTTCTTAAACTCCATGGCCCGTATTCTGAACTCCGGTTTAACTTAAACCATGGTTTAAATCTGTGGTTTAACTATGGGTAGCCCAAAATGTCAAAACTTTGTTTACAATGTATGTTCCTTATGTTTACTGGATTCTGGTGTCATGCTTTAATGGTCAAGAAAACTATTGTACTTATCATTCCCAGACAGTTTTTAAAAATTTGAGTACCAAAAATGCTGATAAATTGAATATCTACTGTTAGAGATTTGTATCACATTTGGCTGCCCATAATTAAACCACACATTTAGACCATGGTTTAAGTTAAACCAGAGTTCAGTATACGGGCCCATGGATGGAATAACTGAAAGAAACAGATGCAAACACATGTAGAAATGTTGAAACGGCTACAAAGAGGCGATTATTAATAATGCAATGTTACAACAACTTGGGTACTAAGCAAGTGACTAATCTTAGTGTTGTTTAGGTACTGAAGTGTAAAAAGGGGGTAAACTACTGACAACTTACCGTGTCATTCCTTCTGTTAGCATACTCATAGAGCTGGTGGAGGGTACCAACTTTACTGAATGTTCCTTGGAATGTCTGCAGTAGTAATAAAAGAAAAAATATATATTAGTTAGAATTTATCTACAAAACCATGATTATAGATAAGTTTGGTAAAAGATGACTATTTAAACAACTAGCTCATATTCATGCACACGGTCCTCAAAGACAATCTCGGATAGACCTAGTTACATCACAAATATTTGAAACTGTAAGTGAAGCTTACTATTCTGAATAGACGTGCACTTAATTTGTTGTTCTTCCTGGAGTTGGGCTTGGTCTTGCTTTCTTTTATATAAATTTTGCAATAAAAATACACATAAGAGAATAGGTGACAAATGACAATATCCTTAAAATGAAAAAGGTTATATGCACTGGGATGGCTCACAGGCAAAATTGCCCTAAGCACCTACATAACTTGCATACTGGCTACAAAGAACAAATCAATTACAGACCTCTCCCAATATCACACTGCAAGGTGTTCAGTATGTATGTTTAATCTACCTCCAAATTTCTTTGAACTATTCTAATGTTTGTGTTACAAATAATAAATCAATTTCGGATATCACCACAAGAAGTTCATTACATATGTTTATCCTAACTTATATGCCTATTGTGTACTTTCTGATTCCTTTGAGCTCTTCTAAAAATAATAGTAATAACAGCTACATTTATATTGCACTCGTATCCATCCCAGGGGATGCTCAAGGTGCCTACAAATGACTATTATTACCCTGGCTTTAGCCCAGCTGCCCCAAGGTGCTGAAAGCATTCAAGGAATAAATTCCTACCAGGTACCCATTTCTTACACCTGGGTGGAGAGTGGCAAATGTGTCAAGCGCACCGGTGAAAACGTTAGTGTCTTGCCAAAGAACATTAGTGCCACAGAACCATGTGATCCACAGTCTGGTGATGTATCCACTAGACCTTGACAACTCTTCTAGTGTGTATAATAGATATCCTACTGTACCTCACAAACATCTGCAAACTCCTCATCAACCTCCTCCTGTCTGACCCTTGGTTGATCTTTCATCTCATTGTAGAACTTAGGAATCATGGCGATGTAGCCTGGCAACTCACTGGCATACAGCACACGGCTAGGGGATGTCTCCTACACAATAAAATACAAGATGAACAAGAAGAGATGAGAGCAAGAGAGAATTAAATGAAAGGAAGAAGAAAATGTAAGTATAGCAGGCATGATGGCAAAGTGTTACAGTAGTGGCCTCATGATAAAGCCTACTTGCTTTAATTGTAGTCCAGTATCATTTTTTTCATTAACCCCTCTGCTGCTGCTGCTACTTATCATCATCATCATCATCATCATCATCATCATCATCATCATAATAATAATAATAATAATAATAATAATGGTTGCTTATAAAGCACCCTACCAGAAACAATTATTATTGGTTCTAAAATGCTAATATGAAGGCAGATGATACTCACAAAGTTGTACTTGGGTACAATTCCCTTGCAGGCATTGTCCAGCATCTGGGTGAGTACACTGACACAGGCATCTACCGTCCTGGTCTGGCTCATATCAAACACATAGGATGGATGGGTCAAAACAGTAACCCAGAACCTTGAAGGAAGACTGGAGGAAGGCGGGGAGGAAAAATAAGTGATGATCAATTTCAATAATATATACTTCTTGTGCTCTAAAGATAGACAAGGCATTTCTCATTAGTTTCATGCAGGAGTGGAAACCCCAGGTTTTGACCTTGTACAACATGCATGTAAAATAAACATGTAGTACAGCTATGGCTAATCATTAAAGTGTACCACTCACCTGAAAAAATAATTTGTGTAAAGCCAGAAAGAATACAATCAAGCTCAAAGAACTTTATCTGGCATTCTGTAGGTGAACTGTTTAGGAGTATGAAGGAAATAAACTAAGAGTTGGGTTCCCTGTGAGTCCTTATCTTGGCGAGCACATTAGGGTGCATTGAGAAGTCTACTCACGAGTCGCTTTTACACCTATCTCTTTATAGAAGTAATATTTGAAGCCCATATTTGGAATATAGTATGGTGACATGGAACCTCAAACATACAGAGAAAAATATTTCTTAGTGATTGGTACCCTTTAAAGGTAAAAATACCCTAGACTTTAAGAAACCATGGGTCATACTGAACATTCAAAGAAAAGAAGACTCTTTCCAAGTACATTTGTACATTTATCTTTGATGTAACCCTTGCACAAGATTGAATTTCAGAATGATCCAAAGTAGCCAGCCATATGTCAACATCATTTTGTAATCCTACTTACCAGCTATTCTTCCACAGCTCAGCAGTGTCTGGTTTCAGTTTATGCCTGTCTGCTTGACGATCAAGGAAGTCAAACAGATACTTGAGGGCCTTGGGTAAGGGTCTGTCGTTGGACACTGATAACATCGCCTGCAAGGCCTCGTCTACAAACGTCTGGATGGATTTCTGTTGGCACAGGAACAATGATACTTTCTCACATGGCAGTAGTAACAAGGTTCTTGATACAGTTGTATGAAAATGTATCATTAAAAGTCCTCACACTAAAATGGATGGATTTCTGTTGGCACAGGAACAAATCTATGTACCTCTTAAACCTGCATTATTCTTAAACATACAGTGTTATATGATAGCCTTAACACAGAAGGTGTTGGAGCAATAACCCCAGTCTTTACTATCTCTGGGATGTATGGAGAGCAATGCATACCTTTGGTACTGACAGAGAAAATCAAATATGGTGACTAAAGGTGTGAGTATACTATTGAAGGCTCCCATTTTTATAAAAAAAAATTGTACTTAGATCTCCACCAGTCTATAAATCATTCCTCAAATACATGCTAGCCTGAACATTTATGAACATTGGGAAGAAAATCCTGCTCACCTGCATATATGAAGCTAAGTTCCTCCATCAACTTAAACCATAACCATAATAAAAGTACTCATTTTTATAGAATTTGCATTTCAAAAAGGTTCAACCTGTGTCAATATTGGTCAAGTTTTATGGAGTGTAGGTAAATTTCAGGCACTTAAATATAATTGTAGATGAATAAAACCCACCTTTGTGGAAACTAATCTCCTGAGATAGATCTCTCTAATCTTCCTATGCTTGATACGGGTACTAGACGATGACTTTCCTCTACGACTCATCGTCTTTTTCGTTGCATCATCTTCGTACAGATTGGACTGAAATGTACAAAAACCATGATGATTAGTAAAATCTTATACTACCATTGATGCGGTTAGGAAGTAATAGGACAGAATACAAAGAATTTTTGTTAACATAGTGATTTTTTTTAAGGCAATTTTTTAAATACAGAAGTTTTTATCCAGAAGCTCAAACAATTTTTAATATTATACTAGGCAGTAGAAAAAAGTAGCATAATGATTTTTTTAAACAAAGGATTATATAATAAGAACTAGACCTCAGTGTCATGATTGAGCATAGTGCATTATAGAGAGAGTGGGTGGGTGAGTGAGTGAGTGAGTGAGAGAGAGATTGAAAGAGTGAGAGTGAGAGAGAAAGAAAGATTGAATGTAGATAGCAACATGAAGGAGAGGGGTGAAAGAAACATATGTTTTGTTGTCTCACTATATGGTAGAACTGAAATCCTTCTTCTAGATCACTTTCTACATTGGTTTGTAACCTCTGAAGTGCAGCAGGGAACCGTTTGGGACTGGCAGCAGCTGAAAAAAAGACAAGAGACCATTAATCACCAAAGATTTAAAAGGAAAGGTGAAAATTGCTTTATGTTCCCAATAATCGGGTAGAAGTGGCATATAAACACAGTCCATCTACATGTAGAACAGTGAACAATATTCCAAGTCATAGTTTTAAAGAATATATTCGAGACAGTCTCATATTTTCACCCTCAACTGAAGGCTCTATGTCAAGATTCCATATTCAATTTATCCCCAAAATTATCTAGTAGATCTTAAATTTGATGAGGTTTAATCTATGAGACTTGTAGTATGTTTCAAGTGGAAGAAGAAACAAGAAATTCTAACATGAGCATTATTTTAAACAAGAAATTTATTCTCAAGGAAAAAGTTCCCGTTCAATAGTCAAGAATTAATCCTAGCATATTCAGAATATTCTGATTCACACTCATCATCAAAATGGAAAAGGCCTGATCAAGTTTCTACACAAGAATAATCTCTTAACGATTGTGTCTGTAAATGAAGGAAATTGTGAAACTTACGACTTGGTGCCAGTAATTCTGTTTCTTCATCCAGGGGGGTAGCAAGACTTGCATTAGGGTTGTCCTGTTTGTAAACCAGACCTACTATGGCACCATCAGGGATCTGAAACAATCGGGTTATGAAACAATTTTAAATGTATTACATTTTTTATTAGAAATAGAAGATCATTAACAAAGCTATTTGAGCTTTTTTTCTGTTTCTTAACCTACATTTTCTTCATACACCTTTAACTGTTTACCCATAGGATGTGTAATAAAGTTTATCAGTTTGATGGGGTTGATTTCATAAACACTAGCTGTACACCATTTTCTTTTTAGGTCGTTGGTCCCCTTCAAGAGTTTTCATAATTCTAGGATGGCAATCTCGGGGTTATACTACGTATAATAGCAATCTGAAATAGGATCAGCATCGTCATTCTTTCTTCTTACCCCATAATGTTGAATCGTGTTGACTTTAGCCCATCTTGGGACATCAGGCCTCTCTGTGGTGTTATCAGTATCTCTCAGCACCAGCTGACCAAGTTTGCCACTTCTCAGGACTACAAATTAAACAGTGTGTACAATAAAGCAATTAATATCAATGCAAATACTTTCTTAAAACTACACATGAAACCTGCATATACAAGATTATTAGTATGAATATATTCTCTTGCTTTTATGCTATAGGAAAGCAGAGCTGAAAACCTATGACGTTAATTTATAGTTGCACTTTATGTTTATAAGAGGCGAATGAAAAGCAGCTGCATAAATGAGTCTAGCATACATGTACCAAGTCTAATTTTACATATTAGTACATGTCCTACATAAAAACACAAAAACATCTGACCAATCCTTTTAAGATATTAATTACACCACCACCAATAATAATAAGGAGGCACCACAATGTAAACTTAAGTTCAACAAATCAAGTTTTACGATCAGAAAATTTCATCTGTATTGGTCATAGGATGTTGAAGTTGGGTCACAGCGATGTATGTGAATGGCTGAAAATTTCGGAGGTAAACCGTTTTGTAGCGAGATCTGTGAGCTGCACGATACAGGTAATTTTCAGCTGTTCAGCTACAGCCTTCGTCAGTGATGTTACGTGACTTCAAGATCTTATGACTAATACAGATGAACATACCTAGATCCACTTCTGTGGCACCCTTCCTCTCTGACTGAGGCTTGTTACGGAACACAGCATCCAAGACTTTCTCTTTGACCTGTGTGATGGTATCTACATCCAGGACCTTCACTGTGTTTGTCTCACTCTTCATGACTTGATTCTCAACCTCCAGCCCCTGAGGATGCATTCAAACACAATCATCAAAATATGAACGCTTCCAATATGTTCCTATTCTGCACTCTCATACTGTGAGACGGGGTATACGGAGTAAACAAAATTTATCTCACTGTACACATCTTCTAGAAATAGATGTTACCACACCATTACAACTGCACAGGAGCTCCTTGAGATTGGAGATTAAGGCTACTGAAACAGCCCCCCAACCCAGTTCCACAGAATGTACCCTTATTTCTATCTTAGGAACAAATATATGTTGACATTTGAATAAAGCCCTAGGACAAAAACATACAATGAATGTTGCATACAAGGAAGCTGTTCAACCAACCATCATTCCACCAACAGCATTAGGAGACGACTAGAACATTATTGTAGACAAAGGTGTCGAAATCAAACCAAAATATAGAAACCATGACTTACCACCTCAGTAAAAGAAACATCTTCATCTAGCAGGTACTCATAGTTGAGAGAGAAGTGGGCATGTCCAGTAATAACATCAATAGGGCCCTTCTCAACTTGGAACTTGATGGCCTGATACAGCATGTACAGGGGATAGGCAACATGTTTCTGTATAAGAAAAAGAACCATAACAGAATAACATTCACAATGATGAAAGATGGATGGATGGGGGGAGAGAGGGATGGATGGGGGGAGAGAGAGGGAGAATGAGAAAGAGAGGGGGAGAGAGAGGGAGAGAGAGGGAGAGAGAGGGAGAATGAGAAAGAGAGGGGGAGAGAGGGAGAGGAAGGAAGGAAAAGAGAGAGAGAGAGAGAGAGGGAGAAAGACAAAGCGATACAGAGAGAGAGAGAGAAAATGGAAAGGATAGGAAGACACAATGGGGGAAAAGAATTTAAGCGGAGTAGAAACAGGTGTATATAACCGCTGCTTATATTTAGCGTTTTAGAATCATATGTAGAGACAAATAGGCACAACGGTGTATTTCATCTAAAGGCATATAATTTTTTACGATGCACAAATGATTAAGTACAAACTTAAACATTTCTGAAGGACTTTTAACGAGACTACATTGAAGAAGTATAATAAATTCTTATGAGCACAGACTATTTAGACTTACCTGTATGTATTTGTGCATGCAGAGAGCCATCCAGTTAGCAAGAATCTTCTCAACAATGCTTTCCACACTGTGTAGCAAATAAGAATACATATATTTATGTTAGAGTCATACTTGATACTTTGAGCAAAACTGAAAACAGTTTTTCACTGCACAATCATCAGATAGTAAGTGTTTAGTCAATGACAATATAAAGTGACTTGTCTATTATAGCTCCATCTACAATTTTAATGTTTGTGTCAATGCAGATGTTTTGTGGTTATGTCATCATTTACTGCAGTTTGAAAGAAAAAAAATGGGGGGGGGGGGGCAAAATCTATAACAAAAACAGAAAACCCTGCTAGTGTTTTTATTTCGCATTACACATTATTTTGATGATATATATGCATGTACATACATTGTATGGGCATGAAATGTTTCAGAAATCTATTTTCAATAAAATAAAACCATCATCATTAGGGATAGTCAATTTGGATGCACACTATACATCCAGGGAGTATTGCATCTTTGCATCTTGATCAAATATTCTACTTGAAGTATCTCTCTTTATTCTATTACTCTCTCTTTTTCTCATTCCCCATTGGGTCATCATTTAATTTTATATATCTTACTTTAAAAATCTTTCCTAATCCTGTCATCTGATTGGTTGAAAGTGAAGTCGTGTTTTTAACTATGCCCGCAAAAATGAACTATGCCCATGGACATAGTTAAATTTTGGTTTACGAGCAAAATATTACTTTGTGCGAGCACGGATACCATAATCGCAGTGCGATTTGATCGCTGAATTTAGGTTACTTGCGTTACTTCTGTTTTCCCTGTTCTACTAGAGCATCGTTTGATAATGATTTTTAAATGTGAGGACCCCATGATTAGTAAAAGTAGCACATTTATTCTTTTTGGTATATAAAAGATATATTGACTGCTTTAATATTCGAGGCACAGTTGTTTCTACAGGCTCTCAGGGACCTTACATCCTGCTATGTAAGGTCCCCTTGAGCCTATAGAAACAACTATGCCTTTCATAGCAGTCAATATTATACAAATGTTGACTGCTTTGAGGGGCTCGGTGAAAACTATGGCCCGAGGTGAACTCGCCGCTGAGCTATCCTTACTTTCTGAATAGCTGTCTGTATCTGTCCACATCAGCAGCATTGGTGATCTGCTCTGACATCAGGGTTAGCATCACACTATGGAGGAAAACAAACATACAAATGGATGAATTTTACAAATAAGTATTTCACCTGAAGAGAAAGATCAAATTGCATTCACATTGAAAGTTTAAATGCATAGCTTTACCTAAAATAAATTTCTACTCCAAGACTAAAGAACATTTTTTATCTTATCTAAAGCATAAAAATGCTATGCATCAATGGAGGGGGCGGGGGTGACATCAAAACCATGCATTGCTGATGGTAATGAAAAACAGAACCATTGCAGGTTTATAAATCAGTAATACATCGTAAAATGAAAAGCAATTAATATATATTTCAAGAGCATGTAAAAATTTCATATTGCTGGCAGAATATACCAAACCTAAAATAAATCCCACTTGTATTCATAGGGATACATATACTTACTCAGACAGGTAAGACAATTTGCCTTCAAGAACCATACAGACAGTCAAGAGGGAAGCAATGTTATTCCTGGGAGAAAGGATAAAACGGAAAGATAGACAATTTCAAAAGGAGAGATTTAACTATACTTTGTGTAATACAAATCCCACTTCTTTTAATATTTAGCTCAATGAAAGTTGAGAAGACATTATCATTTATAAATATTAATGTTTACAATATAAGAATGTAAGCCACAAATATTCTTTTTTAATTATAATCAGACCCTGTTGAATGAAATGGGTGAAAAATACTGACTTCACAACCTCCCAAACTCAAATATGTAAAATCAATGTACACTTAAAATTTTCAAAGTAAGAGTCCTGAAAATCAACATAAGTAAAATGGTTACACAACATATTCTTAAAGATCACATTACAAGAAAATTCCATCAAAGTAAATATTGGCTTAATACTTTTTATTGCATAGATGGCATAAATTAAACAAGGTTATCCAAATTCAACGCTTGGAAACATTTGAAGTAATGATTATTATCAATTATAAAACGGTAAAATACAGCCCCCGATATAGCAGATGAAGAGCTCCTCGAATGCTGCTGAGATGTGTGACGACACACCAGGGGCCAGTCCTGTCTAAGCAGACGATGTCCCATAACATCTTACACATTTTTCAGTGCCTGTTTTGTCATCTCCTCTTCACTTATTTATCTTACTTGACTAGCATCAGTCTTAATGTTAGTCTGTTGCCTCACTCTTAACTTCGTGTATGGTAATATTTTGATGAAAAATGCAGCGTTAAAAAAATAAAGGAATCAGTCACTTGTAAACAAAATAAGACGCCATTGTATTTTCAGCTGCTTGCACCGGGGCATGTTCGGCGTTTCAAGAGGGAACGAATACCATCCGTGCTATATTCGGAGGGCTTTTCAATTTGAAAATGGGGTTTATTTCATTGATCATTGACCCTTCTCCTGTGTATACAATCAAACGGTTTTAGTTATCAGAATCAGTTTCACTTTCCCTTTTAGAATGGTGTGAAATAAGGTCATGTTTAAATATACCAAACTCTTTATAATTTGATAAATAATTGCATTGCAATTACGTTTATTCATTATAGGACGTCGTCTGCTTAAGCAGGATCGATCCCTAGTGTGACGACATCAAAACATCGCTATATTTCTGGCGAATCCTCGGATATTCCAGATGATTAGAAGAGCTTTTATTTATGTTGTTTTTATAATCATCAGATATGCAGTTGACATAAAACTTATACGATTGCCATCTGTAAGCTTCCCAGTTTCTAGTGATACATTAATTGCCATATTTGTGATTTTCTTGTAATGTGATCTTTAATGTGTAACTAGTCTAGACAAGAAATACAAAAACCACATCTTTATTACACTGTCTGATTAAGGGCCATGTACTTTTGAAAGGCAATTTTACCACCATTTATATCTTCATGATACACCAGACACAGGAATGTTACATGAGATAATGCACCAAGTAGTACCTGTCTCTCTAATTGAGAGACTTTTCGTTCACTACAGTCTCAGTCTTTTTTGTCATGAAATAATAGCAATGAAATCAATACCTGTCTCTCATAGCGAGTTTCTTATCTTCATCTAGAGAGCGTATGAAGACAAGAAGAAAGTCCTTGTTGTTGAGAAGCTTGGAGAAGTCTGTCATCGCTCTGGTCAAGTTTTCTTCAGGACGCTGTGTCAATAATGAAACATGACAAAACAAATATTGTTAATCACTCATGGATCTATCACAACTGTATCTCTCTATATTGGGATCACCGGATCAGTACATTTTCTAAATAATAGTTTGTTACATTTTTTAATAAAAGTACATATCCAGCAGTATTCTTTTTTAATCTGAAACATTTTTGTAAACAAAGATAATCCTCATTCAAGTTACACTACGTATACGGGACGTCTCAGAAAAAGTAAGCAGTCAGAAAAAGTCTTCCCAAATAAATATTACTAATTATTTGAAGCAAAATTTCATACATGTGGATAACTTAGGGTCTCTTCTAATAACAATATTTTACACTCAGGTGAGGAAAGGCCACTTTTGTGAAAATGTGCAATATCCAGACTTGACAAGAATCAGTATTTCTTCTGGCTGGTATCAGCAAAGTTGAGAGTCAAGAAAAGGCTTTCAGAATTTTTCATATTTTGATTAATAGACAATTCATGAAAGAAAAGGTTTTGTTCTTTGTTATGTACATACCTATCTTACCAACATTTTTATGCTTCAGTGAGCAATTAACTTCTTTGAGTGTTTGGAAATATTAATTTAGGCAAGCATTTAATTCCAGCTGAATTTCTCAGTCAACCATAAATTTTTGATAGGATATGTCAGGACATACCTATAACAAAGCCCATTCTTTCATAAATTGCCTTTAAATCAAGACTCTTAACTTTGCTGATACCAGCCAGAACCAAATGAATACAAATTTTTGGGATATTTATTTGGGGGACTTTTTCTGACTGTTAACTTTTGGGGGGAACGTACTGCATATATATTTAAAATGAAATAAATATAATACTAATTGGATACTTAATTAAACAATCAATAAAACAAAATTGAAACATATTTTAAATTAATTACAACTTCAGGTTCTGATTTTCCAAAGAATAATCTTACTTTACATTACACCGTAAACAGTCTGTTCATTAAATAATACACCAAGAGCAACCCATACAGCGAAAATTCCACTATCATTATTATTAATTCTAAATTTGCTGGGGTTAGAAAAACTGACCTGTGGGTCTGTCATCATGGGCTGGACATCCAATCCTACAAAGAGCATGTTCCTGATGTAATCTTGACCAGTGACGAATGGCATACCACCTAGGTCATGAAGTTGGTCTTTGATGCCAGACATGTCTTGCTGGATGTCAAAGAACGCTGTAGGAAGAAAGAACAAACCCATGACCATGAACAAAAAATAGACAGAAGTGTTATTCTGATCTGAGTGATGTACAGTACATGCATACCGTTCTTTATGAATACTCACTGACCTGAAATTTATCACAATCATCAACAAGCAAACTAAAATGTATGATGATTTGCTTCAAGGAAAATATTTTTTTTTCCAGACAACATCTTCTGCAGTGACACAGATTATAAAGTCACCAGGAAGAGAGAAAAAGGAAGGAATCTCCTAAAGAGAAAGAAAGGATATACAGGAAAAAGATCAGGGTAAGATCTAATCACATTTTGTTGCAATAAATCATAAATGAAAAATAGTATGCAGGAGAGGGCAAAAGCAATTCGGTTCTTCCCATTTTACTCCAAAATACCAAGAACATGAGAGAATAGAGGAAGAAGGCAAGAGCAATTAATATTTTGTTGCCATATATCACAGAAAAAGAAAAAGTGTATATAGGTAAGAAAGAAAGCGAAAGCTGTTCACCTTTTGTTCCCAAATATCATAAAAGAGACAGACATAGATTATGCAGGAAAGACCGAAAGCAGAAGCTTTTAATGTTGTTGCAGTATATTGTCAGAGACAAAAGAGTATACAGAAAGACCACAAGTGCAGTCAATTAACCCCTTGCTTACTGGAACGTGATGGTTCCTGTATGAAACCTATGGGATTTTAAACACTTCAGCAGTCAATAGGTTAACCATTTGTTGTCATTTTAGAAAATAAAAAGAAAGAATATGCTGGTCAGAATGAAGGCAGTAACAATTCATCTTTTGGTGCCGCATAGTATCATAGTACAAAGAAGAGTGAAAGCAACTGTAAATAGCTTTTCTGTCACATATTATCAAAGTACATGTAAAAGCAGGTATACAGGGAAGGACCGCAGCAAATTAGCTAATAGCTTTTCTTATACATGTACATGTATATCCTGTATTTTAGCAAAAGAGAATATGTGACCAGGCACCACAAAACCACCAAAAAGTCACACTGTGTGATTTTCAGTTAGAGCTCAATCAATGTGTTTTTGGTTGGCATGGTCAAATTGTAGTTTGGGGTATTTCCTGAAAGAGTATACTTTTTGCCAAGTAATGTAAAAATTTGGAGGCACCAAACAATCTAAAAATGGTAGGTTTGACAGTTTTTTATTAGACTTATGTGTGTCTTCTCTGGATTTTGTGGTATTACTTTTCTTTTTAATGACCCTGGATACTTGTCTCATTTTGATTTCCCATAACTTTTGAACAGAGAAAGTTCTTGCATTGATACTTGTGTATTATAATGAACATGATATGACTAATTAGTATGCCAAATTTTAGGACAATCTAATAATTCCTTCATAGAAATTTTCATTGAGTTCTAATCCTCCTTTTTGTCACCTTAGCATAACACCTTGTAAGTCAGAGTGCTTCAATAGACTGCAAACTTTAAACCCTTATTTCTCAGAAGTAACATTCTGAGGGACTGTGCATTCAACTCTTTGTAGAATGAGTTAGGAACATCCAATGCTAATGAGTTATATATCATTTTAAAGCTGAGAATCTCCTCTTTGAGAATCAGACCTTAACTAACAAGAGCCCCAGGGGGCACGACGCTTACCTGAGGTGGATCAATTCACATCTGGTGCATGTTCTCTCTAGCACATGAACAACTTTCATTCTTCATCTATAGAGGTATCTCTATACACAATACCAAGTCTGAGCTTCCTACCAAGTTCGGATAAATTCCAATCATGGGTTTTGGAGAAGCTGAAAATGTAAAAAGTTTATGGATGGCGGACAACTTGCCCCACCCCCCCCCCCCCAGTATGTTACCCCCACAGACCCCCTATAGGGCCACCCAGAAAAAAATCTCCATACACAATACCAAGTCTGAGCTATTCCTGGTTCTGGAGAAGATGTTTGAAATTTACATAGCTTTTACACTTGGGGGCTCTCCCCCTGGGCCCCCCTGGGGGCCACATGTACCATTTTAGCACCTTTGGATCCCCTACCCCTAAGGATGATTCCTACCAAGTTTGGTTGAATTCCGATCATGTGTTTTGGAGAAGATCAGAATGTACATTTTGCCTGGCAGCGCTCCCCCCCCCCTCCAGTATGTTATCCCCACAGGGCCCCTACAGGGCCACTCAGAGAAATTTCATGAACATTCATTCTTCATCTATAGAGGTATCTCCATACACAATACCAAGTCTGAGCTATGCCTGGTTCTGGAGAAGAAGATGTTTGAAATTTACATAGCTTTTACAATTGGGGGCCCTCCCCCCTGGGCCCCCCTAGGGGCCACATGTACCATTTTAGCAACTTTGGGTCCCCTACCCCTAAGGATGATTCTTACCAAGTTTGGTTGAATTCCGATCATGTGTTTTGGAGAAGATCAGAATGTACATTTTGCCTGGCAGCGCCCCCCCCCCTCCAGTATGTTACCCCCACAGGGCCCCTATAGGGCCACTCAGAGAAATTTCATGAACAACATTCATTCTTCATCTATAGAGGTATCTCCATACACAATACCAAGTATGAGCTATGCCTGGTTCTGGAGAAGAAGATGTTTGAAATTTACATAGCTTTTACAATTGGGGGCCTTCCCCCTGGGCCCCCCTGGGGGCCACATGTACCATTTTAGTAACTTTGGGTCCCCTACCCCTAAGGATGATTCCTACCAAGTTTGGTTGAATTCCGATCATGTGTTTTGGAGAAGAAGATCAGAATGTACATTTTGCCTGGCAGCGCCCCCCCCCTCCAGTATGTTACCCCCACAGGGCCCCTATAGGGCCCCTCAGAGAAATTTCATGAACAACATTCATTCTTCATATATAGAGGTATCTCCATACAAAATACCAAGTCTGAGCTATGCCTGGTTCTGGAGAAGAAGATGTTTGAAATTTACATAGCTTTTACAATTGGGGGCCCTCCCCTGGGCCCCCCTGGGAGCCACATGTACCATTTTAGCAACTTTGGGTCCCCTACCCCTAAGGATGATTCCTACCAAGATTGGTTGAATTCCGATCATGTGTTTTGGAGAAGAAGATCAGAATGTACATTTTGCCTGGCAGCGCTCCCCCCCCCTCCAGTATGTTACCCCCACAGGGCCCCTATAGGGCCACTCAGAGAAATTTCATGAACAACATTCATTCTTCATCTATAGAGGTATCTCCATACACAATACCAAGTATGAGCTATGCCTGGTTCTGGAGAAGAAGATGTTTGAAATTTACATAGCTTTTACAATTGGGGGCCTTCCCCCTGGGCCCCCCTGGGGGCCACATGTACCATTTTAGCAACTTTGGGTCCCCTACCCCTAAGGATGATTCCTACCAAGTATGGTTGAATTCCGATCATGTGTTTTGGAGAAGAAGATCAGAATGTACATTTTGCCTGGCAGCGCCCCCCCCCCCCCTCCAGTATGTTACCCCCAAAGGGCCCCTATAGGGCCACTCAGAGAAATTTCATGAACAACATTCATTCTTCATATATAGAGGTATCTCCATACAAAATACCAAGTCTGAGCTATGCCTGGTTCTGGAGAAGAAGATGTTTGAAATTTACATAGCTTTTACAATTGGGGGCCCTCCCCCTGGGCCCCCCTGGGGGCCACATGTACCATTTTAGCAACTTTGGGTCCCCTACCCCTAAGGATGATTCCTACCAAGTTTGGTTGAATTCCGATCATGGGTTTTGGAGAAGAAGATGAAAATGTAAAAAGTTAACGGACGACGCACGACGGACGACGCACGACGCACGACGGACGACGGACAAATTTCCATCGCAATAGCTCACTCGAGCCATAGGCTCGGGTGAGCTAAAATTCATATCTGGCGACTTTTTTGTGGTGCCTGGTCACATATAAAGACAAGAGCCCCAGGGGCACGACGCTCACCTGATGTGGATCAATTCATATCTGGTGCATGTTCTCTCTAGCACCACCAGGAGATATGTTAGAAATTTAAATAACTAGGAGAATGTACATGAGATGATGTTAGAAATTAACATAATTCCCCCCCCCCCCCCCCACCCCCATGGTCTACTTTGGATCCCCAACCCCTAAGCACGATTCCTAACAAGTTTGGTTGAATTCCGATCATGTGTTTTGGAGAAGATCAGAATGTACATTTCGCCTGGCAGCGCCCCCCCCCCCCTTCCAGTATGTTACCCCCACAGGGCCCCTATAGGGCCACTCAGATAAATTTCATGAACAACATTCATTCTTCATCTATAAAGGTATCTCCATACACAATACCAAGTCTGAGCTTTGCCTGGTTCTGGAGAAGAAGATGTTTGAAATTTACATAGCTTTTACAATTGGGGGCCTTCCCCCTGGGCCCCCCTGGGGGTCACATGTCCCATTTTAGCAACTTTGGGTCCCCTACCCCTAAGGATGATTCCTACCAAGTTTGGTTGAATTCCGATAATGTGTTTTGGAGAAGAAGATCAGAATCTACATTTTGCCTGGCAGCGCCCCCCCCCCCCTCCAGTATGTTACCCCCACAGGGCCCCTATAGGGCCACTCAGATAAATTTCATGAACAACATTCATTCTTCATCTATAGAGGTATCTCCATACACAATACCAAGTCTGAGCTATGCCTGGTTCTGGAGAAGAAGATGTTTGAAATTTACATAGCTTTTACCATTGGGGGCCCTCCCCCTGGGTCCCCCTGGGGGCCACATGTACCATTTTAGCAACTTTGGGTCCCCTACCCTTAAGGATGATTCCTACCAAGTTTGGTTGAATTCCGATCATGTGTTTTGGAGAAGAAGATCAGAATGTACATTTTGCCTGGCAGCGCCCCCCCCCCCCCCCCCCCTCCAGTATGTTACCCCCACAGGGCCCCTATAGGGCCACTCAGAGAAATTTCATGAACAACATTCATTCTTCATCTATAGAGGTATCTCCATACACAATACCAAGTCTGAGCTATGCCTGGTTCTGGAGAAGAAGATGTTTGAAATTTACATAGCTTTTACAATAGGGGGCCTTCCCCCTGGGCCCCCTGGGCCCCCCTGGGGGCCACATGTACCATTTTAGCAACTTTGGGTCCCCTACCCCTAAGGATGATTCCTACCAAGTTTGGTTGAATTCCGATCATGTGTTTTGGAGAAGAAGATCAGAATGTACATTTTGCCTGGCAGCGCCCCCCCCCCCCCTCCAGTATGTTACCCCCACAGGGCCCCTATAGGGCCACTCAGAGAAATTTCATGAACAACATTCATTCTTCATCTATAGAGGTATCTCCATACACAATACCAAGTCTGAGCTTTGCCTGGTTCTGGAGAAGAAGATGTTTGAAATTTACATAGCTTTTACAATAGGGGGCCTTCCCCCTGGGCCCCCCTGGGGGCCACATGTACCATTTTAGCAACTTTGGGTCCCCAACCACTAAGGATGATTCCTACCAAGTTTGGTTGAATTCCGATCATGTGTTTTGGAGAAGAAGATCAGAATGTACATTTTGCCTGGCAGCGCCCCCCCTCCAGTATGTTACCCCCACAGGGCCCCTATAGGGCCACTCAGAGAAATTTCATGAACAACATTCATTCTTCATCTATAGAGGTATCTCCATACACAATATCAAGTCTGAGCTATGCCTGGTTCTGGAGAAGAAGATGTTTGAAATTTACATAGCTTTTACAATTGGGGGCCCTCCCCCTGGGCCCCCCTGGGGGCCACATGTACCATTTTAGCAACTTTGGGTCCCCTACCCCTAAGGATGATTCCTACCAAGTTTGGTTGAATTCCGATCATGGGTTTTGGAGAAGAAGATGAAAATGTAAAAAGTTAACGGACGACGCACGACGCACGACGCACGACACACGCCGCACGACGCACGACGCACGACGCACGACGGACGACGGACAAATTTCCATCGCAATAGCTCACTCGAGCCATAGGCTCAGGTGAGCTAAAAATTCATATCTGGCGACTTTTTTGTGGTTTTGTGGTGCCTGGTCACATATAAAGAAAAGACAGAAATCAAGGCCTATTAACCTTTTGTAGCCTCATTCTTGACAGCATCCTCCAGTTGCTCCATCTCCAACTGGACCTCTTTCAGCTTGTTCTTGTAGCGCTTCTGAGAGGACTTATAGCACCCCACCAGGATGAGACCAATAATTAAAATCAGACAACCAACACCACTCAAAATAACGATCAATATGAGCTGACTTTCTTTCACAGCAGAGTAATCTATCCATCCAATTGTAGTGATGAGGTGGCCATGTTTGACCTGCAATGGAAAATATGAGAAGGGTATTGGTTAGCATTTGTTTGTATCACAGACACACAGCAAACCTTTGATAAGCTGAACACTCTATTATCTATGTTTAGACACAGAATCTAGTATAAAATGTGCAAGTATACTTTCAATAGACATCTATTTTGATAATGCATTCCAAATACCTCCTCCGCTATCATGACCCTCCATAAGCTTTACATGCGTGAGCTCTCTCAGGCATTTGCCAGCTCTAGCATAATCATTGGCAGTTGCTGAATAAACAACAACAAAAGTTCAGGATATGTGACTGAAGCATTCTTTTCTAACAAACATGAATTTATAGGGAAACTGAAGGCTTATGATTACACAAGTATTCATTATACAAGTATTCATAATTACATGTAGTCAGCAGTAGAGGAGAAAAAAAAGTAAAATATTTTTCTTCACTTTTTAAGATAATAGGTGAGTTCTAAGCTACCAATAATCTACCACATCTTTGAGGAATTTAAAAATCTTTAAAATAGTCTACTTACCACTACCATAGGCATGCCTTTGCTGCTGTTATCCTGTTTTGCCAAGCCTGGGTTTACACTGGGTGGCTTGAAGATGAGCACATCTTGAGACAGAGATATCACAGTTCCGTTCTGGTCTCCTACAAATACATCAACATCCTCATCGCTGCTGGCTAAATTAAGATTCTTACCCTGTATGAAGGGTGAAATTCAATGAAACATAATTGCAATTGTGAAGATCTCACACATCTATTCTGGGCCCCCGTTTCATAAAACTTATTACCAATAACAAGTTACAATAGTTGTTATAAGCTGCAGAAATCATTGCATCTGATTGGCAGAGAGCAAATGTGTCATAGAAATGGGGCAGTTGTTATTGATAACGAGTTTTATGAAACGGGCCCCTAGTCTCTAACAAAGACCTCAGCCTTGGTGCTGGACAAATCCAGATTCTTACCCTGTATGAAGGGTAAACTTCAATGCACTATGATTACCATGTTAGGTGCACTGCATTGTAAGTATTTGTGATTGCTATTTCAAAATTTCACTCATGTATCACAATGTATTTTGATAACTGAAAATGATGAAAAAAACAAACAGTGGCTCAAATACAAATTGAAACATCTCTCAAGAAATAAAAATAGGAAACATGTGTTTCTTTTGTCTGCAAATTATATGTAAACATCAAATTAAAGCAAAGAGAAGGCAAAATCCTTTTCAATACATTCTGGAGCAATGTTTCGGTGAAACTTCTGAAGATATTTTGCCTTCATAGCAGTATAGCGTTAGGCACTATTCATTGATTGTGCAATTAACAAAATAGAGCAAAACATAATCCAACCATGACACTCTGTTTGAGGGGCAAAAGTAACCCCCCCCCCCCAAAAAAAAAAAATATATATATATATATATGTGCACTGTAATTGAGAAGTATGACTCACATTAATGATGATAGAGACCTCATACTGGTGTATATTATCTGGGTCAGAGAATCGTTCATACACAGGGTTGGGGTAGTACACCAAATCATCTCCATAGGTCAGGACATAACCATCCAGGATGAATGAGAGGGTAGCAGAAGCAAGGGGATCTGTTTCTGAAGCACGTTTTTTCCTATTTCCTGCTTCCCTGTAAGAGAGAACCGCAGCTGGGAGGGCGGGAGAGGTGCAGATGATGGAAGTATTATCCCTCTCCTGACATGACTAAAGGGGAAAGTAAAAGGGATTAAGGGATTAAGGGAGAAATGGTGACTGCAACATATGTATGTCCCTGCAAACATGTACATGTGGAGGTGTTGTGGATCAGTGGATAAGTCCCCGGACTGTGAACCACGAGGTCCGGGGTTCGAATCCCACCACAGCACTAGCGTCCTTTGGCAAGACGTTAATCTACATTTGCCACTCTCCACCCAGGTGTTAAATGGGTACCCGGTAGGATGGCGAAAGTTAATGTCCTTTGCTTAGCATGTGTGCACTTAACAGGCGACTGGCTGGAATGCTCCCCAGGGGGTGGAGAATGTGCATACACTGTGTGCGGGCGTGCCAGAATCCAATGACCGGGGTAATAATATATATCTGTAAAGCGCTTAGACACATCACCATTGATGTATTAGGCGCTATATAAAAGCGGAATATTATTATTATTATTACATGCACATGACAGGGTAAGGAATAGATACACACATAGAAAAGCATACATTAAAGAAACACAGATAGATACAGAAATTGAACGAGAGACCCTCATAACATATCATAGTGCAAGGAGGTATAGTTACAGAGAGAAGGAAGAGAGAAGGAAGAGAGAAGGGGGAGAGAAGGAAGAGAGAAGAGAGAAGAGAGAAGGGAGAGAAGGAAGAAAGAGACACAAAGAAAAAGAGAAATACAAAGAAATTAAGACACTGGATGAAGGTGAAAGAAATAAAAACCAGAGAGAGAAAAACAGGAAACCATGGAACCTGTCTTGGGAAATTTACGTATTTGAAGTTTAATATTTCATAAATACAATGTTTCTCAATAACAATGCAACTATGAAAGTAGGTGTCAGATTCACGAACTGACATTTCATGCACAGTTATTGGAGAATAACTGTCAATTATATTTTCAGAAAAATGAAAATAAGCTAAAATTTTTTTAAAAATAACTGACAGGAAATCTACATAAACGCTAAACCAAAAAGCATAATAAATCAAAAAATATATTGCTCCGTATGTTAGGGGTTCCATCTCGCAATACGATATTCAAAGTATAAGCTTCCAATGCTGATTCTATAAAGATATATTGCACGTTTAAATACTCTAAAAATAAACATGACAGTGGCTTGTGACTAGACTAATCAACGCACCCGTATGCACTTTCACAAAGCAGAGCCTGCGCTGAATCCATTTCCGATGGGGGTTTTATGTTTTCCTTCATTTTCTTTGTACTCCTTAACTCTTTCAGTGCCGATGTCACGTGTATATATGACCGATAGGCTTGTCATTTTCATTCACCAATTGCTTGACCACAGGAAATGCATTATGGTGGTCAATGTATATCAAAATTTTGAGCATAAATAAAGCATTCTAATAAATATGACTATAAACTATATGCTACCATAGAAATTTTCAGAGAAAATTGCAAATTTTTAAACAGATATTACCATATTTCAACATGAAACAATAGTAAACAAATAAGAAACCAAAAAATAATGGACAGAAAAGAAACTCAAATGTAATTTTCAATAATTCTTAAGCATAAAGCTTAAGCGCATAGAGACATGCTCCGCAAAGTGTTATGCGCTATATAAGAATTGTTAATTATTATTAAAGTTTGGTAAAGTAAAAATGTTTGGCATTATAAGAAATAGTAATAAATTTCCTTCAAGTTATGTACACAACATTTTGTGAAATAATAGATGGTTTACAAAGTGCAGACATTTGAAAAGTAAGCATTGATCACATTTTGGTAAAATTTTGAAGAGAGCTAAACCCCTTGGCAAAGTAGGAGTTAACCGTTGACCCATAGAAGGTCAGCTAAAGTGTTCTCTGAGGTTAACTTTATACGTTCTAGCTGTACACAAATTTTTTTTTTTGGTGATTGATACACTTTAAAGCAGTGATAAGGAAGATGAAGGGTTATTGCAATAACCTACCAATCCACTATTTCATGTGATTTTTTTGATATTCAAGAAGAGCAGAAGTCACAAATATATATTATATGACCTTCTTCATAAGGTGATACCAAGGAAAGGTTTTCAATGATACATGATATTCATTTCCAAAATATCTGGTATGCATTTTGCAATTTCAAAATAGTAACAATTAAAAAAAAATCCTATTAAAATAGCACATGCTTGTATATATTTAATAGAGAATTGAAAATACATATTCTTATGAATGGACATATGCATACAGTTTAATCAATGGTGTGTTGTGAGTTCTGATGAGAGCAAAGTTACCTCTTCTGCAATGTATTCCATGCCATTGGCCATTATGGTAGCTCTCATAATAGAAGACTGAATAAAATCTAAATTGGATCCTGTAACTTCAATTCGAGAGCCTCCCCTGTCGGGTAAAAGAATAATTAAGAGAAAGAACATACATTGAAATACTGCTTTTTAAAACAACACCCATGGTAAAATAAATGACAGAAATGTAGTTCACCTCACATTTCTGCATCTTATAATGCTCAGATATTTAAAAGTGAGAATGCTTAGGGGCCTTTGTTACTCGCAGATAATTTTTTTCTTCTTCTAATAAATCCCTGCTTGCTTTTCAGTTACTCGTAGTAAAATAGTTTTTACTTTTACCATGACATGTGTGAACCTTAACTGTAAAGTAAGACGGGGAAAACATGCAATCGATCTTTAAATTTAAATTTTTGCCATTTCTTTGATGTACTCCATACTCCATGCTTATGAATATGAAGCTTTCTTCAAATATCAAAAATTCTATTGTATGACAAAAAATGTTGATATAATCCTTTAAAACCATATATTCATTACGAAAAGGAGCCAGCAACAAAGCTAGTCAAACTGACCACAGTGACTTTGAGGTCAGTTGTGATCTCTGTAACAGAGAAACTACAACCAACAAGCACAAATATTTGCGAGATACGAGATGGTTCAGAACCGACTGACAGCAGAAAGGAAGTGAGCCAGAGGAAGAGGAAGCAATCACTGGGCTACTCAGGAAGGCTTCTAAAAGAATAAACAGTGGTGTTTACAACGCTAACACCTCATCTTTTTTAACATACTAAACATTGCACAACCATTCTTTCACATGCTGTCTAACTTTGTTATACAATTCATGGTGTGCGTTTCACACCCTGATTGCACTTCATTGAAAAAAAATCAAAGGGGAATCAACCAATGGTCTAAAAGATTTGAAAACATTCATTATACCTTTAAAAAAAAAATTCCCCTCCACTGCTTCAGAGATTAATCAACAATAAAGCTAAAATACTGAAATACATGTGAATGCAAAGGGAAAGGGAAAAAAAATAACCGTTATAGACCGATTTCAATTTGCCTTATGCCTTACTACTCCTTTAAAAAAATTGACAATTTTAACTTAATTTCCACATTGAAGAAACATAATCTCCTTTCTCTCTCTCTCTGACTTTCCACTACTTACGCCTTGATGGTCTTCAGCGTAGAGAGTTCAGTAATTTGAGGGTTTGGCAAGAAGGTGAAACGCTGTGGGGAATTCCTGGTAGCATTATCAAAGACCATGGTAAAATCAACCTTCCCAGGTTTAGACGACTGGCTTGTGGTACACACTCCCTTGGTACTTGTGGGAGGACTACAAATGAACAGGAAATAAAGACAGGATATTCAGGTATTTGGGGTTGTTCCTTGAATGATGAAAGACACTCCAATGTACAGGGGTCATAAATGGTGGTGTGATTGTAGGGGAGGGAGGGGTAGTTGTCCTGAGGGGTAGATGTCTAGGGGTGCAGTGTCAGTGTGGTTGTCCATGAAGTAGGTGTCTAGGAATCATCATGGTGATAGCATCAATGTCAACAACAAACAGAGAATGACATACACGTTGATGTTTGAGTTGCAAATAACACTTTAAAATAATAAATACAAAACAGGTACAAGTCAGACTGATTTTTAAAAAAAAAAGGAAGCTAAAAATACATAAGAAAATTATGTGGAAGAGTATACACCTTAAAACATGTTCTCAAGAATAGAGAACTAGCTGAAACAGATATCAATGTTAATATCCATCTTTTTTTTTCAAATTCAAGATTGAGGTTTCCTATGGTCTACATATTTTGGGGTACTTCGTCTTGGTCAAGAAGGATAAAAGCTCAAAATAAACCATAAGAGTGCAATAATCTGCTGAAATCAATACCAGTGAGGAAGCATACCTATTGAAGATGCATGAGGAATTCCCAACCCTGGCAGAGACAGAACTACCGGTATTGAGAGAAGTGCCTGTCACTGTCACTTGAGTACCGCCCGCCTCCAGGCCCAAAGTTGGATGGATGCTGGTGATTGTGGGATCCTAAAGGGAACATCAAAACAACACTGTTATCATAAAACAATCATGTGATCTACAATATGGGAATAGCAGAGCAAGTTCCAGGTATGTCCCATCTGTGACCAAGTTTATCAGATTGTATTATAAAATTGTGAACAAAATTGACATGAAAATTTACTTGATATTGCATCTGATCAAAGCTGCAGGAGGGCTATAAGTAGTCTGCAAGCACAGACCCTAATTTGACACTTTATCAGAAAATCATTTTGTCCTGGGAGAAGCCTAGCGAAGCCTAGCCTAGCCTAGCCTAGCCTACCTACTGGTCGTGTCAGGAGCAGCTATAGTACAAGGCCTATGGTAGTCTTATAGTGCAGACACTCTTTTACGTCTAACCAGCAAACTAGGCTATCAGCTTCATAATGGTCATCAGATATATACTAAAATCTTAGATGTGGTCTGCAACGAATGGGACAAATTAGCTTAGACTTATCCAGCAACCAATTTTATGAACATACATGGAATATTCACAAAAAACCTTGGTTCTGATCTGTTCAGAAATGAATTCAAGGAACTGAAAAATTATAAACTCATAGTGCTCTGTTCAGTTAGATGGCGTCATATATGTCACACTTGATGATGGCACTACCGACAAGTAGTAAAACACTTTAGGGGCAAGACCTTTTCAAACATTAATTTAGCAAAATCCAGAATGAATGTTTTATAGAAAATGAAATTTGTAATAATTCATAGCACATTTCACATTTTATTTTTCTACTTAGTATAGTATTTTGCAAACAAAACACAGAAGCATTTGCACACAAAATAATTAGATTTATTCATTGCCAACACATGCTCTGAAAATATCAATTCTGCGGTCAATTTGTAAAACTAACCAAATCTAACTGTGATAATAATTCCAACTAAAGCCAGAACCCTCTTTGATGAAATCAAGCTTGAAGAAACAAATATGTCACTGAAGCAAATTTTACTCCTCCTTTTTTAGCTAAATTAAAAAGACAAGCCATTAGCGATATTGTGTCTCGCCCACTTGCGATAACTAGAAATATCACAATCTCTGTCGCAACAGGTCCCCCAAGTGCATAAATCTGCATGAGTGATGCTTGCATAAATCTGCATGAGTTATGCTTGCATAAATCTACATTATTAATGTTTGGAAAGTTACGGGTGCAATATCATTGTATTTAAACTCTTTGGTTATATTTGAATACATAGTCAATCATGGTTGGTTTGGTTGAAAAGTGAGTGATGGTTGCAACGTTATCTGTCATAAGAGAGTCTTGCAGGTAAACTTTAATGTTTGACCTCAAATGACCTTTGACCTTATCATGTGACCTCCAACAGCACCATATCATGCAGGTCCCCTTAGTGTATCTACAACCCAAGTTTGGTTGAAAAGTGAGTGAGGGTTGCAAAGTTATATGTCATAAGCGAGTCTTGTAGGTAAACTTTACGTTTGACCTGAAATGACCTTTGACCTTATCATGTCACCTCCAACGGCACCATAACATGCAGGTCCCCTTAGTGCATCTACAACCCAAGTTCGGTTGAAAAGTGAGTGACGGTTGCAAAGTTATCTGTCATAACATTTGTGACGGACGACGGACGGACGCCATTTGGATCCCTTAGTCTAGCCTTCACCTCCGGTGGGCAACACAAAAATTATGAAATCAATACTATGTGATTTAAATCTTGAAACTATACATACCTTGTAGTTAAAGTTTGGGCCACCTGTCCCTCTCACTGTTTCGCCATTCAGGTTTAGCTCAATTGTGGCACTGACTGGTCCAACATGACCCACAGTTGTTGTACAACTCACACTGATAAAAGAAACAAAAAACATACAATCCATTCATAAATACAATATCAATCTCTAATATAAAACTCATGTTATGTGTTGTATGGCACTAACATTACATAAAAGCTAACTGTGAGTATATAATGCAGGAGTGTTAAGAAAGCTTGTAGATACAATCTATGAGTCCTTTAGGTCCTGTCTAAGGTACGAAGCAATACAGAATACTGCATGAAGAAATATGTTCGCGTACATTTTTGAGAGTAATTGTTTTGTATTTTTGATAGTAAAACACAGGCTATTATGCGATACATGTTCACAAATGCATTTTCACATGTTTTGAAATTTGCAACCCTACAACAAGTCATGAAATCTGCGAAAACAATGGTATAGATCGATGAACAAATAAACCCTGAAAATATCAGAATGTCATTCTCACCTTCTCCCTGGGTTATATGACCCCTCCATGCCTCCAAAATTACAAGTAGAGTTACCGAGTGTCACTGATTGGAGGTCTGTAAATGACTGGCCGATGTCTGTGCCAGAGATAGTCACAATCGTGTTTCCTTCTATTGGTCCACTTGTTGGAGAAATCTGAAAAATGAAATCATGGTTTAATTAAATTTTGATATGTACATGTACATTGCTTGCTACGAACCATCGTGAGATCACGTTCACATCACGTCGTCATGTCACATGAAGTATTGTGAATACTAACCCTAATCTCACGAAGGGTAGGGTGTAACATTTGTGAAATACCCCCCTCTTATCTGTGAAGGGTCGGGTCCAGTTTACCTGACACTTTATAAAAAAAGTATTGCAAATCTACGTATACTCCTGTCTCGGACCAGACACTTCATCAATAAGAGGGGGGTATTTCACAAACGTTACACACTACCCTTTGTGAATTTTGGGCTTAGTATTCACGAAAGGTTGTGTAACGCGACGATGTGACGTGAACGTGATCACATGATGGTTTGTAGCAAGCCATTTACATGTATACATGTATGTCTTCCTCATTTCATTTGATTTATTGTTGATCTCCACTTGCAAATCTTGCAAATAAGTAGGCGAAGGAGTATGGTAATCAATTCATCACAAGTTGATCATCTAGTGTAAGGACTTACATCTGTGATTCTTGGGTGGCCGCATGAAACTCCTGAGTTCTGCAAGATGGGCATTACATCTGGGGCAGAGCACAGGTTGCTGTTCATCACAGCACAGGTACTTCCACACCACTGACATGACAGGTTGGCTGGGGTAAACTGGGGAGACAAGCAACGGCTGCAGCTGTCTCGGTCCACTGAACAATTGTACAGTGTCACTGTATGGAAAATAATAACGGCCAATGGTTTGTAATAACAAAATATATGGCTCATCACGAATTCTAAAACAGTTTGTGAAAAATACACACCTTTGACAGTGAACATGTTGAACTTATATACATGTAGGTGAAAGGTGGAGAATTAACCATGCCAGCACAATAGTATAGGCATGTACGCTTCAATCAAAATATGGTTGTAGGGGCAGTGACTGACAACCTCTAAAAATGACCTGCAATATAACGTTGACATTATAAAGTTAATCATTATAAATAGCACAATGTGTTACAGGTGCAGCCAGGGTGCAATATCATTGTATTTAACCTTTGTTTTTATTTGAATGCATAGTCAATCATGAGCGAGGGCTTTATCATCCCTAATTTTTGTTTTGCTTAACCATGGTAGTAGTAGTAGTTAGCAGTTAACTTAGTAGTAAAATTGTTATCAAAAAGAGCACTGTCTTAAAACTTATTATATATTGTTTAGTATGCCTACAGTGTATCATCCATAAAAGTTAAGACTAAAGAAATGCCTGTAAATAAAATTCTGGATGAAATGAAACCTTCTGTAGAAACTATAAAGTAATAGAATGATGGTTTCATGAAAACAATAAAACAATAAAACAATAAAAAGAAAGGTTTCTGTTAGCCTCATCATCATTTGTTAAATATACCTTCTTTCTTTGAATTGCTTCTCCTTTCATATTATTTTCTTTGTCAACACTACTGGATTATCAAATTGCAAACAACAAATTGTTTCTTAATTCAATTGTAGCATATCCTGGACACTAGATTACAATGCATTTCCTTACAAAGGCCAGTCATAATGGTGTGAGGTAATGTGGCTAGAATAACACAATGCCATGTAACCATTCTTCTTTACAAGAGGTCATGCAGTTGACGTCATTATCTACCAAAGATAACATGTAGCTTGTATGTAATTGAACAATATAAAACAAAAACAACCTACCCCATATACCCTACTACAACACTCATGTATTTATATAGCATTAGTAAAATAACACATACACAAATTTGTCACGATCATCACACTTTTTTCCTTCCGCAAGCTGAAATTACAACAGAAAAAATAATGCAAAAGCCAGTAAGATTCGCAATTATGGATTTATAGTCCAGAAGAAACATGATCCTACAAAACACTCAACCCCCACCCTCCGCCTAAAATAGTTCTTAGGATTGTCTTGCTAACCTGTGATGCCATCGTCGTCTACAACGTTTGATCCATTCCATCGTACATATAAGCTGACCTCAATTTCTTTTAGGTTGGTGCTATACGTATACTGTAGTAGGAAACAAAACAGAAAGGACAAAATTAATGTTATCAATTTTCAATCGGTGCTCTGGTGTAAAACGATACATATAATCAATTAAGTATTAATATTAATTAAGTAAAGAACACAAAACTGTGTAGGAGCCTGATCGGTTAAGAGTAGGAATTTTTTTTTTTTAGGTGGTTGGTACACTTTAAACTTAGTTTCAAGAAACTGGCCCTAGGATCTTTCTCTGACCACATTGTGCTGTGCTGTGACTTGCTTTATTAATATTGAATTATGTACAGGAATCTATATACAAAGCAATTTACAACCAGTGTATGTGATCATATCTGAATAAAAACTAGTAGCTAGGTATGGTCTTTCTCCCGGTCCGGAAAAAGGAAGGAAAGAGGAGTAGGAAGTTATTATTTACAAAAGCAATAACAATGGCACAATAAGAACTTGTAGATCACACAGATATAATCTCAAGAAGTTTGTCAAGGTCTGTTCATTGTCAAAATAGGCACAAATGTTATTGCGGCATATTTGTAATCTTTCTTTTAACACCGGGATTGTCCCTATAGTACATTAAACATAATGCCAGTATTTTCAAAAAAGGTGATCCACATTCTTTTTCCAATTATAGACCTATTACTCTTCTCCCATGTTTTTCAATTTTTTTTTAGAAAGACTAATCTATAATAGATTTTTATCTCACTTGAGCAATAACAATCTTATATATAACTCTCAGTATGGATTCAGAACTAACCACTCATGTGATTCCGCAATTTACGTGAAAGATTAATCAATAATATTGCAACAGAATGTGGTTTATTATTATAATAAACCACATTCTGTTGCAATTTTATTAGACTCATCTAATAAAGCCCTCAACTTTATTTATCAATATATACTATTATCCAAATTACCCACTTTTGGTATACACAAACCTCCCTTAAAATGGTTCAATGAATATCATTGTGATTGATACTAATTTACGTCCTATCATAGATGTAACTCTTCTCTATCCAAAGTAACTTATGGTGTTCCTCAAGGTTCTATCCTCTGCCTGATCCTCTTTTTGTTACGATTTATGTAATGCTTCATCATTTTTTCAATATATATTATTTGCCTACAATACAACTCTACTTGCTTCACATAGTAATTTTTACCATCTTGTTTCATTTACCAATTTACCCATTGTGTAAGATTTCAAACTGGTTCAAAGCTGGGTCAATCCACATCAAATCAATGGATGGGTGTCACCCAACCCCCTTCGATTTTTCTCTAACTCGCACCAAATGTTTCCCCAAGTGTCTGACGGAAAACTCCAAAATATTTTCCCCCAAGGTCAAACTGTTGCTAAGATATGGCCTCGCCTAGCAACCAATGCACGGACAAACCAATAGGGCTAATTAAATTTATAATGCATTTTTGATTGACAACTGTAGCCAAAATTCTTCACACAGAGAGCTCATTGTCCGAATATTGACAGAACTTTATGCCCTTTACAAAAAAAAATAATCATGACACAAATACGATTCTCCGTTTTCGTGTACAAAGTCACCGAATATGGCATGAACTGTAAAAGTGAAAAGTGAGTGACGGTTGCAAAGTTATCTGTCATAACGTTTGTGACGGACGGACGGACGACGGACGGACGACATTTGGATCCCTTAGTCTCGCCTTCACTTCCCGTGGGCGAGACAATAAAAGTTCTTCATTCTAAAAGGGGGGGCACAATCGAGAAAATGGCGGACCGTCTACGGTCAAAATGCATACTTTTCTTTCCCTCCCCCCCCCCCCCCCGGATCCGCCAATGTGTATTGTTATCACAGGAACTACATATAAGATGCTCATTTCTTTTTGTAGTTCCCTTTTCATCATCTTGTCTAATGTACAAATGATTTCATGTCATGTTGTAGGTTTTTTTAAGGATGAGGAATAAAGAAATTAATTGAACTGAACTGGATACTACTTATAATCATGCTGCAGTTCAGCAGCTAATTCGTTTTCCCATTCAGCTAGTGCATACAGCATGTTGAATATATACCAATTAACATAGTAAAGAAAAAATATAGAGACAAGCCAAAATATGTAAAAGATATAACACTTGATCTATAGCTAGATTTATCTTCTAATAAACCAAGTATTTAGTACAGGATATGCAAAGTAAACAGAAATGGTCAAGGAACATCATCCAAATATGTGTCAATTTTCTGGCATTTTTCTACCCTTCTTACCCCAGCAAGAAGGCGTGCTCAACAAACATACATTCAGGATGAACATTAAGGACTATTCCTGAGATAGGATACATCCCAGATGTGATTGATTTTTTTCAGCCATGATCACTATGCGGCAATATTTTGCAAATTACTGGTTTTCTTTCAGATTTACCAAACGAATATAATGCTGCAAAAAATTATCTATGTTGAATATGAAAAAGGATTTTCAAAAATATTGTTCTATAAAGCAAAGATGTGAAGATATATAAATTTGATGGGCAAAGTACTTACCACATTTTTTTCACATGTTACGTTTTCAGGTGAAGAAACAGTGGCTCTTGTAGGGTGTAATTTCCCCTCATACTCCAATACACACTCATATCCCTTAACCTTCAAGAAAACATAGGTACAGGTTCAAAATATTAGCATTATCTAGGAGAAAATAGGATATTTTTACACAACAGAACTCCAAAATAAAGAACTAGCATTGTACAACTATAAAGGTGGGCTGTAATTCAGTCAGGAAATTGCGTGTTCATGCCTGAGACACTGGAAACGACTGAAAATGACCTGAAACACATGAAAAGTCAGACCTCAAGAATATCATGCATTATTACACTTGTGTGTACATGCACGTACATGTTCATATTCCTATGCATATTTCACTGAAAGTTTGTTGACCTCATGACCTTTGTCACATTCAACTCATTTTACAACTTGACCTGCGCCTCTAAGAGATGTAATTGTGGTATGAATGTTGTGATTCTACCTCAAATCCATAGAAAGTTATTGTCATTACAATGCTTTTTGCACAAAATTCATTGCCCTTTTGACCTTTGACCTTGGTCAGATTCAACTCATTATTAACTTGACCTGCACCTTTAACAGATGTACATGTGTATGAATTTGGTGATTCTTAATTCCATAGAAAGTTATTGTGATTACAGCATGATTGTTGACGCCGACGCCGCCAACGACGGAAATAGTGATGCCTATAGTCTCGCTCTGCTACGCAGACGAGACAAAAACAACAAAACAAATCAAATTAATAGAACAAATAAATTTCTTTTGGACCAATATGCACCTCATTAATGTATACCTTCCAAGTATGTCATCTACAATGTACATGGATTATATTACATACACTTCTAGCTCACCTTGGTAGGGTGAATGGGAAGATTCCTGGCTGTTAAGGGAATTTCAGTCTCTAGTCCTACTGAAAGGAGAATCATTTGGTCTGGGGTGTGGATGAAGGGACATCGCTCAATTGCATCGGACTGTTATGAAAAAAAGAAAACAAACTACATAAGAACCAAAGTCAAATTTTATTTGAATGATTCTATCAATCTCAAAAACGCAAAGTGATTAAAATTATATAGCATAATTTTGTTTAATATACTGTATATTTGTTTATATAACAAACCCTATCTCATTAATATTGCGATAGGGTTTGTCATATATACAAAATTACGCACAGAAATGAAGAATGTTATGAACAATTTCAACTACATGTATACATTACACAGTCATTTTTTTATCTCGATTTAATCATCTAATACGATTCTGTTCTCTTTGTATTGTAAATTAACCTGATCAAACAAACAAGCCTTAGAGGTTCATATTGTATGTATCTTTCTTGTATTGTCCATCTACTTCTCTGATCCATAACTCCTTAGTACAAAGTACCCATCTTGGTAATTAATTGGTCATGACAGATGGAGATCCTTCAAATGCCCCTGCCTCTCTCTCCTTCTCCACCCTCTTTCTTTCTCTCTCTCTTTCTTTCTCTCTCTCTCTCTCTTTCTTTCTCTCTCTCTCTTTCTTTCTCTCTCTCTCTCTCTCTCATGTGCACACTCATAAACCCACCCACCAGTATCACACAGGCTGTACATTTTTCTCTCAAATGGAATGAAATACAGTTCACCATCAACACACAGTTTACAGGCAAATGCATCGCATCCTATTTCTGTGAAGTCATAAATATTCTGCCCGGTTAGGGCGTCTTGTGTGTGTGGGCAAACACTTGGGATGGTTTATGCTTGACAGGCAGAGCGTCACTAGAGACTCCTCTCAAAAGGTCTGCACGATTAATCATATCAATCACACTGCCTTATTCGAAGTGGAAGGGTTTCATGTTTGTTATTTGTGCACCAAAAGTCAGCCCCTCCCCTAATTTGTAAAACATGCTGCTTTTGAACCATGCTTCAACATTTTTTTTCCCTGTATCAGCAATATTGATGTCCATCCTAACATCTTCAAATACGTAGTTCTACATTATAGTTCTACAGTCTTCCAATTAACACATAACATGTAGGCCTACATGTAAACAAATGTGATATTACACTGGACTTCTCCAGTGCAAAAGGTTAGCCAAAACATTATTTCTCTCCTTCGAATTTTTTTCTGTAAAGACCACATAAAGGGTATTTTTTTTTGTTTATTTGGATAAAAGCAGAAAAATGAGAGAAATGAGAGAAGTTTGAGCAAAATCCGTTAAGATATAAGAAAGTTGTGATTTTCTCGAAGTTGTATTAAAAATAATCAAACACAAATTGGCAACTCTGTGACATATCTTGCGAGCTCCTCTTCCATTTGCTCTGTAAAGAAAATGTAACAGAATTTCATTTTCTCAGTTACTGATAAAGGATTACATATGATTCATATAGATTGTGTTTAAAAACATATTTGCAATGATTATACCTACCTGATATGTCTCAGAGTTGACGGTATGTGTTTGATTGATGACAACTTCAAATATTCATTACATTCTCATTTCTCGTCTGATTTTGCTCAAAATTTATACATTGATCTATTTCTTTCATTTTTCTGTTTCTTTTATAAGCAATATGGTATCAGGGTGAACTTCTCCTTTAACAATAAAGCCTCTTTAGGAAGACAAGACCACAAGTGCACTAGCAAGCACACATTATGGGGCTGTTCAGAAAATCTAATCATCACAAATGCCCCGCCCCCTCCCCCTCCTATTGACATGAATATTTAAATCATCGGATGTGGCACTGGAAAATGAATAGAGCATAGTCAGCAATTAACAGATGCCTCCTCTAAAAACATCTACAATATAAAACAATTTTATTATTAAAGAAAAGAATTTCTCATTCAAATCTTTAGCTCCATGTGTCTAATCTTTAAATGGAAAACTGCATGTATATCGCTGTACTGTGGGCATCCTGATTAATGTATTTATCACTTTATAACAAACTCTTAGTATAATATGTCAAATTGTGCTGGACAACATCCCATTTTAAGAAAAAAATCTGCAAATACAATGTGTGTAAATACAATTTATAAAAGCCGTAATCTTTACAGGGCAATCGATCCTTTGTAATAATTTGATTAGTGTGAAAGCAGAAAAATCAGAGAAGCAGATTGGTGAAAGTTTGACGAAATTGGACAAGAATAAGAAAGTTGTTTTTTCAAAAGTTGTAATCACTATACATCTGGGAATTTCAAATTGGCCACATCAGTACAGTCACTATGATGTAGCAGCAGTCAACTTTCCCATTTGCTAAAAAAAACCACACAAAATTACTAAAATGTCATTTTTTCTAAATGTATAACTCAGTAGAATCCTTTTCTTTTTGGAGGACCTTTGTATATTTTGAGAACTGCCAGACAGAAAAGGCATTCAGGAGAATTAATATTTTGGGGTATGACAAATGGGAGATCTGACCATGAATAAGCCACAATCGATTCATCAAATTGCTAATTTAAGATTTGCATAGATTTTCACTATCCTGTTTCTCTTACATGTATTTTTTTGTTTCACACAAATCAGCATTTTACAAAGGTTGGATTGCCCTTTGAGCATGTCTTACTCGGTCAACTTCATTGACTTCTAAGCAATTCAAAACATGTACATGCACATTAAACTTTTAAAGTGATACAAGTATTTTTTGACACTCAATCACATTAGCACTCAGCAGTAATTCATCACAAAGTATGTTGATGTTACCCTACAACAGAACAACATAAACTCATCTTGTCAATGTCCAACAGGTAATTTATGGTTTGTGTAAATATTTGCAAAGCATCATTGCAAATACATGTATATGGAATCCATCCTTATCTAAAATCATCAAGTATCGACCAGGGGAGCATTTCATCAAGTGTTTTGATTGTTACCGACAAATTTGTTCTCAGCCAATCAGATGCAAGGATTTCAGTAGCTTATAACGGTTGTCGTTAAAAATCACTGACAGAACACTTGATGAAATGCTCCGCAGTAGTTTAATAACATGCCTTAAAAAATAAAATGCCTCCCCGTATTTACAAACATAGGGCCTACACGCCTTTCAACGTTTTACTGAGCTCATGGCTGTAGAAGGGCTAGCATCAAGTATATCATCAAGTCTTGAAATGAAAGGATTGTCAATTATGCCTCATCATGGCTTGAGAGCCACTTGCCATGGGTTCACCTCAAAAGCCATCTGTCCAGCCGATATCATTTTCAGGAAGATTCTGCTGCTCTTACTACACATCAGGTTTTGCTTCAGCAACCAGTGTAAGAAATTTGATAACAATGTACAGCTAATGTGCATTTTCAACAATTCATGCTCATGCTTGTGTCTGTGATACTTTTTCATACATAAACTCCATTTATTTTTGATTTAGAGCTTTAAAATCCCATCCTTATATGCTATTAATGTAACAAGATCTATTGACGAGGTGCACATGTATGACTTACATGTAACATGGTACTAATCAATACCTGCACATACAAAAAGGGGGAGAAGTACATGTAGTCTACTTTATTTCTGGGTCTTCATATACACTGTACATGATCACACCTAGCAAATATGAGCACACAAAAATATCTTCATAACATCTCTTTTTTTCATCATGTGATGTTCACAGAATTGCACAAAGGCCCTCACAACTCGTCTGATGATTAGAGGTTTCAACAATGCACATATCTTTTGTGACGTCTCCACGCATAAATAAATGTATTGATCGCTATCTGTTTCTGTTCAATTACATGTATTTCATTACTATGATGATTACACATAAAAGGAAAGAGGAAAAAACAATCGGGACACCAATGAATGTCTTTCAGAGAAGAAAAACCTTGAGCATTCTTAGGCATGGTATAGCGAATATTTCATTTTCAATGATTGTAGCCCGTGTGTAAATGTATGTACACACGTATGCTGTCTTGGAGGCAGACTGATTACCCATAAAATTTGTGTGGAGGAGGAAAGGATGCCCTGAAGATGTACTAGATAATGAGATCATCACTACTCCACATCACTCCTCACGTCTACTACTCCATCCATACACTCACATGTTATCAACGCTCACTTCAACCTTTCAACAGTTCTCTATGTGTATACAATATCTATCGACATGTGTGATGCTGTCTGACACTTTCCTCTGTGTGTTGCCTCTTACCATGCATTCAATGTTCATTTTACATTATCAAGAATTTGACTCTCTCATCACCTCTTATCATGCTATCATGATCTAACTTTAATCAAAACAATGAGCTTATAAATTGCCTCCAATACAGCCCTATTTTTATTCCTAACCTTTGATAGAAGATATTTTTTACAATGAATTTTCAATGAAATTACTTTCTATTTAATAAAATTCTGTTTGCCTTATTTATAAATTGTGAAGTATGATAAATAAAATTCATGGGGGTTAAACCCAAAATAATTAATGAGGGTGGTGGATTATTAGGAAGTGAAACTGTTAGTTTATTACTACAGACAATCAACCATGTGAATTAATTAAAACAATTATAAAGCAGGTGTCTCTGCATGTACTTCAACTCTCATACATAGAATCTTGTCACGATGTGTTCAAGTGTATTGTAAAATATGAAACATTAATATATTAATATATTAGGTACATTGGAATATATTTCTGAAGAGCAGGCGCATTTGTCATAGAATTATTCATTGATATTAATAGCCCTCTGAACTATAATAATACTCATGCAAAGTAAACTATGATATCATCAATCAACCATAATACCCATTGCACAATCAGTTTACAATGATGGTAGTTACATAAATAAAAACTGAAAGTAAATTAATGATATCATCAATCATGCAGCTAAAGTGATAAATCATTTAGGGGTAATGTTCTGTGGCCTAATTTACCACTTCACTTGAAGGGGAATCAATTACCCTATAAAGTATGTGGGTTGTGACCCGAACTGCTAATCACTTTCATTTATTATTTACGAGTAGCATTGATAATTTATGTAAAAGACACACCAAAATTGGCACAAAAAGAAAGAGTATTCTAATAACCAGGTTTTACACACAGAAACAAACACATACAGATATCTGCAGGATGATGCACCCCCCCCCCATAAAAAAACAAACAAACAAACAAACAAACAAACAAACAAACAAACTAGGAACTGTACCTTGTTATTTCCAGTTATTCCAAAATCCAAATATGATTTAAAAATTCAGCTTTTCAAAAAGTTAGTCATAAAAAAGGCATTATAAGACTACATAATTATATCTTTCAGACATATAAAGAGTTAAGATTAAATGATTTAAAAACTGAGATTCCTTGGCCAGAGCACAAAGACAGTTGATGTGTATTTCAACTTACTTCATCTGAAGATATGATGATTTCATCTTGCTGAAATGTGGTTTGGTCATGAGTACACTTGTTGTCATAGATACCCCAATAACATGCCCAGGGGCTACTCATGCATGAAGAACAGCTGGAAAGGAGAAAAGGATACTGGTCAGTTTGTACCCTTACATGTATACATGTAACTTTGCAATCACTATATCCTCCTCAAATATCATACCTCCAAAAGTGTGAAGGTAATCCCTCTGGAGATAGAAAATTGTCTGCTGATTCAACACTCTACTGGCTCTAGGTAGACAATATGAAAATGATTATCAAATATTGAGGTACATAGAAAGGAAGTGTAAGAGTTAAAATTCAGAAAGATATTAGATTCTCTATCATCAAAACCATTCTTTCACTGTCTTAAGCCCAGCGCACACTATACGATCCAACTGCGACCCGATTTTCGAACAAATTGCAGTTTGCATTAAATGTGAAAGTTTAAAAAAGTGAAATTATCTCATTTGAAGTTCGGAATAATGATATGAATACTAATATCGAAATTTTGGTTAACTGCAATTCTTCTGGTTAGAGTAAAGGCCAAATCTCAGTCGATCGCAAGATTGGTATGACGTCGCTACGATTTGGAATTGAATTCGCTTTTATTCCTACACGGGGGCTCGCAGTAGCCCGGAATTTTCGATTTTAGTATTCATACTACTATTCAGAACTTTGATCACAAAGGTTTTACATGTTTGAAGGTTCATATCAAATGTTATAACAACTTTTCAAAAAAACGCATCGTAGTCGGATCGTGCAGTGTGCGCCTGGATTTAAAGTTCAGGCATTCAATCAGATATCACTCCTGCAACCCCCCACCCCCACCCCCACATTTCCAAAATTGTGACTCAACATTTGCTCTGGGCTTTCTTCCTGTGCTTTTTTTTGTTTTTTGGTAAAAGAAAAAGGGTTCGAATTTGAGTCTATAATTATGTTTCAAGTTAGATTTTATAGAGATAGGTATAGTGTTGAGTACAGGTTGAAGTTAAGAATTTGGTTAGTGTATGATTTGATCAAATAGCTATTGTCGCGGGAGCATGAATCACAGACCCTCTACAGAATGTGATCTGCATTCATAACAAGGCAAACGCCAAGCGTTGTCTCGCCTGCATCTCGCTATGTGAATGAGCATGTGAACTTTGGTCTGGCAGCTTTATCATACTAAGCAATAATGATGATGTTACATACATTTTATCCCTGAAAAATGAGACAATGCTGTTTGTGCATGCAATTCTTCAGTTTCAAATGTTTATTATTGAACTTCTGACCTTTGACCTATATTTCGTACTTGACCTGTGCTTTCAAGGCATGTTAAACTGTGGTATGAATCTGGTCATCATAACTCAAATGTACAAGATATAAAATTACATGTTCAGTGATTTTCACTGAAAGTACACTGACCTTTTGACCTTTTACACTGACCCATTTACAAACATGACATGCATCTTCAATAGATACTTGTGATTTAAATTTGGTGATCATACCTCAAAGGTACAAAAAGTTATTACATGTGAGGTGATTTTCACTGAAAGTTCATTGACTTTTTGACCTTTGACCTTGGTCATTTTCAAACTTGACTTGTGCCTTTAAGAGACGTACCTGTGGTATGAATTTGGTGATTCTACCTCAAATCCACAGAAAGTTATTGTGATTACAGTGCTTTTTGCAGAAAGTTCATTGACCTTTTGACCTTTGACCTTGGTCAGATTCAACTCATTTTTTAACCTGACCTGCGCCTTTAAGAGATGTACCTGTGGGATGAATTTGGTAATTCTATCTCAATTCCATAGAAAGTTATTGTGATTACAGCATGATTGTTGACGACGCCGACGCCGGAAATAGTGATGCCTATAATCTCGCTCCTCTACGCAGGCAAAAAAAGTGAAACGTAGTACTCAATCGCTTATTTAATACAATGTAAATATTTTGAGAGCCTGTATAAATCACACTAAAGTTGTATTCGAATTCTGTGAATAGGTCCAAAATCTTCAAAAAATGGATGGAAACTACAAGTTGACGTAGCTCTTCATTTCTTTTTTCTGTCCTTTATCAAAGGATCCACATTCACAACCTAAATGGATTCAAAATGCTGAACGTGCGCACATGATCTGTATGAGCCAAAAGGATGGATACCTTGGATTGTGCAGATAGATCTCTGATTAATGAACAAGGTGCAAAAAAACAGCCAAAACATTGATTTAATATATTTTATCTACACATGTGGGTATTAAACTGTCTCCTTTCATTATTTTCTTTTAAATTCCTTCCTAGTGACAAAACTAAAAGAGCTGAGCAAGAGCAAACATCAATTATTGAAGTTTTGTTTGTTGTATTTTCCTTCCTTCTGGCACAGGAATATCTTCGTATTCATTGTCTCGCCCTACCCTGTTAGGTTTAGAAAATAATCTGAAATACAATAATTTGGAATTCCAACAATGCCTTGTACACACTTCTTCAGCAGTGTTGCTGTTCATGCTTTAGAAGTATGCAGTGATATGAATGTATTATTGTTCTCCACAGAGAAGCTCTTAAAAGAAAAAGAGAAAAGTTTCATATCATCTCGTCCATGCACCTGTTGAAAGTACATTTCTAAAGTTAAAAGCTACAAATACGGGGGGTGCAGTCCTACAGCCCTTTCAGACACACCATGTTATTCTATAATCATACAACGTATTGATATGAGAGCATTCAGACACAACTTACCATTATACGATAATTGTATGGCAGCATTCAGACCTTGCGCACTGTCATGTGAAGCTTATGAATATGTACGAGTCACTCCCTTTCACAGTATGAACCTTGTGCGGGTTTTGCGAATGTTTTTAATATTTTGTGTTGGATTCATCAGACAGTTTGCGCTATTTTATACGACGCATGGATATGAGAGCATTCGGACACAAATATACATCATATGAATATAGGATCATCGTACGAAACGATGCTCATACCATAGTTCGATATACGACGTATCAAACTCTCTAGTCTGAAAGCGGGGTAATAGTTAATATTCAAGACATGTTTGATCTCTATTCTCTATTAATGCTCTGCTGTATAATGCATCCTTTTTCCAATGATCTACATTCATTCAATAAGCATTATTGAGAACAAAAGGAGAAATAACACTTCATAAGAGAACATAAAGGGGAAATTCAAACCAGCCTTGAAATTTGATATTGCAGTATAAAAGATCATATAATGCAAAAGGGTACATCCTCTTAACAAAATTTGTTCTCAATTCCTTCCTATTTACAATCCAATGAATAGCTGAAAAATAGCTCAAAAACAGCACTAACTAGAAATGTGCATTGCTGGGGCCGCGCAATGCTAAATGTATCCCCCGGCACTGGCAGCAATTTGAAGGAGCGACAAAGACCCTCCCCCATCCCCTCCCTCAAACAAAAGGATGGTGTAGAAATTAGATGTGTAGGTTTCACTAAGACACATCTTCATATAAAATTTGAAAGAAATGTGTTGAGAGATATACCAAGATACATCTCCATACAAAATTTGAAAGAAATCCATCAAGAAATGTGGCCTGCAGAGTGCACTCACGCCATGCCCTGAAGTATGACCTTTGACCCTATAAAAGACGGAACACTGGTGGCAGCATCACCAAAAACTATAGGTTTTTAGATTACACCAAGAGACACCTTTATGCAAAATTTGAACGAAATCCGTCAAGAAATGCAGAAGTAAGAGTGCAAGAAATGGAAAAATGACCTTTGACCCTATAAAGGACGGAACACTGGTGGCAGCATCACCAAAAACTATAGGTTTTTAGATTACACCAAGAGACACCTTCATGCAAAATTTGAACGAAATCCGTCAAGAAATGTAGAAGTAAGAGTGCAAGAAATGGAAAAATGACCTTTGACCCTATATAAAGGACGGAAAAATGAGGGCAGCATCACCAAAAATTAAACATGTGTAGATTATACCAAGATACATCTCCATACAAAATTTGAATGAAATCCGTCAAGAAATGCAGAAGTAAGAGTGCACAAAAGGGACAAATGAGCTTTGACCCTATAAAGGACGGAACAATGAGGGCAGCATCACCAAACAGTAAAGATGTGTAGATTATACCCACTGATCTCTATGTAAAAATCTGGATAGAGCATTGGCTTGTTGAGGTGAAGCCGCTAGGCCGCCATGCTACCACTCCCATTTCTATAGCTGGAGATTGGAAAGGCCAATCACGTCGAAGCTGGTTCAATGGCTGTGCAGTGATGCGCAGCTTGCGCATTGTATTGGGAGTGGTTTAAATGGCCGCACTGTGGCTTCAGATGTTTGCACAGTGCGTATGGACCAATGCTCTATCCAGATTTTTACATAGAGATCAGTGATTATACCAAGATCCATGTCCATACAAAATTTGAAAGAAATCCATCAAGAAATGTGGCCTGCAGAGTGAACTCACGCCATCCCTTGAAGTATGACCTTTGACCCTATAAAAGACGGGACACTGGTGGCAGCATCACCAAAAAGTACAGATTTTTAGATTACACCAAGGGACACATTCATGCAAAATTTGAACGAAATCCATCGAGAAATGCAGAAGTAAGAGTGCAAGAAATGGAAAAATGAGCTTTGACCCTATAAAGGACGGAACAATGAGGGCAGCATCACCAAAAATTAAACATGTGTAGATTATACCAAGATACATCTCCATACAAAATTTGAACAAAATCCGTTGAGAAATGTGGCCTGCAGAGTGCACTCATGCCATGCCCTGAAGTATGACCTTTGACCCTATAAAAGACGGAACACTGGTGGCAGCATCACCAAACACTATAGGTTTTTAAATTACACCAAGAGACACATTCATGCAAAATTTGAACGAAATCCATTGAGAAATGTGACCGCCAGAGCGCACACAAGAGTACACACAAGACATCTATCAAAATATGACCTTTGACCCTATAAAAGACGGGACACTGGGGGCAGCATCACCAAAATCTATAGGGTTCCAGATTTTACCAAGAGACACCTTCATACAAAATTTGAACAAAATCCGTTGAGAAATGTGACCGCTAGAGCGCACACAAGAATGTGACAAGAATGTGACGCGGCGGCGGCGGCGGCGGCGGCGGCGGCGAAACGCTGCTGAATCCAAAGTATCCTCCGGCATACTGCCGGGGGATACAATAAGCAATTTGTTGAATACATGTATTTGTTTTGTGCGTTTTCCTTCCTTTTTGGCTCAAGAATATGCTTCAAGAACCAACATGTCTAATGCTACCATTGCTTTACTGAAAATGGATCGAAAATTCCAATGATAGAGAAACCATTTGAAATATCTATGATGCCATGCTCACACTGCTTTTAGAGTACCAAGGAACATGTAAAAGCAGTGTGGACAACATATCAGGTTTCTGTGTAGCCCAACTCGAAAATTCAACATTTTTTGTAGCACACTCTGCAAAAAAAGCCCCCCCAAATAACCCCCCCCCCAAAGAAAAAAGGGGGGGGGGAGAATCTGTATGTAATATCTGGTAAAGTACTGAACTACATTTTCAACTGTCCAGCCCTCTGTAATACAAGTAATAATTGCAAGGCAGTAGAAAAATAAGTCAACCGAGGCCACTAAGTCCTTAAGAAAATGTGTCTATCATGTGCATAGACAGTATAATTTCTACTTTAATCATAAAAGATTAATTTTTATTGAATAAATATACAGGATAATAAAAGGAATCTCGAAAAGCAAATTTTTATTAATGAACGGCAAAAATCAGTACAAGAAACGAATACAGACATTTCGCACAATAAAATGTAACCTAAAAATATATATATCGTGTGTTGAGAGCCAGAAGGGCGTTAACTCGTATGTTATAACAGAGTTAACGCCCTTCTGGCTCTCAACACACTCTTTTTGAGAGAGAGAGAGAGAGAAAAAAAAAGAAAGAAAAATCTTTGGGTTCATAGAGGATTAAAGGACAAGTGGAAGAAATAATACTATAAAAAAAAATATGAAATTTAAAAAAAAATCAAGCTTGTTTATTTGTAAAAGTGTGAAATAAAAAGATGAAAGATGAAAAGGCATGGTAAAGGGAAAAAAATTGTGAGAATTTCACAAAGAAGTACTTGTCATCCTGAGAGTACTGCTGGTATGAAAGAAATACCAGTACAATACAATGATTAATTTATTTGTCAGTAAGTTTTGAAAAGGAGTTATTCTTCTGATAATGGAAAGAATTGAATCCTCAAAACTTGGCATGTTTGGTACTCCCTTTTTCTTATCTCAAGCGAAACCAGAAGGTTAAAGGAGAATGAAACCCTGGGGAAATATCCATTTTAATGAAAAGATAGTAAAAGAGAGAAGCAATTTAAAAAAAGTTCCATCAAAATCGGTTAAGAAATGAAAAAGTTGTGAAAGTTTGAAAAGTCTCGATTTACTTTCTATGGCGATCCTCAAATTGGCTATTTGCTTCAATGTGGCAGGTTTTTGTGGACAACTCTCCATATGTTTTGTACACAAAATTTCAGATTTTCTCCATTATCTCTAAAGATGCTACTTGTCTCTTTGTGACCTCAACATATGTTGTGTAAAATACATTTTACCATGATATACATAGAGCTAAAAAAGAGACAAGCTGTACCTTGAGAGATAATGGAGAAAATCTGAAATTTTGTGTACAAAACATATGGAGAGTTGTCCACAAAAACATGCCACATTGAAGCAAATAACCAATTTGAGGATCGCCATAGAAAGTAAATCGAGACTTTTCAAACTTTCACAACTTTTTCATTTCTTAACCGATTTTGATGGAACTTTTTTTAAATTGCTTCTCTCTTTACTATCTTTTCATTGAAATGGATATTTCCCCAGGGTTTCATTCTCCGTTAAGAACAATTCTAAGATCTAGTTTGTGTTTCAGTACAAGTTTGAAAATCATTTTAAAGACCCCCAAACCAGTAGTAATACTCACCTTGAAATCAGAGAGCAGTCATAGAAATTGAAATCAGTCTTGACGAAGGCTACTCTGGTCTCATTGGAATAGATGCTCAAGGCAACTGTTACAGCAGCTGCAATCAATATACAGCACACACGAATAAAATGGAGGAAAAAAGTATATGAAAGGCCAATTGGGGGGGGGGGCAATCAATCAAGACATTAAAGTTAAACTTGAGTTCTGATAATGGAATTCTATTAAAAGAATATCTGGCTAAAAGGAATTCTGAATTGTTCATCATGTAATAGGTGGGTTTAGACCACCAAAATATAAACAAACTGAAAAGAAAAAAAAAATCATAATTTGTGAATCTATAAGGAGACCAACAGTTATGCATGTGTTTGTATTCTAACTCAATTTCCTTATCTTCATATCTTCATTTCTTCATTTTTCAAATAATCTGAATTTTCTACCCAAATCTATTTGTAGTTTTTAACAATCACTGTATGTTTTGTTTGATTCTCTGAGAATCCTCACACTTTTTGATGTATTAAAACTCATTTGATTTTTTTTATGAAATAAATTGAATCAAAATAATTGAACCCACTTCCCATCATAACCAGGGGGGTGTTTCATAAAGCTGTTCGTAAGTTACGCACGACTTTACGCACGACTGGTGATCGGTTCTTGTGCTAAATGATTGAGAATCTGACATAGAGATACATACTAATTATAGCACCCAAGAACATGTACCAGTCGTTCGTAAAGTCATTCGTAAATTAACAAACAGCTTTATGAAACACCCCCCAGAACTCCTAATTATCTTGAAAGTGTTATGTGATGGACATGAAGCATTAATTACATTTTGAAAGAAAAAGTCTCAAATCAATAGGGAAAGATTGATCATGTCTACATAAGGATTGGTGTGTATTGTGAGGTTCTGGAATCATCAAAATAATACGATATTGACCCATTCTTGCTGAAAAGCACATGAAACTGCACACACAATGTGGATGAGTGTTCGGCACAAACATGTTAGCTATTTCTCGTCATATTTCGAATATCATTTGAGGAAGAAATCCTTTTCAGGCGACAATTCTACTAAGACATTTTTCCAAACTGACATAAAAGATTTGAAAGCTCACAAATTATTTTTCACCTTTCCCAGAACTCAACCTTCTCTTTAAGCATTCAATCAAAATGCACTTATAGATGTACTTCTCATTCAGTTTAAAGTGCCAGGGTACTTGAAAATTGGATATCAAGCTCTTGTACTTGGTTGAGCCTTGAGGCTTTCCCCTTGCATCTAAACTTGGGTTTATAGGCGACACATTACTTTCAAATGACAGGGGGTCTGCCCTTAAAGGATAACTGTGTAGCTACATGTAGGATTGAATTTCAGGGGGGCGGTTGTGAGCATGTGAAGTGGCTACGCAGAGGTGTGGCTGCACAACAGTTTCAGCAAATTCTGAAAGAAAGATAACGGTTCATACATTTTTTTAGGCGGTAAGTTAGTTTGACGCCTGACTGTTCTTCAATTATTTGGACGCAATACGCATGTAACAGGGGTGGGTGCATGGAGGGGGCACGGAGGGGGCAGCTTCCCCTCTCCCGTGCAAAGCGTGAAAGCTTTGACTTTTTAGCATATTTTGACAGAAATATACAAGGGCTCATATCTGTTTTGAGGCAGAAAGTTACATGTAGTTTGACTGCTTTTCAATTATTTGGACGCAGTACTGCACTGTACATGTAATAGGGGTTGGTGCAGAGGGGGAGTTTCCGCCCTCCCGCGCCAAAGCTTTGACCTTTTAGCAAATTTTGCGAGAAAGGTAACGGCTTGAAGCACCTTTTTAGGCTTTATATCTCTCACTTTCCCACTACGTGCCTGGTTCATTCTACAACTAATCCCAGCATTTCTTTTTCCTATCGCCTCACATGGTACTTCTCTTCCCTCTCTGTCAAACCAGTTACATAAACTTGATTTTTTGAGATTTCATTTTTCTGGCAGTATGCAGATGGGTCGTACATGTATTTCATAATGTACATGTAAGTACAGCCTTTAATCCAAATAGGAAGTAATAATACAAAAAATCGTAACAGGAAATATCACACTTCAACTGATACGTGAATACAATGTTTTTAAAGTGTAACAGCCTAAACAGGATAAATGAACATGTAACTTAGAACTATTATTTCAAGTGTCCTACTTCCGTACTTATTATGCCTCATGACTGCTCTTTCTGAAAATTTAATATAAAGAAAATTGCATCATCTATGGCCGTCAAATTCATTTCGAAAAAAAATAATTGATTCCTCATTTAGGTTCATACAAGTGTGTCTGCAACAAGTTACAAATGAAAAAAAGAATTGTTCGCACTTTCCGAATAACAAGCAGATGAATTCTCTTCAGAAATACATCTGTTATAGTGTTCATGAAGACTTGCAGTATGCATATACGCACACATAAAACAGGAATTGAAAAACACAAACTACACTTTATGCCTGATTGAGAAATTAACTGCTTAAATGAGTGTTTTAAAATGGTGAGTTTTTACACTTAAGCTGGCTTGCTCACTCAACCATCAAGTTTTAATGTTGTCTGTTTGGAGCCAGAGGTGCATTAACACAATATACAGAGTTAACACCCTTCTGGCTCCAAACAAACGATGTGACATGTCGGAACATACAGAGGACAAAGCTGGTTCTTTAATAAGTTGTCTTTCAATGATCAGAAACGGAAAATTCAAGCCTTTTCATGACACTAAACTTTGCTGGTAATAGCCAGAAGAAATAAAAATTGTCCAGTGGATTCTGCACTCTTACGCAAAAGTGGTGTTTGCTCAGTCAAGAGTAAAATATTGTTAGATGTATTGCTGTTATTTGATAGAAAAGACCCTAAGCTATCCACCAGTTATGAAATTTTCCTGAAAATATTTCTTTTGACATTTTTTTTGGGGGAGACTTTTTTTTTCAAATTGTCAACTTTTAATGGTTCTCAACTTTGTTGATACCAGCCGAAACAAATACTAATTCTTGTCAAGTCTGACTTTTGCATCCTTTAACAAAAGTTAAAGCATAATTTCATAGAAGAGAACCTAAGCTGTCCACTAGGAAGAAACATTTTGAAATATTTTATTTAGAAAGACTTTCTTCAACTGTTAACTTTCTTGGGAGGACGCTCTGAACACTGCAGTGAATCTGTCAAAAATGTCATCATGTAATTTCATATAACAATCATAACAAACAGTAAAATCAGAAGTGATTTTATTATTTGCTAGATAAATCTATGTACCTACCTATTTGCTAGTCTTCCGACTACGCAAGCCATTCGAGTAATTAAAGTCACGACAGTGCATATACCCCCCTAGGATCACGCCTTCCTCTGTGCACGTACGCATGACGCGCACACACAATCCTCCTCTTTACGAGCAGCCTCAGACAAACTTTGACATGTTGCTAGGCAAGGAGTGGGGTAGGAGGGTGGGACATAGGTAGGTACATAGATTTATCTAGCAAATAATAAAATCACTTCTGATTTTACTGATTTACTACAATAAATCCATGTACCTCCCTATTTGCTAGACTAGCACAGATTCAAATGGGGGGCATGTCCCAAGAGGAAGGTCAACAGGAACCCAAGGATGACGTTGCAGCTTGCAACGTCTTGTTAGAAAAACACTCAACAGACAGAACATCTTTTAAATAAAAAGATGTGAAGGACGTGGAGGAGCGCCAGTAGGCTGCCCTCATAATGTCCACTAGGGGCACCCCTTGGAAAAGAGCCCAAGAGGCACTGATGCCCCTGGTATCGTGAGCACGGGGCTTCCCATCACTCAATAGGGCCTCCGGCCCAGCCGCGTGGATCGCTTCGACTATCCATCTAGAAATGGATTCTCTGGAAGCGGGGGAAAAGGGCTCTCGAGTGATGACAAAAAGCTGATCACTCTTACGAAGAGTCTTAGTCCTATCTAAATACCATTTCAAGGCCCTCACCGGACACCAGACCTTATCCTCCTGCACCGAGGAATGGTCCAACAGCGGTCTAAGAAAAATCTCAACTGGTCCAGAGGAAGCAGTCTGATTTTTGGCAATAAAGGAGGGCTTGCGTATAAGTTGCACACCATGGTTCTCCCAACGGATGTGACCCGGTGTGATACACAGAGCATGAAGAGTACTCCTCCTCTGTGCAGAAGCAATAGCGACTAAAAACAGCATCTTGACCGTTAAATGGTGAAGGGACGCTTTACCCAAAGGTTCAAAAGGTGGCTTCGCAAGCACGTCAAGGACCTTGGGTAGACTCCAAGAAGGAGTCAGGCTACGAGTTGATGGACGCTGCAAGAAGAAGGAGCGAGTCAACCTAGCCAAAAGAGGGGAGTTGGAGACTCCCGAACCATCAGCAAAACCAACGTGGACGGCGGCAATAGCCGAACGATAGCCACGTATGGTTGAAATCGATCTACCCTTATCGAAAAGGGAGATCAAAAAATCGGCAATAACACCAATAGGGGCTTCACGTGGCGAGACACCCTGATTCTCGCACCAAGAAAAGAAGGCCCCTAGACGAGAGTTGTAGAGATCTCTAGTGGAGTCTCTACGGCTTCTCATTACAAACTGGGAGGCCCTCTCAGAGAGCCCTGAGTTTCTGGCGTCTTCCCCAATAACGGCCAGGCAGTCAAGTGGAGGACCGTTGGGCGTTGATGAACAATCCCCGAGAGGGGTTGAATTATCAAATCCTCCCTGAGAGGAAGGGGAAACGGCTGGCCGGCCAGGAGACTCACCAGGTCTGGAAACCAATGTCTTGCTGGCCAATGTGGGGCTATCAACAACGCCTCCTGATCCCGAACCCGCGAGCAATACCTCGGGAGTCGGTGATTGAGGGTGGAGGCGAACAGATCGATCTCCAGAGGACCCCACACCTCTTGGAGAAGAGCAAACACCTCCGGATGAAGAGTCCACTCTGACGGGAGGCATTTGCCGAGAGACAGAAAATCCGCGATCAGATTGTCCTGACCGGGAATGTAGGAGGCTACCGGAATAATGTTCATAGACCGGCACCACCTCCACAACTGGGCAGCTAAGGTGTTCAGAGAAGAAGACCGAGTGCCGCCTTGGCGATTGATGTAGTCAGCTACTGTGACATTGTCCGTAAGAACGAGTACAGTGCGACCAACAAGACCGGGCCTGAAATGATGAAGAGACAGGCTGACCGCCATTATTTCCAAGACGTCGACTAGACTGGCCAGATAGCCCAGGAATTGAAGCCATTGTCTGGCTCTGACCCTGCGGGCCACTCGCAATGACCGTGCGGTCATGGTGATAGTCCGAATTATGTCCCGACTGGGGCGGGCAAGCTGATTCGGGATATCTATCTCCGCACCTAAGTACACCGGGGTACGTGTGGTAGATAATTCTGATTTTTCCCAGTTTATCAGAAAGTCTAAGCCTTGCGTTAGCCACAGTAAAAGGCATAACTGATCCAACAGGAGGGACTCCGAGTTTGCAACTAGGAGCCAATCGTCTAGATAGACGAATAATCGGAGGCCGCGATTCCGTAGAAACGCGGCCAGGGCCGACACTATTCGGGTAAAGACTCGAGGGGCCGGCCTCAGCCAGAAGGGCAGGGCATGAAATCGAAACGTTTCGCCCTGGAACGCGAATCCCAGCAAATTTCATTTGAGATCGAGGGAGATCGCAAGGTCGTCCCGCTTGATCAAGGGCAGAATAGATGCCAAGGTCTCCATGCGAAAATGCACTGGAGGTATAAACCTGCTGATTCTTTTCATGTTTAGAATCATACGTAAACTTCCCGAGCGCTTGGGAATGACAAAAATTGGGGAGAGACAGAGATGAGGATGATCTCTCACCCTTTCTACAGCGCCCTTTCCCAGCAGCGTGGCGATCTCTGAGGAGATGTGCTGCTGGAAAAGGGCGGACATTGGAGGCGGGCGGATTCTGATGGCGCCGTTTGGAATCGGCTTTATCAGATCTATGTAAAAGCCGTCGCGCACGACGGATAGCACAAAGGCGTCGCCGGAGATTGCCTCCCAAACCTACACTGTCCACAAGCACTCGGGGTAAGGTATCAGAAGGCCGACTTGGGCCTGACCGGGCCCTTGGCGGCGGTCTTACGCCCCCCTCTTCCTCTCGCCGAGCCTCTACCACGGTTGTCCAGGGTAGGGGTCTCAACCCGAGGGATAGTCACAGTCACTCGACGATTTGAGCGGTTAGCGCCTGTCGAGACCGACTTAGACTTCGGAAAGGACCGAGCAGGCTGAGTGGGCAAGAATTGTCTGGCCATCTCCTTTGCCTGTTTGCGACCCTCTATCTCTTTGAGGAAGACCTCGTTAAACTGGCCCCCAAAGAGTTTGGGATGAGAGGAAGGGATACCCCGCAAGAGAGGGGGATGTCTTTCTCTAGCACTCCCAGTGTGGAGAGCGCCAACTTGCGGCGTTGATGCGTAATGTCAATCGCCGCTGATGAGAGCTGAGACCACTGAAGTCCAGCTAACAAAAGCAGGAGTTCATCCAACAAATTGGAGTCCCCCTCGGTCACATTCAGTTCAACTGATCTGGCCCGAAGGCGTAACAGTGAACCCAGGTACGCCGAAAGCCTTAAGCCCGACCTGACTTTGGTTTCAAAGTTCACTAGGGGCTTCTCGGCGGATCTATAGGACTGAGACTTGAAATTGATATTCAAACGTTGTCCCATACCCATAATTTCCTGGGATAAACCCTTGGCTGAAAAGAAGCCCTGGGTATCATCCAGATAGAAAGAGAAGGCACTACCAAAGGGACGTCGGGTAGCCCGACCCGCATCGGTAAGTGCCTCCCTATCCCCATACTCCTGTTTGAAGTCCTCTGTAAGAGGAATACCAGGAGACGGGCCATGCTGTCTGAATAACAGCGATGGCTGATCACTGTCCGACTGGACTTGGGGAAAAATTTCTGGCATATACTTCTCTAACAGGGCCTTGGCATCTGCCGCCATAGCCTGACAAGGCTGGGGGTCGTAGCCGGCCTGAGAAGGCCGTTTAGAAGCACGGGAAGTGGTAGGCTGCAGTATAGAAGCCTCACTACCCAAATTGTCCGGGCCGGGCTCCCCAGTGGGGAGAAGCAATTCGGCCGCAACTCTAGGGACTGTGCTTCCCCGACCAGAGCCCCGATTCGCATTGACTGCCGGGGGGTGGACGGGCTGCTGCATTGCAGCATTGCAGCACTGCTGGAAATAGCACCCGGAGCACTGACGTTGGTCAGTGGCTGGCGGGAACCAGCAGTCTTCCGCTGCGAGAACCTGCTCGAGGAGGTCTTCTTAGCGGGATGCGGATTTGCGTTACCAGCTGTAATTCCCCCAGACACACCGACGGTGGTCGGATGTCGGGGGAAGCCAGTAACACTGGGTGAAATCTCGCTAGGCACCCCGATGGTGGTCGGGGGTCGGCAAGACCCAGTAACATCATTAGCTGACCGCTTAGCGGTCTTACCAGTTAATGCCCCCTCCAGGCTCCCGACGGTGGTCGGGGGTCGAGAGGACCCAGTAATACTAGCTACCGCCCCCCCCAACTGCAGACGCGGTGGTCGTGAGTTGGAGGGAGCTAGAATTGCTAATGACGGGTGTTCGGTCCGAAGACTTATGAACACCTAACTTACCTATAAAGCCTGTCTTGCTCGACGCTCCCGGTACAAAAATACCAGAGCGAGCCGACAGACTGACGCCCTTACCTCCCCTGACCATCGTGTTTGTCTCGCTGGGAGGCGAGCGAAACACAGAGGTCTCCAACACACTCACTGGGCTGACGCCCTTATAAGTGAGAGTAGTGGAAGGGAGGGAAGAAGAATTGGAAGAGCACGGAGGCAACCAAGACCTCGATTGCTCTTCCTTCGAAGAACTCATTATCACCTGTAAGGAGATATAAAAGAGTCAAACAATAAACGATTGTAAAGAAAAGGGCGTACAAAGCGAGAGTGAAACGGAATGGAATTTTCCAGCGCAGTGTGTGGAAAATTCCATTCACGCACTACGAACAAAAGAACACTCTCGTAAGGGTATATGCACACAACAGCCACACACACGAAACACCAACGAAACGTTACAGGGCTGAGCGCCCGGCAAAACGCCAAAGCGAATGCCCTGGGCTACTATAGAGGTGAAAAGTGAGGTATAAATTTAAGCTCAAATATCACCAAAATAAATACGTGACAGACATAAACCGACACTAAACAGATATTAAAACAAGTCTAGGACGGAAATATTGGCAAAAGTCACCAGAAAACGCGCTAAAAGAGTAGCAAACTCTGAATTTTTGCGCAAGATAGTGACTTAGCTGCAACTCTTTAGGCTGCGAGAAGGAAAGAGGAGAATTGTGTGCGCGCGTCATGCGTACGTGCACAGAGGAAGGCGTGATCCTAGGGGGGTATATGCACTGTCGTGACTTTAATTACTCGAATGGCTTGCGTAGTCGGAAGACTAGCAAATAGGTAGGTACATTGATTTATTGTAGTAAATAATATCATTTCAGCTGGTTGAAAACAGATCTGATTATGTCTCCATCAAGTCACAACTAAATGCATACAAAAGTTCACCTCAATATAAAACTGCACGTAAAGTTAGTTTATATTTATAGCAATAATAATAATAGCTGTTTCTTATATAGCGCCTTACAGTTGTATACCACATACAATGTAACCGACCAGCACCATCTGGGGGGGCGTTTCATCAAGTGTCTTGTCAGCGATTTTTACCGACAAGTGTGCTCTCAGCCAATCAGATACAAAGATTTCAGTAGCTTATAACAGTTATTGCAACTTGTCATTGATAACAAGTTTTATGAAACAGGGCCCAGGTTACAGCACTCATATCCATCACATCATGAAGATCCAATATCATTTCCCTTGTCATAACCAAACGACCAAATATGACATTGGGTATCCCTTTACAAATGTATACCTGGGTGGGGAGTGGCGAATGGACAAAAATGCCGGGCTGGGATATGAACCCCCATCTCTTGATTGAAAGTAAGTGAATAACCCACAATACATATACAAATACATACATGTATTTATACAGAAGATATGAGCTAATGACTTACATTGTCCAGGTTCTATCGGAGGGATGGTGTACTGAGGAGGAGTCTGACATGTAATCTGATTACCCTCCATGCTTGTAACTTTGGATGTGTATTGATCAAAAAGACATTCGTAGCCTGCTCCCTTGGAGAGGGGTGGTAGCTGACTCACAGATATGACAATCTGGATAAAAGGGAACAAAACCACTGTTTAACAAAATGAAAGAAAATTCAACTGACGTTTCATTGCCAGGCACACTGATTATCAACAGAAAGAATAAATGCTATCTGCATCTTCTTAAAATACAAATTCAAGATTAAATCAGATAGTTCACAAGAAATTAAAGAACTATATGAATTTTAGCTAGTTTGCTACAGACAGTAGGATGTCGGCTCCATTTTCATCTTCATTGGCCCCATGACATACAATTTACTTTTCTTTTTGTACAATACACATATACATGTACCTACAGAGTCAAAATAGTGACATGCAAAACTGACATGTGTATTTCTGAGAGCAATGCACTAATTTTGACATCCTTCCAATAAAGAAACTGATTCAGTAATCACAATAGGTCATTAAAAGTGTTAACAGTTCGTGAGGAGAATTGACTACCGTATTCAAATGACACCAGTTTTCCTGTAATTTCTCTAGTATCACTGATTCGACACCCTATGCGAAATGCGAAATACACATGGTACTCTTCTGCACTTTCAAACCTACATGTATGCCTTCACCACATGTCATGGTGATCGACAAACCACAGACCACTATATTCCGCTGCTAGATATTCTCTGGCAGTACTCTTGAAGACACATTTTTGTTTCTACAATCATGATAAATGTGTGACTGGTAGCAAAATAATCGGCTTGGTATTCAATTATTTGTACAAAGTTCAAGAGTTATAGCTGTCAGGACAGTTTGGGATCATTAAAACACTTGGCAAAATATGGATGTAAAAACCTCTACACAACAATTAGGCCTTTGCATTGGAAAGAAAGCATAATATGAGGTACTAGTATTCGTATTTCTGTGCAACTCCATGAGGAGATGGCCAATAATAACACTGGCTATTCAGGGCAGACTCTCCACAGGCTATTCAATTACCCGCAGTTGACATTTTACTTTTCTGGGGCTCATTAATGATTTTTCCTTGAGACAAACATCTGGTTGTTCTAGTGCCAGAAGACGTTGGTAGATACTGTGATGATAATGAAGTTACCAGGACATGACAACACTGGTTGCCTGGTTTCTCATCTTACCACATCTTCCTACATCTTCCTACCAATTGGATTCTTCCTCAAATATCCACACAGCTCCCTTATCTTACAGTCTCAGCTTCGTGGTTATGTCAAACAACATTACAAAAATACATTTTTGTCCATGTGATTTTTTAATCAAACCCTATGTCATATTTCATGAATTGCTAGGATATTTATATGCAGGCCTAATTAAACACTTCATACATAAACATTTACATACAATGTAGCAATCTATGCCTACGTATAGGCTACGTGCAAACCACAAGTATTTATAGAACAATGGACCAGGGAATTCAGCCTATTATAGAGTGGGCTTTGTCTACACCTTTATATTGCACCACCATGTATGGAAATTACTTGCAACATTTTCCCACACACTTCATAAAAATCGTTATAGTCTATGGTGATCTAATTGATCCTTCATAGCGTATTCAATGACATAAACTTGTTCTACATCAATTGTTAAAGATGAATTAACTCTCTTGAAAAGAGATTATGGTACTCATAATTTACAACTCATGAATCAAATTGAATTTTTCATTTTTTATTAAAGCTGAAGGGTGTCAAATTTGTCTGGAGTATTAAAGTACACACGACTTTTATCATTGAAAGCAAATTATTTGGGGGAAAAAAATCTGCCTCTTACGTGAATGTAAATTCGAATATTAATGATTGTGTTATAAATTGGTCTTTAAAAAGACAATTATTTCATATAATGAATGATGAGCGCCAGGTAGCAGAACACAATGCTTGATGTATTAGTATTATCAAATACAACTTTCATACATGTACTGTACATGTAAGTATATATACATACATGCTGTAGGCCTACAAGTTTTGGCTTACACATTTTTAAAATGTTATTCATCATGTCATTTCTAAGGGGCTGGGGGTGGGGCCTAGAAATATAGTACAGAGTAGATATGAGTATTCGAAAATTCGAAACCATGCAAATTTGTGTCAATATATGTACGTGTATATAGAAGTTAAGTGCACCAGTAATACATAATACATACATACATACATGTACCCTGTAGCCTTGAACTTGATGTTAATGTAATTATTTACATTCTTTCATTCTTGTGGTTTATGCACTGCATTACAGGCTACAGTATAGAGTAAACAGTATAAGTTGAGGCATATTTCTTTACGCATGAGTGGAAATATCACAAATGTAAACATGTAGGCCTACTACTTCATTGTCTGCAGGAATTTATGGTAATTAAAGCTGAAGGAGTTGGACAAGGTCATGAATTTTAATAGTGGTATAGGTAATGTGTTTTACCAGTCCAATACCACAAAAAATAATAAGCATGATATTGGAAGAAATAAAACATACATGTACATTGACATTTAGTCTTGACATTCTTTCAACAGAACAAACAATTCTCTGTCTAGCACCACACCAAAATCATAAATAAAGACTTCACCATGTACATGTTCATATACATGTAGGCCTACATAAAAATATATATTGAAGAAATGTTGGGGGGGAGGGGGGAAGCCTAGCACCTCTCAAACCAATTTACATCTACATACAGTACACCATATGTAGGCCCTACAGTACATTACATTAAAGTTGTGAAGAAGTCTATAAAGCATGAAGTAAAAAGATATACAAGGATATACAATAAAAACCACAATTTCATGTACATGTACAGTATGTCTGACTACATACATGTAGCCTGCAATTCCTTGCCCCGTTTCATAAAACTTGTTATCAATAACAACTGCCTCATTTCTATGACAAATTCGCTCTCAGCCAATCAGATTCAAGGATTTCAGTAGCTTATAACAATTATTGTAACTTGTTATTGATAAGAAGTTTTATGAAACAGGACCCTGGGCTCCACACTAACTTTTTTAGTAGGGGATCCAGATTGCAATTTTTAGGGTCTGTATGCATGAGCCCTATGTAAAAATTTTGAAATCTTTGGGATCCGGACTGAGCTTTTGGGCGCCAGTGTGTCCCAATTACCTGCTTAGTTTGCAGGCACAAACCCCAGTCAGTTGTAAAAAGAGTGTCTGCACTGTAAGCCTACCATAGGCCCTGCACTATAGCTGCTCCTGACACAGGGCACAACCAGTAGGTACATGCAGCTGGGTTAGGCTTCTCTCATGACACAATGATTTTCTGATAAAGTGTCAAATTAGGGCCTGTGCTTACAGACTAGTGCCTGTACAATACCAGAAGTAATGTATTCTGCTGTTCAATGCTTCAAATAAATTATGTCAGTACAGATTTTATGAGTTTCATTAAATGTTTGGAAAGCTGTGGTCTGAAATAAATAATGTCTTTCAAAGTAAACTCATTTTATCACTATACAGTGCAGCTCTAAATCATGGGTCCCTACATGATACAAACATGTCAAGCGTACACAAACAATATGTCGCTCTGCTCGTATTAACAAATTTATTGCACATGCCTTGTTTCAACATGTTTCATACACTTGTCACAACAGATTACTCTGCGTGCATGGCAGGGATGCACTGCTTGCTGAGCTTAACAATGTAGTCTAGTGGAAAGGATGCATATTGTGCAGTCTATCTATGCTTCAAATCACACCATTGCAGAGGTACTTTGAAGATGATGGCAGTCATGCTGTTTGCTTCAACAAACACTGCACCTCCAGGAGTTATTGCATATATATCAATACCTTTTTAACTTTTACACACACTCCTCGGTGACTCAGACTACATCTACATGTAGCATGAGGCAACTTTCCAGGTCATGATCGCCTTACATATAGACTACTTATTGTTCAATTTTGTTATCATACAAACACAGAGTCTGTATTCTTATTGTAATTCATGTCTAGAATCCAGTAAACATTAGGAACATACATTGTAAACAAAGTTTTGACATTTTTTGCTACCCATAGTTAAACCGCAGATTTAGACCATGGTTTAAGTTAAACCAGAGTTCAGAATACGGGCCTATGGGTTTTATACATTAGCCTTCACTCACTGATATAATTCTATCCAAAGGCCTATAATTTGAAGCAGACGAACATTTTTAGCAACTCGACTTGACTGTGAAATAAAATATGGGGGGGGGGGGAGAGACTATATATTCACCTTCACGTTCCAATGCAGTCACTCATTTTTTTAAATTTATATATTTATTTTTTGTGGTTGAATGAATACTTCTTAAAGTGAAAATACTAATTGCTCTTTATGATGAAAACAGAAGTGGCAATCGTTGGTAAACATGATTAGTTTTGAAAGCCTGAAGTGGACAAATATGGTGTACATTACATATTGCAGTCAATTAACCTCTGAAGTGTTTATAGATTCAATCAATTACAATACCAGTATTTTCAATGTGTGCATTTAGCATTTGATTTCATGTGTGGTGGTGGTGGTGGTGGTGGTGGTGGTGGTGGTGGTGGTGGTGGTGGTGGTGGTTGTGGTGGTGGTGGTGGTGGTGGTGGAGGTGGAGGTGGTGGTGGTGGTGGTGGAGGTGGAGGTGGAGGTGGAGGTGGAGGAGGTGGTGGTGGTGGAGGAGGAGGTGGTGGTGGTGGTGGTGGTGGAGGTGGAGGTGGAGGTGGAGGAGGAGGAAGAGAAGGAAACATATTACAAAACAAAATTAATGTTAAAATGTTTTTTCACTGTTTGACAAGTTTTGAATGCAAAGTATACATTAACATTTTCCTTCATTTGCCAAATAAACCACTTCTCTAAATCTGAGCAAGCAATACAAATGTGAAATTTACAGGTTTATTCAAATATTTATCCCTTTCAAATTTATTTGTTATAATCAAAATTTATTAATAAATATCATATAAACATAGATGACAATTGAAACCCCTAAAATGTAAATTATGCACTATTCATGACAACAATAGAGAAAACTGACAGTCTGTTGCTCTGAAAATCCCTGAAATCAAATGTATCCCTCAAACAACTGTATTTTTTTTCAAATGATTCACTGTCATATCATGCTTGAAATGAATTCATCGAGAAATAAAGTATTGCTGTGTACATTGCAAACATATACAAACGTGAATATTAATCCATTTTTGACCCTGTAACATATGATGTAACATTGGAAATAGTCACACTATAGACACTAAATATGAATACTTATAATACATGTGTGTGTGTTCCCTCTTTCTCTCTCTCTCTCTCTCTCTCTCTCTCTCTATATAAATATATATATATTACGCTGGATTCCGCATTTGGGAGACACGTAACAATGCAGTTTATTTCGTCATAATAGAAACCACCGCTTTACGGAGACACAAAACCGCTTTACAGAGACACGAGGAACAATTAAAATGACAAAGCCGTGTCTCCCAAATGCGGAATCTAGAGATATATATATATATACATGTATATATATATTGTATGAGGAGGAAGTCCATGAAAAATATGATTTCTAGCATGTCAGACAGGTGGCAAACGCATATGGCATTAAAGTCTAAGTAAGTCACAACTTTGGAGGGAGAAATGAAAAGAACGATTAAAAAAAAACCCCAACAAGCCTCTTGACTCTCCCATGATTCACATCCTAATCAAATTGAAATTCAAGTACAGAAGGCTATTCAATGAGATGGCTCTCAATAAAAGACGGGTGCTAACTCTGTGTTAAGATATGAGGTAACACCCTTCTGGCTCTCAGCAATTATGCTCTTAAGTTATCTGTAAATGTTAGTTCATGATATGTTGATGTATTACTATATGCTTTATACAAATGTGAGACCGTAAAACAATTTTTATACCAGTTCAGTTGTGCATGACGATAGATAAATTCAATTCAATTCAATTCAAAAACTAGAAATGTGCATTGCTGGTGCCGCGCAATGCGAAATGTATCCCCCGGCACTGGCAGCGATTTGAAGGAGGGACAAAGACCCTCCCCCATCCCCTCCCTCAAACAAAAGGATGGTGTAGAAATTGCCGTCAGTGGCCCGGAATATTGTCAACACTAGGAGCAGCATTACCAAAACGATTTGTGCAGATTAGAGTATAATGCATTTTTATAGAAAATTCGGAAGAAATACATGTATGACCTCAGAGCGCACATAAGCCATCCACTAAAATATGACCTTTGATCCCATGAAAGACGGAACACTAGAGGCAGCATCACCAAAAACTGTAGAGGTGTAATCTATAATGGACCTACATACAAAATCTGAAAGAAATGAGTGAACAAATGTGTCCTCCAGAATGCATGCAACGAAAATATGACATTTGACCCTAACAACAACCTGAATATGACATTTGACTGTATAGAAAGTGGTACAGTGGGGGTAGCATCAGCAAACAATTTAGATGTGTAGGTTTCACTAAGACATATCTTCATATAAAATTTGAAAGAAATGTGTTGAGAGATATACCAAGATACATCTCCATACAAAATTTGAAAGAAATCCATCAAGAAATGTGGCCTGCAGAGTGCACTCACGAAGTATGACCTTTGACCCTATAAAAGACGGAACACTGGTGGCAGCATCACCAAAAACTATACGTTTTTAGATTACACCAAGAGACACCTTCATGCAAAATTTGAACGAAATCCGTCAAGAAATGCAGATGTAAGAGTGCAAGAAATGGAAAAATGACCTTTGACCCTATAAAGGACGGAACAATGAGGGCAGCATCACCAAAAATTAAATATGTGTAGATTATACCAAAATACATCTCCATACAAAATTTGAATGAAATCCGTCAAGAAATGCAGAAGAGTGCACAAAAGGGACAAATGAGCTTTGACCCTATAAAGGACGGAACAATGAGGGCAGCATCACCAAACAGTAGAGATGTGTAGATTATACCAAGATACATCTCCATACAAAATTTGACAGAAATCCATCAAGAAATGTGGCCTGCAGAGTGAACTCACACCATCCCTTGAAGTATGACCTTTGACCCTATGTGTTAAATATGTGTAGATTACACCAAGAGACACCTTCATGCAAAATTTGAACGAAATCCGTCAAGAAATGCAGATGTAAGAGTGCAAGAAATGGAAAAATGACCTTTGACCCTATAAAAGACTGGACACTGGTGGCAGCATCACCAAAAAGTACAGGTTTTTAGATTACACCAAGGGACACCTTCATGCAAAATTTGAACGAAATCCGTCGAGAAATGCAGAAGTGTGCAAGAAATGGAAAAATGACCTTTGACCCTATAAAGGACGGAACAATGAGGGCAGCATCACCAAAAATTAAATATGTGTAGATTATACCAAGATACATCTCCATACAAAATTTGAACAAAATCCGTTGAGAAATGTGACCTGCAGAGTGCACTCATGCCATGCCCTGAAGTATGACCTTTGACCCTATAAAAGACGGAACACTGGTAGCAGCATCACCAAACACTATAGGTTTTTAAATTACACCAAGAGACACCTTCATGCAAAATTTGAACGAAATCCGTTGAGAAATGTGACCGCCAGAGCGCACACAAGAGTACACACAAGACATCTATCAAAATATGACCTTTGACCCTATAAAAGACGAAACACTGGGGGCAGCATCACCAAAATCTATAGGGTTCCAGATTTTACCAAGAGACACCTTCATACAAAATTTGAACAAAATCCGTTGAGAAATGTGACCGCTAGAGCGCACACAAACTATCCCCCAAAATATGGCCTTTTACCCTATAAAAGACAGAACACTGGGGGCAGCATCACCAGAAACTATAGGGGTCCAGATTTTACCAAGATACACGTCCACAGGAAGTCTGAAAGAAATTCGTCGAGAAATGTGACCGCTAGAGCGCACACAAGAATATGACGCGGCGGCGAAACGCTGCTGAATCCAAAGTATCCTCCGGCATACTGCCGGGGGATACAATAACCAGCCCAATGAGAGGGCTCCAGATAAAATGACCAGCTTGTTAAAAAATATTTACATGACAACTTGACTGACCTGTTGCGATGGGGAAGAATTAGGGATGCTAAATCCCAAAGATGTGTTTGAGATGCTGATACATTGCTCAGAGTCAAAGGGTAGCCAGCGGGTAGGAACCTCCTTTTTGTCACATTCCTGGTAACGTGTACATCTGGGGGAGAGAGAGAGAGAAAGAGAGAAAGAGAGAAAGAGAGAGAAAGAGAGAGAAGAGAGAGAAAGAGAGAGAGAGAGAGAGAGAGAGAGAGAGAGAGAGAAAGAGAAAGAGAGAGAAAGAGGGAGAAAGAGAGAAAGAGAGAAAGAGAGAAAGAGAGAGAAAGAGATAAAGAGAGAGAAAAAGAGAGAAAGAGAGAGCGAGAGAGAAAGAGAGAAAGAAAGAGAGAGCGAGAGAGAAAGAGAGAGAGAGAGAAAGAGAAAGAGAGGGAGAAAGAGAGAGTGAGTGAGGGAGAGAGAAATAGAAAGGAGACATTTATTTAATTAATAAAAATCAATTTAGTGGAGTTTAAACTTTACATATATTGAAAATTTATTTAAAAACATAGCTGAAACCAAAGTATACGTAAGGCAACTATTGAAAGTATTTCCATGTAACTGCTTTAAAATTACTCCTCTATTTTGATGATAGCTATGATTATGATGCAAGTGGAATTCATATACTTATTGAAAATGAAAATATATTTTTTCCCCTCCAGAACATCAATCATTTTTTAAAGCACTTTCTGAGCAATTTTTCCTTACATTCTAAGCTGAATGAATACCAGTTCACTCCTTCATGACCACATCAAAATCTTCAAAAGCACCTATCAACGTGCTTGATAATAGTAATAGTCTGATAAATCTACCTTGCTTCTAGTGAGCACCATCCACAGTATGGGTCTCCATCTTGTCCTCCATTTTCTCCAATGCACTCCTCACAGCTAGTGTACTGGCTGCAGTTGGCCACAGACAAACGTACAAGCTGAAATAAAGCAAGATAGTAAAGTCACTGCACTGATATACTTTAGTATGTACACGATTTTGCTTCGAAATAAAATAACTACCGTACTTGAAACAGCAGCATTCATCTTGCAGCAATTATTAAGGAATTAAAGTAAATAAGCCGATTTTCAATCATGTGATATTAAATATTAATCAAAGATGGAATAATACAGATTCTTGAATAATACTAATGTTCTGGAATCCAGTTTGGTATTAGGGGTATGGAAAACATGATGATTGCAACTGTGTCTCCTATATGCCTCCGCCTAAATTCAGTTGATGGCTCAAACTGTTCTTGAAATATTGTGATAACCAGAATTAAAAAAGCCTCTAATTACATGTTTATTGACCTCTTTGACATTTGACCTTACACCTTATAACCCAAAAGTCTGACCATTTTATCTCCTAGTCATGAATACAAAATAGTTGAGATATGGTGGTAACAGAGGTAAAAAAAAATGTTAATTTTACATACACCAATATAATGACCTCTATGACCTGTCACCTTTGACCTACGTGAACAAAAATCTAATCAGTTCGTCTCATTATGGTGATGCATACTAGTTCCAAGTTTGAAGTTAATGGATCAAATGGTTGTTGAGATATCACATTAAGGCTAAAACCTGCCATTTCAGAATTGACCTCTATGACCTTTGACCTACGTATCCCAAAATCTAATCAGATCTTCTTTCTGTGGTGATATACATGTATACTAGCACCAAGTTCATACCTCAAATGGTTCTTGAGTTATCACTAGATCAAGAAAATGGGATGGACGGACGGACAACCCGAAAACATGCCTTTGTGGGTGGAGGCATAAAAAATTTGTTGGGGGTTGATAAGACATAAGAAAGTGTGTGTGTGGGGGGGGGGGGGGTGACAACTTTACTGAGTTTGCCTGTAAGGATTAAGAACAATGCATCAAGAATCTGAAGGTGGTTCATAATCAAAACATACAAAATATAGCTAGAACAGTATGTACATGTCCTTCAGAAAACATGATGACATCTGCATTCCAGCATACCTTTTTTTCTGTGAGGAGATAGAGGTGATCATCACTGCTATTGAAGTAGGTGTCCTGCCGTACTCTGGTATCTCCAACTTTCACATCTTCATACATCCTGGCATGGGTGGAATTACTGATGTGAACCTTTAAACAAGAGCAAAATATGAAAATAAACAGTGAAATAAATTCCATAATGTCTTAAGTCTTAACTAAACTTACGCTAGGTGTATACAGTTACATGTACATGATAGTAAAACACAGTGATCATGCAAATTAAATTAACTTTCTTTCACCATAACTCTTTATACTATATTTCCTACATGCAGCAGATATCTACTTTTTCTATTTTCTCCTGAATGAATGAAAATTGTTTTATATAAATTTGTGCTTGCACAAGAAATACAACAAACTTATCACAACTAATAAATAAAAATGAACTACTTTGATATTCCAAACAGTAACAAAGTACATGTACCATGAAATACATAAAGAAATTTTAAAAAATAAAATTACCTTCAGAAGGTTTCCCGTGTTTGTACCTATGAGAGCGACTGTGTTATTTTCTTCAATCACTGTTCTGATCGATGTTGCAAGTACATTATCTAATGAGATGACAGGTTCAACTTGAAATGAGTCACTTCCCCTGGCATACTGATAAAAGCTTGCCGCACACACATAATTTTCGGGATCCACCGATTCCTTCAAATGAATAAGAGAATTAAATTAAAATATTGAAAACTTGAATCAACTTCCCCAAGCTACATGTACATGTAGATTAGTCTTAAAGCGACAGTAAACTGAAGCTCCTAAATAGTGCCATCTTTTAACAGAATCTTTTAACAGTGTCTGTGCCTCTCATTTTCCCATCATGCCCCATTCTAGTTTGTAGAAGCTTAGAAATGGTCTTGCATGCAATTTTCCGCATTGCAAGTCAAAAATAATAGTTTGAAATATAAAATGTACCTATTATCCCAAAAAGCTGTTTGTCAAAATTCAAAATAAAATGCAATGAATTTTTAAGATTATAAACTTAATTACGCAATGACTGTAAGATGGTGCTATTCAAGTTCTACCAGTCTAATGCTACTTGAAGAATGTTCTGCTATTCCCACCATTTGGCACCAATTTGTGGCAATGTATATGTTAACGCTTTCAGGACTAAATTGATCACATTTTGGCAACAATATTAATTCTGTAGTTCTACATGTACATGGTTCTAATAGTAATAGGGTGTAATGTCTTTGAAAGCAATATACATGATTAGCAATTTTGTCAGAGGGCAATATTATGCATGGAAATGGTCTGCATCTTCGTCAACTTCACTTCTGGTCCGTATTGAAATACTACGGCTTATGAATAAAATGAGTGCTAAAATGCTTAATTTTTGAATCGCATGACATAAACCACTCAAATTTTGAAAATGCAACCAATTGTCTCAATAAATCATGGTATCTTTTCAAACATGTCGGTTAATTTATACTCAAACTCGAGGATTTTTGTAATACCTGTGTACATTTTCAATGCAAAAAGACAAACACTTGTCGACCCTATCTGGATATTGTCAGCACTGTGCATGCGTGGTTTGCATGACAAACGCCATCTGTTGGCGAAATTGCGTATTTGGGGTAGCAAGAATTGTTATCAATTTTTATCAAAAACAATGATTTTGAATCTCTCAATGTGTTGCCAACTTGAAGATCTTAAAGCTTGATCTCATTTTTAAAATTCCTGGCATCAAACGCAATATGGTCAAACAACAAAAATGGACATAGTGAGTGCAGAAATTTTTTTCTTCTTCTCATGCGTACATGTGGTATATTTTTACAGCTCTGAATTAAAAGTCATTGACCCAAACCACAAAATGTTGTCAATTTTCTCGAAAGGGTTAACAAAATACAAAATTCTCACTTGGACAAATATTTTAGTATAAAAGAAATTTTAAAAATCAAACAAAACCCAAGGCATACACCGGACTATGTACATGTACATGTATGTCTTTAATGAAAATTATTCTCAAATCGGAAGTCAACTTGGCATTTTATGAACCTACAAAAGTTCTTTACCCAATTTTTATGGTGGATTTGTGATGCATTATTGTCTCCGAACAATTTCAAGCTTTGTTGCCCAAAAACCAACTTTGCGCATTTTGATTAATTTGCATAAATCCAAATGGCCACATGTTCAGGCAATGGTGAACATCCCAAGACATCTTGTGCACGCTACACCGAACACTTTACAGTGTATAATCTTGTGCAATGGAATCTGTGATACAATACAATTTCCCATTATATCCTCCATTTGTTGCATCATAGGTTACATTGCATATAGAAGAGCGAAACATTGGATTTTGATATGCAAATTATGCAAAGTGCTCATGGTTACCCCTTGGGCAACAAAGCTGAAATTTAATGAAGTGTCAGCGATATTTTTCATGGTGGAAACAGCTTTACACCATATAATCTTTCACAGAAAAAAGCCCTGAAAAGAGTTGGTGAGCTTTGCTAAGAGCTCTTTGGTTCTCAACGTTTTCATCAGTATGCTCTGATCGTCTTCAGGAGAATGACTAGAATATTGCCTAAGTGGAGGCTATTCATTAATGAAATTGTTCAGTGTCCACTTACGATTACAAATCAACCAGAAACACTTGAACAGAAGGAACTTTTCCAGGTTTGCTGGGTGTATAAGAGCATCAAATGGGCTAATACAGTGTATGTGGCAATGTACAATCTGTTATGGACTAATACAGTGGGTGATTTCACACTCGGTGTTGGTGTTGGGTGTTAGTGTCTATTTTGCCGCGAAATCGTGATCTAACACCGACTATGAAATGAGAAAAAAAATCAGTCAGTGTTAGGTGTTGACCTCTGATTTTTTTGACGTAGTTCCGGTTGCCGGTGTTTATTTTTTGTCAATTATCGTCTGCTGAACCGAGCTCGGCCGTCGGTGTTTAATTTCATGAACAAATTCCCATTCACTAACACTATACCCTTAAAGACCTCAGCCTGACCCAAAACAACCATATATTGACGTAAAGCTTAGTAAACAAAGAATATAATTACCCTGGGTATTCATAAATTTTCGTCTCTGTTTATCCATAAAAAATAAAAAAGATAATTTTTTTTGGTCCGCCCCCTCCCTATGGCGTAACAACAGAGGAAACTGCAGGGGGTCGCTAGACGTGTGACGACATGTCATGTATACAGCTCCGAGTGCGTCTACACGATATGTCGTCATCAAATTTTCACCCCCCGCAAAGTAGCGTTCCTCAGAGACGGGGCCCTCGTCAGAAAAACCACCCGGGCTCAACATTCGAGACGCTGTTACTCATTCCACAGGAAACGGAATCTCATGAAGTTGGTTTCAATTTGTTCAGAAAATATATAGCTCCCCGTGGATGAATAAAGGGTATATTTCAAAATTCGGTCAGGCTGAGGTCTTTAAGAGATTAAGAAATAATGATTTCACGGTCGGCGTTGGTGTTGGTATTGCTAGCTATGGGACATTTTGCTGATTAGTCATGAGAAATAAAGATAGTAGGCATCATTCGAAGTGTAATTTCACAGGTGTTATTAAAGAGGTATTATGTTCATATAGGCCTGAAATTAGATCTAAGCCAACATTGGTCTAACGTTCGATCTAGAGCACACTGAAAGGAACTACTTTTGCTTTTTAATGGGGCTGAAGGATTGAATAAAATATATATATAGATATATAGATATTCCGTAGTTAAAGACTCAAAGAATCCACATCGTTTACCAGGATGAGCTCTACAAAAATCCACATTTACAATACAAAAATCATGAAACTTCACGGCGAATCTGAGCCAATGCTTTGGCCATTTGGCCATTTGCCGTGTACGCGCTACACCGTCCGATCCAGCGTCTGGCTGGATTAGCTACCGCAGCATTTTCTGATGCAAGTGATAAACTTGAGAGAAATCATATCTAAACTTACTGTTCCTGTCAAGACTATCCATTTCTGTGAGGTTTCTTACCGCACTCTAGATCAAATACTGTAATTATTTCTTTTAGAATTACCGGACTACTCGTGTAATTTTACGATATTCTAGACTAATAATCAAAGTTTTTTTTTTAATTTTTCCTTTGTTAAAAATGGTGCTGACGCCATTGCCAGTGTTTAAGCTATCAATGCGCTTTGTTAGGATATCGGTCTCGGCTCCTTAATCTGAACAGCGGTGTTTGAGCTCGATTTTAAAATAATTTCCGCTCTAAACACCAACACCGAGCGTGAAATCACCCAGTGTATGTGGCAATGTACAATCTGTTCTGTTCACTATCTACATGTAAACAAGAAATTTGGTATACTGAAAATTGAAGCCTCGGGTATTTTCCCTGAAATATTGAAATGGATTGTACATGCAGATGGAAGGGAACCCTATAAACTTCTTTACACTTTATATGAAACAATGGTAAGTATTTTTACTCACCAAATTTTCGCATCTGGAATTTAAATGTCGTATTCCATACATGCTAACGTCTCCTTTGGTAAGACAATCATGCACTGCAGTTGCAAACCTGGCTTCTAAGTCAGACATTTTGTAGATACACAGTGCAGATTGAGGAGGATCAGTAGCTTCATCAGTATTGCCAGCAGCCTTAGCAAACAAAGCATACAGGAGAGCACCATCACTGCTACTGTAAGATTCTCTGAGATATTTCCCAGGGTTAGACACTTCGATGGCCTGAACAAGGTTGTAAGTTCCATCACTGCCTAAACAATTTATCTCAACTTCTGTAAATGAATCAAAATTGTTGCCACTTGTTTGGCAAACTCTGTTGATCTTAGATACAAAGCTATGATCTTCTGGACGATTTTCACCTATTAGTTCCTGCTGGTTGGTGACAAAGTATGTGAACCCTTCAAATTCAAATCCATTCACAAAGTTCAATGTAAATGGCAACTGCTTTGCATAATTGCTCTGAGCTCCGAGCTCTCCCAGCGAAGATAGCGACTCCAAACCCAATTTCGTGATGTAGGGAATTCTAGTACCTGCATCACTAAAGTCAGGACTAACTCCAACATACATGGAATTATCACTGTCACTGAGTACTGCCACTGCTGGGGTATCCGAGTAGAGCACTGTTCTCGGGTACTCTATTAGATCTGATATGTTTGCGAGGCTACGATAGTAACACTTACGTGAATAGCTTTCACAGTTAATGAGCTTGTCTATTGGAGATGGTGCAACAGCAAGGATCTTGTTGTAGTTATCGCATGATGAATCCCCACATTTAGTACTCACTGCCTCCTGTAACCTGAAGTCTGAATGAAGATGAACTAATGAGTTTTTTGCTCCAATGTAAATATCACCAGTTCTTTCATCCACGGCAAAGTGGTCAAACTGTCCAGACTCGTTAATGAACTCTACAGGTCCATATGCCTCTAGTGTAGCAACCACAGTAACTGGATGATGTAAATAGATGGCTACAAAGAGAAATATGTTCACAAGCACATAGAGTTTGTAAGAAGTTCTTCCATTTTGTACTTGGAGTATATTACATGGTTTTCTGTGCACCAGCTCCATTGTACCTTTAAGCACCTCCTCTGTTTCCTTGAAAAAGATTTCCTACAACACAAAAGAAAAGGGAAAGCAGTCATGTCATTGTTCTAAATAATCTACAATAATCTTTAAAAAATTTACAAATTTGCAATATCTCTCAGGTCCATCTGAACATTTCAAAGGATTTATCACAGCTACACTGTACATGACGGATAGACTGTTAATGGGCAAGACTCCACTGAAGATGACACATTAACTGTGCTCAGTACTAGATCCTTTCTCCATGATCAAGATGTATTACTGTTTCCTACATGTACATTGTATCTCTCTCTCTCTCTCTCTCTCTTTCTTTCTTTCTCTCTCTCTCTCTCTCTGTCTCTCTCTGTCTCTCTCTCTCTCTCTCTCTGTCTCTCTCTCTCTCTGTCTCTGTCTCTGTCTCTCTTGAAATGTTTTATTCCAAGTCTGGAAAAGAGTCACTGTAAAGATTATTCGCTCTCACTGCCTGCCTCTCTACTTGCAACTACTGTACATGTATATTCAGTTGAGAACAGGACAAAGATCATCTGACAAACAATCATATAAAATACTATGCTGTAACATCAAATTCACGAAAATCTTACCAGTCAAATGCAGATTGATTCCTATTATAAATACACTCTGGTACACGAAATGTAATCAAGTGCACGAGTCAGGTGTAAGGCTGTCTACACTCAACAATGTCCTGCAAAACTGAAGAAACATATGGCCTCACTGAAGAGTTAAAGGGAAATCCAATCCAAGTTCCTCTGAATGAAAGAGGAAAAATCTGAGAAGCAGATTGGTGAAAGTTTGAACGAAAACGGACTAGTTAGCAATAAGAAAGTTATGAATTTTTGAAAGTTAAAGCACTATACATACAAAATTACTAAAATGTCATTTTTTTTCTTCAAAATTTACTGCTCAGTAGGATCTTTTTCTTTCATGAGGACCTATAACAATATGCTATCTCCAATATATTTGAGTGCTGCCCCGAGGGTAAAGGCGCTTCAGAGAAAACAGCAAATTAATGATACTCTTGTATACAACAACTGGAGAGTTGCCTACTAGTATGTCACAATCGACTTTTAATACCAAGTTGCCAATTTGAGATTCGCACAGATGTAGTGATTTCATTTTTCAAACATTCATAACTTTCTTATTCCTAGTCCGATTTCTTCCAAACTTTCACCATTCTGTTTTTATTTTTCTGCTTTCACACAAATCATCTTTTTTACCAAGGTTGGATTGCCCTTTTAAATCACTATCACTATAAATTTATGTGTTGTTGTTGTTTATTATCCATCGTTTGACCCCCTCACACCCTATCCTTAAACTTTTCTCATTATGTTTGGGTGAGCAAAAATTAAAAAAAAAATCAACACTCATGAATTTGAAATTGCAAAATCCATTCAGCTTACTGAAAAAAAATAACTCCAGATATTTTTACCAAAATGTATCATCACATGTTGTGAACATAAGAGGTGGTCATCGTGTCATGGTTCAGTGAGCACACTTTACTGTGCAAGAAATACTAAACTGTACTGTTAATACAGCATAAAAAATGACCGTTGTGACTTTTGAAAAGTGACATTTTTGCATTTAAAGGACAATTAACCCCACGTGATATTCTAGATGCACCTATTGTCTGCTACGTCTTTCCATGGAGGCTGCCATTTTGTGCATGACACGGATCATTAGGTACCATATGCATTGATAATAGCCTACCTTTACAACAGATACGTCGCTTTGTTCTGATTGTATTACGATTGTTATTGGCCATGGGCCTAGATAATTGACGACCCATGAGTTCTAATAGCCATCCTGTAAAGCAGATTCCTCGCTTTGTTTTGGTATTGTTACGATTGTCTCCGTCCTTGACGTCAATTCTCCGTCCTTGACGTATATTTTTTATGAAGTATATTTTTTATGAACAAATTAAGACCTTTTAAAAAATATATAAAACTAAACTTACATTTCAGAATATGTGACTTTATCTAATATATATTTGTCCTCTAAAAATCAATTACAAGTTAACGATGAAGGAAATTTTACTTGGGATGAAAAATATGTTCGTGTACACATAAAGTAATGGCAGCCCCCTTATTATTGCTAGCAGACGATAACTTGGCTGGAAAATAGTGATTTATATCTATATCCTGTGTTTTTACATGAAATTGCATGTATCAAATAAGAGGCATATACTACACCATTCAAAATAAGCTAATTCATACGCTGAGGTTAATTTCCCTTTAATGTTTGCCCACTCATGCCATGACTCGATTTATCAATCTCATCTTTAATACAGGGAAGTTAGTCAATAAGGGTAACAAAAACTCTTGCCCAGTTATTTTGCTCACAACCCTTTTGTTAAGAAGTTACACCAATTTGATTAAGGGAGGAAATCATGTAAATCATGTATAGCTGTACATGTATTGTAAAATGAAAACCATAGCCTTTCCTTTATCATTACTTTGCATTAGTTCACATTTATTTTGTACTACGTACAGATTCTACTAGTTAGTGCGACAATAAAAAATAAATTTACATCACATGCACAAAACAGCTGCAAACACAGTACATTAGATGTAAGCTTTCTAAATCATAATACTCACAAGGCCTGAGAAATTTAGTTTAAAAACTTTCATGTACATGTACTCATGAATCACAAACATCCTGATTTCTTGGTAAAATGTACATTCCTTCAAATTTTATCAAATCACCTAACTGGGATTTAAAGAATTTCAAACAAACAGAATCACAAATCTCATCTGTCTGACAGTTTGACCTCGATTCCTAGATAGGGGTAATTTCACAAGACAATGACAATGACCGGGGCCCTTAGAGCATACATAGAAAGTGCATTCTTTCTCTGCCTTTCTCTGCCTTTCTCTGCCTTTCTACACAAAAAATATCTGTTTCCCTACTCACATTCAAACATGATGTTATATGGGGGTTGAGAGCTACAATGTACATGTAGGCATACATGAAGGTGGCCTGCATGTATATTTTACTTGCAAACATACATGTAACAGATCTCAAACTTCATCAACAGTTTTAGAGCTCATGGACAGTTTTGGTAGCAAAAAAAAATAAATAAAAAAGAAACGTGTTCAGTATAGCAGTATAGTCTCTTGTTCTCCTCCTTGTATCAAAAGAGGTTTGTACAAGATCATGTGGTATTCCATCAATGAGTTCAGGTAAATTTTAGTGTAAATATCTGTAAGGAACGCTAGATCACGGTAACATACTGCCCTACGCTACATGTAGGACCCCCCCCCCCCCCCATGGCTTCCCACGCAACATTCTCGGGGCTTCACGTGGAGATAGCATGTGTGTCACTGTGTGTGGAATACACATAATCCTCATAGGTTTTGCATACATGTACACTGTATGTTATAGGGTATAGTACACGCTGCCGTTATTGGGATTTTATATCCCTGACCCGGTATATGAATTATTTTTTATCTCTCATTTGTACTATATTTCACTTATTAAAGGGGGAATTTTCACAGCATCTTTAAAGTATTGCTAGTATCTTGCTATTTATCAACAAAAATCCAAGAAATCTGACGAAAATTTTATGAGCGGGTACCAAAACTAAACATTACCTTTAAAGGGAGAGTCAACCGTGATTACAAGTTGGTTTTTAAAAAAAGCAGAAATATTAACAAAACAGTTAGGTGAAGGTATGAGAAAAATACGATAAGAAATAAGATAGTTATAAATTTATGAAGTTATAATCAATCAGTTACAATCACACAAATTGGCAACTTTGTGATGTATCTTGTGAGCTCCTCTCCCATTTGCCCTGTACCCCCAAAATCATTAATTTCCATTTTCTCCAAAGAAAATATTCAATCATACATGTACCATAAATATAATCATTGCTCATATACATGTATGTTTTCACACAAAACCTGTATGAAACAAATCTATTCCTTTATCAAAAACTAAAAGACAATGACAATTTATGAGATTTTCTGTAGAGCAAGATGGGAGAGGAGCTCGCAAGATACATGTACATGTACATATATGTCACAGAGTTGCCAATTTGTGTTTGACTGATTACAACTACAAAAATTCATAACTTTTTTATTTATTGGATTTTGCCCAAACATTCACTAATCTGCTTCGCTTATTTTTCTTCTTTCCCTTTAAGCTGAGATTGTGAAGGAATAACTGGCCCAGATCCGCATGAGAGATGCTCATAAACATACATGTACTGTGCATGCATGGTGATGAGATCTTGGGATGTACAAAAATACATGCACATGATCATGACAGTGGGACTGATGGCCTACAGAACATGCTTATACTCGATCTCATTATTTCATGAAACTACATGAAGGCCTACATGCATTATTATTGCAGTGTACACACATGCGTCAGTCTAAAAATGTCCCCCTACAAGCAGCCTTCATGTACAAAAGCTCATAACATTCCAGGTAGGCCTACCTTATACAAGTGGTGATGTCAAACATAAACCTGGCTGTCAAGTATGACCACGTACATGTACATTCACTTACTAGTGAATAGGCTTTTCAAGAGTGTAGACATTTTGAAAAGATATGATATCGAAATGAGGATGAAGCACCACAATGAGCTACAGTAATGCAGCAATGTTAAGGCTCATCTTTATAATGAGAATGTGCCCTGTTTTTTCATTAACTTTTGGGGTTAAAATCTACCCAGAATATATCAATTTTGTAACAGGTGCATAATATAGGTATCTTATATCGATATTAATCGTATAGATTAATCTTGCAAAGTAATATTGGAGCAAAATGATTCAATAGACTCTTGTATTATTGATAAATTTATATATTGTTTATATTTTCGAAGAATACATCAGATTTTGAACATCTTGGGAATTTATCGTTATATAGTTTAGCATACCTGAAAGACCAAGATTCATACATCACTGTGTGCAGTAATTTGTGCATATTACATGTACTTGTTACAAAAAATGTCTGTTACTGCAGTTATCAAATTTCAGGACATGGTTTTTGCTAATTATAAAAGACTTGCCCTGTTTAATGTTTGTGTCAAAGTTGCCACGATTCACTGGTCCGTTGATTGACTCTGTATAATGTCATAAAAATATATACATTTTATATACGAGCACTAAAGAGAAACAAAGAATAAATATATCAAGACTTTATGAATAACAAACAACACGTGCATTAAAATATCAATTTAGAAAAAGAAATTATGTCAATATTCTTAATGGCAATGAATGAATGCCAATTATAATAAACACCAACAAAATCAAATATGGTTCCTGGCATGATAATAGAGTCGCGTACGCACGTGTGTGGTATAGCCATCATATTGTTGGTGTATAACGATCATGATCAATATGAAAGCCTGGGTGGAAATTTAAAACATTTTGAATACAATTATAAGCAATAAGATAATACCCAAGTCCAAAGGTTACAAACATGAACACCTGCCTGTTTGCTTGCCCACCCCAACCCCCCCCCCCCCCCCCCCCCCACCCCTCCTCTTTCTTTGTTTGCCTTGGCAGCTGTACCACAATACATGTAAGTTATTAAGATCTTCATAGCTTGCTTCTGAATATCTGGACTTTGTGACCTTATAGTTATAGCGCGCCAAAAGGATTTAGAAGCGCAGTAATGGGTGTCTACTCATTCAATGGATGGGTGACAGCCATTGTATGTAGAGTGGCATGGATTTGCACAGATTTTCTGTCTACCTTGAACTCAAGAACAGTTATTTACAAATGAACATGGTGTCAAAGTAGAAAGGTTGATACTTAACCCTTTGAGTGCGAGCCCGCGCACAGCGATTGTTCTCCCTGTGACGGAGCAATTTCGGTTACATTGCCGGTAATGGGAATTTTGGAGGTGCTTTCTACTTTGATTGCTCATTGCACCTCACTCGGTCATTTTCGTCATTTTTAGTCAATGTAAACATGAAAGATCAGACCTTTCTCCTTCTAAAAATATAAGTTTTGTTTATCGAAACAAAAAATATTGTTTGTTATTTTAGAGGGGAAAAGCCGTCTTATTTTGTTGAAGCTTCGCTTACTTCCTTTTCAATACACTTACAATACAAATTGCGTAAACGCTGTCGCACGCGCGGTTCGATCAAGATCTGTGATAACTCCTTGGTTCGATCGATACCCCATTCATTTGCCCCATTGTCGTCTGCTAATGCTCGGGCCATTATCTGCCAAGTCATGCATTACGCCCCGCATTTTATATGACTTGTGTTTCCAACTCATTTTGTAGCCGTATTCTGACCAACATTTTGACATGATCACTCTAAATGCTTTCAATCAGGGAACTGTTTTTTTTTTTAAGATGAACATTATTTATTCAATAAGACAAAAATAATAATATTTACTTTCGAATACAGTTCTGTTGATTTGTCGTAACTACATGTATTTGTTTTATTCTCCCGCTTCATTCGTTTATTTCTCTATCTATATATCCATCTCTCTCTCTCAACGCTTTCCCCTATGTAGTTGTTTTATCAATAAAACTATTTATTAAAATCATGTACACACATGTGATTTGTTTTGTTTGTAATGCGAAAGAGCTAAATGAATGACAGTGAGTGGAACAAAATAATACTTTATCACATCTCAATGCCGCCTGCTTTCTCTCTCTCTCTCTCTCTCTCTCTGAACTCGTCAGGAATTTCGTGCAATTAAAACTTTGTTTCAGTGCGTTTTATTTCCGCATTGCATGTAATTTTTATATGGCGCGAAAAAGAGACATGATAACGAAGCTTTTTTGACCTGCACTCATCACGCATATATAACAATTTACTCGAAATCAGTTATACTCGATGAACCCGCAGGCATCGAGCATAATATAGTTGATTTCGAGTAATTTGTTATATACCTGCGTGATAACCTGATGAGTGCAGGTCGAAAAGCTTCGTTATCATGTCTCTTTTTCATGCCATATTGAAATTTTGTAGTACCAAGAAATTATTCATGTAATTGTTATTATAAAAGGATGTGGCTATTTATCCCAGTTTGATCGATTTGAAAGTAAAAAATGAAGAGAACAGCAGAAAGGGGCATGATATCGAGAGTGTAGTAAGTCATTGTATGTTACGAGATAATGAGGAAAATATTGAAACAGAAAGACAACAGTTGAGTTGGAAAATGACAAGAATCATAAACAAACGGAAACGATGAAGAAAAATAACAGCAATGGGGGGGGGGGGCAATGACAACAATGGGCGGCGATCCCGACAGTATAGCAATCAATGATGGTACTTGCTAGTCGCCCCTCCCTTGTCAGGACGGTTAATATAAAACATTTATGTTAGAAAAAGAAAATGTGTGAGTTGTAAGTTTATTCTAATATAGGCTTACAGCTGAGTTACCAAATCAATATATCTTGATAGTGATGTTGCAATACAGTATCTGTAATAACAGCCCGCCTTCTCCCTTTTTATTTTTATTATAGGTTTCCCGCCCATTTTCGTCACCTATTCAAGCGATTTCATCAGCTTTTAATTCAATTTCGTCTGGCGAAGCGTACCGCGCTCAAACACGAGGATCGATTTCGTCCAAATGTCATTTAATTTCGTCTTTGGTCAACCAAATTCAACAATTTAGCATTCACATTCGTCAATTGTCACTGGATTTCATCCCCATCGGCAAGAAAGTAAAACTGTTCAGATCAAATTCGTCGTCTTTTCAAACAAATTCAATATTGCTGTTCAAATTCGTCTTAAGTTTTTTATTCCTCTCTATAGAGGATAAAAATGATTTGAAATTCAAAAAGGACTCTTTAAACGCTATATTCTTTTATTACTGTATATATTCATATATTTATATTGAAGTTTTAATAGCTACATGTAAGCATGATAAGCATTCTTTTTTATTGTATCGATGCATTGTATGTTTACAGAACCTTATTATTCGACAATATTGAAAATTTGTCTATATATATATTTAAAAGTTTATTTATATCCCGAAAATACTTGATTCAACTGCATCTTTTCTTTATCTTTATTTTTTGTATTGTGTTGTTCATTTGAGAGTATTTCATCTGTGTGAAGTTAGATGATGTGATTTATTGATTGTTGCAAATTGGAATATGTTTTATCTACGATGAAAGTGGCATAATTGTGATCATGCAGATGGTGAGTAAACGATATGATGAGCAAATGTAGATGCATCTTGCTGCAGTGTAGTATAGAGGACGATTTTGCGTGAAAGATTGACAAAATCGAATGCCAAAAGACGAATTGGATCTTGTTGTTTTGCGCCCAACTACTGTGACCGACGAAATTGAATGGCAATGTTTTTAAATTGAATGATCAAAGACGAAATTGAAACAAGCATTCGCAAATTCCTGCGGGCCGGCAACGAAATTAAAAGATCATTGTTTGAAATTTAAAAGATGACGAAAATGTCCTATATTTTTACTGCAGATAACAGAATCGGGAATAAAATAAAGATGCATGCAATTAAAGCTTTCAAAATATGCAGTATTATGGTTATTATCCTTTTGACACAAATCCCATTCATCAGGATAACCATTTTTAACGGGATGTAGTGTGAATTTAAAAATGAACATTTATACTGGTTTTCTGTTATCCGTCACAAGATTTAATTAATTTTGTTCGTCTAGAAAATTGAATTGAAAACTACTTTCACAACTATTTCAATATAACTGGGTTCCTGTAATTCTTGGAAGTTGTATCATATTGATAGCATGGCAACTTATGTTTACAGGACATTCTATGCATGTATACATGTATTCGGTAGGTCGACCTGCGTTTACTTCCTCTTCTTTCAAAACGCGAACCCTTTTGTTTTGACATTCTTTTGTTCCTCTTGGTTCATTCATGAATGAAGCAATGAACTGGCCAATTTCAATGGATATAAACCTTGACCACGCTCCTTTATTTTATTTTAACAACCTGGATTTTAGAAAAGAGTAGAATGGTTCATTTCATAAAGGAAGCGATGAATTGGCCAATTTCAATTGATATAATCTTCGACCAAGCTCCTCATTTATTTTATCTTATTAACGTGGATTTAAGAAAAGTGTAGAATGATTCATTCATGAATAACGCGCTGAATTGCCCAATTTCAACTGATATAATCCTTGACCAAGCTCCTTTTGTTTTATTTTATGAACCTGGATTTTAGGAAAGAGTAGAATGGTTCATTTCATAAAGGAAGCGATGAATTGGCCAATTTCAACTCATATAATCCTTGACCAAGCTCCTTTTATTTTATTTTATGAATTTGGATTATAAGGAGCGAAGTCGAGTAATATCAAAGCACGTGATTTTTGGAATAGGGAGGCAATAGCTTGTCATTGACCGGGATGGATTGGAGGGGGGGGGGGGGGCTCTCTCTGTGGCTCTATCTTCTTCCCTGCCTCGCTCTATCTTCTTCTCTCCCTCAATGTATCGTCTTCAATCTCTCACTGTTTCTTCGCTTTCTCGCTCTAACCTCTTCTCGCCCTCTTGCTCTATCTTCTTCTCTCCCTCATGCTCTATCATCAATTCTCTGTCTCGCTCTATAGTCTCTACCTCAATGCATCTTCTTTTCTCTCGCTCTATCTTCTTCTCTCCCTCGTGCTCTATCATCAATTCTCTGTCTCGCTCTATAGTCTCTCCCTCAATGTATCTTCTTCTCTCTCGCTCTATCTCTCGCTCTATCTTCTCTCCCTCATGCTCTATCATCAATTCTCTGTCTCGCTCTATAGTCTCTCCCTCAATGTATCTTCTTCTCTCTCGCTCTATCTCTCGCTCTATCTTCTCTCCCTCATGCTCTATCATCAATTCTCTGTCTCGCTCTATAGTCTCTACCTCTTTCTCCATCTTCTACTCTCCCTCATGCTCTATCTTCAATTCTCTGTCTCGCTCTATATTCTCTTCCTCAATGTATCGTCTTCTTCTCTCTCTCTCTCTCTCTCGCTCTATCTTCTCTCCCTCTTGCTCTATCTTCTTCTCTCCCTCATGCTCTATCATCAATTCTCTGTCTCGCTCTATAGTCTCTACCTCAATGCATCTTCTTTTCTCTCGCTCTATCTTCTTCTCTCCCTCATGCTCTATCATCAATTCTGTCTCGCTCTATAGTCTCTCCCTCAATGTATCTTCTTCTCTCTCGCTCTATCTTCTCTCCCTCTTGCTCTATCTTCTTCTCTCCCTCATGCTCTATCATCAATTCTCTGTCTCGCTCTATAGTCTCTACCTCAATGCATCTTCTTTTCTCTCGCTCTATCTTCTTCTCTCCCTCGTGCTCTATCATCAATTCTCTGTCTCGCTCTATAGTCTCTCCCTCAATGTATCTTCTTCTCTCTCGCTCTATCTCTCGCTCTATCTTCTCTCCCTCATGCTCTATCATCAATTCTCTGTCTCGCTCTATAGTCTCTCCCTCAATGTATCTTCTTCTCTCTCGCTCTATCTCTCGCTCTATCTTCTCTCCCTCATGCTCTATCATCAATTCTCTGTCTCGCTCTATAGTCTCTACCTCTTTCTCCATCTTCTACTCTCCCTCATGCTCTATCTTCAATTCTCTGTCTCGCTCTATATTCTCTTCCTCAATGTATCGTCTTCTTCTCTCTCTCTCTCTCTCTCGCTCTATCTTCTCTCCCTCTTGCTCTATCTTCTTCTTTCCCTCATGCTCTATCATCAATTCTCTGTCTCGCTCTATAGTCTCTACCTCAATGCATCTTCTTTTCTCTCGCTCTATCTTCTTCTCTCCCTCATGCTCTATCATCAATTCTGTCTCGCTCTATAGTCTCTCCCTCAATGTATCTTCTTCTCTCTCGCTCTATCTTCTCTCCCTCTTGCTCTATCTTCTTCTCTCCCTCATGCTCTATCATCAATTCTCTGTCTCGCTCTATAGTCTCTACCTCAATGCATCTTCTTTTCTCTCGCTCTATCTTCTTCTCTCCCTCGTGCTCTATCATCAATTCTCTGTCTCGCTCTATAGTCTCTCCCTCAATGTATCTTCTTCTCTCTCGCTCTATCTCTCGCTCTATCTTCTCTCCCTCATGCTCTATCATCAATTCTCTGTCTCGCTCTATAGTCTCTACCTCTTTCTCCATCTTCTACTCTCCCTCATGCTCTATCTTCAATTCTCTGTCTCGCTCTATATTCTCTTCCTCAATGTATCGTCTTCTTCTCTCTCTCTCTCTCTCTCGCTCTATCTTCTCTCCCTCTTGCTCTATCTTCTTCTTTCCCTCATGCTCTATCATCAATTCTCTGTCTCGCTCTATAGTCTCTACCTCAATGCATCTTCTTTTCTCTCGCTCTATCTTCTTCTCTCCCTCATGCTCTATCATCAATTCTGTCTCGCTCTATAGTCTCTCCCTCAATGTATCTTCTTCTCTCTCGCTCTATCTTCTCTCCCTCTTGCTCTATCTTCTTCTCTCCCTCATGCTCTATCATCAATTCTCTGTCTCGCTCTATAGTCTCTACCTCAATGCATCTTCTTTTCTCTCGCTCTATCTTCTTCTCTCCCTCGTGCTCTATCATCAATTCTCTGTCTCGCTCTATAGTCTCTCCCTCAATGTATCTTCTTCTCTCTCGCTCTATCTCTCGCTCTATCTTCTCTCCCTCATGCTCTATCATCAATTCTCTGTCTCGCTCTATAGTCTCTCCCTCAATGTATCTTCTTCTCTCTCGCTCTATCTCTCGCTCTATCTTCTCTCCCTCATGCTCTATCATCAATTCTCTGTCTCGCTCTATAGTCTCTACCTCTTTCTCCATCTTCTACTCTCCCTCATGCTCTATCTTCAATTCTCTGTCTCGCTCTATATTCTCTTCCTCAATGTATCGTCTTCTTCTCTCTCTCTCTCTCTCTCGCTCTATCTTCTCTCCCTCTTGCTCTATCTTCTTCTCTCCCTCATGCTCTATCATCAATTCTCTGTCTCGCTCTATAGTCTCTACCTCAATGCATCTTCTTTTCTCTCGCTCTATCTTCTTCTCTCCCTCATGCTCTATCATCAATTCTGTCTCGCTCTATAGTCTCTACCTCAATGCATCTTCTTTTCTCTCGCTCTATCTTCTTCTCTCCCTCATGCTCTATCATCATTTCTCTGTCTCTCTCTCTATAGTCTCTCCCTCTTGCTCTATCTTCTTCTCTCCCTCATGCTCTATCATCAATTCTCTGTCTCGCTCTATAGTCACTCCCTCAATGTATCTTCTTCTTCTCTCTCGCTCTATCTTCTCTCCCTCTATCTTCAATTCTCTGTCTCGCTCTATATTCTATATTCCTAAAACATTAAAATATTAATACTTTTACTATATTCTATATTCCTAAAACATTAAAATATTACTACTTTTACTATAAAAATCAAACCACCAATCATAGGTAGTATAGTTCATGGGTGCACAGCAATTTAATTCTTACGAGAAACAACAAATCATGTGCTTATTTCAAATCAGTTCTAACATGTGTTCCTTGAATATAATAACATACTTGTAGAACATTAGATACAATTTTGAATTATCAATATTGTGTTTGGCAATGAAAATGGTCTTTTTAATTAATTGAATACATCTATTATCTAAATCATACCGTGGCATAACTATCGTGAAACAGTGCACAAAGTCTTTTGTTGCACTTATATCATTTGAACAATATTATTATAAAGCAAGATAAAATATATAAACATTCACTCAATCCCAGGCATAAGAATATTATTGCACAAGCGCAATTAACCTAGCATGGCAAGTAGCACGTCCACCAAAACAGGTGACGTGCATGAAGATATATGAAAAAATAAATTATCAAATGTATCAATGCATTATAATAAGAAAGATAGTTTGTGTGGAATATTTTTGTCTTTCTATAACAGAAAAATTTAATTGCATCAAAAATTACATTGCACTTATTAGATTATGGCAATTGAATTCATCTAATGGTAAGTATATAATTATGTAGCTGAACTTGCACAACACATGATCAAAATATTTGTGTCTGCCTAGGATAATTTCTGTGTGGTCTGTTATCTTTCCCTGGCAATTTCATACATATTACAAGCAATTTATGGTACTAAATAGAACTAAACTATTCACTGCTCCACGGCCTCGTCATCGTTAATCTCAAGGTGAAACGCATGAGTACAGGCCATCTTGTAGTTCCTTTGCGTGTGGTAGAGTCTGAAGCATGGCTTTTCACAAAGGGGGACGTTCCCACAGTCTCTGCAAACCGCTGATGTTTGGTGGCGTTTGTTCTCCCTGTCTGAGCACACCTCACAGTCACGGAAACCTGGTTTCCCATCTCTCTTCCTCTTGGGGTTGTTCGCAGGGAAGTGCTTCTCTGTCAGTCGTCTTAGTGGTTGATCATCCACTAGTCTTGGTCCGACGTGAATAGCATACGGCCTCTCGTAATCTGCAAGAAGGCCAGTGATTATGGATAGCCGTACTTTGTTCACGTCGATCCTATTTTGTAGATGAGCTGGCTTCATTATATTGAGGGCCCTAAGCACGATGACGGCATTACAGAAGGATACCTCGAGAAGAGCGAAGAAGATCTTCTTCCACCATTTGCAGGACCTGTGGATGTTCAGGGAGTGCCAGAGAAGCTGATCAGCAAGGTCGACTCCGCCCATATTCTGTGAGTAGAGCTCGATAGCCTTGGGTTTGACATATCTCCTCCTGTGTTCTGGACCATTCTTTGCTCTGACTTCTTTGATGAAAGTCTCTCCATTATGTACTGACGTGATGAGCTTCACTTGTCGCTTGTCAGCCCACGAAATATAAGTGATGTCCCCTTCCTTTACTACTAATGGTGGATCGTCCTTCTTGGGCTTGTGAGCTTTAATCACATCAGGGACACCTCTCCGGTTAGCTCTGAGGGTACCACATGCACCAGTGTCGTTGATGGCCAGTTCTTCAAATAGACTTGGAGAAGAAAAGAGATTATCCATGTAAATGTGATGACCATTGTTCAAGTAGCCGGATGAAACATCCATCACTATCTGGTGCATGGCCCCGCGATCGTTCTCCTGGACTTCCTGCCCAGTGGAGATATTCCAATTCTGTACATAGCCAGTGTTGGCATCACAGAGGCTCCAAGCTATCATCCCCCACTTATGAGGCTTGTTGGGATTATAGCGTGTGAACCGAGTCCTTCCCTTGAACGCTATGACTGTCTCGTCGACACTAAGTTCACGACCAGGGTAGAAATTCGCAACCCATCTCTCTGTGAACATATCCATCACCCCTCTCACCTTGAAAAGTCGATCTCTATCGTCACCTTCAGGAGCATCTTCGTTGTTTGCCAGGTGAAGAAAAGATAACAGCTGCATGAAGCGGTCCCGTGACATGATGCTCTTAATGCCGAGATCAAGCAGTGAGTTCCTACTCCAGTACAGATTGTACGCTGGCAAGCGAACCAAACCGGTGTACAAGATGATTCCTATTACAGCCTTCATCTCTCCTGGACAAGTTGGTATCCAGGTCCTTGCCCTGGACCAAGGAGACAGGTTATCTTTCCCTCCTACTCTCCTGAAGTACTGGTCCGCATAACGATTCGTCTCCACAACTATTCTATCGATGATCTCTGCTGACAAGAAGTCGGAAAAAACTTCACTTGGTGTGACTTCATCAAGAGGTGCGCGAAGAAGAGGTCCTACACGATGATCAAATGCACGACACCACATATCATCATAAGCATCCTCCATATAGTTATCTGGGATGTCATCTTGGATGTCCACTTGCTCTTCGTCGTCATCAGACCTGTCGTCGTCATCAGACATGTCGTACCCTGCCTCTCGAGCCTCCATATCGAGAAGATAATCATCGTCTCCATGTTCGCTGTTGTCGTCAGCCATGAATCCATCAATAACCTCCTGGATCTCATCTTCGTTGAGGAACCTCCTTCTGGGCATGTTGCCTGACCACCACACACTTCACTCTTCTAGCAAGACCCTGCAAGATAAAACAAGAGCCCCAGGGGGCACGACGCTCACCTGAGGTGGATCAATTCACATTTGGTGCATGTTCTCTCTAGCACCACCAACTTTCATTCTTCATCTATAGAGGTATCTCTATACACAATACCAAGTCTGAGCTTCCTACCAAGTTCGGTTAAATTCCAATCATGGGTTTTGGAGAAGAAGCTGAAAATGTAAAAAGTTTATGGATGGCGGACAACTTGCCCCACCCCCCCCCCTCCAGTATGTTACCCCCACAGACCCCCTATAGGGCCACTCAGAAAAAAAATCTCCATACACAATACCAAGTCTGAGCTATTCCTGGTTCTGGAGAAGATGTTTGAAATTTACATAGCTTTTACAATTGGGGGCTCTCCCCCTGGGCCCCCTGGGGGCCACATGTACCATTTTAGCACCTTTGGATCCCCTACCCCTAAGGATGATTCCTACCAAGTTTGGTTGAATTCCGATCATGTGTTTTGGAGAAGATCAGAATGTACATTTTGCCTGGCAGCGCCCCCCCCCCCTCCAGTATGTTACCCCAACAGGGCCCCTACAAGGCCATTCAGATAAATTTCATGAACAACATTCATTCTTCATCCATAGAGGTATCTCCATACACAATACCAAGTCTGAGCTATGCCTGGTTCTGGAGAAGAAGATGTTTGAAATTTACATAGCTTTTACAATTGGGGGCCCTCCCCCTGGGCCCCCCTGGGGGCCACATGTACCATTTTAGCAACTTTGGGTCCCCTACCCCTAAGGATGATTCCTACCAAGTTTGGTTGAATTCCGATCATGGGTTTTGGAGAAGAAGATGAAAATGTAAAAAGTTAACGGACGACGCACGACGCACGACGCACGACGCACGACGCACGACGCACGACGCACGACGGACGACGGACAAATTTCCATCGCAATAGCTCACTCGAGCCATAGGCTCAGGTGAGCTAAAAATATACAACAAATGAGTTGGATAAAAAAATATATATTCATATTTCACTAATAATTGATATCGGCGTGCAGATTATTATTTTAATACAGAGTGTCATGTGAGATGTCTGTACGAGCTCCTTGGCTTATCAATCTAGTACAGGACTACGTAGCTGTACATGGGATCAATATAGTGTGTGTGGAGGGAGAAATGGGTTACTTTCCAGGATCAACTAGGATTGTAAAAATTGAATGAAATTGAATAAAAAAGGAAAAAAATAGAAATCATTTTTTTTTACCTCGACATGTAACTTGAATATGGGACTACACAGGCAACGTAAGATTTGTGCAGTCCCAATATATATACAAGTTACGCATGCATGTTAAAAAGAACCTGCCAATTTTAGCAAACGACGAGGGTGGTTTCCATGGCTCACATCACAGTATCTGCGAAATGGTGATATTTAGATCTATTTTTTTATATCTCGATCCCTCCACACACAGTATATGGATTCCATGTACAAGTTTTGCCGGCTAGTACCAGATTGATAAGCCAAGGAGCTCGTACAGCTAGATGTCAGACAATGCAGTTTCATAATATTTTGATAAATATTTAGTATTATTATTGCTATGAACCACCAGGCCATCCATGCACCCCACCCCCACGTGGTGTTAAAAGCCATGAGCGTAGACACGCATAATTATTCATTGTTAGTGGGGAATGATCTATTCATCATCCCCCCACTAACAATAGAAAGCGTGTTCGTGTCTACACCACTGTAAAAGCCATTTACTTTTGCCAAAAAAAATGAGTAAATTTTCATTTTTGTGACATTATCATTATCAGAAAAATTGGAGCGAAATTTGGCTTCAAAATTAAGATTTGCATTCATTTATAATGTGTGCTACCCTTTCAAAGTTTCAATTGAAAAATCATTCTGTCAACCGAATTTGACATGGTCACTAATTTACATGTAGTATGTAATACACATCGACTCCGTAATTTTCTCAGCGATTTAATTTAAGAGTAGAGTCTGTGTATAATTACTTGGCATGGCAATCACATAATGATGTTGATAATTTAAGCAAACTATTTTACCACATACATGTAAATAATGCAAATATTCATAGCTTCAAGTTACAAAAAAACAACACTGCATTACCCTACAGGCTACACGAAAGTACAGCAATGGGACCAGTGACACTATTTTAGACTAAGTCTACTAACCTGACTTTTTTGTACAGCGAACTTGGCTTACGTCGGTGATGAAGTACGGTAGTCTACGGTATGGTCGGTAATTGAAGCCTTGCCTTATATGATGAAAAATGCCTTAGATGAAATAAATAAGTAAACAACGTCAGGATCGAAGTGGAACTGAAGACAGTGAATGTGTAGCTAGCTGTGGCTTGTTGTCGTCGACTCGACTCAAGATCCGCTCAAGATCGATCAGCGCTCTGAACGCTTTGATATCACGTGATCGGAGCTCTAGACAATGGAAATAACATGATCGGAGCGGACGCGTACGCGTACGTCTCTAGGTTTACAGGATTTACGATTCCAAACAAGAATTTCGGGTAAAGTTGAAACGAAATCATTTTTTCTCGATTTTTCTCCACGTAACCTCATAATTTTTTTAACGGGTATTGTGAATGAATATATCTGCATAATACTACTAAGAATTTTAGCGCATAAGAGCTGATATTTAGCTGGAAAACTTTGCCAACATATTAGGCATAAATCTCGGCTTCTGTAGAAGCCCTCCGTCACAGACTGAACACCACGCTCGGCTTCTGTAGAAGCCCGTCGTCTCCAAAGGGTTAATACCTCCATGCTTTGTTTTGATTCAGATTAGTACATGGTGCATGTATTGCATCCAATCCATGAGGTAACCAATATGACATCTCAGGATGACTCGTTTTACAGCATGTTTCCTCTTTAAAATATCACTGAATGGAGCAGAGTTAAATGTATATATATTGCCTATTGGTGGTCCATAAAAAGACAATATAAATTTATGCCTAAAAATGAACGATTACTGATCTTCTACTCTGTATGGTTGAAATAAAGGTGTTGTTTAAAACTAAGCCCCACAACTAAATTCAGAGATATCTGAAAACAGACTTGGGGTTAGGTTGGTAAATACTTTTTCATGCAGGCTCCAGGTGTATTAACTACATGTCAAACCTGTCTATAGCGGCCACCGAAGGGAAACGGAAAAAGTGGCCGCTATAGACAGGTGGCCGCTATAGACAGGTCGGCGGCCATTTTTATTTTTTTGCACATACACTGTTACACGCAACAAAGTTAGTGTACATGCATCCATATATATCACTTAGGAAAACAAGCTATAGATCAACAAATTTGACGTATGACATGTCATATGATATATAAATGTTAAAATAATATGCTTTGTTGTCAATAAATGAGAAAAACAATAGATATACGAGCAATCTGTCATGTCTGTGTAAAATGAATTTTCCCTCAAATTACCACGTACGTACCACCCGCGGTAGACTGCTTTTCTTGATTTTTATAGTCTAAAAACGATGTCTAATCATGCTTTTGCTTCCTGTCAAAAAATTACAATAATAAGTTTATCTTTTGAATAAAATCGTGCAATCAATTTTCATTCAATAAATATTTGCCTTTTGAATGGTTTAAAAGAAGTTTTAACTGTTTTTGAGAACAGGCGATAGAACTAGAAGGTGCTCGCTTGCATTCGTCGAAAGTGCGAACGTCGACAATGGCCTGGATCGCCGGTGGACGATCCGAGTCGAGTTTTCACGCCGTTTTTCAGCAGGACAATCTCTCGTACATGAAATCGTTATTATTGATCTTTAAAAAAATAATACTTGGGTAGTATTTTATTATTTTCACTTTCTAAAAAAAATCACTCCTTTATTATTTTTTCCAAAAGTTTTAACGCTTTAAATTTTTTTTTTTATAAATCTTTTAAAAATAAAAAATTATATTGCAGTGTACGAGCCTGCGCTATTGCGCAATAGCGATCAATATCAATGCAATGCCGACCGCTATAGCTTAGGAGAACAATACAACTAAAGTGCAGGGGATTGCAGCAGGATGGTGCGAACATTACGTAAACGAACAATACTAGTGCTTAATTCTTACTAAAAAGACTTTTAATCTCCAATTAGTCGGCAATGTGGTGAAACTATTAGATCTTCATGGCCATTGTAGAATCTAATCACGACGTTTGTGTGAGAGTGTGACTGAGCTAGGACTCGGTAAACACATCGCGCCTATGGCAAAAAACTACTTTTTTGTGCATGAAGCTACGGCTCGACTCGATAATAGTGGCCGCTATACGCGGTCAGATATTGTCCGAGGGATACATAATGGGTGGCCGCTGGCCGCGTTAGGCAGGTGACCGCTATATGCAGGGTCTACAACACAGTAATTTCCTGCGGGGGATTTTTTGGTGGCCGCTATAAGCAGGTGGCCGCTATAGACAGGTGGCCGCTAAGACAGGTTTGACTGTACATGTAACAACCCACAAATTTTGACCAGTTTTTCTTTGTTCCTGACTGCCAGTACAAAAATACATACGTACATATACACATAGCCCAACACCATGATGTACCCTGTAATACAGGATTTAAATTCCTATGGTCCAAATCATGTAGCCACATTTGGCATTGGTGTCCCATTGTGGTACCACAAATTAAACCACTTATGATGTAGACCTACATGTACATACAAACAAATAAAAAGTTTTAATTATACCTGTGTGTAACTTAACTCGAAAACAGACAATTGCTACAATACAGTGATCATATTATATCTGTAAAGCGCTTAGAGACATCATCGATGTATTAGGCGCTATATAAAAACGGAATATTATATTATTATCATAGGGATAGCCATGTGGCCAAAGAGTACATTGTGTATTAAATGTTGTTAAATGTAGGCCAACAGGAGTGAACAAATTGTTCGTTTCAGGTCCATATCCCAGAAATATTGAAATCATATACATGTACTTAAAAAAGAGAAGAAGTGTATTCTATATACTGTCACATACATAGTAAATAGCAAAAAACAATTTCAAGTATTATGCTGTATTTATAACTCAACAGCTTTTAACTCACTACTGAAGGCTCTAGATGAAGGCTCCTTTACTTCGTACATGTATAAACTCTATGTACTGAGAGTGGTTCATCCATTCTGTGAACAATGGTCCAAATGATTGCTACAGGTACATCATACAAAGGATCTTTATTACAGACATAACAGAACAACATCATGGAGTCAATAAGCTACTACACAATGGGGATTTGCCAATCCAGCAAACAAGAGGATTGCTCAATACAAGTGCGGGGAAGTTCCAAGCAAACCATGATTCTACGAAAGAGCAAACCATGAAAAACAACTTCATGTATAAACAAGTAAAATTTTATCTTCACTGGAATGTTTGGAGCTGCAGTCCATACTGTACCGAATACTAGCAGTACATGTAAGCTGTACATTTATGTGATACATGTATGCTTTAAAAGAAGACACCACTGACAAATTTTAGCACTTTTACAATTTTTAATGTTATAAAACTAGTCAGATTGACCAAAAAACTCATCGCTCAGGTCGATAAAATCATAGATCTCGATTTTTAAAAAATAAATATTACAATATCTACAAATACGAGCCGCAAAAATCCGTTACGTCACTGCAGCACTACTGGTTTTACCATGGCAAATCACGGTAATGCCGATTTGGAGCAATACACAGATCGCTTTCACAGCGCCTATAAAAATGCTATTTGTGAGACAATTATGTATGACAAAAAGAAAATGTTATTCATTTTTCAGTTTTTGGTATTTTTGAATATTATCTGCTGAAAAAATAAAGTGCTTTAGCAAATTTTTTTCACAATTTATCGAATTAATAAAATTAAAATTGGCACTACTGTTTGTGATCGTTCGTACGTGCTTCCCATTAACGCGTGTGCTTTAAGGCACGCGCGGAAAGCTAATGCAGCAAGCTGCATTGTTTACGTTCTTACGTTCGCGATATAGATACATGTGTAGCAAGTACGACATTAACATAAATTCCTGGTTAATCTGCAAGTAAAATCTGATCACATTCTTCAATAAGCTTGTAATCTAAGCTAAGGAGATGAATGAGGGATTTTCTGGGCGAAGAAAGATTGCTTGCTTGTAAAGATTTTGTGGGAGAATATGGTTGGTACAGCGTCTGGCTTTAGCAGCTTCCTGGGTTTGTATCCCAGGCACACGGCTTGTAGGTTGGTCTCGAACGCCAAAACGTCAAAATGGTCTTCACAGACCACTCGAAAACGGGAATAAATGTACGTTTTGACGTTGAATTTAGTTGTTCCAATGTTCCTTATCCATACAGCACACCTTTCTCTATCCTTCTTCGGATCAGGGATGGCAAAAAAAATTTTACGGGACAATTTCACGACGATTCGAACAGTAAATTGCTTGGCACAACGGCATTTTTGCAACTCCACGAATATGTATGCATGCTGTATGCGCTATCGTCTGCTTTTACGGACGCGTAACGCACACGCATTGTGGTGGAAACTCAAAGTGCTGCAATGACGTGACAGCTTTGGCCGACACGAGCCAATTTGCGTATCGACAGTGGCAAAATCATACTTTTTATATCAAAATATACGCACTTGTAGGCTGTTCAAAAATTACAATTTCGATACTGATTAGTTCCTAGGGACATGCAGAACAACATATTTTTTCAAAATTTGCCAGTGGTGTCTTCTTTTAATACAAGTACATGTAAGTGTACGCTTGGTAATTCAAAATTTAGTCGTAGGGCGGACATGATGTGCATATATACAGGAATCTACATCCGAAGTCCACCCTGAAGGCCTGCTTACAAGTTGGTTTTAAAAGAAAATCAAAGAAACAGATTATCGAAGGTTTGAGCAAAGGTACGTATTAAAGAGAGTTATGAATTTTTGAAGGTGTACACGTAATCAATAAAACACAAATTGGCAACTCTGTCCCATATTTTGCGAGTTCCTCTCCCATTTCCCCTGTATCACAAAATCATTACTTTCCATATTCTCCAAAGAAACTTTTCAATCATATATGTACTTAGATATAATCATTATTCATATGTTTTATACATAAAACCTGATGTACTGAGCAAATGGGAGAGTAGCTCGCAAGTTACATGTACATGTACATCACAGAGTTACCAATTTGTTTGATTGATTACAACGTCAAAGTTCATAACTTTCTTATTTCTTATCGGATTTTTCTCAAACTTTCTCTAATCCGCTTCTCATTTTCTGCTTTTATTCAAATCAACATACAATGTAATACCAGGGTGGACATTCCCTTTAAATAATGTCATACAATGTAAAATATGAAAATGAATTATCCTGCAAAATATTTTACATTACATGTATGAACATTATTCAGATTTATGCCAATTATTATGAATTACAATTTTTTCATTATATATCTGCCAAGTTGCCAACATTAAATATATATTGTATCTAGGTATACATGTAAGGTGTTTGCCCATTGATTGTTTAACGGTCAACTCAGTGACTCAAAGTCATGATAAAACTACAACACACTCTTGACGTGACTGATGTCAAATATCATGCAAATTTTTCTCTTTTTTTTGTAGGCATATTTCCAACATCTTTAGTGGCAAATCTGAATTTTTTCATTCTGTGTATTTTTTTTTCTGTGTATTTTTTTTCTGTTCTAGGGTAATTTTCCCCTTAGTAATTACATTAGAACTGAAGACAAGTGAATATCAGGATTACAGTGTGTGTACATATTTGGGGCTGCTTTATAGTGACTCCAGCACCCCATGTACCTGAGCACCAAGCCCCGTTCACAAATGCAGTACCTGTTGTGTATGTAATGTACAGCTCTACAAAGTACACTGCCCTTCAAATGGAAATCAACACCATAATACTTCTAAGAACAGGAAATTGGATTTGCCTAGAAGTAGGAAACAATAAAGTACTTACTAATTAAATAACAGCAGGGGGCATAACTATATATTAACCACAATATTACCCATTGGGGTGTTTTGGATTAGGGCACTACTTTTACAAGTATGTGCCTTTCATTTTAAATTCTTTTAAATTCTTTTAATTAAGGTACAGTTTCCAATTGCTTTTAATAATCTTGAGACAAGCCCTTTGGTTTCTTTATCAAAAGTAAAATGTGTAAGAGTTGAATGGAGACCTACAGTGGCATGTAGTATACATGTAGGCTACATTCCATTTCCAAAGTGTACAAGTACATGTACATGCCAGAAAAAAGTACAATTTATCGTAAAAGTAAACTTATGGATGCTACAATTATCTTTGGATATACTAAAAGTGTGAATAAAACTACATGTACAATGACAGTAGATGTACATGTACATGAAGGGGATCACATGAATATAAAGGTAAACAAAAAAAAATCTGGTTGAAAGAGGGAATTAATTATTGGCAGAGAGCCAGTTATACATGAACGTGTGTTAAACCACAACTCTCCTCAAACTGCAAGTTTGGTGTCAAAAAACCTTTTGTCAGTTCGTGCTGTGTTGTAATTTATCAATTAGCAGCAAGAAACTTTCACAAATCTGGACCACTCATGATATTTCGTGAAAGTTTTTTTCTTGCACGCATGAGTTTCTGGTGTTAAGAAATATGGTGGCCTACAAAATATTATTACTGTCAAGTATGCCAAATGTTATTGCTAATGTTAAAAGTTACCTTTCACTTTCATTTTTCATGGAAAATTATGATGTCAGCAATATTCACACAAATACTGCCGTCAATTCAAGGCTTTAGATTTGACTGAAGTAAAAAAAACTACTTTAGAAAGAGTACATGAACATGCACACAATTGGACATATTTCAACAGACCAACAAACCTTCACTTGTAATGTAACTCTCAATTCATGAATTTACACAAATTAATTACCACTCCAAATAGGCCTACATGTACATACACATGTTCTTCAGAATTACCAAAAGCCCACTCTGTCACAAGCTTCATTGTGAAAGAAACTGTCTCTAATCAGTTGGGAAAGGTTGGCTACATGTACATCAGAATTGGTATATACTCATTACTGTGAGGTTTTGAACTATCAAAATGATATAAAGGAACTGACCCAATCTCATTGAATAGTGTATGCACTGCACACAGAAATGGGTACATGGGACTGCACACACATGTAGCATGAACGTTCGGCCCGAACACTTCAGCTATTCCTCGTCACATTCCAAAAATGAGGACATTTGGAAGAGCAATCCTTTTCAGGAGACATTTTTAAGTATGATGTTCTTCCAAACTGACATGAAATTAAAGGCAATGAGAAAGCTCACAAATTATTTTTCACCTTTCCCAGAACTCAACCTTCTCTTTAAATCCGAAGTTACCACATGCTATATTAATATCATTTAATGCATTCAGACTCTCAGAGAAATAAATTGGAACAATGCCTTCATTTTTTTCTTGAGCAATCTAAAAGATTGCATGCTCATGCAACAAACAGATTATGATACAAGTCATGTATTGTAAGGCCTAGATGTACATGTAGAGCATGTAGGAAACACACAACTGTACATGTGCAGAGCACTATTGATTGCAAGAATGAACCTGAACTCAGTGAATTCTGGAGGAATCTTCACTCCTCTGCTACAGATCAATGCAGCGAACTTTGCACGAGACTCCCTGAGGAGACGTCAGCCCACAGCATGCACTTGGATGCTCCAACTCTAGCAAACAATCGCATTCCCTGGCTCACTCATGAGACGCCTATTTGGTGTAGGAATTCCTGCCCCTTTGTAAAGTACATTACATGTGTTTTCTGCCCTTTCCTGGTGGGTTTCTGAATAATAATGCACCAGAATATACTGCTTTATCACAAAATAATTCTTTTATTTTGTATTAACCTGTGATTTCTCTCATACTGGTACAAGTAGGCCTACATGTAGATTTATAAATGTACATGTACCTACACATGTCCATACACATGTAGCACTATCATTCAATCAATGTGTGGGCCGCACAACTTTTATTTTCTTCTTTTCTTTAAATTACTCGATCAGGGAAGAAAATAGGCCCTATTCAATACAACTTCATAATTCAAAACTTAACAAATTCAGATTTAGACAACCACTGGAGTTCCAGGGAAAGAATAACATACAATTTTGCCTCCTGTCCCAATTCTGACTGTTACAAAATGCAAACACAAATATATGCTATCAGTGCCACGTGAAAGACTAATTGGCTAATTCTGTACAAATGAACAGAAATAATCAAAATGTAACACCTGCGGAATAACGATAATTATACACTTTGCTCAGGGTCATGTATAATTTACACATATTTTCTTAGTTCATTTACAATGTTAAATGTACAAGTAGATGGTCTCACACTATAATTTCTTTCAAATAAATGTAGCTAAATGGTATTAAGTATCTGATTAAACTGATAGATATTTGATACTGACCTTTCATCCACTTATATGTATATTTGTATTATAGTTTTGTTTATTATCTTCTTCATATTTACCATTACATTTTTCATTGTTCATTCTATTACCAAACAATGTTTATTCATCCATTATATTTGTATTATAGTTTTGTTTATATCACTGGATGGTACGTTAGCGGGACAGTGAACAATGAGGTTTATTCCGTCACAATACATTGCTGTACATTAGCAGGACACTCGCGGACATTAGCAGGACATTCAGACAATGCTCCTAACAAAGCACTGTCCTGCTAAGGTACCATATAGAGTTATATATATAATCCTCTTCATATTTACCATTACATTTTTCTTGTAAACTTATTCTATTACCAAACATTGTTTTCCAATGTTTAAAGGTACCAGACTCGTTTAGCATTCATGCTTTTTTTCTGGTTCCTTTTTATCCTTTACTCTGTTATATTTAAATTTGTATATATTTTGTTTCATGTTTTGTATTGTTATTGGATAAATAAAGTTCAAGTTCAAGTTAACTTTGGTTGTAAGTTTCTGTCTGGCCGGAGAAAGCCGATTCCATCTGTAAATGACAGTGTTTCCCCACCCCCCCCCCCCCCCTTCAATGGTACTTCCAATCATGATTTTTTTATTTATGCAAAATTGCAAATCATTAAAAGAGGAGGGAAAACTTTTAGCTTTTGTGTGTATCATCGGGCCTTTTCCAGTCTAGATCATTCATACATGAGAAAAAAGAATTATTTAAAATTTCACTTTCAACTCTGAAACCCCAAATTTGTGGCGCAGTAAGAGTTGAAGAGTCCCTGAATCAGGTAATCTATAGCAAATTTAAGAAAATTAAATCTTGCTTTTAAAAGCAATTCAATTTTGTTGTCTGGTTTGACTGCTGCAACAGTGAATGTTGGACACGATCCCACAAAGGCAAGGGCCTATGAGTACGAGTGGGCATTGATATGCATGTACAGATACATATCAACTTGAAAATACATCAAATACTGCAAACATCCTAAACACTTTATCATGTGATAGCTCAACTTTAAGAAATATCTTATCTGTCATTAGATATAGAGCTACACAAACAATATACTCCTTCCTGGTGAGCTACCACAATCAACTAGTTGATTATTCTGTGTCACTCACTTCTTCTTCCTGGTGAGCAACCGCAAATCAATTAGTTGATTGTTCTGTCACTGTTTATAATTCTGTCATTTTACTTCAAACTTAAGAGAATACCAGTACTACAAAAATAAAACAATCACATGAACAGAATTATCACCTTCTCAAAATGGCTCAGCCTCTTCTTCTCAAACCAAGTCACATACTAATGTACAGTATAATCATTGAATCCCAAATGTAATTTCTTTAAAATGTCTCCTCAATGAGATCTTGAATCACACATATCTCCATCTTGCTATTCATTCAAGTATTCATCAAAACACTCATTAAAATGCATTTGAAAATATTTAAAATTTGAAAAGCAACAAAATATCTCATTTCAGGTTCTTTTATGTTTCCTTTTTAAGATACTAAGCAGTTTGATTACGCGAAGTAGCATTTTATTGTTCTAGAGGGTATACATATTTATTTAATATTGATGCCTTGGGATACCCACTCATGCCACTAGGCACTACAGAAGCCATGCACATTTAATTAGACCCAGAAGCGGGCCGTCCGATCTGCTGTGCAAACCCGACTACACTCGACTACACACAATAACAGTTTGAATATGGCTGCAAGATTTTCAAACGGAGGATACCTTGGACCTGAATTACCTGAAAAAGGAGCATTAGACGGATTATTCAATCAAATTGCTAAGTTGAACAGATTTCTTAAAGGAGAATGAAACTCAACATAATTGCTGATAATCATGTGGAAAATTGTCAGCCTGTTCAAAATATCTTGAAAATACTCTGATTACTCAGTATTAAAGGAAAACAGTCTCTCTAAAGTTTGCAGATTTCTTGCTAGATATTATCCCATGGGGGCTGCCATTTTGAAAAACTGTGATGTCATTGCGGTACATGTCCATTTACCTGTACACAATGGATAGCTATTGTACAACTAAAGCCACCCATGCAGAATGGCAGCCATCTTGGTACCCCCACTGTCTCGCAGAGGTGATATCTAAGAGCAGTTGTAGGTCTTTGTCACTTCTTTGAAGAATTGACAAACCTTTGTCAGACCAAGCAACTTACAAGTGCATGCCAAATCCTGCTAACAAAGGAAACAGCTGAACCAAATATCTTGACACGAATAGGTTACATGTATGTATATGACAGGATAACAGTATCTTCATCTGAATGTACATGACTAAGCCCGAGTCGAATCGATTGGTTAGCCGGTGTTCGATCGAAGACATCGAATCCCGATTTCGTTTTGGCAAAACCGGTGCATCGATTTGTAGTCCGCCAGTTTTTTTACTAGCCACCAAGAACAAGCAAAAGATACGACTGCGTCTTCAATATGCCTCCGCTTGTATTCAGATAATTCCTGATCACCTACAAGTATAATATAGTTGATGCGCATTCATCAAATGGTTATTGCGAAATTGTGATTTAAAACACTAAAATCCTATACTACTAATTGACCTCTGACTATAAAGCAATATAATCAGTTGTTCTTGAGATATTGTGGAAATGTAGCCAAAAACTGTATTAATATCATGTAAATTGGCCGCTGAAAACCCATGGATGTTTAATATCTTAAACGTAGACATTTCATGCAAATTGACCTCTGTGACCTCTGAACTTTGACCTACTTACCCAAAAATCTAATCAGTTCATCTTTCTATGGGGATACATACTGGTACCAAGTTTGAAGTTCTCACCTCAGATGGTTCTTGAGATATCAAGGTAACGGTGCTAAAAACCAGTAATTCCATGTAATTTCATGTAAATTGACCTCTGTGACCTCTGAACTTTGACCTACCTACCCCAAAATCTAATCAGTTCCTCTTTCTATGGGGATACATACTGGTACCAAGTTTGAAGTTCTTACCTCAAACAGTTCTTCAGAAATCGCGATAACGGTGCTAAAAACCAAGAATTTCATGTAATTTCATGTAAATTGACCTCTGTGACTTCCTTATCCCAAAATCTAATCAGTTCCTCTTTCTATGGGGATACATACTAGTAGCAAGTTTGAAGTTCTTACCTCAAACAGTTCTTGAGATATCGCAGTAACGAGGCTAAAAACCAGTAATTTCATGTAATTTCATGTAAATTGACCTCTGTGACCTCTGACCTTTGACCTACTTACCTCAAAATCTAATCGGTTCATCTTTCTATGGGGATACATACTGGTACCAAGTTTGAAGTTCTCACCTCAGATAGTTCTTGAGATATCGCGGTAACGGTGCTAAAAACCAGTAATTCCATGTAATTTCATGTAAATTGACCTCTGTGACCTCTGAACTTTGACCTACCTACCCCAAAATCTAATCAGTTCCTCTTTCTATGGGGATACATACTGGTACCAAGTTTGAGGTTCCTACCTCAAATGATTCTTCAGATATCGCGGTAACGATAAGTGGGACAGACGGACACACAGACGCACGCACGGACGGACAACCCGAAAACATAATGCCTTAGGCGGAGGCATAAAAAAGCAAATAAAAAAAGAAACTCCGTAACGTACAGCATATATACTAGCAGAGAACGTGAAGGCGACTTCAAACTGTTGGCTAACTTTCGCTAATGCGCTCGCGGAGGACGTCGCGCTTTACCTGTGTTTATTCTTGCACTCTCTCTGCATTGTCAATTTGACAATTGTATAATTGAACATGATAAATACAGGCATGAGTACGAGTGTTCCAACTTCGCAATAACTATATCACACTCTCATCAAATTGGCAATTACTTCTTGGAAATGATCTGAAGCTGAATGACTTCAAACTGTTGGCTAACTTTCGCTAATTCGCTCGCGGAGGACGTCACGCTTTACCTGTGTTTTCTCTACGGAAAAATCGTTTTGTCGTTACGAACTAAAGTTTACGATAATATTCTTGCTCATGAAGTCGTTTTGTCGTTACGAACTAAAGTTTACGATAATATCCTTGCTCATGAAGTCATGAGGGACGAAAAGTTTTTTTCGTATTGGTTTTTTTTTTGCATCGAACAAACGTGTTCCATTCAGCTCTCCAAAGACAAGTTAAGATTATTAACTCTTTGAATTTGAATCATTGTCGGATGTGTGGACAATGAGCATCGCTTCGTGCGACACTAGAGTGATATTTTGGCTCGCCATACGGACTAGAAACTTTGATTTTGGCTAGTCCGCCGTGATTTTTATTAGCCATTGGCTAGCGGGCTAACGTTAATGTCGAGCAGCGAGAGCCCCATACATATGCCTGCGATGCCAGCGGACCGGTCACCGGTGCATGGTGCATGCACTGCGTGCAACCGTGTGGAACTCTGTTTTCACCGCCCATCATTATCGATGCACCGGTATTCGACCGGATCAAAGCCATCGAATCTCGGATTATGAAATAATCGATATGACTCAGGCTTATACATGACTACAAAAATGGTTTATTATGAGAAAATCCAGTGTTATGCATTCCACAGCTGATCATGAGTGTCATGGTAGCTAGTGTATAGGTCAGTGGGTATCTCACAAATAGAACTGCTCTGACATTACTTTGTAAAGAAAATGGCAGCCCCCATGGGATAATGTCAAGCAAGGAAACTGCAACTTTTGGAGACACTGTTCTCCTTCTTAAATAATCAAGTAGGAGTAATTTTCAAGATATCTGGAGCAGTCCCGACCGCATAGTGCTCCAAAGTCTCTCGGATTGTCACACGTTTATTTCAGATTATACTGAAAATCTGTCCAAGTAATTGACATCAAAAGAAAAAAATACCTCTTAGCTACCAGCAGATGTGTTCGAAAAGGTAAAATATGAATCTAGATTGCTGTTATTAGCGAGTTTTCAAGTACTTTTTTTATGTGCATGACAGATACAAAGTCTGGAAGTGGCATTTCGCTGAACTCGCTACTTGCTGGGATTGAATTTCAACAAATCGATCCAAGCAATTGATTTCATGTGAGTATTTATAGCGTAAAATTGGAATTATAACATACATTTAAAACTAATTTTGTACATTGTTTTAAGCGACATTTAGGGGAGTCGCAATGAAAGTCTATGTGTCATTGTCAGACGCATACATACCGTACATGTAAGTTAGGCCTAGCCTTACTGCGGCAGCCCGAACGCATAGCGTTCGGGCTGCGATCAGCAGGCTTTGAAAGGTTGGATGCCTCTTAAATCCAAGCTCGTATGTCAAAATTATACCATGAAATATTACATAACTTCATTTGAGGATGCTTTAGGTACTTACAATACTTTCCGAATAACTGTCGTCTTTCTTTTCGATGAGGATGATATAAAAAAGGCCTATTAATTGCCCGGCTCCTGTAATAAAAATTTTCGGAGGCCGATGTATAGTTTACAATACGCATGCGCGTCAGTATATTTTTTTCATACGTTTGAATTCTCGCTCGTGAGAGACAAGAGGGAGGATTACAATGGAGTGAAAAAAGTGACATTTGATTGATTCTATACATTTCTAAGAGCTGATCTGCGGAAGGTCTGTTTAGGTAAGTGGCATCACATATATGATACTTGTCTTTGATTTAAAAAATAGTCCCTACGATATAACTATACATTGTCATTTGCCCATGAAAATTGTGAGACACACGGAATAGTAGCGGTTTCACGTTCACTCAGGACGCTGCCACGAAGTGGCAGCGTCCCAGGGCTAGGCCTAGCCCACTTATACATGTACAAGCTTATCTGAAGATAACCTTGTACTCCAGACTAGCTTTTACGGGTGAATAGGCTTCAATAGCTTTTGTGTGTATTAGTGGGCCTTTTTCCAGTGTAGATCATTCATACATGAGAGGAAAATAATTCTTTAAAATTTCACTTTCAATTCTGAATCCCCAAATTTGTGGCACAGTAAGAGTTGAAGAGTCCCCGAATCAGGTAATCTAGCAAATTTAAGAAAATTAAATCTTGCTTAGAGCAATTTTGTTGTCTGTTTTGACTGCTGCAACAGTGAATGTTGGACATGTCAGTGGCGTACCCGTGCAGTATATAGTACGTAATGCGAACGATAACCGGAACGTACGCAGCAAACAGGGTAGCGAACTCGTAGCGTCGTAGCCGGCTGCTCGGTAAGTCTATTCCATTTCTAATTATTACCTTATCTACTTTATTTTTTAAACTTTTAATTATATAGATCTAACTAAGGTAAATAATATGGTCTAGACCTTTCTCAGTTCAGTAAATACATCTACTAGGCCCTAAGTCTTGTAAGTACTATCGAGATCTTTTTCTAAAATAGTGAAAAACTGATTCCGACCTAACTCACCTGTCTACCTGGAATTACTGGAGTTAACTTTTATGGTTATGTCTTACCAAGTCCAAGTCTGTCGTTTCATACTTCTCTCAAAAATGTAATATCAGCACATCAGAACCAAGTTAAACAAATAAATTACAAAAGTTTTCAAATTTCAACCTTGGAAAACAAACTGCGTAAGCTAGATTTGGTCCCCCATCATGAAAATGTTCAGTTGGCCGAGCTGGGCCCTCAGCTCCGATCCCCTTGGAGGCTTCGCTGGTGATGATGCCTGGCTTCACCCATGGCTTCACCTGCCTTGCCCTTGTTTCAGTTCCCATCTTGACCCCCCAGCTTGACCCTTGCCTGTCTCTTTGACAGAGATTGAGAATGACTCTTAAATCTTGGTTTTGGAAGATACAATTTGTTTTAATTTCATTATAATGGTACCGTACTCACCTGCGATGTTAAAGAAAATCAACTCTACATCTGACTAGACAGGGTAATTCCAAAACAAATGTTAGGTAGCTCCCGGTCTGACATGCGACTGAAATTACGAAGGGCACAAATTGTTTCACAAATTAACGCAACACATAGCGTGCGCGGGCGCGGCGCGTGTACGACCGTACCACCGATCGGATCGGGTGGGGCTCATATAGCGCATGCAGCTAGTCAGTGTACCGGTACTATAATATGTATGGGCACTATAAACTCAAACATAATTTAGATACGCACTGAGCATGCAGGGAGTTTGAGTTCGATGTCTGCATGTGCATGCATGCACACTCAATACCAAGGACCTACATTTTGTATGTCCCATACTGGAAGCCAGCTAATGAAATTTAGGGTTAAGGTTTGATTTTTCTTGTCCTTTCTATTGGTTACTCTTTGCAAAGTAGTGGGGATGTATGCTTTATTTACCGTTTCAGCTTTTGTTTGATGATATAGACATCCAGAAGATGCATGGCGGAGCCGGGGCGCGCGTCGGGGCGCGTCGGGGCGCGTCACCGCCAAGGATTTTTTTTCTCCATCTTTCCCCATCCTCACCTCCCTGTAGCTGTGTCTTCATAAACATATTCATTTGTTTAAGATAATCACCAATATGCCAAATCCTTATCATCGACAAGATTACTTAAACGGCTAAATATTTAGTTTTGTTAACGTTTGGCCTCACGGTGGGCGGCCCCACCGAGATTCAGCACTGGAGGACGGGGCCGAAATATCATCGCCGGAGTCGAATAATGATACCAAATATAAGTTTTAGAATTATATAGACCGCAGTATAGTCTAGAGGCAGAGGTTTCATTTAGTGGAAAAGCTATAGCCTAGAGAACAAATTTTGTCGGCGATAAGTATCACTGGGGATGATGGGGGAACATTTGTTTCCCTGGAATGCTGAAGAAGAAAAAAAACTAGAAAATCATTAAAATGTCTAAATATTGAATTCAACGCCGTGGTAACCCAAGTGCGGTACGAGATACAAATTGAGCATGATCATATTAATCAGATTTTGATTTGCCAATGATTGTGGGTAAAAGTCGTGCTACTCAATTGCAGAGTTCTCAACTACAGATTTTCGCTCGGTCCTCGCATCCATAAAAAAAAATTTTCGCCAAACCTTCAAAATTCGCTCACTTTCCCTCCATAATTCCCTGACAAGAAAAAAAAAAAAAAAAAGGTCTTCATTCTAAAAGGGGGGCCGGGGCACAATCGAGAAAATGGTGGATCGTCTATGGTCAAAATGCATACTTCTCTTCCAGAAGGGGGGGGGGGCACGTGCCGGAAGTGCCCCCCCCCCCCCTGGATCCGCCAATGCATAGGGTATACGATTTCTGGAGCACAGTTGAAAGGGGTACATACCAACTTTCTGTACCGGTAGTTGCAGCATGTCGTTCATTTCGGAGAGACACACAGAGATATAGATAGAGAGAGAGAGTGTGTGTGTGTGTGTGAGGGTGTGTGTGTGTGTGTGTGTATGCTATGATATGGGTTTAGTAGGTGGACGAAGGGGGGGGGGTGTGGAAGTATTAAAGTGGAATAAGGAGGGGGCATTTTTTTTTTCGTCTTCTTTTCTTTTAATGATTACATTTCATTCAGTGATATTTTTGTTGTATATGCCTTGTTTCAATGATTTTATCGATTGTAATTTGTTGTATCCATTCAAGACGAATGTTATAGAAATGAATAAAGATTACTGAAAAACAAAAAAGTGTTAGTCACTGGACTAACACATCTGACACAGCTAACATTTAATATTTATTTATACATGCATACCAACATGTACGGATTTTCCTATCAGAGACCAACACATCTAACCTTTTCGGTCCAAATCATGCACTTTTTAGACACATTATTTTTCATTTACTGCCTCTTGGTGCCTTTTGCACTCATTTCTCATTGTCATAATTTATAGATTGGCTTTATACTACTTTATACTGCTGCCTATAACTACTGCATTGAACTCGATTAAATCAATATTGTTGCTTTTTAAAATGCTTATATTGCTTATTAATATTGTTTTTAATAAAAATTTTAAAAAGTGTGTGTGTGTGTAAGAGAGAGAGAGAGAGAGAGAGAGAGAGAGAGAGTATTAGAGAGATGGACGTTTAAAAATGTATAACAATTTAAAGAGCATGATTCCTGACATCCCTAATAATTATTGCTCAACTTTTCTTTTTTAATGACTGGACATTATTTTCCCGATTCCTCGGACCCCTCAGTTGACGCTTTGAAAAAACGATCATGCACACAATGGTTGATAATCCTCTCGAAGGTCAAGAAGCCATGAAAGTGTTTAAACGGGAGGTGTGTCGTGAGTTTAATTTTTAAGAGATGCTCTGAAGGTATTTATAGATGGTTGGTTAACTACTGAGGGATAGGCTGTTCATGTCGTTTATAGTCATTGGGAAGAATGAATATGCATGTGCATCAGTCCTGACTTGGTTGATATTGAATAGTGATATCATATTTGATATCATGCCACGTCTAGTCCGGTTTTCCTTTGGCCGAGATGTATTTCTTGTGATTCATGTCCACAGGTCCATGCGACGAGGGATCTTCGTCTTCCCTCCTGAAGTGGAGACCAACCAAGAGATTCCTTCAACGCGGTGACACGCGAATCTCTCCCGTAGGTGCACCTAGCTGCTGTATTCTGGACCCTTTCAAGGTGGTTGACGTTTTTGGTTGCGTAAGGATCCCAGGCTGGGACAGCAGAGGAATGGTGGGGGTTAACTATAACAATATCATGGAATATCAATTCTCCTTCGTTGTAGTTGCAGTTTGGTAGAAGTTTCTTTTCAAGAAGTTGAAGACTTTCATAGCCTTTCATTGGAATTTTCGACTTGCTTGTTCCATCTCTTCTCACTCTGTAGGATGAATATCTACTGTGAGTGGTCTCCTCAAGGTTGACTCCACTTATCTGGTAAGATGTCCTTGTTGGATTTACTCCTATAACAGCCCTCATTGTAATGTATTCAACGAAAGGTGGCGCTAGACCACTTGTAATTATTTACCCATAGGTTCACGTTGCTAGCATACTGCTAGCAATGGCACCTATCAAACTCGTGTCGTCACTACACTATGAACATGGTGAACAAAGAAGTGGAAAAAATATACAGCTTCCCATTGTACCTTCCACAATTACTCTGGTAGACAAAAGAACATTTTTTCATTGCTATTATGTAAACATATGTAGAACAGGTGTCACATGCATATTCACCTGTTCTACTTATTTTACATGATAGCAATGAAGGGATGTTCTTTTGTCTACCAGAGCAGTTGTGGAGGGTACAATGGGGAGCTGTATATTTTGTCCGCTCTCTTTGTCATCGTGTTCATAGTGCTAGTTCATACAATTCCCTTGACTTCATGAAAATTTGAAGGGGTGTTTTCAGCATTTTCTCTCTACAGGGGCTGCAACTTATAGACAAACCACAAACCTGGTCTAAGCTACAGTGGTTATTATGTGTGTGTAATTGGGTTTTTACAGACGTGTATCAATCAGATATGATTATTTACGTCTGGGACCGACCTTTAACGTCATCATCCGAAAGACGTGACTCAGTCTCGAACCTGGGTCCGCTGAATCAGTTTATAACTTCCACTGGTAGCTGGATTACAGGCGCACACCACAACGCCCAGTTATGTTTCTTGCTAATAGAGTCCCCATATAATTCCGCTGGGGCCAACTCCTGCTCTCTCAGTCATGGAAGTGATCTGAACAAGTAATTATCCATTAGGAACATATGACAAAAAGTGCTCAAATATGTATCATTGATTTATATGATTTTTTTTTCAACAATAACATCATTGGTGGTCGAAGGGGAATTTCCGAAAATGACTGGACCTAATGACAGTTGTGCGGCCTTACCATTATCGCAATACATTCGTGCAAACAGGAGGCACCATTATAATGTTTTAAACAAGAGATGGCGCTACACCTCTTGTTTCATTTTGTTTGATACAAGAATGAACGTGATGCATTCGAGCTCCCCTCTTTCACCCCCTCTACGCATGTCCCTATATAAATGTGAATTTTAGTTCACCCTTCCCCTTCTCTCCAATACTCTTTTATTCACCTCTTGCTCCCCCTCTCTCTCCCCTTCTCGGCCTCTTTCTCAGGCTCTCTACGCCTGTCCCTATCAATGTAATTTTTATTTGACACTTCCTCTTCTCTCCAATACTCTTACTCTTAAAAGCCTGATATCACCTAATAGTTCAACATTACCACTGTCTCAACAAAAGTTATAAATAAGATATAAACATTTCCATTGCAAGATATTTTACACAAAATTTATTTCTGTAATAAATGGATTTATATACATAAACTATATTCACAATTAAAATTCGAGGCCTTTCATACTTGCGTCATTTAGCTGCGCGCTAAAAACTAGTATGGTCTAGCTCAGTCAATCACATAAAATTGTCTTCATGACCAGGGTTTGGACAAAGTAACCACCACTGAATTATTAGCAGTTCGGCCAAACTTACGGTCCTACTCAACGAACAACCAGTGATTGGTTATTTTTCCACGATCTTGACCGGACGCAATATATCTATCCATTTTGGAAAGGGTCAATCTTTTTTATAGAGTTATTTTAACACATAAATAACAAGCATATATTTCATTTCTGTAGCTTTGACTTTTTATGTTATACATTTTGTTAAACTAAAACACTCTAAATGGCAGTGACTGATAAAACCTTAACATGCTTATAATGACTTTGTAAATAAAGGCCTATAAAAATTTAGAGACGACAAGAATCAACCAAAGGAATTTACATATAAAAATACTGATACATGGTACTGTTTGTATCTTGGTCTTGACGACCTAACATTGAATCAACTTGTCAAAGTAATTTTGTGAGCTTAGATCGTCAGCATAACATAATGACTCATTTTTGTTTAATAAGCGCTACCAAGCGTAACCATGGTAAATTCACAGGTGTCGCGGAACGATTTTAGAAGTGGGATTTCTCAATGAAAGAGAAAACTGGGGTCCATAGTCATGGGCGTCAGTCCATTCAGTTAAAAAGAAAAGTATGGAGCCCTCTGACTCTGAGCCCATTTCTTCTACAAGTTCTCTCGTAGAACTGAGGAAAATGGTTTAAGTACCGTTCAGATTAATTAAATATTCCTAAATAACATGCTGACTGCTGACATCGTTAAAATTTACCAAAACTTTTACATCCAGACGAAATCATTATAGCGATTTCAAGGGGCGGTGGGAGCAGGGGTGGTAGCAGCTGAAGTGGTTCCTGTATCTACTGGTGCAGGAGTCACGGCGCTAGTGGTGCCACCTACCGTGGTTCCAGAGCTACCAGCGGTTCCAGCACCGGCACCCTGTCCAACAACTTCACCGTCACCTTCCTCTGTTTCTGCTTCTTCTTCTTCTTCTCCTTCTTCTTCTTCGCTGCTGTTTTCCTCTTCAGAATCGTCACGCCTTTGCCTGTTGCCTGAAGAGGAAACATGGAATTTCAGAATGAGAGTAGCCGACTCAGAAAACAAAATATCGTCATTACCAGTAGATAAAAGCAGCCGTCTGGTAGGCAGGTAGGGGATTCTTTCATTTTAAAAAATGACATTTTATCACCTTCACAATATAGGCGATCAGTGCCGCCACACGCAAGTTAGTCCAGTGGGAAAACCGTCAATGTTCAGAAACTAATCTTCCATCTTAATGAAATACTGAGGTTTGGAAAAATTTCGAATGAATTAGTAAATATTTAGTTGTCTCAAAATGACATTCGTATTGGGGCAAGTCCAAGTTAATCTAACCCATACATTTCCGACCGCAGATTTAAGTATATTTTATAACTTTATCAAACTGATAGCCGTCCTATAGAGCTTAGATCTAACAAAATACCAAATAAAATGATATTTTTATGTCAATTTATGTTCACAAATCTATAATACATGTATATGAGAAATATCTTGGACGTGCCCATTTATAAATGATCGAACCGAATCTAACTGATTTATTTCCACATTATTTTCTTATAATAATCAGAACGTTTTCTGTTCTGTTCGGTTTTGTTATGGTTTCTTTTGATCTCTTTCCTTTCGTATTGTTTTGCACTGTTTTTGTTTCTGATTTGCTGAATGAATTTCTTTAATATCCTTTGAAAACAAGAAGGAAACAATGATTAGCCCTATAATCAAAATAAACAATGATCTTTTTGTTTCAAACTTGGGAAAGTGTTTTTTTATAAAGTAAATTATAATATATAATTCAAGACAAAACAATTTTTTTTTAAAGTTGTACCTTGAGGACGGGGGCATTTCTCCAATGCTGAAGCTTCCGGGGTACCACTTTCGCACGCGATGTCGAGAATTTCGCAAGCAGACGTCGCCACCACACCATCTTCGAGACAAATGAAATCGACGATGTCTACCAGCGAACGACCACGCCTGTTGCCCTGTCCATTGCTAGGATGGAGACCGTTGACGAACTCATCTGAACATGTTGTACGATCGTTATCCGTTGCGGCGATGTATTCGTCGCAAATGCCAAGTCTTTGTAACACTCGGAGAAAGGAGTTGATGTTTCGCCTGCTGTGTCCGCCACGGGGATGCGCTAAAAATATAACAGTGACGTAGCAATAAACATGATATTGTACACGCAGAATATGAGGCAATATCATATGAGTGTGATAATGTAATTCTTTTCGGGTCTTGCTTCAGAGATATTTTTCTCACTTTTGTTGCAGAACTTTATTATATGTTCGTTTTGAAAGTAAAATGGTTTCAACCACAACACTTCATTCATAAATCCATGATTAGAACTGCATTGAAAGGTCATTATTGTTTGGTTTATCAACTCGTTACATACACAATTAAATTCAAAAATCAAAATTTGGTTAGACTTCCCATGATCAGTTGCTGGTCAGAGCTAAACAATAATTTGACACAAATAGCTCAGAACAAATAATATCGCAATTCAATCAGTCTTCGATTAAAAATTTACAAAATTCGATAACAAAATTTCAATATTAGGTTAACACAATTCAAAGTATGAAATGAAGGACAATCCACTTACCCTCTGAAATTACTGCAAGGACGCATAGCAAAATGCAAGCTGCCATCACAGTGTGTTGCTTCATCTGTTGTTAAAAAGAAACATTCATGGAACGATAAGACTTTTTTTTCTTCGAATGCAAAAAGAAGGGTATGAATTCATATTTAAAAAAAAAAAAAAGAAAAGGAAGGCATTCCCTTTGGAAACTTATACAGGACATCAATATGATTATACATAGTCATGCTTTCAATACATAAAGATAAATCATCTAGGTATACATAGGGCTACTCTTCCCCATCAAAATGAGGGGGGAATTGTTGTTGATACTGTACACTATAGGCCCTCCGGATATATCGGTTGAGATATAAGAAAATTCAACCGGCCTATTATCAATATTGCAATATCAAATCTAATACTTACTTTTAATTTCGTGGTGATACGAGTACGATTTTAAGCGGAAGAAGATGATAGTGGTGTATCTGTTCTGCGACTCCGGCTTTGAGAACTCTTCGATGATTACCGGTATATATAGACAAATCTGAAGCACTCTGAAGTATAATGACCCCTCGATCATCATTACAGTCTCATGCTAATATCTTATTTCCTTTGACGTGTTCGTCAGAGAACAAGGATTACTAAGAAATGAACTTTGCCAGGTGACAGTCACGGCTTCCCACAACAAAACCAAACAAAACACAACACCACAAAACAACAGACAGTAACCAGGCAATGCAATATACTGATCTATATTTCAAATCATCTTTTTCGTGGTATTACATTTCTGACGTTCATAATTAATAATATTGAAAAATTAATGAAATAACACTTTCATAATTATTTAAAAATGCATCGTGAAATAGATCATGCAAGCAAAAACAATTATTACTGACCATGTTTACATCATTTTCCACAAAACCTGTCTGAAACAAATGTATTCCTTCATCAACAACTAAGAAAATAAAAATTTATGATTTTTTTTTGTACAGACCAAATGGGAGAGGAGCTCGCAAGGTGTACGTCACCGAGTTTCCATTATGTTCGATTGATTACAACTTCAAATATTCATAATTTTCTTATTTTTTTGTCGGATTTAGCTCAGACTTTCAAAAATCTGTTTTTCTCACTTGGATCCTTTTATTCCAATATTTTGTGCTCAGAGATTTAAAGCACTAAAAACATTATCTGAGTAAGTTTTACCAATTTCGTCAAATCTGATATTGGTTGCGCAATTCTAATACTGTTCTTCTCGATCTAGTTCAAATTACTGAGTGTTAAAATAAAGCATTATCATTTTTGAGACCTGTGATTATAAAAGTCCATTTCTGACATTGATTTTCTTGTATTGGAACTGTTAAAAATATCAACCATGATTTATGATTATGATTATTTTGTGCTAATAATCATGACGATGATGAGATGATTGGTAATCGGTAAAAAAAAAAGGTTAAATTTGACATATCATATCACATTCACGAGTTATCAATGAAAATACAGTGTAAAAAACCCATTCACAAAATTATGGACAAAAGAGCACCAATCACACTTATTTTCCAGATCAGCTTATAACATTGCTTGCATATTGATTAGATTTCTCGCCTGTCCTTCCAAGAATATTTAGTACGTGATGACTATGACGTCACGAAGGATAGATGATGTCATTTCTCGTGAATCCCACATGGATGACACATCGAATATAGTTGTTATCAAGGATTTGGTTTTAAAGATCGACTCACTGTCTTGGCACAACAGCTCCACTTTGACGTTGGGATCACGAGAACTGTGAACATCAGGAGGGATATTTCGAGGTTTCATGCAGCTTGATCTGCCAACTCAGAAATAGGTCGACAACAGAATTGTTTTGCCTTTGAGACAGCCGATCACACTGACCATTCATTATGCCTCTCATTATGCCTCTCATTATGACCCATCCGCTTCATTCGACACCCTCAAGTTTCAAGGATTCCAAGTTTCGCAATGAGTATTTTCAATCGATCAATGCTTCGAATGATTATGAACCAATGTTTTCCCTCAAATCTTATATCAGACATGCGATAGGTTTAATCAATTTGTTTGTTTTAATTTTGTAATCCATGGAAAAGAGCGTGTAGATATTCAATGGGAAATGGCTAATTCCCAATGCATGCGAAACAAAATAGAGGAACGCCTTATTTTGGAGACAGAATTCGCGATAATAGGAAAAATTAATCACTTTTATAAGGAGGAATTAATGTGGATGATATAAAAAGCTTGAGTTATTTTTTGTGAGAGATCTATGATATATTCATTTTGTAAGAAGATTAAAGTTGTTTTTAGAGCCAATGATGATAATGAGATATTTTATAGTTTCACTATTTGAAGGAAGCTATATATAGATGCTCACTGAAGCATTTTTTTTTCTTACCGTACTGCTGGTAATACATCTATCATCTCTTTTCGACATGAAATTTTGATCAACATTATGAAAACTGGCTTCCCTTCAATTTGCTGAAATATAGAGATAGCAATGCAGCTATAGTGAGAGTGTTATGTCAAGTACGGAGTTTAGCATTGAGCATGTCGAGTTGAAATTTCATTAATATGATCATTATTTTCCAGAGCGCCATCTATCTTCGGATGCGTCATTATATCACAAACATTTTAGAGGAAAAGGACGAGTAATATCTTGTAAGAGATTATGTATTATTTAATCTTCATAAAATCATCATTGATGATAAAATTCTATAATTTTTCTTTAAATTGTCTCAAATTACAATTATTGACTACTGGTTAGTTTTAGATATATAATATTGCTACACTATAGGCCTATACGTTATCGCCTTTATAGTTATCGTTATCATTAATTGATTTATCGTCGTTTTTGTTCTCTTTAATACATGTTCTTTGTTTTTGTATATGTTATTGTATTCCGTGACCCTGCCTCTTGCCAGTTGATGAGGAAATAATATTCCTCTTCTTCTGGCAGAGGACCTGGGTATCATTCAATGCAACTTCTTTGCTTTTCTTCTACTGAAATAAAGATGAATTATATATATATTGAAGAGGTTAACTTTGAAATATGGCAAAGACGGGTAACCCCGTATTTGCCCCAAGCGACAATTGCTCTGGGTTCTATTTAGTCAGATAATATAGGGCGAGGGTTATACCCATCGATGCTTATACCACAGTCTCATCAACAAGACCGACGCGTCGCGACGCCAGACCGACAACAGAGCGAACAAAAAAAATACATGGACACCAGTGGCTAGGAATCGGTCCGTTTGGCGGTGTGACTGTAGTATGAGGGTTGATATTTGGTTTTAGATTAGGTTTAGGATTAGAATTCTAAGGTATATACAGGGTGGAAGTAAGGAGTTCGATAAGTACAGGAAATTTACCGCGCAGCTATAATAGTCGGAGCACGTGTAGTAGAATCAAAATTACCGAGATAGTGATCGAGCACATTAACTCAAATGGGCATAAAGCAAAGCGGGGCATGACCTATACAACGGAAAAATGTCTTATATTAGGTACATTAAAATTATTAGATTATTGTATATGTATATAATGAAATTATCAAATGCTTTAATCAAGTATTCGATGGCGTTTTCTGAAAGCACGTTTTTCTCGGACTCCTGATGCAGAATCGTTGGTGATGAAGGTTTGAAACGAACATGGATAAAACATACATAATATACATGGCATGCGAAAAAGACATGTTTTAAAATAGAATAATGCCAAATGGTGCCTTTCATCCAAATATACATTTCTTCAAACCCTGTTTATCTGTTTCCTTCACTTTTGACGCTTTCGGTGAAAGACTCCTTTTTTCATATAGGAACTTCTGTTTTTTCTACTCTATAAGCAAATCACATGCGTTTTGATATAGGCCTACATACCAGGATTCGGCATGTTTGGGGTGGAAGTATAGCGGCGAAGTGGTCCCCAAGATAGAAAGCAATGTCAAGAAAATCAAATACTCCTATTCCCATATTCTGGCAAACAAATGTCATGGAAAAAATGGTGGATCTTATACCACTGACTATTGACTCTGTATGTCGCGATGTTCTGCAGGCTTCGCTGGAATAGCGGACATTCGCTGTTTCCATACATTCCGTCCCCTTCCTTTTCGGACTATCCTGGATCCTTCCCTGAAAATGGGCTGAATACTTCAACACCAACCACCTACTAAACACTTGTTTCATGGAAACCAGTCGGAATATACACAGTTTACTTGTCGATCAGACCACAGTCCGCATTCTAAACACGTCCTGTAACCATATCCTACCTCGGGTGAGTACCCGATGGCACATGTGTATTGCACAGAGTTGGAATATTCTAGACCGCCTAGAGTGCGGTTGGCAAACGCGATCTCCCCAGGATCAGGGCATGACGAATTACCTGTGGATGGATATTAAAAATAAAGATGAAAAAACTGAGACAAACAAAAAGATTTTATTACGAATTCTTGAGTTACATGCTGCTGCCCGTTCTGTAAGCTGTACTAAGTGAGGTCTATTCCATTATAGTGGACCACCAAAACAACCATAAAGAAAAAAAACTGTTATTGGGTTTTACGCAAGGTGTAGTTCTAGGGCAGGAACCCTCTTCTATGGCTCTACTGTTTTGACTCCTTTAGGAAAACAGTTTAAAATACTGATATTTCTAATATATTTCAATAAATTTAATACCTGCTGATGAAGGGACTACTAGTGTAACCTCCTGGCAGACATCGGTTGGAGTCCCTTGGAAAGAACGAAATGAAGGTATGTCTACGGCTGTATTGTCGCAGAGAGTGGGCTGTGTTGTACTAACGACCCTGGTGCTTTTTGTGGTGCATGCTGCCTGAAGAGATATGACGCTTCCGTGTTTGAATGTAAGACAAATTTCGGCATATTGGTCGGTTGTCCTGGAGGTCATGAATCCATAGTCTTCGCCCATCAAACTATATAGGAATATGAAGAATACTTATCATTCTAGTGGGTTGAGAAAGGTTAGGACTTTGAAAATTTTGTGTAAGCTCAATGGTATTACAAAGTATCAATAAAATGGGGAAATGGTTTCACCATTGTAATGAAAAGTGAATCGGAAAAGGGGAACTATTTCATTTCAGTAAAAGGAAATAAAGACAAGGAAGACTGAATCAACAAAACTCGTCATGGACAATAAGATGTGAAAGATTTGACTACGGCCAATCTTCCAACGAAAATACCAACCACATGGTAATTCTAACATCATCGTTCTACTTTTTCATGATGTTATTCATCCGATTTTAGAATGAGTTACACTTAGATTTAAAAAATAAAATAAATTTATCAAAACGAATGTGCATAACACTACCTCATTAGTACTGTATCACATGCAATATTAAGAATACCTTATCCTGATTCCTGGGGCAGGCTTAGTGCATGATTCATCCAGACAGGTCTTAACCTTGACACAAGTAGGTTGAATCTGTGGTCTTCCTGCTGCCCACCAAGTGAAGTGTGTTGCTTGGTAGGTCCACACCAGCTTATTGCTCTCACTGCTTTGTTCAATAATACCTGTTCCGTCCTTCCTCCACACTCCTGTATAGAAAGAAACGTAGGGAGAAAATAAAAAACTTTTGAAGTTTGGATCTTTGGAATACCAATCACTGATACGTAACATTAGGTTTTAGCGTCTTAGTGAAGACAACTTCTTTTTACATTAAAAAGTGGAATATGTATTACAATACGATCAACGTTTGAAGGGAGGCGTTTACTAGTTGGCAAAAGGTTCAATAGCGGATATCTACAATAGGCAACCTTTGGCGTCACAATCCAATCTATCATTTTGTAGGGCCTTTTATTATCATCGTATATTTGTTTTCTCATTCTTCTGTTCATAAAATGACCGAAGAATGTGGATAAAAATAGACAGATTTGAATGTAGACAAGAATATCGTCTTACTGGAATATCGTTAATGTTATCATTGATGTCGAAAGATCTTGAACATAGTCACCCACCATGATCAGTATCAAAGTACCAAGCATCCAAAGGATCTCCTACGGATAGATCCTGGGGTAGATTGGAGATCGGCATGGTCAGTGTGACGGGTACGATGAGTTTGGGTACCTCCCCTGTATCCTGGCGGAATACACAGAGCTCCATCACACTCACCACCTCCAGAGGGACAAGGTCATATTCTATCAACAAAAAGATATCACAGCTTATTTTGAACATTTAATGTAACAAGCTACATGTAGTTAATAAGGTGAGCTTGCGACATTTTACGCGCACTCCGATCCGAGACGCTTCATTAGGCTGACAATCATTGACGACAATTGGTTGAATCGTTAAAACTTTAATGTAGACTACTGAGGTGATTGAAGTCACAGTCACAGACACAGCTTACGGTTTCAATAGGGTATCCTACTGTAGAATGGCTTATAGCACTAACATGCTAATGCTAATTAGACCGATCAATAGACCTGTTTACTAAGTTGTCAAATTTATGGATGTTTATCTCCAGAATCCTTAGTTACCAACTATTTGGTGCACCTACTATGCATAATGGCATCTCTATAGATGGAATCCATTTTGCATACATTAGTTGTTGCTATGTCGGGCAAGCCTCTTGCAAGCTTTTGAGTCGTCAAGAGAAACTTTTGTTCAAAAAGTATGCATAAAATTAGTAAACAGGTCTATTGGGCACTTAAAAACGATATTAGGGAGCTTTCGAATGTGTCGACGTGAACGCCGTCCTAGATCCTCCCAGGGATAATGAACTGCTTTGTGTAAACTGTATACAACGTAGGTGAAGCATGAAGCTAACAATGGGTGAAACGAGGTTCACGTTTTAGAGAAGACGGCAATACCATGTTTGACGCGTTCTCGATCTGACTCGTGGACGAGCAAGTGAACGGGTAAGCCGTTCTTGCACAAAGCGCGATATGCAGTTAACACAAAGCAGTCCATTGTAGGTGGGGGATCTAGGACGGCGTTCACTACGACACATTCGAAAACTCACTATTATGTACTAAAGGGGCGACACGTGAAACGATGAAAAATACCACAAAGAGAAAGACCGCTTGAGAACACTGTTCCCTCCTGGTAATTGTTTTATATATTTAGACGACAGATGTTATTGATGACAATTTCTTATTATAGTTGTCATCTTCTTACGTATAATTTCTTGTTTGTCCCGTCGTCCAAACTCCACAAGAGGTACTGTAACGGCGAGAAAAAAAATAAATTGAAACAAAATATTCATTCATTTTAAGAAAGTTAAATCTGTTCTGGTAATGCTGGTAATGGGCAAATTTTTAAATAGACAGGCAAAGAAGGTGTAAAATGTATCTGGGATAAAAACTATGAATAATGATATGGGTCGTTGAGACAGGCTCATTATTTCGACAAGACAATATTTCAGAAACCAATGAACAATGTTCCAAGAGAGATGTCATTGGTGTTTACATTTTTTTTTACTTGTTATAGATTATTGTTGATCTATAAATCGTTGGTAACTATCGTGACTGAATTAACTGGCGATCGGTATACTTGGGACGATGTCCCTTTTCTCAAAGATAGCTTCTTGATATTTTGATGCTCTCTCTCAAAAAAAGCACAGGCTTAACAATTTCGGGACTCATTGTCCCTGGCTTAATCCCTTGTGCAACCAAAATACATTTTTTATCTTAACCCTAAAAGGGCCGGGATATTTTGGCTAAGCCACAGCCGGGGGGGGGGGGTGGAATCCACCCCCCCCCCCTCATATCTCGACCGTGCGATTGCGCCGAAAATCGGCACGCACGTCGTCCACAACGTAATCTACAAAACTGTATAGTTAAATGCTCTGAAAAAGTGTCACATTAATTATGCAAATTTATGCATGAAATCAAAATTTTGCTTTAAATCGTTAAATAAAGCTCAAAATATGCTAATTTTTGGTCTAGACACTCTTTCCAGTATTCTTAGCAAATATACTTGAAAAATATTTGGTATCAAAATTGATTTCTTATGTATTTTATTGTATTTAAAATTTATGTATTTCTTTGTTTTTATTACCTTTTGTTTTTTATTTTCTTTTGATGAAATTTGTCGGGGACACTTTCGCGAACATAAACAGCCTAAAATAAATTAATTTCAATCAGCAAATGTAAATATATTCATAGATTTCTAAATTTTTGCTGGAAACACATTGTGTATTGAAATTATACATGAAATCACGTTTTTGAGCAATTTTCGGTCTGACGTGCAAGTACGAAATGTTGCGTAACTTCGGAACCGCATGTCCGGACATCGCGAATTTGGTCTCAAAAGGTGCGTGAGATTCGAAAGAAAAATATCATGAAACGCCGCGGTGATTGCTTCGCGCGTTGCGGACATATCGCGAGAAACGTCTGGGGTGGATTCTACCCCCGGCCCTTTTAGGGTTAAATGAAATCATCATTGTTTCGATTTGGCAAGCGTCTTTTGGCAAGCGTCTTTTGGCAAGACATTAATCCACATTTGCCACTCTCCACCCAGGTGTAGTAAATGGGTACCTGGCAGGATTTATTCCTTGAAATGCACTGTGCGCTGATTACGGCTGCCGGAGCTAAAGCCAGGGTAATAATATCCAAAACCCTTTGGAAGCGCATAGGGACGTTATATCATAATGTAATATGCGCTATACAAGAACAGTGGTATTTACCTAACTGCGACTTAAGGCGAAACCTAACAATAGGTTTATTCCGTCAAAATAGAAACTCAACGTTCGGGCGAAACGAGTGTGGGTTAGGGCGAAACGTAACAAAAGAATGAGATAAAAGATTTCGCCCTAAGTCGCAGTTAGAGTTATAATAATAATAATAATTATTATTATTATTCGATATTCATGCCATTTACACCATAGATCTACACATTAGATGGAAAAAAACAAACCTTTAGGAACCACTGCAATTAATTCTGGGGCATGTTGAAAATCTTCAAGATTTGTAATGTTGACTTCGTAGAATTCAATTTCCACTAATACCCTTTCTGGAACAAACAGTCCACCTACAAGAAAATGTAACTTTATCTATAAACATAATTTTATGATTATTAGATAATGCATGTTTTGTAAACTTACCCGCACAAACTTAGCTTCCTTTTAATTAATGAAATAGTTCATGTGACACAGAACAATTTAGACGAAAAAAGAAGGAAAAGACACGTTGGTCTATATCCTGCCTGTGAGGGGGTCATGAAATCTCCTTTGAATAATTGCATTATATGGACAACATATACAAAATACACACACGTTACATTCAAAACCTACATACATGCTCCCCCCCCCCCCCAAAAAAAAAAAAAAAAAAAAAATATATATATATATATATATATATATATTATTTTGTCAAGCAAAAATTCTGGCATGCTATCAAAATGTATGCAATGTTGAATTCTTACCTACTGGAAAGGCTACCCTATATAGTGCTCCGCTATTGCCCCGTCCAAACTCAACGGTATTTGATGTGGCTCTACGCCAAAGAAACATGTTAAACACGTCTGATACTGCCAAGGGTATGGTCACAACATTATCTGTATGAAATTAGAAGACAATGTCAACACTAAAATAGACAACTTCTAGGTAAGCGAAAACATTATCACGGTGTGTCTCTCATAATGAATATATTGAATGTTTGACAGTACAAAATGTGGTAACCCATGAAACGGATGTCACTAAAGCAATATGGCACATAAAAAATTATGGAGAATAACTGTTCTCATGCACTCGGTATTTGAAATGCCTAGTTGACATGAACTGAGGAAGATACTGTCTTTCAAAAAATAAAAATGTCTTTTGTTTTACCTTGGTTATGTTGATTATTCATTTTAAACATCATATAAGATGAATGGTAAGAAAAGTTGTGGATTTCTGTTCACTATTTTAAAAAATAGCACTCATGTGGTCTATTGCATAACAATTTGCGTAAAAACCGCTTCTCAAACACGCCTACTCACGCAGGTATACTTATGTGTCTTTCCCTTTGTTCTCTCTATTGTTCAAATAGCCACACAAGCAGCAAAAAATGCCACACAAGCCTGACGGAATAAAGGAATCTATTGTGTTTGACTGTACAATTAGTCACACAAGTAGACCTCTGTTGGTACACACACATACACACGCACGCACACACACACACACAAACAATTTTTTTTTTGTTTTTCAGTAATCTTTATTTATTTCTATATAAAACACATACCCACACACACGCACACAATCACACACACAGTCTTGTATTGCTTTATTTCCGAGGACAAGTATTGTTCCTCTATTGTTCCTCCGTCCTCGGACAGTCGACGGAATAAGGCACAAATTCATTGTTCGACGTTCGAGGACTATTGTCCGGCTTCCGAGGACCATTGTTCTCATGATTTTTTTTTGTTCTCTGTCCGAAAATGTTCTCGGACATACGGCTAAACACGCCCAAGTTGTAATACGCGATTCTAATTGGTTGAAAATTTTCAACCAACTTTGAATGCAAGAGGCCCCCACCACTCTAAACAACTTTTGTCTCTTTGTCTTTCTGTCTCTCTCTCTGTCGCTGTCTCTCTGTCTCTGTCTCCCTGTCTCTGTATCTGTCTCTATCTCTTCCTTTCTATTATGCTGTCTGCACGTTTGTCTGTCTTTCATCCCGTTTTTAATAGTATGAGCATAATAAACTCTACTCACTCTGTTTAAGATTTGCCTTTGTAGTAATAGAATTGGCTAGATATTCATCTCGTGTTGCAGTGATGATAATCGTCTGATTGTGAGGCACTGACAATCTGGCCACACCATCGGGTCCGGTTAAGGCCGAATCTATCCGAACGGTGCCGAATTCTGCCGAAGGATCGGCGACAAATGCCGAAATTACCGTGCTGTTTGAAGCGATGTCAATTGTTGGATCGAGATGGTCAATTGCAATCACTGTGAGATTTACAAATGGAGGCATGTAGTCATCTATATTATGAGAAAGAGGGGGAAAGAGGAAAGGGGTCAAATGACCGGTGTGATACCATTTAATTAAAGGAAAAATGCTGAAATTTAAGCGTCCTTTCATGACGAGGGCACAAATCATACATCTTCAGAGTTTTTTTTCTCAACAAATCACTTATGAAGTCTAATTCATTCCACCTTTCTAATTCATATTTGAAGACTAACTTTCCGTTACATGTTATTATAGTGTATAAAGTGAAGACAAATCAATGTAAATGCAGTCGTGAGCCGTCAGCTTTCCACAATCAATTCCTGTTTTCTCTTTTATCAAAAATACGTATAGGAGTATAATATATCTATCTAACATAGCAAAAAAGATTGTAGTATTAAAAAATAACAATGACTCATAGCAGGACAGTGTTACAGATAAATGGAAACGGACTGATCAGCACTTACTTGTGCATTCGATATCATCACCTGATTTATCTCCGATAAACTTCCCACCTTTGGAAAGCTTACTCGTCGGTTGCGAATAGTCTGCCATTGCTGTGTCGATATCAGTACAGTTCACACCACGAACACACGGGATATCGCCCCTCGTCAGGGTTTCTAAAGCTTAGAAGAAGGAGATGGGAATGTCTTCAGTGTAATCAAGTACCAGTGACAATATGAATATTTTGTCCCCGACAAATGAATTACAAATAAAATAAAGATACTGTTAACAAACATTTTGTTCCTGCTTGTTTTTTTTATTAAGCTAAGTGCTAATTTCAGAAAAGCAATACTATACGCATCAAACATGTCTTCGCAGTGCATGGCGGACCCCTGGGGCACTGCTTGTCATAATTTGTTTTAATGTGCCCCCCCCCCCCCCCCGCAGCTAGAGTATGTGGGATCCGCTATTCTATCGTTCTGACTTAACGTTTAAAATGTGTCTATGTGAAAAGTGGTGTGAACTATTCCAATGAATGATTACTTACCAACTTGAGCGCAGTGAGTACCGTTGCCAATATACCCACTGTTGCAGATACATTGGTAACTTTCCATTGTATTTACACACAATGCATTTTGATGACATGCGGAATCTTTCATCTCACACTCGTTGATATCTTGAAAGAAAGTAAGAATTGACGAAAAGAAAATAAGAAAATCTAGCAGGTCTATTTCTGCATCTGGTTTAAAAAAAAGAAAAAAAGAAAAAGGATCAAATATAGAGAGCGGAGAAAAGTAGATGAATGGAAATTATTTAAATGAAATTAAAAAATACATGGATACAAAATAAAGAACAGAAAATATATATCCTCAGAAGACATCCGGAAATCAATGCTCAAGAGTGATCAGTGATACAGATATACAACTGACCTCTAGGCGCGATGGGAATGCAGTTTCTACCATCTCCTTGGTAACCGGTATTGCATCTACATCGGTAGGAACCAGGGATGTTGATGCAGGTGGCGAAGGAGTGACAGTTGGAGATACCTCGGCTGCACTCATTAATATCTATTGAAAACCAGAAAAGAAGACAATTAAAAGCTTTCTTTTCACCATCGCAAACTTTACGATCCAACTACGTTGCCAATTTGGAAGAAACTACGATATATATAGCCAATCATTCATTTGAACATGTAAAAATATTCATTTAAAAAAAAAGAGTGCTTGATTTTGAATAACAAAATTTGCATATTCTCAAGGTCAAAGGAAAAGGTGAGAAGAACATGCCTGTTCCAGGCATCAAACTTCAAGGTCATAGTCCTTAATGTAGTATTAGTAAACCCGGCTTTTAGATAGGCATCTTCAAAATGTTCTGCTTTTAAATTTTATCATTCTATCCCACTCCGTTGAAAATGAATGTGATTACTCTCGGAGTTTTCTCTATTATCATGATAATAGACCTGACTATCCAACTCTATTTCCTCCCTCTCTCTGCCTTTTTTTTTCTCTCTCTCCTTCTCTCTCTCCCACTCTTTCTTTCATGCTTCTCCTCACCCCTCTTTCACATTAATCCCCTCTCTCGCTCTCCCTCTCTTTTAAAGCCTCGGTCACAACCATTAAGAACTGCTACGAACGCCGTACGAACGATTTCTAGACCATTTCGTAAGATCTTCTCAAGAAGGCCGTACAAAACTAGCGTTCGTAGACCGTTCGTAGACTAGGGCCATTGTATAACCTAAAATCACGTTTCTCAAGAAGGTCTTAAGTTGTTCTTGCGAATTAATCGGCGTTCGTACGAACTTCGTAAGAAGGCCGTAAGAATCTATGCCCCATCTACGAATCTCTACGAACTCCGGAATTCGTACGAACAGTGAGAACCTTTATGACCGTAGCTTGAGCTTTTTGGCTACGAATGGTGATGAAACTGACCATAGTTTTTTTTCTCTCCACGCCCCCCCCCCCCCCCCCTCTTTCTCTCTGTTTTCACACTATATATTTTCCCTTTTAACAACATTCGCTGCACCAACATCATTTTGCAAGTTTCTTCCAACACTTACTCAACAGAGAGATTCGGATACATACACGATAGTCCACTGTTTTCTGTATGGTTTATTAATGACGATTTGTTCTTCTACAAACGAAATTAAATTGAATGACCAAAAAATATCAGAGAAATGCTGAATTTATTGTCACAGAGTAATAAAACAAAAAAACAAAGAATGTTTTGAAAATCGAAATCTGTGATTGCTTCTGTGACTGTCTAGATGTATTATAGAAACCGAGTTGAAACTACCAGACGTAGATCATATTATTACATATTGCAATTATTTATCCAGAAATCATCCATAAAATATATCACAGAATTTAAATGACGTATCTAAACATTATGAACTTTTTATAGATCTGCAAATATTGACTAGTTCCTATAACTTTTGTGGTAAAGGCGAGTCGTTCATGTTCAATAAGCTTCCCGAGACAGAGTGAGAAATGTTCTGTTGCTTTCGCGCTTTACAAAATTGATATGCATGGTAGAAATACAGTGATTATACAATCTTATTGTGTATGAATCTATCAGCCTATCTCAAAATCTGGCGTAGAGGCGGGAAATAGATGATGTTGATGTGGAGATGAAGGCTGTATTGGTATCACACTTGTCCTCTACGGGATCGTATTACCAGGAACCATTACCATTGTCGCTATAGGTACAGGAGTAGTAGCTACCGTGGCCGGGGGCTGGTGCTGCGGTAGGGGCCGCAGTGGTAGCCGCGGCGGCCTCTTCGCTGCTGCTGCCAGAGCTGCTGCCAGAGCTGCTGCCAGAACTGCTGCCAGAGCTGCTTGAAGATCGCCTGTGTCGATGACGACCTGGATTGGAATATAACAAGATTAATAGGGTATATGATTTCAACCGAGACTAAAATACCTCAAATTTGCAAAATTTATGCTCTTCTTTTAATGTTCTCCTCGTGTTTATCTGATGTTTTCCTTATATAGTGAAAAGTAATCATCATTTTGCTGTGGATCCAGTTCAAACAGGGGTAAAATATCCACATTAAAATGCGATGAAGTAATGATGATAAAATACAAAACTTATATTAATTAACAAATATTCTCTTGCTTTTTTTTCTAAATGGAAGAAAGAGATAGTTATGATTTTGAAAGCAGTTATATCTTCATTTTCAAATCATATAGACATTTTATCCTCAAACAAGTGAAATACAAAATATTACGTAATGCATACGCAATGTGTGTACATGTACAGTAAAGTATGCATATACTTGAAATATAATTATGTATATATATAAATATCTATTCGTGAATGGAATATTTAGGAAATATGCAAAAAACAACAAACAACAAATACCAGAATCACAGAAATAAGTTGGTAAACAAAAAAACGCCAAATAAACAAATATTATGCTCTTTGATTCAAAATACAGTAATAGTAAAAGAAATATAGTTTCATATACACTCTGAATAACCAACCAGATGGAAAAGATTTCCTTTTATACAAAAGATCAATTTTTAGTGAAACATTCCATTGTGGATCACATACATTTTCCGAGGTGTTTATTCCTCGATGTAATTCTTACTTTCACTGTGAAATGAAAAAAAAAGTTATAGGAACTCCAGAGTCGATGGAATTGGTGTGTCAACGTGTATTCACTAGATCCTCAGCAGGGGGTGTTTCATAAAGCTGTTCGTAAAGTTACGAATGACTTTACGAACGACTGGAACATGTTCTTGGGTGCTATACTAATCAGATTCTCAATCGTTTAGCACAAGAACTGATCACCAGTCGTGCGTAACTCACAAACAGCTTTATGAAACACCCCAGGTCAAGTAAAAAGAAAGAACTTAGATGAGATATAAAGAGCAAAATATATGTCTTACCTTCAACAGTTAGCAGCATTGCACACAGCAAGACACAAACGGTAAACATCATAGGCTTCATCTGTAGAAGAAAAAAAATTGAACAAAAAGGAAAATATTAATGTTTCTTATCAAGTCACATTTATTATACGGAGATGATACATAAATAGCAGTGACCAAAATATTCAAAAAATAATTACAGTAGAAGTTCTTTATAAAGAGTAGTATCATTTGATTCTACTCTATAAGGATATCAATTAAATAAGTTCAGAGAACATTTTAATTATAAAAGTTTTCATTTTTCTTTTTAAGTAGTACCACTTTATTTATTCTCTATAGGCCTATCAATTACACAAGTTCAGAGAACATTTTGATAATAATAGCACACTTTTCTTTATGTGAGTCCAAGAGGAAAGAGTCAAGAGTCAAAGGAGCCAGGTAGGAAGTCAACCTGGCTTACAACATATTCAGAATGGACACCAGTGAAGATACTAAAGCAAAATTTAAGCAGGCTGAGATGTCCTTGAATGACATCTACTGGAATGTGATAGGAGAGGACCTAAACAAGAAAGTGGAAATGACAGAATCAGCACTTACTAACTGCAAACACAAGGAAAGCTGCATGGAAGCTCATCCATGACCTAACGGGGAGAAAACCCCCTAAGAAGGGACAATTCAAAGGGGATTCTCTTGAAGAGTTGAAGAAACAGTGGTACGACCAATCAACAACTTGCTGTGCGTAACAAGGGATGGCAACGTACAATGTGAGGATGGAGATATGAACCAATTTTTTGAAACTTGGATATTAGTTAAGAATCTTCAGATTCAAAGAACTTGTCACAGCAAAAATGTCAATGATTGAGGGAAAGTGCAGTGGAGAGGATAGTATATCACCACAAGTTGTTAAAAGGTGTAATTACTTCGAAAAAAATCTACTTTACTTTGGCAACCAAGCATTAAAAGGAGAAAAAAACCCACCAAGATATCTAGTCGATAAACATTATTATCCCGATCCCCAAGATGGGACAACTGAGCAATCCTGGAAACTGCATAGGAATCAGCCTAACCTCAGTGGTGGCTAAACTGTTCAACAAGATGATTCTTAACAATACGCTCAAAGCTGATGATCTCATCAGAATCAGCCAAAATAGATTCCGAGCTTAATGAAGCACCCTAAGCCACACTCTGGCAATAATATGAAGACTAATAGAGGGAGTCAAAGCATATGTGAATACTGGACAATCACCGACAAAAAGGATGGTTTTACACTGGTCTGCTCAGAGCAGCCCAGAATGTCAAGATAGGTGCACAAAGTCATAAGCAATGCAGAACTATATGGCCATCTCCAAAAAATCTTTAAGATTAGACAGAGAAGACTGAAACTGGCTGGTCACTGCTTCAGGAGAAAAAACTTGTCTCCCAACTCTTGCAATGGACACCACTACAGACAGAGGAAGGCCCCCTAAAACATACATAGTTGTGCTCAAAGAGGACATATGAATGGAGGTGGAGGATTAGAGGAACTAGGGAAAGCCATGCTAGATAGAAAGTATATTGGGCCATCATTCACTAGGAACCGCAAGGACTCATTAATTGACTCATCATGAAGATTAGTTTCCAACTGATTATTGCGCAACGGCTCCCTTCTCCCCTCCCAGTCCCCCGATATAAGCCCCGGCAAGCAAGTTTTATTTTAAAACTGACATAAAAACGCGTTCGTTTGATTTTAACAAACATTCCTTTATCTTTCCCACAGTTGGAACCTTGAATCATAAGAATTCCGAACTCACAAATATCGAAGCAAAATATGTCTATTGATAACTAAACAAATGAGGTCACAACTTAAAGATAATCGACATAATTGCTGCATGCAACGTTCTTTCTTTAATTGAAACAGGTCTACAACTATCATCTACACTTGTATCGACTTTAAAATACACATATTGAATAATGGTAACTTACGTTGATCTCAGTTATATTGTTCGGAAACTCAGCTCAGACGACAGGAGGCTTAGAGTGATCTCAGATCTTAGACTACCAGTCTTCCTTTGATACTCTGCAAACTCTGTAGCTTATATAGAAAACAATCTAATCCAGCTTCAAAATAAAAAAACTGGTATCATCTCAGCTTCCCTGTCGTGCTCAATTTCTAAGGCATTCGTCAACAAACTTTTAAGCCATGATTCGGAAATCCTGTCGAGCAAGTGACGCAAAATTTTGCCATTCTAATATTCAATTATCGAAATAGGTTAAGTAGGTTATCATTATTTGTTAGCATGATTTCAAAGAATTGCATTCCAATTACCTGATTACCTACATAATTTTGTAAGCAATGTAAGAATTGTAGAGAGTACATTGCCTCCGGTTATTTCTGGTAACAAATCTGGTCCCCGTTTTATGAAACGGGGACCTCATGTTTGCATTAATTTACTTTTATCAATATCTTTTAAGTACCGCATAGGAAAACACATTTGTTTTTGGTAAAATAAGTACAATTTCGTGTTTTTTTTCTCTTGGAAAGCTATTATTGCTGAAATATTGGTGCCTAATTATTAATCCCATTTGCGAGGGCGTAGTAATAAAGATTAATTAATCCGGAGGCTGTTGCCATTAAAGGATTAGAATCAAACACGCAACGGGATTCAATAGCTTATGCTACCCCAACAATTGGCATTGTTGACATATTTGGCATCATAATTGTGATGGAGAGAAAAAAAGAGATACATAAATGCAATTATATCGTCAGATGTAGAGCCAAAGGCGCGATTAATCCAAGCCATCATTATAGTAAACTTATTAATTGTCCGCCATGTATGACGATATTTTGCTGCGCATAGCTTCATTACTCTCTAGTGGCTCCAGAGGACGAGAGTAGCAGCACACATCGGACGTCCAGTGACTGAGCTAGTGGTGATGAAGCTGCTGTCAGGACATTGGCTCTCAAGCCACTGACAGGATGGAACTCACGATGGCTTCCATCCTAGAAAGGCATTCCTTGTGCAGATCCCTATGAGCCGGCGTACGTTTATGTTGTTTTGAATACAACAAGGATAACACGTTAGTGAATTTTGGCAGTGTTTCCGTACCTCGGACCCATTTTACGGGTCTTCATAACGTGGCCGATCAAACGGAGTCGACGCGGTTTCGCCGCTTGCAGGAGTGAACTTGTTCTATAGTCTCGCGATTCCATCTTGTCAGTGTATATCTGCATGGATCTTAGACCTACATAAATCTGGAGGAACCCTTCTAGTTGTTGATGATTACGGGTTTGACAACCTTGCAGGGAGACAGGCGACGATGATAACACAGTAGCTTTTGAGCTTTGAACATTGTAAATTACTGAAATGATTTTTTTGCCTCAAATGTTATTAGCTTGTCTTTTGACCTTTTAAAAAAAAAACAGCTTTTCCTGTTTATATGTCGGATATGACTATGTAAGTCGTCAGGATATGGATATGTGAAAAACAAAAAAGGTGTGAGGGTGTGTGTGAGTGTGGATGTGTACCAACAGAGGTATACTTGTGTGACTAATTGGACAGTCAAACACAATAGATGCCTTTATTCCGTCAGGCTTGTGTGGCTATTTTTGCTGCTTGTGTGGCCATTTGAACAATAGAGAGAACAAAGGGAAAGACACACAAAATGGGTGTGTGTGTGTGGTTTTACATAGATAGTCTTGTGGGGTACAGAGAACAAAAGAGCACAATGATGCCCTTTATTCCGTCATGCTTGTGGGATACAAAATACAATAGGAGAAGTACTTGTGGGGTACAAAACACAATAGGAGAAATAAATAGAGTTCCCCACAAGTCCATGTATGTGAATGTGGGTGTGTGTGTTTGTGGGTATGTCAGTGACTGAAGGAAGGGGTGGGGGTAGGGGTATCGGTGCACGGAGGCCAGTACAATGTATATGCAGTAATATGACATACATGTATATTATTTCCCTTGTTCAATGGGGGGGGGGGGGGCTATTTTATGAAAATGAATTTCAGTTATTCGTTTATAGAAGATTTTACATGATAATGTGCTTCATTTGTTATACACTTTCATTGAAATATTGATATATGAGTTAGTATTATTATTGAGTGGAATCAGAATAAAGATCATTGGAAAAAAAGTGTGGGTGTGTTTCTAAACTTACAGCATCGTAACCAGACAGCAAGTGCAATTTGTATCGTTCACCAGGGGATTCCAGTAAAAACATTTGCATCTATTTTCTGTTCTGATAAGTTAATTATAAATTCTTTTTCTTCTTTTTTTAAACACACAAAATAAGTGAAGCATTTCTAGATATCCCGAAAAATATGTTAAAGAGAAAACACGCAGACAACGCACCTCTAGGCATGATGGGAATGCAACTCCTTCCATCACCTAGGTAACCGGGATTGCATCTACATCGGTAGGAACCAGGGATGTTGATACAGGTGGCGAAGAAGTGACAGTTGGAGATACCTCGGCTGCACTCATTAATATCTTAGGGCAAAATAAGAAGAAATTTAAGATAAGAACTTTAATAGGGAGATGAAAGAATTTTCTATATTTTTTCAGAACACAGTAAATCATAAGACATGCAAGTATTACAAAATCTTTTTGAAAAATATAATAATGTTGAGGATATAATGCCATAATTAATCATATAGTCAAGCCAGGAAACTAAACCAGGAACATTGTTGCACAGTACAGACACCTTTCTTTACACATGAAAGTTAAACTTTCAGAGAAATAACTTCATGCACTCTTTAAAACATTATCTATCTGCTAACTAATACTGTGGTATTTCATTCTGATTTATCAAAATGAAGGTCATATTATTAATAATCCCTATAGTTGTGTTTGATAGATCTTGGAGTTACAATGACATAATTATTATAAACAATCTACTTTATGTCAGTTATCAACTTCTCTTACTCTCTTTTCATCTCCCCGATCTCTCTCTCTATTTCTATCTTCCTCTTTTTTCTTTCTTTCTCTATCTCATTCTGAGCATTTTCCATCTTAGCTTTCTATCAATGTGGTAGATTGTGATAATTTTCTTGAAATGTCTTAGTCGAAAGTTGTGATATCAATAACCGAATAGACAAAACTAGAAGACAACTTCAAAATTTTGCTTGATGTTTGTGGGGTTTTGATTGGCATCAGCCAAGTCTGACTGTTGTAACCAACACACATAGTCAAAATTGACTGTAGAAAATACATTTGTAATATCAATATTATTTCTTTTCATAAATTAAGGTAGTTAAAATCAAGATGAATGGTATTATGCCAGATTACCCCATTCTTAACCTCAAATTCATGACAAGGGGAACAAACGATATTTAGGTATACTGTCAATATCAATATATATATATATATATATATATACCCCTAATGGGTACATTAGGAGGACAGTTTTTGTCTCATTTCTATAGACAACTGTCGACCTAATGACACCAACTGTCTACCTAATGTAGGGGTCGCTATTATGACGGAATAAACCGCATTGTTAGGTGTCGACCTAATGTACCCTTTAGTAAAATATAATATATGATATATACTATATCAATTAGATCTTGTTACCTATCGAAATTTTATCATATTGATTGTCTCTCTAGCCTGAGCAAAATGTCCTACAAATTACTCCTTCATAATTGATTCTTTCCCTTCCGCACCCTCTTCTTTTTCAGTTGCTCCCTCGTTTTCTTTTCCTCTCTCTTTCCCCCTCCCTCTCTCTCTCTCTCTCTCTCTCACACACACACACATACAATCTCTCTCCATTTTGTATATCGTACTTATTTTTCTTCCTTCATAATTACATCATGTGTTGTTTTTCTTCACTCTGTTTCGACAACATTGGAACATATAAAAACATTATTGTGCTTTTTCCCTGGCATGCAACCCTCTTGAAATGACTACTTGTCTACATTCACAATATTCTACATTTTTCGACATGATTTATTCATGAAACATCTTTGATACAAATGCTATAAAACCGTATTTACAATCCACAAATGCTTCTCAAGTTACTGAAAGAGAAAATTAGTAGTAGTCTATCTGCAGCTGCTCAGTCATTTAAACATTACAGGCTGGTGTACATATTTACTAAGAATGAAATCTTTATGACGGTTTCATTCTGGCATTTAGTTATTTTGCTGATTCTTTAAAAAAGAAAACAGAGTAAGAAAATGTTAGATGAAGATTGAAAAATTTAAAGAATTAAAATGCGAAACCCTAATTTTTCAGACATCAACCAAATATCAATCCAAATAGGATCAGGGATTTGAAACTATCTGGATAATATGATACAAAATGGTAACGATTTGGCTTTATTCAAACATTTACCACTTTGCATTACAAAGCTTTGAGGTAGATAGAAATTAGAAAGCATGGCAAAAAAAAAGCGTTTGACCAAGTATCCTTTTAAATTTTAACTGAAATGAGATCAAAGTAGTGGTAGATGAAAAGACTTAGATCAACAATGCGAGCAAGCTAGCAAGTGAAGATGAGCGTGTTTTGCATTGTTACTAAACTTACACTAAGATATTTCTTAAAATTGCCAGTTTTCAAACCAAAAGATAATTGTTTAGTTTAGAAATATAATCTTTGGGTTTCCTGTATTTTCTAAGTGAATTTACGAAACCAAGATAAAAAAGACCGAAACTAACTACAAAGTTTCTTCTACAAAGAGAAATGTAAAGAATGTAAAGAAAGCAGTAGATGGCTCTTTATTGTGGAACAGTATGCCAAACTCAATTGGAACTGCAGCAACCATACAATCTTTCATTTCTTCATGGCGAGTGCACAGACCTTAATTTCAGGTGGACACATTCATCAATACCGCCAACTTGGCGTAATTTTAAGTTTGTATATTTTGTATCTGTATCCTTTTTATTTTTCTTCCAACAGTGCACCCTGGCAGAAAAGTGCATGTCACTGATGGGGATACCCTGTATAAATGAGACTTAATAATAATAACAGTAATAAAATGTTTTACTATAGGTGTCTGCATTTTCTTGGTTAACACGTCATTCAGAAAACTCTGGATTGATTTTCCCCCAAATAGTACCTCTAAAGTTTTTCAATAACCTGGAGACATGTATAAATCCTTCAAATGATTTGGCACTTTGCAAGATATAAAGGTACGTGGAAGCAATGTGGCTACGAACATTGTGCTTTGAATTAATCAAACTACTCCTTAGCACTGGTTGAAAACACTCATGTTTACGAGGGAGATGATGATTTATTATTTGTGTAAAGAAAATTTAGCTAAGGTGCTGTCGTCGATGCTTCCGCGGTAGTAGATACAATTAGGCCAGGACCTGCACCTGCACCTGCACCAGTACCAGTGCCAGTTCCTGTACCAGTACCAGTACCGGTTCCTGTGCCAGTACCAGTACCGGTTCCTGTGCCAGTACCAGTACCAGTTCCTGTTCCCGTACCAGTTCCAGTACCCGTACCTGTTCCAGTACCTGTTGATTCCTCGCTGCTGCTGCTCGAACTGCTTGAAGATCGCTTGTGCCGCCGGCCTAAAATGAAATGAAACATAATTATTAGTAGAGTATTTTTAAATTCAAACCTTCTGCCAGTTAACCACTTGACTTTCAGATGATACGTTAATCTTTCCATTTCTATATTTTTTCTTTAACTGGTTTACCTTTGTTGTTAATGATTATTTAACATTTTCTTATCAAATGGAAATATCTAACTGTACCCACATCTATTATAAAAGGATTGAATAAATAAACTGGAAACTTTCATATTATCTCTTATAGTGTTAAAAACAGGAGAAAAGGCTCTCTTGATATATGAGTACGAAACTTTTTGGAGGTAGAAATGTATGTTCCTATTTACAAATTTTATTTTGGGAAAGAATATTTTACTCTGTAGTGTTGCATCAAGTTATCGCATCCTGCGTCATTCTGTTGATTAAACAGTACCTTAAACCATTTGTCTCTCTTTGGATTCAGATCTAACAGGAGTGAAAACTAAACTGTTTGGAGAGTAAAGATGCAATGTGATGCTGACACAAAATTGGATATCACTTGATAACATTTCAAATAATGTTTAATTATACGACAATTCTTATCTATGGCTATAGTCACAACTGACCGTGCGTCTCTTTGCACGTGTGTGTCCGCATCTGCGGTCGGCTGCGGGCCGACTCCTGCGATTCGTACGTCCTTCGTTTACCATGGTAACAACCGGCCGTGCCCCTCTCTGCATCTCCTCTTGGGCGTCTTGCACCCTCCTCATAAACATACCCCCACTTAACTACAAGAGCTCTTAAGGCGAACGTACAGCCCCCGTACAGGTACCGTGCAACTGACGTGCGATATGTCGTCGCGCAACGGGCTTCGCGAAACCTCCGCAAGAAGCCCGTGCGATATTCGTAAGTCCGTGCGCGAAGTACGATGGCTGCATGTGTCACCTGTGTTCATGAAAAGACGTAGCCGCACGCAAAGATTGTTGGACATGTAAAAAAGCCTTCTTGCGTGTCTTGCGTGCTCCGACGTGTTTGGTTATAACGTGCAGACCCGTGCGTCGGATGCAAGGATTTTCTGCGAAATCCGTCGTAGACCACACGCAGAGGGATGCACGGCCGGTAGTGAGTCACCAATGCTTAAACCATGGAAACGTTACAATCACGAACTTGCACATGTAATATCAAAATTATCCCGTTACTTTCTATTCGTAGGCTCCCTCACATTGCCCATAATATCCTTACCGAAATACACATGATTTACATATGTGCTTTAAACCAGTCATGTTTGAATCTCATTTGCAACGTAATAGATCAGAATGAAGCCCCTTTACGTATTTAAAGACTAGATGGAGAGTAAAACTAAGCCTTAACCCGTACCCGATATGATTTAGCACGGCTAGAATTATGGGTTTAGATCTTTTCTTTTTTTAATCAAGAAAATATAAAGCAGAAGTTCAGAAACAATAAACAGAAATAAGAAAAATGTTTGTAAAAATTAAATTAAATTGATATCGTGTGAGTATATACTATTAATGGTTCAATTCTTATTAGGTTCTTGAAATGTCGTCAGATTCTATCATCACGGCATGTTGCAAATCTGAAATCAATTATTATAAAGTAGCTCTGACTCTACAGTTATATAACAGACGTAGCGGAAGAAACAAAATAACACTTGAAATAGACCTTTTCGATAGATTAAAAAGATGCATCTGACTAAATAAGTATATTAATCTTCGAAATATTCGTGTCACTAACTATAAACCATATGCATGACCACTGGCGTAGACAGGGGGCACAAGGGGGCCATGCCCCCCCCCCCCCCCCCCTATTCAGCCACTAAAAAAAAAAGCGAGAGCGAAAAAGCGGGGGAAGTGAGAGAAAAAGGCCTAAAAACGCGCTATACAAGCCGTTATCTTTCTCTAAAAATTTGCTAAAACGTCAAAGCTTTCGCGTTTCGCGGGGGAAGGGGGAAATAACTCTCCCTGCACCCACTGTTACATACAGTGAAATGTTGAGTCCACATAATTAAGCAGTCCAGGCGTCGAACTATAACTTTCCGCCTAAAAAAATGTTTTGCTACTAGCCGTTTTCTTTCTCTCAAATTTCCTAAAACGTCAGAGCTTTCGCGCTTCGCGCGGGAAGGGGGAAACTCCCCGCGGGAGGGGGGGGGGGAGTCCCCCTCCCTGCACCCACCCCTGTTAAATACAATGCAGTATTGCGTCCAAATAACTGAAAAGCAGCCGGGGCGTCGAACTAACTTTCCGCCTAAAAAAGTGTTACGAGCGGGAGGGGGGGGGGGGGGGAAACTCCCCACTTCCTGCACCCACCCCTGTTACATACAGTGCAATATTGCGTCCAAGTAATTGAAAAGCAGTCGGGGCGTCGAACTATAACTTTCCGCCTAAATGTTTGTTTGCTACAAGCCGTTGTCTTTCTCCCAAAGTTGCTAAAACGTTGCTAAAACTTTAACTTTCTCTCAAATTTGCTATGAAACGTCAGAGGAAAACTTCCCCCTCCCTGCACCCACCCCCTGGTGTGGGAGCGGGATACCCCCTCCCACACCCTCCCCCGCTCGGTCGCTTCGCTCAGTGGCGTATCTAGGGGAGGGGGGTAGAAAGAAAAATCATAATATTTATACGGATTACGCACCCCCAAATCCGCAAAAGAGCATTTGCAAAGGTTCAACTTATGAAAGAAACCTCAACTTTAGGTATAGCCTTGCTGAATTTCTCAACTCTTTCTCAAGCCTTTCATGGTTTTCGTTAGTTTTGCTCCCGATTGTAGAAGTGAGTGAATAGAAAACCGCTTATCAATGTATAAAATTCGCTCAATTGCGGTGGTCAATTATTGCAAAATTTCCTGGATAAATTGCACAAGAAATTGCGTTTTTGGGGTTAAAAACTGAAAACTTTGCCGCTCGGTCGCTTTGCTCCTTCGCTGACGAAGATAAGTTTGGGCACTCGGGAGGGGGAGGGGGGGGGGGACTTCATTTTTTGCCCCGGGTGCCATAATCCCTAGTATCATGAACACGGATCGACACCCCTGTGGCCCCCTATTGAAAAATCCTGGTTACGCCTGTGTGCATGACATATGGACTATTGTCACATTTAATTCAAAAATTCAGAGAGGCACTTTCAGTCTGATATATTCAATTTGAATATTGAGTTCACATCCAAATTTGAATTATTTATCGTAAAAAAGTCAGAGAGATATCTAATGATCATACTCAAGAAATAATAGTGATAAACTTGATTAATATCACAAAGTAATTGAATAATGATTATTATGTCCACAAATATATGAACAGGGGAACGAATAGCGAGGACCCGGGATAAGATATTTTATCCATTCCCTCCATTTCAAGGCGCATGCTACTACCTAAAAATTCATCCGAATAGAGAAATCATTAATATCCCATGGCTTGCAATCGAGGGGGGAGGGGGGCGTCCCCGTACATCATTGTACAATACTATAAGAATAAGAATTTTAAAATGCAATTATTGTCTTCTATGTCTTACCTTCGACAGTAAGTAGCATTGCACACAGCAAGACACAAATCGTAAACATCATAGGCTTCATCTAAGGAGAGGAATTGAAAAGAAAGGAAATATTTATGTTATTTTGTCAAAATGACGTTACCACGTGTAATTTCTCTCTTCCACCTCTCTGGTCTGACTGAACAGGGGGGTGTTTCATAAAGCTGTTCGTAAAGTTACGAATGACTTTACGAACGACTGCAACATGTTCTTGGGTGCTATACTAATCAGATTCTCAATCATTTAGCACAAGAACTGATAACCAGTCGTGCGTAAAGTCGTGCGTAACTTACGAACAGCTCTATGAAACACCCCCCAGGTTAGCCCGGCTTAGAGACTCCGATCGTTCAAAGAGACTACGCGTCCAGTGTGTCCAACCCATATGACTTAATTGTCAATGTTCTTTGACAATTAAGCCTGCTTTAGGGTTTAATTGTTAATCAATCGCAAAATTAGGAAAATCAAATTCATTACTTTAAGGCGACGTCCACTTCTTCTATCTAAAGAAATATATTTATCTACAACAGTGATATATGCAACTACATAATACAACTTACTTTGGTTGAAATGATACGGTTCCAAAGTTTTAAAGAAACAACTGAAGGCTTGGTTTAATCTCTCGGATCAGAGCGAGTAAAACTTGTTACGGGTCTTTGGAATATCCGCGGTTTATATAGTAAACGGTTTAATCCATTTCCATGATAAGGACATTTGTATCTTTTCAACCTTGCTGTCTTGTCCAATTTGTATTCGTCTGTCGAAAAGGTATCAAGCAACGATCCGGAAATTCTTTTGTGCAGGTGACGAAATCGTCGCCAAAACTGTTGAAAAACATCAATAAAAATCATGAAATCAATATCCATTGCACGTGAATTTCTGCCAAACATAACTCTGATTCATCATGACAAGGTTAAAATAAAATGCTTGAACTGGAATGTTTTGGGTGTATTAAGGCCAACCGATTAAATTATGTTTGCATGATTATGAAAGTTTAAATCCTAATTTCTTCAATGTAAACGATTGGTAATCAAGAACATCTTCAGTAATATCATCATGACTATATTTTTGTTCTCGAGATTTGAATTTATAGTTTAAATTTCTGCTTGACGAAAACCAAGAAAATGTATTATTGAATTAGTAAATTAGTAGTTCATCAAAGTTACATTAAAAATAGTACAATAATACCACCCTCTGAAGTAGGTTCAAATTTGTACTCTGAAGCCTGACAAAGAAGGGTGCCATATTGAACTCTATGGGGTGCAAATGGCGCATCTTAAAAATTGTAGGGTATAAGAGTTCAACCCTTAAGGTTTAATTTTACACACTTAAGAGTGCTCCTATTTTATTAACATAATTTCTGGTAGCTCGCATAGGAATCACACGTTCTTTTATATTGTCATAATTCTGTCTTAACCCTATATAGCCCGGCGCTATTTTTAAACTGCATAGCCCGGGGGGGGGGGGGTGGGGGGCTAATTTGCCCCCCCCTCAGATCTCGGCCATTTATAGACCGATTGCGACCAAACTTGGCGTGTTTGTGTCTCATCATGTATTGTGCAAGAATGCATAGTCAAATTTATGATATACATTGTTTTTCTTATTTAATTATGCAAATATGCAAATTTTTTCAAGGAATTCTCATTTTTTTCAGTTTTCCCCCCATTTATGGAGAAAATGCATTCAAATTTGGCATTTTTGTAGCTTGTCATATAATCTAAAAGATAGCTAAGTGAATTTGACTATGTGTATTGAAATTTCATATTCATAATTAGATTAATTATGCAAATAAGCTAATTTTTCTTGCAAATCGGAATTTTCAGATTTTGATTACCTTTTTCGATTTTTTCTACAAGTTGTAGTTGTTAATTGAAGAAATTCACAAACAATTTATTGGTACTATAGAATTTCCAAATGGCTTTAAACATTAACATATTAAAACATTAAAACGATAACAAATAAAAATGATAACGAAGCTTTTCGATCTGCAAAAGCTTCGTTATCATTTTTATTTGTTATCGTTTTAATGTTTTAATATGTTAATGTTTAAAGCCATTTGGAAATTGAAGAAATGTTTAGTGTATGTTTTTATGTTTTTAAATTTGTTGTTTTTCATTGTTCTGTTAAATAGAATAGTTGATGATAGCCAAAAGAGATGTTATCTGAGTATTGCACTTAAAAAGGAGAAAAAGAATTAGACAAGAAAAAAAAAATTCTGATTTATTTCTCCTGGAAACATGTCATAACATCTTTCCTGAAATTACTCCAATTTTCAAGGGCGTATTCGTAAAAATTGATATTCGTGAAACTGCTGTCATTAAAGGCACAGTGTCAAACACGCAATGGGATTCCAGATAATAGCACCTGTTGTCTCATCTATTGGCATCGTACATCGATCTGACGTGACTTCATGAAAGAAGAGATGGAAAGAGAAGGAAATAGAGAGATAGAGGAAAGAGAGCATGAAGGAGGTCGCGAAGGGGAGAGAAATAGCATGAGAGGAAAGAAAGAGACAGATAGAAAAAGAAAGCAAACTCAGGATGCATTTTTAGAAAGGGGAGGTAGGATTGTGTGAGGAAACTGCCAATACACAGGCGCTTTCAGCACCAATTAAAAAGATTATTCCTAAAGCCATTGTACATATTCCTTTGCAATTTCTATTTCATAAGACAATATATGCATATCAGCGTATATATTACCATAAAATTATACTATTCATGTTCATTCTCATTTTATATAAAGCTAAAAGCTTTTTTTGGATCATATTTCAATGGATTTCTTAATGACATTGACATGACATTCCATTGGCATAATTTCCAGAAAGGCAAACATTCAAGATATCAATAGGTTTATAGGGAATTCAAAGACATAATTATAATCATAAAGCAAATTGTAACCATCTCTGTCTAGCCTTCTTATCTCAATTATAATTATTATGATTATAGCAGAATATGAAGTGTTGCAAACTTAGAGATTGTCTATCAGTGAAGATATACGGTATATACCTATTATAAGGACTGGTAACGCACAAAAATTACAAAGCGGAAACTTCATTACTATGTGGTTGTATAAATCGTGATGATTGGCAGAACATCACGTTTTAGATTGTCACACTTTTGCCAAGTCTAAGGAGCATGTGTAAAGAGAAAGATTACATGAACTATTTCCTTCCTTTGAATTTGGCCTGAGATACTGCAAACCTGCCAAGTTATTAAATTATGGTTCATTTTGAAGGTTCCTGTCCAATCGAGCAAAGTGAACTCTGCTATTCATTAGTAATATGTGCTTAATTTTCGTCATTAATGTGATTAATTAGCCAACAATGAAGTGCTTGAAATCAATGTGTATGGTTGAGGTTGATAACGGCTAAATCAATATAGACAGAAGAAAGGTAACATTTTGCCATAAATGCACTATCAAGATCAATATAAATTACGGTCATGCTGAAATACCACCGCAAATTGAAAATTAACTCTACAGACTGATTTTCCTTCTTGCAAAGGTGCGCAAGACAATAACGAAAAAACAAAATGATCCTGAAATATGATATACACCTTATGTCTTATCACTATTTCTCTCACCTAAATGAAATTACAGTCACTCAGAATTTAAAATTATGGTATACCGGACACATCGATCGATCGGATTGCTTGTATATTTCATCCAATTTTATGACAGCACCGACGTATTGCAGAACATACGAAAACAACACAGAGGTAAGAAATTCCTCACTATTTCGTTACGTTAAGGAATCAAAATATCCCTGCGATTAACAAGTACTCAGGGGCCTGGGAGCCGGGGGTATGCTGAGGACCTTTTATTTTTTATTTTTATTTTTTTGCTTGTCACAGAATTTTGGACAGAAAAAGAGACACTAAAATGCTGAGGACCTTTTTGGGGGGCTCACAGCACCTCCAGTAACAAAATCGTTCCCAGGCGCCTGCACGTACTTATAGTGATAACCATAGTTTAACCATAGTTAAAACTTGAATGCTATACAGCAACATAAAGAAAAATATAAATATAAATATTTAGGAATGATACAGAAAACTTTCATTTGTTGAGGGGAATCATAATTTGGGCTTCTACCAACTTTAAACTTTAGTAGGCAAGCTTTCATCCACTCCCATGAAGTTTCTTAAGCCAAGTGCTTCTTCGCACAGTTTCTTACCTACTAATAAGGCTGGTAGAAGCTTATTATACATGTAATAAATCTTCTTACGCTGTACACTGTGTATTTAATAAAATGTTATGAGTCCAATAGAAATGGAATGAAATGTTTAAAGGTGATTCAAACTTCCTCCTCCTTATGATTCAGATGATGATTCATGGCCGTTTCATATTCACGGTGCTTGCCTTATTTTGCATTTCATCAGCTGAGTTGAGAAAACACCAGACATTTTCAAATGGTAAGATCAAACTTTATAATGCCGAAGGGTTATTGTATTGTATCATATCAACAAATAATTTTGATTCTGTGCCTTATTCATAATGGTAAGGAAATTCATCTGCAAAAGTAACGAATAGAAGAAAAAAAAATAGAAAGAGAGAGGTGGGAAGAGAAGGAGAGAGGGGGGAGAGCAAAAGAAAGACATTTTAGTGACAGTGAAAGAAAGGAGGGAGTTATGGAAGAGAAGGGTTCGAAAAACAACTCTTTCATAATCTATAATAAAATTGCAAATATTTTTTTTTCAATAGAAATACCAGCAAAGAGCTACGAGGGGATGTCAGTATCAACTAGTGCATCAGGAGAGTCAAGATTTCTTGACAGAGGTAGAGGTGTAACAACTTCAAAACCTGCCACAGTAGCCACTACCGGAACAACATTATCTACCTCTGCGATAGCTTTGTCAACGTATCTGACAACAATACAAAATATATCAACAGCGGTGTTGACAAAATCTAAAGGAAGAGTCATTTCGGTTTCCATGACAACACTGCATCCAACAATAAGAAGATTGACCGTCACTCAAGCAACACGGACACAAACAGCAGCATCTCTGACAACCCCTACAGATGCCCTACTTACAACTAAAACGGCTCCTACCAGTCGAGAGACTGTTTCAACACAGTCGTCACCACAAACAACACAAACAACATCAGAAACAACCTTGCCGATACAAACAGGGACGACCATCAGACGAGGCGATTTGGGATAACAGACTTGCTCCTTAAATGCATTCATTACGCCCACACCTCGTCATCACAAAAATGTAGTTTTGTTTTGTTGAAGTCTGTGGAAAATGGAATGAGATTAAACTTATATTGCTTTAACATTGTACCTATAATGCGCCTGTATAAAACGCTTCTTGAAAAGTCTCATAAATGTGAGCATGAACTGGTCACTTCCAAAGTTATGCTTTGAATGTATATAGTCAAAATATTTTAGGTGCCATCGTACTTTAAGTACACGGATTATAAAAAAAATGGAAATATCAATGATGTCATTAAAAAGACGGAAAGATAACCTGGAAGTTGGAAAACACCTGTCAAAAATTTCCATCGACCCGCGTTCGGTTGATATCGTCACGTTGATCTCTTTTTCTCTGATGAACTGAAAATCAACATTTTGGCCGTGACATAATTATAATCATTTCCTTCTTGTTGTGATTAAGAACAGAGCCAAAAGAGACTGAACAATGACTTCTCTTTGTCAAGTTGAGCTGTATAATAATTATATGTACAGCTATAAATGATTGCCAAATTTAACAGATGAGTAATATTGTTTACAAAGAAAATGAGATCAAGGTTTCACTCCTGTGTTTTGACTTTGGGACCATGCCCGAACATCAGCGCATGACTATAAAGCAAAATAACCATCTTAGAATATTAAGAGCACGACGTTTTATATTTTTCAGCGTCATTCACAGTGGAAATGGTGGAAACGAAGTTTTCTGCTAGGGGAAAAATTGAAATGCTGTTTAAATATTCATGTCATTAAACTGATGTCATATACCGCAAGTTTACTTGAATTTTATTTCATGAACAGGGTACACCCTTCTGGGTGTCCGATTCTTCCTCAATTTTCTTCCTTCACTCCATTCAATTTTAATTTCAAGTCATGAACAGGGTACGATATTGAGGTTACGAAAATCTATTTTTCTCTCTTTTTGTAATAGTAATTTTAGTTTAGTGAAGGACTTACACTTTCAAGCTTTGTTTATCTCAAGACTCCACATCACTTCTTTTTAAAATAACGTTATAACCACTACTGATATATTTTTAATTCGGTATAGTTTTGTTGTTTTCTTTGTTGTTATCATTGGGGGGAAATGACCAAAAAAGAATCATAGGGATAACTGAATAAACTAAATGAAAATTATTATACATTAACTTTACAATAAACTATGTCATTTCCAAATTTGAAATCGATTTTTTTTTCTCCTTATCATTTAGTCTAAATAGAATTTCATCTCATATATTACTTGTATACTTATGCTTGGAAACTCATTTATGTAATGTCGATTTTAATTAAAATCTTGATCCTCTCATACCACAGTCGCATTTCTGTACAATAAACATGGTCAACCAAGGGATATGATTTTGAGTATGTTTTGCTGTATAGTGCCCTCTCTTGTTCAATCACCATTTAGAAGGGCCGAGGGGTGACCACTCTTTCAAAATGGTAGACTAACTTTTTTAAACTGCTGGATTCGGGCTTTATATTGTCATGATTGTTGTATCCAGCATGTTAAAAGTGTTAATCTACAATTTTTAAAAAGTGGTCACTCCTCGGCCCTATTAAATGGTGATTTAACAGTTTAGTTTTTAGAGTGTATATAGAAAGCTAAAAACTGTCTTTTTGAGTGAATGCAATCATTAGGGAAAAGGGTTATTATTAGTGTTTTTTTTAGTTTTTAAGTTTAAAATATCATGATATGATTCATTTGTCTTGAAAGAGTCTGATACGTTTTACGTTTATTTATCAAGAGTTGTCTCAACTATTAATGAATCAGCATTCTCACTTTTATATAGAGAATGGACATAATATAGAACACTCTGAAAATGCTGAAGATGGCTACTTGTCTTTAAAGACAGCATAACAAGTCTCACGATAGTTACGGGTAAAGAGAACTCTTTCGGGCACTTAATGTCCTGATAGTTGTAAACAAAAAAAAAACAAAAAAACCCAAAAATGTCATAACACGAGAGTTTGATTTCACTGTATCGCCCTCTGTTGGGCACTACTGTTTACAAAGAGATTGAAGTGCGCCATCATATTCAACTACAACAACAACTGTGTAATGTGATTCATGCAGTATTTCATACGCATGCGTAATGCCGATACTGCTGTTGTTTTAAAAGGGATATTCTATCAGTAAATCATATAAACAAATTTACTCGACTTACGGGAGATTGCAGTATTAAGAAAAACCGAGCTGCGCATAGTAGGCCATTCGTGAATCTATTCTGGGCTTATCAATTTGTCAATTTTGTTGATATCTCATAAAGATGTTGTCTTGATAATATCACACAATAGACCTGTTTACTCATTGTATGCATACTTCTTTAACAAAAGTTTCTCTTGACGACTCAAAAGCTTGGCAGAGGCCTGCCCCACATAACAACAACTAATATTATGCAAAATGGATTTAATTTAATACAGAGATGCCATTATGCAAAGCAGATGCACTAAATAGTGGTATCTAAGGATTCTAGAGAGAAACATGCATAAATTGAAGTATATTAGTAAACAGATCTATTTAAGTATCATTAACTTTATGCCTCTGAGCCTGTGAGGAGACAACACTCGAGAAAAAAGAGCAAGTTGCTTCGAATGTCAGTAGATTTTATCTGAGACAACTTCATTAGAGCACTGAAAGAAATATGGACGTGCATGCGCTGAAATAAGTATTTTAAAAAAGTATTTAAGGCACCTGCTTTTCAAATATTGGAATAAAATCTCTTTAATTTCAATTTTTATGATGTAATGTTGTCTACTTGGGAAAAAAGTAAAGTCAATTATATTTAAATAAATAAAGGCAAACTCTTGATTTGCCTCAACTAAGTAAAATGGTCAGTTTTTCTCTCTTTTTGTCTATTGATAGTTGGGGTAAAATAGAACCATCAAAATAACTAGAAAAACAGGATAATGGAAAGTCTGACTAAAATGCAAATTAATGTCTACATTTAACAGAAAAACACGTCATTCATTTCAAATGTACCGACGTCTCATAATATTTTGTGATTACGTCAGCTAGACGGCTTAGTGGAGTATATTTCCGATTTCTGAAATAACGGGCAACGTATACAACCCATTGACCGCAGTATACTATACACTGGACCAACAAATTCCGGTCTTGTGATTTCCAAAAAGTTAATACCCCCAAAATTAATAATAAACACGATTTCTCGTTTTATTTTCCTCGTTTCTTACTTTATCATTTTAATTTTTTCCACATATAACATAATATTTGAAATTAATTTTGCAGTCACTAATAATCTCCACATATAACATGATATTTGAAATTAATTTTGCATTCACTAATAATCTCTTCATACACTAGAAAGACAGATGCACGCTTTAAAACTCTATATTAATTGGCACGTAGTATAATATTGGTACTATGTCGCTCTATCTATGTTCGATGCCAATTAGATTACATCAAGTAGCCTGTTGTTATAAACGGTTTCATGCAAACCACCCCCACACAAAAACACACACGCACGCAAACACAAACACGCACCCCACACATCCCTACACACGTACGCACACACCCAACTTGTAGGTGAAAAAAGCTAAAGAAATATTTTAGTCCATTCAAATGAGACCAAAAACAAAAAACTTAGTATCAGAATGTAATTTAAGTAATAGGCAAGTCAAACAGAGAGGTTGTCACTTAATAGCCTTTTGTATTTCGATGAAAGTGATACTAAACTCTCTTGAGAAGTCTAATGGTACTTCAGCATGGCAATTGAGAGCACGCGATATAACAATGTTATTGTGTTGTACAGAGCTATTAACATTCAAAGAGGTAAGTACATGTTGTGTTCGATTCATTACAATTTTTTTAATATTATTTTTTTTTTCAATTTCAATACATTTATTTCCAGTTTTTCAATATAAGTGTACAGAGTAATAAATGAGCAAAATGATGTACATGTATTTTTAACAAAAAATACGACAAAATACACATTTATGTGGTACATACAGAAGTTGAAGGACACACCTCTAAGAGCAAAAGCCTGAGGCGAGGGTGCCCTTAATAACATAATACATAATATTACATAAATATATATAAAGAAAATAACTACATACAAAAAAATAAAAAAATTAAAAAAATTTATACCGCTGGACTTGATTGGAGGAAAAAAGAAAAAAGGAAAGAGAGAGAAGAAAAAAAAGAGGGGGAAAGAGGGAAAAAGCGGGAAGAATGGAGGTGCAACATAAAAGGAGTACGGAGAAGAGAAGTATTTACGAAAAAAAGCAGAGAGAAGAAACGGAGAGAATAAACCCAATGGAGGTTGGGGAACCATATTATTTGTAAGATGAAGTGAATTTCTTTTTATCCTTCTTGAGAAGCTGGCAAGAGATGCGGAGTATTTTATTGTGTCAGGGATAACGTTCCACAGCTTAGGTCCCGAGTACAGGATGTTATGTTGGAATAATAAGGTTCTGTGCTTGGGTAGATGGATGTGATGGATATGAATGAAGCATTTCATAAATAGAAATATTAATTTGATGCATCAAATAAAGTGGATAAATGAAATTTCAGCTTTCAGTTCAGTGTCCGATTACTTTCATACACATGCACTCCGAAATGTCTGCAATTAGTTTTTGCCTACCCCCGTTAAACATGGTAAACATTAGTTAAAGTGTATCTGGATTTCTACTAAAATGTCCGATTGTTAATTTGCTTTTGGCATTGATGATTCTGGAGTTGATGATAATGACAACAACGGCACTGATGATGATGATGATGATGAAGATTATGATGATGATGATGATGATGACGATTGTGATTATGATGATAGTAATGATGATTATGATGGTGTGGTGATGATGATAATGAGGATGAGGATGAGGATGAAGATAAAGATGGAGATGATGATAATGATGATGATTATGATTATGATGATGAGGAGGAGGAGGAGGATGATGATGATGACTGTGCTTCTGCTGCTTCAGATGATCATGATGTTGATGACACTATTGACTATTTTTTTTCCTGCTCTATAAAAAATTATTAAGTTTTGCTTTACGCTAAACAAATATATCAATTGACAAGTATTATACACATCGAACATTGATGAGTGATCCTATCCAGAATCTCCATTTCCAGGCGACTTCCTTGCTATAATTATCGCCTCATTACAAAACATCACCCATACTCTCTCTTTCTCTCTCTCACTCTTTTTCTCTCCTTCACTCTCTCTCTCTCTCTTTCTTTCTCTCATTTACTTTCTCTTTCCCCTCTCTTATATATTTCACTCTTTTCTATAACCCTCTCCCCTACAATGCGTTATCTCTCTCCCTCACTTTCTCTCTTATTGTTAAATCATCTCTCTTTTAGCCCCCCCCCCCCGTCTTTCTTTTCATCTCTTTGCAATTATTTTTTCTCTCTTGTATCCCTCTGTTTATACTATCCTGCACATAATTTTTTAGATCGCCTATCTCTGTATTTCATCATATATCAATATCGATCTATAATGTGTCCCTAACGCTTTGTGCAATTTGCGTATTTTTAATGATAAATTAAAGGAATATCAGAAACCAATAGTCATCTTAGAAGAAAAAATGGTAAGGGATTTAGGACGTAAAGAATATTAAATTTCGGCAAGAGTACACTGTGGAAACTTCTGATTAATTACCTGCATGGGTTTGTTTTTCTTTGGTTACGACGTAAGGTATTTTTGGCAACAGTTCATAATTTAGTTCCACCGGTTAATGGAATAATAGATATACAATCGTTGCGGCAGGTAGATAATTATTGTCGGAATATATCACTAATTCCATAATTAGGTATGGTCATTAGAGCATTACGATTGAAAATGAATATGCTATATCAATGATCATTCTATGTTATTAAATGTTTTGGTAACAGGTAGATGAATAATTCGTAGAAACTTTAATCAGTTAATGAATTAATTTATGTATATGAAAATTGAATGAAATTGAAATGGTCATTATAAAACCGTATTTCACCTTATTCTCTGTTCTGCTATATGCAGACAAATATATTTACTTTATAAGTTAGTTATTCAGAATTATTAAGTTAATGCGCGTGATTGTATTAAAAAAAACGTAAACAATATCTCACCATGACACGATGAAAATATTTGTTATAAATAGGGGGTTATGTGAGAGGTGCTTCATTCATTCTACAAGACCTTACAAGAATTTCCGACCTAAATTCATCCCTGCAGAACGTCCACGAAGAAAGAAGTCATCATTAGCAAAGTGAGTACATTCGTATTTTTGAGGGGAAAAAAACACTCTTCATCCCAGCAATGCACGCGGGAGTCCTTCCCCCTTATGTGGGGAAGATTCTGCTCCCTGTCAACTTTTCTTTTTAATACGCCATTGTGTAATCTTAAGGTACAACTTAATAATGTTTTGAAGTGAAGATGCAAGTTATTAAAATGTTCTTAAATCTATATGAAAATGCTCTAGAATATTACACAATTCTAAAATTATCATTCATGCATGTAAAAAACAAATTTTACTCTTGTTTCTTTGTTTTCTATGTGCATTCCATAAACGTACAGTTTAGGTAATGCCATATACAGACCTACAATTTTTGTTTTTCAACTGAATAATCACCTCAATGTTTGTTATTGCACTTTCTTCAAGTGAAAACAGATTTCTTGTTGTAACCCCAAATAATGTTTGTCAGCGTAGAATAAAATGCTCACTAAAAACAAACTAATATTATGTTTTAACCATTTATTTTTCAGTGTTTATTCATTTTACCCTATACTTGGTAACATATTCTGTTTATTGTTAACAACAAATTTTTCTCGATACATTTTTTTCTCAGATGAAGACAACTTGCCTTGCCGTCATCTTTGTTAGCATTTCCATGGTGCTGTATTCATCAGGTAAGACTAATCCATTAGTCGATTTGGTTTTCTTTTTTTTTTCTTTCTTTGTCAATATTGCACAAAAGCATAAGGGGAAAATTATAAAATTGCACGACTTTATCCAAACAAAGATGTATGCGGACTGTCCTTACTCAAAAACAGATTTCAATTTAAAATGATTCTGTCCTTTTAAATCATCAACATTGACATTCTAAAATGACTACGATTTAATACGATTCAGAATTGATAAACTACAATCTATTTCTTTCGGTAGATCACAAATGAATTTGTAACCTTTCGAAAGCATTTAGTTTGTCAAAGTCGAATGTGGAAGTTATCAAGTAATTATTTTCATTTCCATCTTCCAGCCAACCCCATCGATTTGGGATGTAGCATCGCACGGAACGTCATCGAGTGCTACTTATCACAGCTCTGTCCTCACTTCAAGCCGGAGGATATCCTCAGCTGCGACAAGGAGTTGATGACGAGCTCGACATTGCTTCCGACGACGAGTGACTACATGGTGTCGCATTATCTAAGAGAAGCACACAAGGATAAATTCTGTGATGGAGACGGTCAGCGATTCGGCTCAGCTTGCGCGGTGCTTGATCACGTATGCTTCGGCACAGACATCTTTGACATCGTTTACTGCCATGGTCAGTATAACGTTAAATACTTGAAATCATTAGAGTTTAAAAATATTTGTGACAATGCAAAGAAAAAAGCAAAGAATTAATCAGCAAGTCACATTGTATTGTTAATATTGCTATAGTGGTAAAGATAAAAGGAAACAAAAAATATTCTTTTAAAAGATTAATCACCACATATTGTCTAGGATCAACGACACAGATGAATTCAAAGAGGACTGGTGTAGGGAGGTGGGAGGCAGCCAGGCAGGGGGTCAAATGGCTGCGCATTTCCCTATTGAGAAAATATAGCGTTTGAATAGCTAAACTTGTTGTATACCAGGGGGAAGTAATCCCTCGCCATCCCCGCCCTTTCGGGCCTTTGGAGGTCCAGCGGGATTCCCAAAATTAATAAAAAATCATATCCACCCCCCCCCCTCCCCCCACTTAACAGAGCAAACCTTGGGAGGGCTGGCAGGTGTGATTTCGCCCAACCTTCTTCTGACAATCCTGGATCTGCCCTGAATACTCCTTTTCAAAAATCAATGTTAAAGAAATATGTTCATTTTTTACTGAGGATCTATACTATATGGCTCTAAGACAACACTAATCATTAATTTCTGAACGGTGTTAATCACAAACTGAGCTACTGAGCTACTGAGCTACCTTTATTCTTTATTGAAATCGAATTCATGCACTCATCAAATTGTTTAACATGAAACTGAATAGTTCCACGGTATTATTAAGAAATAATCCTTTAATCAACGGAATGAAACTACGTACAGTGATAGCAACAATAACTGATTTCATTTCCTTTGATTTGTAGAAACTAATCAACGATTCCGGCGCAGCGGCTCCTTCTCCGGCTCCTTCTCCGGGAGTGATTCTGGATCTCACTCCGGTCATGTACACATAATCCCACAGCAACCTGTGACCAAGGCTCCAACCACAAAGGCAGAGGCAACAGAGAAAGCAACAACAGCAACTGATGGTGACACGTCTGACGAAGAAGCTACCACAATGGCCGCAACAACTCCCACTACCACTCCAACGACTCCTACAACCCCAACCACACCCACGACTCCAACCACACCAACTACTCCTACAACTCCCACCACACCGACAACCCCCACCACACCGACAACCCCAACCACTCCCACTACACCTACCACACCAACCACGCCCACAACACCTACCACACCTACCACACCCACTACACCTACGACTCCTGCAACAGAACCAGCAACATAGCTAGGCAGTGTATCTTTCGCATGATATTTCTGGCCTATATTTTATGATTCAATACCATCCCTTATTGCTTTTAAAAAAGTCAAGGACTTCGAATTTTCAAATTTACGTTTGAATGACACCGAGTGACTTTGCCCCCCTCCCCCTTCTCCCCAAAATTGTGTTAGTCCTTAGGATAAAACATTTACCCTTCTCCCCATCTATCAATTTGTTTGAGTTTTTTCCTGCATGTTTTACTTGGCAATTGCACGTTTGCCTTTTTGATTGAAACAGCACTGGTTCAGTATACAAGCTCTCAGGTGTAATGGATTAAATATTAATGCATTTGTTTTCCTTCATATTTTGCCCAAATGGCTACTCCAGCTATGGATTTTAATGTTCATGCTTATCATGTGGATCACTGTGAAATGTTCAATACAATAAAGTTACTATATGTAAATTGATTGAATACATAACAACGATAGTATGGTTCGTTATTCTGCTGTAGCATCATATCAAAATGCAGGTATGGTTGTGTAAGTTACAGTTTGAAGTCTGTTGTCATGTATGTTGTCAGCACAACAAAATAGTGCCTTGGTGTCCAATCCTAAAGTTGAGCCACTATCATTATTTCTTACTTTACCTCTACCATTTACTAGATTGAACATAAATACTTAAAATATCAAATAAGCACTTTCACTTTTCTGAACAAAGTTTATTGTAGTATACTTTTCAATCATACACAAGTAATTATCTATATTTCAGCATATTATTGTATATTATGTACAAGTATAAGTTTCACAAGTGTTTTGGGGTCTCTTTGTCATTCCAAATTCTCTTTAAAAAAAATTCTAAAAGGGGGAGAGGGTACAATACACAATTTTCTTTCAAACAGGGGCATGGAATAGGAGTGCCTTCCTTAATCCGCCACTGCCTGAATGTCCACATGCATACATATATATATTTCATTCAAGATGCAGGGTCGCAGTAAATATAAAGGCAGTTATGTATTTCAGGATCATAAACATTCTAAAATCTTTTGAGAACATGTTCTCAAGAGTTGTTAAAGGCATTTACTTGTACCAATCCCCTAAAACCAATCACAAATCACCTATAAAGTTAACCTTTAAAAAATTTACCTGGGCTTTGAAGGGGTATGAGAAAAATAAAGGATCACATAAAACCCCCTCGCGCAGAACCTAATTCGGAGTTGGGTTCCGCGCGGGCCCATATGCTATGCAAGCATGTACGGTAGCGTCGCCTAGTCCCCTCATAAGGTGCTGTAATGTATATTGAGAGTGTGTTTCAACTTGCAATATCTCTTTATAGAATCAACATTTGAAGCTCATATTTGAAAATAGTATAGCAACATTGAAACCCTAACATACAGAGCAAATTTTTTTTTTTTGTGATTGGTACATTTTAAAATCATTCATTAAGGATTTTCTAATATATACTTTGTTCCTTTAAACATATACACAGTATAGAGCTGTATGTTTGGTATAGCAGTACATATACATACAGCCTGGGCGGGTACATTCAAGGATAGGCCAATGAGGGTCTTAGTTACTTGCTATTATGGCCAAATGATTTAAACTATTAACATAATCATGAAATAACCATTTCAAAATTTACACATTCCCAAATCCAGTCTTGTGAATAACAGTAATTCAGGAACGTCATATGCTTCTGAATTACAATGTAGGTTTTGATATTTTTTTTAATATTGATGTCTCTCCACACTGGTTTCCTGCACAACTTAAATTCTGTCTCAAATCACACTGTTTTTCTTTTTATATGTTAAACACTTCATATTTTAGTGCCTCTACATCCAAAAAGAATGTTCTTGGATCTATGTGGGTCATGGTACATAGATGTCTTCCAGGTGGAAGAAAAGCTACTTTGTAAAAGCTCGGATTGAAACGCATTTTAACGAGAGTAAATGGATGTAAAGCAATGTCCCTTTAAAGACATCAACACATCTTTTGATGGTGACAGTTTGGTGACTTCTTTCAAAAATGGATTGTCTTTTTTCCATGCTCCCCTCCTTTTAAAAAGAACATTTCTCCCCCCCCCCCCCCCCGCCCCTAGAAATAGTACATGGATTACCCAAGGCCTAGAAACATTACTGAACAGGGTTTATTTATCAAAATATAGAATGTTTACACTGATGATATATACATTGCAATATACTACAGGATAATACTGAACACACTTTATACAATATATGATAGAAAAATATATTCATATTATATAAACTTACAGTCAGATCTAATCGCTACACGAGGTGGAAACCAATATCAGCGGCGTATCCAGGATTTCCCAATAGGGGGGGCGCCAGGAATTATTGATCGCCGTCATGTGGGAGAAATTTTTGCTTCTGAAGAAGGGCTGAGATGCAAAATAGTGCTATATAGTGCTATATTTTTTTTTTACGACGCCCCCCCCAGATACGCCACTGCCAATATATATTTTTACTGGGGAGTCCATCCTCCCCTCATCATGTTCTTTTAAATAATAGCAGAAAAATTATAGAAATTTGTCACCACTTTAAAATTTTGAGAAAATTGAATAAAGACTAGGGATATTATGACATTATTCTGTCATATCATGCCTTGACAATCACCAAATAAACTGGCAAAATCTATCTTTCCTTTGCAAGCTTCTCTACTACATTTTGTCCTTTACAAAAGAAATTATAAAAATACACATTTTCTTCAGTGTTGATGAATTAATATACTTATGAGAACATTTTCCCAACAACTTCCCAATAACTAAAAAAAAATAGAATATACTTTCAACCAAGTACATTTTTGTGAAAAAAAAACTAATAAAGAGTAGCTGAAAAAGGAATCAAAGAGTTACAAATTTGTAAGTTATCATCTAAACTGAAAAAAATCCATACCTGTCTTATCATTTATCTGATAGTTCAACTTTTAGTGATCTGTTTCTATCATATTTCTTTATTTCCTAAAAAATTATTTATTATGATTTTCTTCATCTTTTATTGTTGTTGTTATTAATCAAATTAACCTGATATGAAGGTGAGACAAACCTTCCCTTCAATGACCACCAGACAAGCTTAGGTATGTATCACACTCGAAAAAAATAGTTATGATTATCATGAATCACTAATAAACTTGGGTGCAGTACGTAGAACTCTAAGAAAATATAATATAATTGAGCAAGTGACCATATATAGGTCCACTCCAACCATAGCAGATATGACATAAGTATTGCAAGAAACTTCAACTCAGTTCTACAGAATGTACATTATATTAGATTTATGTAGTGATATTTTCTATGCAAACTAATAATTACAGTTTTTCTTTAAATCACAACATTTCCCAACAATGTCAAGTTATGCCAGGAGAAAGATATATCAAGCTTCAAATAAGACATACAAAAGAATATAGTTGTGATGTAGTTATGTGAAATAGCTAGTTACACACTACTCATATTGTTTATTGAGATGTCTGTACAGAACAATTTATAGCAAATTTTATTACAGCTTACGATAGTTCTGTTGATCATTATCATGAGCCAAATAGTGTCATCTGCTATGTTACATTGTCTAGACAATGGAGAAACAAACCCTGTAATGTGCAATTATAAGCTTTACAAGAAAGAAGGAAATAGCCCGGTAGCATAAGCTTAGCAAAGGGAAGTGATAATTGCACATGACATATGGGGAAATCATGATAATGTCTTTAAAAGACGCTTTGAAAATTCATTTTGACTCTTAGAAAAAAATTTAAAGCCAGTTTAGAGTTCAACTAAATAATATATAAGGCATAAATTTAAGTATGTTCCAAATCAGAATTCACATTCTCCCAGTGTTAGATCAGCAAATAAAACAAACTAAAGAGCAGTAAGATATCACCCTGTCATTCAAATGACACTCCACTAAGCTACTGCTAAATCATAAAAATGGTAGGATACTTTTTTTCTGATTTTTCTTCTGCACAACATTCGGAGAGCAGTCAAACTCCTTAATTACAGGATAAATCCTCCATAGAAATATTGACATCAATGGGCAATTTCCTCACAGCTCATATATTTCTTTGAGGTTATTGTAATTATAATGATGTACAACTGGATTTTTGTTCAAATGGGGAATATTGTTCCTTTGCAATTTTAAGTCTCATAAATTACCTATGAATTGTAACAAAATATTAACCCCTATCGTGCCATGGGCAGATGTTCCCACCCAGGCGTTATCCCTGCAGTTGGCCATGGGCAGCATTTACCGCCCAAAAAGTTTTTGCCAAAAAGGGAAAGTTTTCTTTAATCATTTAATTAGTTCATTTATGGTGGAAAAATGAATTACATTTCATGAATTCATTGAAATGATATATGAAAGAATACATTGTATTTAGGAATGAATTGTTTAGGATGAAGGGAAAGTAAGATAAAATCTGATGAAGTGTTTGTCAGATTTTAAGTCGTATTATGCCGTTTATGGGTTGCCAGCCAAGGGGGGAATTGCAGAATAGGTTGCATAGTAGGGGTTAATCAATGACTATGCCAGCTGGAAATCATTTCGTCCAAAACCTCGTAGGATCTATAGTGGTACCTGTCCCCTGTTCAAGAATGGTGCTGTACCATATGTGAAGCTGTGTGGTTTGCTAAGTTCAAACTAAGAGAAATTGATTTCAGACTTCCAGCATGAGGGGTTGAACAATACATTCTGCAGAAGGAAGGATGTGAGATCAGAGAGATCAATGGTTCATGTCATTCATTTATCTCCACAATCACATGACGGAACGTCTACAGGAAGCAAACATGTTTTCGGTGAAATGATGCGTTGTTGCTGGAAGGTTCCGCTTTGAATTTCTTTTTCCCTAGCTACTGGGCTCTCAAAAACAGGAGATTGTGTAACCCTAGATTATCCCTTACAAAACGACTTTATGAAAGTCGAGAACAGTAATGGCCCACCTTGAAGATAAGGAAGATGTAACAGATGTGAAGCATAAGCTGTGTCACGAGAACATACTTAATATTGTAGTTTGAATCACAGAGTATTCCCAAAGCCTACTGCTAGTGCAGTTATTTCTTGTATATCACTGTCTATGTAAATTTCATTAACTATAAAACTTCAGAAGCTAATGACTAATATTCTTCATTTTCCATCAGTTTGAAATCTCCCTGATGACATCTTGGTAATTCAAGTTGGGATGTTAAAGGATGTGAATCAGGTTCCTGAGGGTAGCAGCCCTACAATTACTCCAGTCCTATAGAAGATGTCCACAAGAGTCTAAGGGTTTCTGTTAGTGATGACTAGTTGTCCATCACTGTCCATTTGGTCTTGATTTCCCTGATGACATCCTGCCGATTCAGGTTGGGTTTCTGGAGGTTGTTGATCAGGTTCCCAAGGGTAGCATTCACAGACTTACCCCAGTCCTCAAGGAGATGTCTGCAGGGGTCATAGTAATGCGGGAGCGATAATGAAGTGTTCTCAAAGAGCTTCAAATCACCGGTGGTGTAACCTAGTTGACCTGTGTGTGTAGGGATGGGGTGTGAGGAGGTCAGGGAATGAAAAAGAAAGGAAGACAGTTCCAGATGGGAAATAGAATTTTATATTCTCAAACTCTTTAAATTTTTAATTCAGACATAAATGTAGTTCTTAATAAAGTATATTCACTAAAATATATCTCTTCATTGAAAAATCTTATCAAAAACTATCATTTTAAAATGTTCCCAGCCTTTCCAAAATCAAGATTATGCTCATTACAATTGACCTCGTTAATTTTACTTCACATTACAGTTTCTACAACCAAAAAAATGAAACTGAATTATAACATGAAGGAAAAGGCATTTGTCCTTCTCACAAAGAAACTAGCATCAAACTATCAATATTTAAAAAAATGGCACAACTGCAACTATATATATTGCCAGCATATTTCTCATTCATTTTATGTTAGAAGACTAAAAATGAGGTACAAAACAGCACAATCAGAGAAGATGAAAAACTCTTCACACAATAAAAGGTACATGTATACCAAAAGGCATACCTAACCAGTAAATCCAAACTGATTAGTCTAACATTGCATATGTAAGGAAATCATTGTTTTGCTTTGCTTCTATATCCTCTTTTAGTGGTTTACTGATTTCTGGTTTGTGGTTTGTAAGAATGTGGGTGTACATTGTATTACTATTTCTCTGAGTTGAGGAAAATTAGTAATTAGTCATGATCACATGCATTCCGAGAATGGGCATGTTTTTAACATATTTATGATTTGAGGCACTCACTTTCAAGACGAATTACTCAGATTGAAAAGAACAATCACCCTAATGTACAAAATACACTATGATTTTAAAAAAAATTGGAGCTGTTGCACTCATTGATCAAGCACTTCAAATAGAAGCATTAAAAATATTTTGTTATGCCCCTATGTGCAATTAACACCTCTTTTGGTATTTTTTAAAGATTACAAAGCTTCCTGTGAATGCCGACACAGAATAACTGGCAGAATTCAATATTAAATTATCCCACTATCTCAGTAATATTCCTTATCAGCAATATTTCATATGTATTTAAATGTTATCCAGACTTTCCAGATAAAATTTGTTCCTGATGAATTCACAAACATGTCAGAGGTTTTTTTAGCAACAACTCATGCACGATAAATACTGATGACAAAAGAAAATTCAGAGCAACTGAAAGACATTAGTGTCAGCAGAGAAGCAATCCAGGAATTTGAAAGCTAAATATGAAAATGACCTACGAAAAACTGGTCATTTTGCTGATAAAAGTAGGTTCACTGGACAAAAAGCTCTTGGGAAAAAAGTATAACTTACCAGCCAATCCTCTCCAGTCCCTGCCCCCAACAGCATGTGGATTCATCCTGTCACAAACCAGTTGAAAGAGATCAGGAGGAAAGTCAGAGAATGGTGTGTCTCTATGGAGTATCAATCCTGATGAGTTCATCGGAGGAGATCCTCGTGTCTGCAATCAAATATTGGATGGTCACAGTCAGAGCAATACAAGGGATGGTCATAAAGACATCAATAAAACATAATTTTAACCCTAATTGCCCCCTTCAGAAATTTGTTGATTACTTTGTAATGCTTGAAAAATTTTCTATGCGGTTTAATTGCTGAGTGTGTTCTTTCAATTCATCTGCTAAGACCAATTTACCGGTACATAAAAGTGTGAAGTGACCTTTTGTGACCTAATGCCAGCCCCCAAAGGAGAATGTATGGACTGTGTTGCTTGTATTCATGTGTGTCCAAAAATTTTCAGCTAACAATCGCTCTGCGACCAATATCTGGGGGGTGGGGGGGGGCATCACATCCGCCCCTAGTCTTTTGAACCTCAAGAATTCCCCAGATTTCAAAGGAGATGCTACCAAAAATAAACGCAGAACATAAATTATACATCATTTTGATATTATTATTATACAGTAATACATACGGTAATATCTATATTCTTTGAGTTCAAAGGTTTTTTTTTCATTACATTCACTTCACATACCTGTTTCCCACAAGAGACAATCCACTGTTTGACTCCATTGAACTTTCGGACATCTTCATCCCCACACCAGAGAGGGCGTTCTCCACATTCCTCGGACAAGTCAATGATGTGTGGAACGGAGAGGCTACTAGACTCCTGCTGAAAATAAATACAAAATGGGCAAAAGGTTATTCATCATGCTCAACTCGTAACTGAGAACTAGTATGATATAAAATGAGCATATACGGTAGGAGTACAAATAACCAGAGACTTGCTCGTTATCTAATTCTGAAGGGTGGCAAGACAAATCTTATTGTCCAAATAGGGACACAAAGATATACAAACAACATCTGAGAGAAACACATATATATCATATATAAAAATTTATCTGCAAAGATATATGAAATGGGTTGAAAAGTTTGAACATACCTTGCATCTTTGATCCATGGGACATGGTGGTCCAAGAGAGAAGCCATGGCCAGATCTCATCACCTTCCTTATAGCAGTACGTATGTCATTCAGTACATTCTGTAATAGAAAGCCTACCTTGCACCTAAAATGAATGAGAGAAAGAAAGAGCTACATCATCATGAAATTAAATTTCCCTGTGAACCAAAATATCGTCCGTTTGGAGCCAAAAGGGAGTTAACTCATATATTTTAACACAGAGTTAACGCCCTTCTGGCTCCAAACAGACGATATGTAATTTCAGAAATAGACCAAATAGCTCTCAAATTACACATTTAGGATACTGATAATTTAGAGGGAAATCCAACCTTACTGGCAAGTTGCTCAAAACGAAAGAGTAAAATCAGAGCAGCAGATTGGTGAAAGTTTGAACAAAATCGGACAAGCAATAAGAAAGTTATGAATTTTTGAAAGTTGTAATCACTATAATTACATATGGGAGTTTCAAATTGGCTGAATAAATAATGTCACTGTAATAGTGGTGGACAACTCCCCCATTTGCTCCAAAGCACAAAATGACTAAAATGTCATTTTTTTCCACATGTATTACTCAGTAGGATCTTTTTCTTTCATGAGGACCTATAACAAATGCTATCTCCAGTATATTTTGAGTACTGTCCGAGGGTAAAGGCGCTTCGGAGAAAACCACAAATTAATTTTTATGTACTGCAAACGGGAGAGTTGTAAGCCAGTCACAATCGACTCACCGAAGTGCCAATTTGAGATTTGCATAGAACTTGATCTCATTTTTCAAACATCCATAACTTTCTTATTCCTTGTCCGATTTCTTTCAAACTTTCACCATCCTGTTTTTCTTATTTTTCTGGTTTCACACAAATCTTCTCATTACTAAGGTTGGATTTCCCTTTATAACAAGTTTGTGTTAAAACTGAAGTGTGTAAATTGAGTATCAATACTCACAAAAGTTTAACATTAACTCAAAGTATAGCGAGACAAGATTTTTTAAAAGGTACATGGTGCTACAACTGAAAATCCCAAGAAGAATGGTCTGATTCAACAACATAGCCCAACCATTCAACTGAAGACAACTACCTCTAGACCCCTATGACAATCTCCCGCTACCCTCTTGATAATTTATGGATGATGCCCTACATCAGTGCTCCAACACATGCTCTGACGATAACTGCTCTGCCTTTATGTCATCAAAAATATAGGGTTAGGGTGTTTGAAATTGAGTTTAAAGTTAAGTTTAGCATTAGTTTTATGGTTGGACATAGGATTTGGTTGAGGGTTGAAGTAAAGAAATCAATTAGTGTAAGCTATTTACTGCAGAGCACCTGTCGCCAGAGATGTGTATTACAACCGCATCTACGACCTGGACCTTTATATCTTCCATGATCAAACATCAGCAGCAGCCTGGACCAGACTTGGAGAATAAGACAAGAACCATTGACTATTACAATTCTAGGAGGGTTGTACTTGGTGAAAGTTTGAACAAAATCGGACAAGCAATAAGAAAGTTATGAATTTTGTTATGAAAGTTGTAATCACTATATTACATATGGGAGTTTCAAATTGCCTGAATATGCCTGAAGATGATTCTTAGTACTCACATCGTGATAAACTTCACCATGCACCTGCCTGGGTCATCATCAGTCATGTACACAGTATAGTTTCCACCCATGTTGAAGACCCAAGATGTTTCATTTTCAAGCTTAAAGGTTCCTCCCATCACACTGGAAACTCGGCCTAGCTCTATTGCAAGCTTCGAGAAGAGACCATGTGGGCAGTATCCTTTAAAATCAGCAAGAAGCATTCTTTCCGCTGAGAGGCCCCTGCAGTAAGTTGTACCTCGCGGCACCAAGTTGTTAATGTGGAAGGGCATGAGATATAATTGATTACAGCTTCTTCTTTCTGTTGGTGGACTCTCACAGGATAGATGACTTGACTGCAACATAGAGCAGTTGTGGATCATGCCGAGTTGCTCAAGACACACTGTGATGCAAGCTGCATCAGACTCCATACCAAGGAGGTGGGTGAGGAGAGCAGGAGTCAGTATGGACTCGGTCCGGAGTTTGGACCAGTGCTGGCGTACAGCTGGGTCTTGCCTACTCACCTCCGGGACCTCAAGAAGACTCTTGCAGGTGTGGATAAGGTCTTCAGGGTTCAGAGCCACAAAGGAGCAATGTGGTCCACCTTTTTCATTGCCTGTAAAAAAAAAAAAAGTCAATTTCACAAAAACATTTAAAATTCTATTGCTCTGTCTTAAAAGGCCTTTACTGGTTTTCTTATTTGTGTTTGATATTGGTATCTATGATCATCTCTGGAATCATATCAAATGAATCGATTTAAAGGCACCTGCATATTTTGTGCACCAGTTGTCAAAATGATGAACACCATTCACCAGCTAAACAGAAAATAATGAGCTCCTACATGAAGGACATATGAAGATATTTTACTTTAATTAAGATCATGATAACAAATCATTTGAAGGAAAGAAAACTAAATTACACAGTTTTATATGATTCAATTTGGTATTCATTCAAAGAGTGAAATATTTTAGCATTTTACCTGGTGAAATGATGACTCCTTGTCTGTGTAGGTACTCAAAGAGCGAAGTCAGCTCTCCACTGTCTATTATTCCACATGCTCTCTTCACTCCTGATGTCAATACACATTTCTGCTTCTGATCCCTCATTCCAATGACGATATCCCTGTAGAACATGAACTTCTGAGGATAGCTCTTCCTCATTACAAAGCACTGCTCAAAGACATTTCTTGAAATGTGGTCTCGGAAAAGAGTCAGGCAAGCCTCTGGACCACAGTCGCTGAAGCAGGTGAGGCATGAGTTCATAGACGAAAGCACTGAAGAGGAAGAAGATGAGGTGGATGTGGAAGTCTGAGTGCAGTACTTTACAGCAGAACATGTACCATGGTCCTGCGTTAAAGTCAAGTCAACCCTTCCATCCACTTGGTGCTGGCACTGATTGTGTAGGGGCACTTGAGATGACGACTGTCTCTGTGGTGGTAAGACCCTGCTTAGCATGAAGCAGGGACAGTTCCCATGGTATTGTAGCTGTCCTCCAAAGGCTTCACCAAACCTCTGGTGCAGTTGCATACCAATGTCCTCAATGGATTCCAAGGTGTCAGCAGATAAATGCTGCCAGGCTGAAATAAGATAAACTGGGGACTTTGAACCAGCATAAGTCCTAATCTTACTCAGCTGCCCTTGTAGTTCTCTCACATGATTTTCAGTGTTGTCAAGGAACGACTGCCCATCAAATCCAATGATGTACATGCAATGGGATGTCATGACCAACTGACTGCAGTAATCAGCAAATCTAGAATCCTTCAACACTACGACTTCCAAGACAACACACTCTGAAGCAGTCAATGAACCACTAATGCCATTTGATCCAACATGGCAATTTTTCTGGCAGTCAAGCGACTTCAAGATGTCCATGACTTGATGAGACATGCCAGACACATACTCAAAGATGCCATCTTTTTTCTGTATTTTCACGCAACATCTTTTGCTGATAGGCCCATCCCGTCTCTCAGACCATATCCTTGATCCAACCAACTGTTCTGCCATGTTCTCTGCATCACTGCCCATGACGACCAATCTCAAATCTAGTAATCGCTTCATTTGTGCGTCACCAAAGGTAGCTCTGAATCTACGTTGAATTGACACCTTTTCTAGAGAGCGCATCTCTGACTTAGCAGAATTTATCACTCTTATGCTTATTGGTCTCTGTATGACGATAGAGACTGGACTATCCCTGCTCTGCTGCTTGATAATGTCACTTGTTGCTACCTGAAAAGGAAGTCATTAAACAAAATCCTTCAACTTACTAGAAATGAAATAATTCCTATGTTACTTATCTTTATCTTGGAAGATCAACACACAAAAAATAATGAAGATTAGGCAGATACATGTATATTTATCTGAAGAAGAAGAACTTTCCACTTTCATCATTACCTCAATATAACACATACTACTGAAACATGGACATTCTTAACTTGCCCCTGAAAGAATGTACTTCTCTGCAAACTACATGTACCTATCCTATGGTATACATGTATGGAAGTGAAACTCACTTAATTGTATTCAACAGCAATCAGTTTACCTTTCAATTACACTTGGATTAAAAAAAAAATACTTAGAAAATCACTTAGAACAATACTGCTTTTTGATCATACTTTGATATTGCCTTTAAGTATACAAATAAAACTGAACCTTTATTATATACATGCATGATAACTAGTATTTCTATTTTTGGCGTTTGAAGAAGAAATCTTGCTCAGCATAAAATTGAATGATTTATTTTGGTATAGATCATAAAACAAAACTCATATGGTATAAATGTTATAAGAAAAAAAATTGGCATCATTTAGAAATTGATTACATTTGCATTATTCAAATGACTAAGAATTTTAATGATACTCAGATAATTCTGAATTTTTTTAATAAAATGCACAGTGTACATGTAGTATGAAATTCCTTAATATATTCATGCAGTACTGCACGATGCATGATCAGGTTACAAACACTAACAAATCTCCTAGTTGCACTATCATTTACTCTTGAGTCTTGATGGGTATAATAACTTTTGATAGCGATGAAGCATTTCAAGTGCCTACACTGTCAAAAGTTCAAGAGAATACAATGTATATGGGATGTTGTGGATAAGTGTCCTTGATATATGGTATTCTACACTGCAAGTTCATTAAAAACATTTACATGCTGTCAGAAAACAACTCAATAATTAGTGATGTACATAGTTTATTATTCTACTTGCTCCCAGCCATATACAAAAAGTATATGAATGAGAGGTTATTGAAGATGATAAATTACGGATTACGATCGAATCGTTTGAAGGTAGAACACAATCATGGAATATAGAGCATTCCAGAGTTAACTAAGCTTTACAGAAATTAACCTGGGGTATGAATTTTGTGATTCCCCCTAAATGTTTCACAAAGTTCTTGAGAGTTCAGTGCATGGACAGACAACATTTCTAATCCTCCATCACAGTTACACTATCTCAGACATGATTAAAACATATAGATATGATGCATGCACTTACTTGTTCGGTTTGTTGTTGATAGATAGGTGTACCATTGATGGACAGAACCCGGTCTCCAACAAACAATCCACCTTTATGAGCTGGAGATCCCCTGAAAATGCAGGTAACCATGGCATAGATTTCACTTCCATCTTGGCCCTAAAATTGAAGTAATCACAGGCATTCATAGTTACCTAAAACTAATATAACATGACAATATACATGTACTCCCCAAAAATATGGTTGTGCAAGAAGGCTACACTGTTATTACAGTATTCCAAGTTAATTTCATTCCATTGTGAACCTAGTTATGTACAGTTGAATATTCTACATTATCAAATACATTTACAAGTATCAAAGCTCACCCGCTACTCCCCCCCCCCCCCAAAAAAAAAAAAAATAATAATAATAAATTGGAAGTATCAGCTAATGGGCAATTTTGCTCCTTTTTTCCTTGATTTAAGTAGGCTATATTGTAATTACTACATTTATGTCTTCTAAAGTTGTTATGTATGAAAAGCCCTCAAAATATAATTTTTGCATGTGAAAAATGACACATTTTTGTCTCATAAAGTTGATACCTATCTGAGAAGTACTTAGCCCTACTAATACTTTTCAATGAGACCAAGTTTTTTTTGTCATAGTTTTTCATAGCAATGTCTAATCAATGCAGCTCCGTTGAATTTCCATTTGACAATTAAATTGAATTCTGAGAATCACTTTCACTATCGTTGTTGCGCAGTGATAACAAGGAAAATCCAACATAGAAATGAAAGGAAAATAAACTCTATATATGGATGTAATGGAACCAGTAACAGGTCAGGTCTAATGTCATCGGCGAGCAGGTAGGGTCAAAAACAGGTCAAGAAAGTGATTCATATCAAATATTTTGGTAAACACATTCAGGGCACACAACAATGTACAAAAGGATGGTTTAGGCATGGTTTAGGTAAAGTACGGTATATTTTCATACAAACCTACTGGTCCTTAGTTTGGAAAAATTGAGTTTGACTGAAAATATCTCTGCGTAATTATCATTGCAGATACGGTTTCATTAGAAAGCCTGATTATTGTCCATTACCCATTGGTACATTTTTTGTTGTTGGTAGTATAACTGATAATAGCTATAGGGATGAATCAAAGGTAAAAATCACGTAAAATGCATTGCTAGAGAACATCCCTCTTGTACCAGTATCATTATTATGGCATTTGATATCATTTGAAAGCTTATTAATTTCACATCACAAAAATGACAGAACTGTTACAAAAATGAGAGTTTGGTACATTAACATTAAGTAATGGATGCATCCAAAATAAAATCTTGCAACATGTGTTGTTTTTTTGTCAAATGTGAATTGTCATGTATCATGTATCAGTCTGAACCATGCATTATTGGCTCACTGTATAAACTTCAAAATGTTGGGAGTCTGAAGTAAAAATGGGGGGGGGGGGAATGAACCCAGAACTCTAAGTAAACATAATCCTAAACATATATTCTCAAATTTTAATCTTTATTGGCCTGCATGGAGCTGTAGGGGAATAGAAAAGCATTTTCAGTCTTCCATGTAATATTGTACTTACATGTAGGCCAAGCAAATGACACACAACATTCTTGCCCAAGTATTGGAGTTACTGGGTTATATGAACAGTGATTGGTACTTTCTTGACTTGTCATTTGTCTTGAAAGTTCTTTTTCTGTAGTAGCAGCAATACTGGAAATTGACATAAGAAAATGACTTAATTCGTTGACCCACCTTAACCTTTGTTAAATTTCAATTTTGGGATGCTGTCTCAAAAATAGGAGGGATATATATGTACACAATAATGAGGTATTTGAAGTCCTCTTCTTCTCCAAACACATTAAATTATAAGTACATCAGGTGGCCAGCAGGAGGGCGTAAAGGTTTCGCGCCGTTAAAAATCAAAGGTTGGGGCACTTAAGGGCTGCTGCCCCTGAGCCCCCATTAATTTAAATCCCCTTCAACTAAGATTTATTGGACGGTGAAGTTTATTTGAAATCAAGCTGTGTGTTTTAAAGAAGCAGAATATGTGTGCATGAAATAATTGCCATTGAGACACTTTTGGGTGCTGCCCCTCCATCAGACCCCTTGAAGATAATGATCTACTATACTTGAACAAATTGAAGTCTCCTTCCCCTAAGAATGATTCCTACTTAGTTTGGTTACAATCTACATGTAGCAATATAGGTTTTCCTCCACTCCCTTCTTTAGGGGTAGGTACCCTATTTGCATTAATTTAGATAATTTTTGCCTAATGATGATTCTTACCTAGTTTGGTTAGAACCCAGAGCCATGCATTTTAAAAAAATGCACAATAGGGGCACTTTAGGGGTGCTGCCCCTGAGCCCCCTTGGGGGCAAGGTACCCTGTTTGAGAGATTTAAGTCTCCTTCATGTAAGGATGATACCTACCAACTTACAATCTTGCAACAGGGCTTAAAGAAGAAGCAAAAATGAATCTAATTATACTGCCATTATTGGTGCTGTTCAGGGTGTTTCCCCCAAGTCTTTACCCCCCCCCCCCCATATTGGTACATGTAGGTATTCCATCTGCATTAATTTAGATCCTCCTTGCCTTAGAATGATCCCTGTCAATTTTGGTTGAAATCCAGAAAAGTTATGAGAAGAAGTCAAATGTATGTGTACATGTGTCGTGGTATAGTGGTTCATTCACTTGACTCTCAATCCAAGGGTTGAGGGCGAATCTCAGTCCGGCACTAGCGTCTTTTGGCAAGACATTAATACTCATTTGCCACTCTCCACCCAGGTGTTAAATGGCTACCTGGCAGGATTTATTCCTTGAAATGCACTGTGCGCTTATTACGGCTGCTGGAGCTATAGCCAGGGTAATAATATCCAAAACCCTTTGGAAGCGCATAGGGACGTTATATCACAATGTGATATGCGCTATACAAGAACAGTGGTATTATGTAAATACTAAATTTTACCAACAACTTAACAGAGTTAAACTATCATTAGGTGATCTTTAATAAGATAAAAATGTAAGATTTGGGTATTCATTTGAAAGAGGGTGGCATACATGTAAAGATAATCCCTACTGAAAATGATATCAAGTTTCAAAGAATTTGAACAAATACTTTTGAAATAAAGTAAAAATTTCAAAAACCTTTGACCCTTGACTTTTGACCTGAGATTTGTTTCACATTACTTGTGATAATCTATACCCCTCCTATGCAAATTTTAATTGAACACATACTTTTGAAATGAGAGCAATTCCAAAATTGTTGAGACAAAAAAAGAGACAAAAATGGTATAACATTTATAGAGTAATCAAACCATAAGCGAGTAATTACCATAGATTTGCTTCATGTCATAACACATCATCCTGCCAGCCAAAAGACGGACAGTCAATAAAAAAAAAAGAGTGATCGAGACCAGGAAATGGAAGACCATGGGACGAGAAACTGAACATTGAATTCACTTGTCCTGACATTGAATCTGTGATTAAAGCCAAAGCTAGCACTTACCCTCACATCCTTTATGATAAAGCCAAGCTTTCCTTCCTTGTTCCACTGAACGACAAACTTCTTGGTATCTGACCATACTATTAAATCTGGATATTTAAATGCATTTCCCATGAAGATCTTCTTCTTATCCTCTAATGAAGAAAGGCTTGACGAACTAGGTCTCAATGGCTGTGGGGGCAAGGATGGGGGCAAGGATGGGGGCAAGGATGGGGCCAAGGATTGGGGTGGAGATGGGGCCTGATCTAACAGAGGCTGGGAACACAACATAGTGGAGGCAGTTGAGAGATCTGATGGTAGAGCTAGGAGCGAGAGGTTTTCAGTGTTCAAGCTTGCGCTTGCTGCTGAAGAGCTGTAGGTTAAGTTTGTGCAGCTGAGTGATGAAGAGGAGGAAATCTCATCTTGGATGGTTCTGCCTTCATCATTAGTCTGCAGACTATCCTCTAAAATCCAACCATTGCTTGACAAGTTCCCAATATATCTGGAACACTTGTCCTTCCCTACTCCTCTATCCGATTGACAGATAACATGAGCCTGATTGGAAGGTCCTTCTTGCTCAATATGATTCCTTCTTTGAGTTCTTTCACAATTAATATACTCTAAGCAAACTTCTCTCCTTGAATCAACAGTTCTCTCAGGCACAATTCCTTGTCTGTATCTCCCATCTTCCACACCACTTGACATCAAATTCAAATTGTTATTGCATTCTGCCTTGTCAATTTTCATGCTAGGCTGCTGTCCCAAAGCATGGTTTGTTTGTCTGGGAACATCGTTGGCAGTCCTTACACCAACAACAAGCTGCTGTGCACAAACTAGTTTGGCAAGATTTGCTGGTGGAATACCTTCCATCTCGAGTGTATTTGTGAATAAATTTAGGTCATTCCAGCAAGGATCTCCGGTCATTAAATATGCTTGTGCTGGTACATGTACACGCTTCTTGTTCTGACTGTTTTCATGAAATACATGATCATTGCTCAAGTTCAGTATGTACTTTCTAGCACGTCCGTTTGATGAAAACAAATTCCTGTGATGTCACATGACGAAATCTTGTTTTGAAACATGAGCAATCTGCAGTTTCAAGAAAAAAGAGATGAAAAGCAAAATCATTTTAAGTTTTGAACTTATTGTAATACTAGAAAATAATTACTATCCACAATGTGATACATTTGGCTTAATCAAGGAAAGAAAGAGTTATCATTTCACAAAGTCAAAATAAGCCATCATGAATATATTTAAAGGAAATGAATAATATGTTTCAAACTATGAAAATTATACATCATTGGTAAAACTCTACCTATTATCGCTATGGAACAAAATAGAGTGTTACCAAATTGTTGTTATTACTTACTTAAATGCAAATTATAATCCTTTTCACACCCGCACAAGTTTTCCAATTACAATTATTTTGTAATTTATTGCATACTCACACAACTGTATACATGTAATTTAGGGCTGCAAAAGGGATGAAGTACTGTTCAAAAAGAAACTACAATGATGTCTTTTCTGGGCTAAAGCATTAATATTTCTGTTATATAACTTATAAATAAATAAATTATATATTATACCTTATAGATTATTATGCATTCCATCTAACATGTGTCTAACAGGTTGAATAGAAAAGCCATGATAATATACAGACAAAAAAAAATATTTCTCTAGCTGTCACTCTAGTAGATGCAATTTTCAATATATATATATTGTTCTCTAGATTACTTCAGAAAATTGTAAATGATCTTTCTTTTCAGAGTGTTAAGAGTAATCACTCCTGTCCCCTACACAGTAAAACATATAAATATTCAACAGTTACTTTGCCTTATTCCTAGGAACTATTAAACTGCTAATGCTTTCACTATTAACATAGGTAGTAGGACCAAAGATGGCGGCCCAAACTACATTTGTCTAAACCCTATTAGTGATTTGCAGCTCTAAATCATGATATAAAACTACAGTCCACTTTATGATAATAACACTATTAAACTACTCCTTACTAGCACATCTACATGCAGTCTTAATGTATTCTATAATATAGCCTACATCCACAAATTTCCTGAAAGAGCCAAGTGGAAACGAGTCAAAGTCCATATCCGGCTAGTACTTCCTAAACTTGTAATTATTCCATTGTACACCCTTTGCAAAGCTTGCCTTGTACAGAAGAACTTCATTTTCACATTGTTTCTTTGTTATTTTCAATTTCACTTCTAATATCTGTAAAAGTAATTTCCATATTTTTATCGATAACTTTGCATGTATTATAGTCAGAGTGATTATTGCTTATGCGCAATACCAGGTTTAATTGGGACTCATTCCTCCTCACTCTTCTTTCTCTTCACTTTTCCTTTCCATTCACTTTTCCTTTCCAATAATGTACATGTATATACAGTCTGTATCCTGTTCCTGTGTTTACTGTAATTTTTTTTTTTCTTAATGTAAGGTTAGTTTCTTGTTTGTTGTGCCCACAACTCATAATTAAATAACAATTTTATGCTTAAAGGTGTGGCGATGCTTCAAGCCTTCGGGCTTATTTCGTCATACCTCTGTATGTTATTATACGTTCTATTACTGTATACGATTTATTATTCATTTATTTATATATTGTGATCATATTTACTTTAAAACGTTAGTCTTGATTTCATTTCCATGTGAAGTTCACACTATATCAGCTGTTGTACCATACAGGAAAATAAATAAATAAATAAATAAATAAATTTGCCACTTCTAAGCACATTACATGTATGTAGAAATTACTATCAAATTCATGAACCTCATATCAAAACTAGTCTACCTTATAATCATGTCATGAAACATGATGTTACAGTTGGCCTTCCTTCTTCACTTTCACTGTGCTTCTCACGTAATTCACATTTGGTATGTTTCCCCTCCTCTATGCTTTATCTTCGAATAGCTCCTCCTCCTCCTTCTTCTCATTTTTCTCCTTCTCTTTCTGTCTCCTTTTCTCTTCTTTTTCTTCTTCTCCTTCTTCTCCTTCTTCAGTTCATCATCTTCTTAAGTTCTCCTTCTCTTTTTCTTTCAGTTTTCTCTTCTTTTCTCTCATTCTTCTTTTTAAAATTTGATTCACTTTGTATAGTTGCATGTTGCTATGTCTCACAAACTTAAGACAAAGTTTTAGGTCATCATGCAATATAGACCTGTTTACTATTGTTTTTCAATTTATACACATTTACTCCAGAATACTTAGTTACAAACTATTTAGTGCACCTGCTATTCATATATAATAATAATAATAATAATAATGAATATTTATAAAGCGCCACATCCACTAAAATACAGTGCTCAAGGCGCTGGAAAATAGAAATTACAGTTACACAGGTAGGATAGAGATCACATAGAAAACATAATTGCAAATTGACCAAACACTACAGCACATCTTGCAAATACATAATAATGATAAAAATATACAAAGGTAGCACGGGAAGAAATGGCTAGGAAACCAGCATACATTAATCAAATGCTTTTTGGAACAGATGTGTTTTCAGGGAAGCCTTAAATGAATTTACAGTGGATATATCTCTAAGTGGCTGTGGCAGTTGGTTCCAGAGAGTAGATCCCGCATGTGAAAAAGATCGATCCCCCCATAATGTATATATATATATATGCCATCTCTATCATGGATGGAATCCAGTTTGCATATTACTTGTTGACTGTTGTTATGCCGGGCAAACATCTGGCATGCTATTGAGTTAATTGTCAAGAGAAACTTTTGTTCAAGAAGTATGCATAACATTAGTTAGTAAATAGGTCTATTCCTCCATCAGTCCATGTTCGTTTTAATTTTGCTCTTGTAAAATATATACTTACTGTAGCGGTACTACACTTCATGAGCAAATTCGTAGTGCCTGTGCAGTAGTGTGCCTGTGACGAGTTCTACTTCAGTCTTCATTGGACCCTGAGGTGCCAGCGCGTTTCGGGGAATCCCGGATCCTCCCAATTTTTGGCAGCACAACTTTCACTAGGCCGTAGCGCAGTGTGTTTGGCCCAGCAGCATCATGTATGATGATGACGACTTGATCTCCGACTCCGTGTTTGCTAAAAATATTCTATTAATTATGCTCCCTCCGAAGCTGGGTATTAATCTCTTCGGCCACTGCCAGATAGTTCATATCGTGATACTTCGGGTCTTGGAAGTCAACCGCTTTCTGATGATACCAGGCCCAGAGTTTTAGCAGAGAAGAAGTAAAGAATATTATTCAATCTGTGGTATTATGACGCGAAAATATTCATCAACACATGAGCAAAAGGGGGCGATGTTGATGATACTGTCACGATCCTCGTAATTACAGACTAAGGTTCTAATTCTTAAAGCCTATTTTTGTAATATATTTGTCTCTTTACGGCTACTGTATTTAACACTTTAACACTTTCACACGATAAATTGCTGCTCGTGATCTTTGCTCAAAAATCATCACCAGGTCAGGATGCCGAACAAGGTTCGTAGAATTATTCTCTAATATTGTGTTGAAAGAAGCTGGAACTACCAACGACCATTCTCCGTTGCTGTAGGCTTCAGCATAATAATAACAATAATAATAATAACAATGCGAATTCAATTGTTGTTTACAAAACGCTAAATTACGCGCAGTATTTCGACGCGAATTTCAGCGCTTTTGGAATGTAAGATCCTTGGTCGCGAATTTCAGGCTTATTAGCATACAGCGCAGCGATCCTTAGATTCTTGATCTAAGATGTTTTTCTTTCATTCTTCTAATTTATATAACATAAAAAAAGGAATGAATTACTGTTTATGCAATGCAAATTATATATGTCCAATGCAACCGATATTCCGTTTGGGTATTTGTAATGAATTGGTTGCACAATAAGCAATTTAATCTCGTGGTTTTATAAATTTGTGTCGTCTCACGGATTCACCGAGCGAGCATCAAGAGAATGCACACAGATCTTGCGAGGGCGGATTTTTGTGATTGTTTTTGGTTTCAAACACACTAATAAGATTCGGATTGTGAAATGATTTATATCACTTCATGCAAAATGTAACACTCCTCCAGATTGGTATAGTCTATCTTTGGATAAGAATTTCGTTTATTGGAAATAAGGAAATTTGTTGGCAATCTAGCACAAATTGAAATTGCGTACATTCCGCGCCGATGTGTGTGAGCGCTCTTGGTCGCTTCGCGTCGGCTTTCCCCGACGTCCGCAATATGTTGATAAATAGGTATAAAGTTGCGTGTCGAAGGGAGGGCTTTTGGCAGAGCGACTTGGGGAGTCAGAAGACGTACAGTGGGCTTTGCTGTACTCGCCTAAGACGAAGGAGGGGGCTTTTGGCAGAGCGACTTGGGAAGTCAGAAGACGTACAGTGGGCTTTGCTGTACTCGCCTAAGACGAAGGAGAGGCTTTTGGCAGAGCGACTTGGGAAGTCAGAAGACGTACAGTGGGCTTTGCTGTACTCGCCTAAGACGAAGGGAGGCTTTTGGCAGAGCGACTTGGGGAGTCAGAAGACGTACAGTGGGCTTTGCTGTACTCGCCTAAGACGAAGAGGAATGATGTCCAAGGTATGAGATGCTGGATTAACAAAGAAGTAGATGCTGGAAATGAATTGATGCTACCCTGCCTTGGTCTACATTGATTATGAAAGAATAGATAATAATTGAAATTTCCAAGTACCCCCCCCCCCCCCTTGCCCTTACAAAATCGTATAGCTAATATGTTAATTGTAATATAAATTAATTTCAGTTATGTCTTTATAAATTACTGAATTATAATTAATTAGATTAAATATTTAATACCAGTTGTGTCTTATAAATGACTGGAAACATAAGTACTTGACATTGTAACAGTGGCGATAATTGATTTGATGTATTTGTAAAATTTATAAATAAACGTTGACCATTTTTCTTTTGTCTGGAAACTTAAATCTGAGTCAATAAACAATTGTGTTCTTATTCCTGTTTACCTCTACCATATAGTCATATATTTTGATGAAAAGAACCGTTAGATAATTGGCCGCCCTCTCTTTTCGAATATATTTGATTTAATAAACCTTTTGGACCGCTCGGAAACAAATTAAAGAAAATTAAAATAAAATGTCATCTGACCAAGAAATTCAGATTCCAAAGCCCGACGTAGAGGTCGGTGGTGAAGGTGAGGGCCGCCACAAAATTGGTGTCAGGAGTGGGATAATACATATGGCGGAGGTATCAGAATCTATGAAAGAAATAGATGAGCTAAGTTGCTCCTCAGAAGAAACAATGTCAAGTACAATAGGCTCACGGAAGAAGAAGAGTAGAACAGAGAAATTACAAACTCGTATATTGAGTCAATTAACAAGCTTAATGGGGCAAATGATGAATCTGACCAAGAAGGCAAGACGAAATAGGAAACGGCCAAGCTCAGATTCCACCACAGAGGAAATGTCAGACTCTTCAGATGAGAGTGAAGTGGAATTCAATTTCAAACCAAATAGAAGACAGGAAATACCACGAGAAGTCCAAAAGAAAGATGTGGAAGGGAAATCTGATGTCGATGAGCATGATGAGAAGGAAAAGAAGTGGATTCTTAAAGAAGAAACTAACCAGAAGAATGATGGACAATGCCACAACCAAAAGATGAGAATTCTAGGAAATAATTCTCGGCCACTAATCATGCCAGACAAGTACGATGGAAGTACTGACTGGAAAGACTACGCCTCGCACTTTGAATCTTGTTGTGAAATCAACAACTGGGAAGATGACGAATCTGCTAAATATCTCGCCGCAAGCTTGAGAGGCCCAGCCTTGAGGCTACTAGAAGAACAGAGAGGGGCGAAATGGAACTTTGAAGAAATGAACAGAAAATTGGCATTTAGGTTCTCTTCTGCCAAACAAGCAGAAAGCTATTTGTTAGAACTCAGGAATCGTAAGCGACATCAGGGGGAATCACTTCAAGACCTTGGGCGTCATATTAGAGAATTGACATCTAAGGCATATCCAAATTTTCAAAGTGAAGGGATTGATAGATTGGCCAGGATTCATTTTACTGATGCTATTCGTAGTACTGAGATTCGTATGGGTATATTCCATGCCAAAGCAACAAGTCTAGATGAGATGATTCAAGCGGCAATCACTACTGAGACATTCCTACAGACAGAAACGGAAAGGAACGGCTGGAAGAAGCCTACTTACAATAGAGGAATTGCTTCTGATGTGGATCTAGAGAAGACGATAAGAGATGAAGTTGAGAAAGCTATTGGACTAGCTATGGAAAATCAACCTAACAAGAAGAGAAGTCAAAAAGTACCAAACCAATCAGCGCCTGAGAGAAGATATGATGAGAAGACAAATAGATGTTTCTATTGTGATCAACCTGGACATTTCGTGAGGGAATGTCGCAAGAAGCAAATAGACTTACGAAGACACAACAATCCAAGAGATGAATCGACGCGGCCAAGACAAACAGGAAGATATGAACATCAATTTCAGTCAAAAGGCCAGTGGTCGCCCCAACGGGTCATGGCGCGGCCAAATTTCCAAAACTAGTTAAGACCCAATCAGCAAAGAACTTTGTCCAAGATGGAAGGAAGACAAGTTTCATACCCAGTATTCACAATATCGATGGTCTCTATGTGCCAGTACACATTCAGGAAAAAGAATACAAGTTCCTAGTTGATACTGGTGCTTCTGATTCTTATATTGCAAGACGAGTGTATGAACAATTAGATGAAAAAGAGAGACCCCCATTGCAACACCGTGATATAAGTGCACACTTAGCTAATGGTTCACCATTAGCCATACATGGAGCAATAACTCAAGAAATGACAATTGGCCCAAACAAAGGACTAATAACAGTATTAGTCGCAGATGTTAGTAATGATGGAATTCTTGGTTTGGATAATCTAACTAAGATGGGAGCCAGCATTGATCTTACGAATTTCCAACTCACTACAAGATGGGGAAAAGTAGAGTGCAAGAATGAAAGTGGAGAGAAGTTATTCTGTCGTATAATCGCATCAGAAACTACAACTATTCCAGCAGGCCTTGAAGCTGTTATACTTGGATCGACAAAGGAAGGAATAAAACCAAACACCTTGGGCTTAATAGAGGCTGGAAATGCCCAACAACAATTAGTGAAGAGAGGTCTCATTACAGCTAGAAGTCTAATCAAGACAGGTGAAGAATTAGTACCTGTTAGAGTATTCAACCCATCTAGTTCCAACAAAGTCATACAGAAGAACACACCAATCGCTATGATGACGGTAATAGATTCGAGTGAAGTCCAAGAGATCCCCAAGTACACAACTGTTAATGATGGAAGAGTACCAGAACACTTGAAGGAATTACTAAGAAGAAGTGCAGAGGAAATACCAACTGAGTATCACCAAGATGTAGCGGAGTTGTTGACAGAATTTCAAGATGTATTCTCAAGAGGAGATGATGATATTGGAAGAACTAATCTTGTACAACACAGGATTGATACTGGAACTCAGCGACCAATCAGACAACGCCCACGCAAACACCCCTTTGGTCAAAAAGACGAAATAAAGAAGCAAGTAGAAGAGCTGCTTCAAAAAGAGCTAATCGAACCGACTGATAGTCCCTGGGCTGCAAACGTTGTGCTCGTGAAGAAGAAAGATGGAACTCAGAGATTTTGCGTGGATTATCGACAATTGAATGTTGCGACAATCAAAGATGCCTACCCTTTACCCAGGATAGATGAAACTCTAGACGCACTGTCAGGGGCGCAGTGGTTCTCAACCCTGGACTTGGCAAGTGGATATTGGCAAGTAGGCCTGGACAAAGAGGCTAAGGCAAAGTCAGCTTTCTTAGCTGACGGTGGACTCTATTCATGGAATGTAATGCCATTCGGGCTGTGTAATGCCCCAGCTACATTTGAGAGATTGATGGATAAGGTACTAGCCGGATTACATTGGGAGACATTACTTGTCTACTTAGATGACTTGATTATCTTTGGTAAATCGATACCAGAGGAACTCTTCCGATTACGCCAAGTACTTCACCGACTACGACAAACCAACCTGAAGTTAAAGCCGAAGAAATGCTTTCTCTTCAAGACAAAGGTGTCCTATCTCGGACACGAGGTATCAAGCAAAGGAGTGTCAACTCAACAAGAAAAGATCGAATCTGTAAAGACGTGGCCGACGCCAACGGATGTGACAGAAGTTAGAAGTTTTCTTGGTCTTGCATCATACTACAGACGCTTCGTTGAAGGTTTTGCTAGCATAGCCAAACCTCTTCATCAACTTACGGAAAAGGGCCGTGCCGGACAGTTCGGATGGAGTTCTGTCTGCCAGGCTGCGTTTGATGAGCTGAAACGAAGACTAATCACTGCACCCATTCTGGCATATCCAAACACTGAAGGGGAATTCATTCTGGATACAGATGCCAGTAAAGATGGGATAGGTGGAGTATTATCCCAAGTCCAAGATGGAAAGGAAAGAGTAATTGCTTATGGAAGCAAAGTTCTGAGTAAGGCAGAAAGAAACTACTGCGTGACAAGACGAGAACTTCTAGCTGTTGTTGTCTACTTGAAGCACTACAAGCAATACCTATATGGAAGACACATAAGAGTGCGAACGGACCATGGAGCCTTGAGGTGGCTAACAAATTTCAAACTTCCCGAAGGTCAGCTCGCACGATGGCTGGAAGTCATCGCAGCTTACGACATAGAAATAATTCACAGAGCTGGTAGAAGTCATGGAAATGCTGATGCTCTATCGAGAAGACCATGCCGCCAGTGTGGAAGGGGAGTGGATTGCAACTCCAATGAAGAAGAGAGGGGTCAAGCCCGTGCAATTCTGATGACAAATAACAGGAAAGTGCCTGAGATGAGGAAAGCTCAACTTGACGATCCAACTATCAAGCCCGTGCTAGAGGCTATGGAAGAAAATGCCAAACCGACCAAAGAAGAAATGTCCGCCATGTCTAAGAAAGTCAAAGTCTTATTAGAACATTGGGAACAACTTCAAATCAGAGATGGAATGCTCTATAGAAGATGGGAATCGACAGACGGCAAAGAAGTAAAGTGGCGACTCGTGCTACCAAGAGGAAAAATTCAAGAAGTTATGGAAGAACTTCACGGAGGTTCCCTGGCAGGTCACTTAGGAGTGACGAAAACACTTAAGAGTGTTCAGACGAGATACTACTGGGTAGGAATGAAGGCGGATGTTAGGTCCTTCATGCGTAAATGTGAAGCATGTTCTCGGCGGAAATCGAGTGGAAAGAAGCGACGAGCGCCTCTACAGCAGAGAAGAAGTGGAAGTCCGATGGAACGGATTGCACTTGATATTTTAGGACCTTTGCCTGAGACGAATGATGGGAATAAGTACATAATGGTAGTAGGCGATTATTACACGAGATTTGTTGAAGCCTATCCAATCCCTGATGAGAAAGCCAAAACCGTGGCACCGAAACTGGTAGAAGAGTTTATATGTAGGTACGGAGTACCAAAGGAGATTCACACGGACCAAGGAAGAAACTTCGAGTCGCAACTATTCAGAGAAGTTTGCCAACTCTTAGGAATTAAGAAGACGAGGACGACGCCGTATAATCCAAAGTCGGACGGAATGATTGAACGCTTCAACAGGACATTACTTGATATGCTAGTCACATTGATAGATCCTGGAAAGAACCAGCAAGATTGGGACAAACATGTGCCATTGGCCACAGCGGCATATAGAAGTACAGTTCACGAGACAACACAAGAGACGCCAAACATGGTGATGTTTGGAAGGGAACTAGGCCTACCTTCAGACCATTATGTGGTCCACCAAGAAGTAGAAGTTGGAACGGACTATGTAGAAGAACTGCGGAACAGAATGGATGATATCCATACTAGGATAACTGACCACAGTACGAAGAATCTGAGACGGCAGAAACGGAACTACGACAAGAAGATTGTTGGAAACTTGTATGAGGAAGGAAACTACGTCTGGTTACGGAACAATACGAGACACAAAGGTGTGAGCCCGAAGCTAAGTTATAGATGGGATGGCCCATACAAGATCAAGAGCAAGTTATCTGATGTCACCTACAGGATTCAGAGAAATCCTCGAGCCAAGATGAGGATTGTCCATTTTGACAGACTGAAACCATTTGAAGGAGACGAACCGGATGAATGGAAGCCAGCTCGGAAACCAAAAGATGACGACAGCGATGCACAAGATGAGAGAAAGCATTATCTACAAGAAGAAGCTAACTCGGACGTGACTGAAGAAGGGAGCCAAGATGATGCTCGCCGGTACCCAGTACGAAGAAGAAGACCTCCTAGTTTCTTTTTCTGATAACAAAGAACGGATGATATTAAATATATTTATCACAAAAATCTTCCTAATCTCATTTATTCAAATGCACACTGTTTGTAACGCCACTGGTAGTTTTTTAAGAATTAATTATAAAAATGTTTTGCATATATAAGCGGAGTGATGCAAAAGTTAATGAATATTTTTCTGATGTTCCTCGATGAAGGAACAGCGAATTGACAAGTAATTTGGACGGAAGCAGTTGTCTTATGTTGTATATAATGATTGATTGATTGATGTGATGTGATGTGATGTTGTAAAATAGTGGTAAAGGAGATTTGATTGATTGATTGATCTAAGGTTTTGATTGAGGAGGATGTTTGAATTACAAGAGTGGTTGAAGAGACACTTTGGAATGATGGAGAGAATAAGCGGGCAAAATAAGACAAGTGCATATCGTCCAAACGTCACTTACAATTCTATTCTTATATGTTTTTCTGTATTATAATGATAATTTCTTGCGAATGAGAGCAAGACTTTTAAACATAAATATCACTCGTTTGTATATTATAACTGAAATGCGAGGACGCATTTTGTAGGGAGGAAGGCTGTGTAACGATCCTCGTAATTACAGACTAAGGTTCTAATTCTTAAAGCCTATTTTTGTAATATATTTGTCTCTTTACGGCTACTGTATTTAACACTTTAACACTTTCACACGATAAATTGCTGCTCGTGATCTTTGCTCAAAAATCATCACCAGGTCAGGATGCCGAACAAGGTTCGTAGAATTATTCTCTAATATTGTGTTGAAAGAAGCTGGAACTACCAACGACCATTCTCCGTTGCTGTAGGCTTCAGCATAATAATAACAATAATAATAATAACAATGCGAATTCAATTGTTGTTTACAAAACGCTAAATTACGCGCAGTATTTCGACGCGAATTTCAGCGCTTTTGGAATGTAAGATCCTTGGTCGCGAATTTCAGGCTTATTAGCATACAGCGCAGCGATCCTTAGATTCTTGATCTAAGATGTTTTTCTTTCATTCTTCTAATTTATATAACATAAAAAAAGGAATGAATTACTGTTTATGCAATGCAAATTATATATGTCCAATGCAACCGATATTCCGTTTGGGTATTTGTAATGAATTGGTTGCACAATAAGCAATTTAATCTCGTGGTTTTATAAATTTGTGTCGTCTCACGGATTCACCGAGCGAGCATCAAGAGAATGCACACAGATCTTGCGAGGGCGGATTTTTGTGATTGTTTTTGGTTTCAAACACACTAATAAGATTCGGATTGTGAAATGATTTATATCACTTCATGCAAAATGTAACACTCCTCCAGATTGGTATAGTCTATTTTTGGATAAGAATTTCGTTTATTGGAAATAAGGAAATTTGTTGGCAATCTAGCACAAATTGAAATTGCGTACATTCCGCGCCGATGTGTGTGAGCGCTCTTGGTCGCTTCGCGTCGGCTTTCCCCGACGTCCGCAATATGTTGATAAATAGGTATAAAGTTGCGTGTCGAAGGGAGGGCTTTTGGCAGAGCGACTTGGGGAGTCAGAAGACGTACAGTGGGCTTTGCTGTACTCGCCTAAGACGAAGGAGGGGGCTTTTGGCAGAGCGACTTGGGAAGTCAGAAGACGTACAGTGGGCTTTGCTGTACTCGCCTAAGACGAAGGAGGGGCTTTTGGCAGAGCGACTTGGGAAGTCAGAAGACGTACAGTGGGCTTTGCTGTACTCGCCTAAGACGAAGAGGAATGATGTCCAAGGTATGAGATGCTGGATTAACAAAGAAGTAGATGCTGGAAATGAATTGATGCTACCCTGCCTTGGTCTACATTGATTATGAAAGAATAGATGATAATTGAAATTTCCAAGTACCCCCCCCCCCCCCTTGCCCTTACAAAATCGTATAGCTAATATGTTAATTGTAATACAAATTAATTTCAGTTATGTCTTTATAAATTACTGAATTATAATTATGAGATTAAATATTTAATACCAGTTGTGTCTTATAAATGACTGGAAACATAAGTACTTGACATTGTAACAGTGGCGATAATTGATTTGATGTATTTGTAAAATTTATAAATAAACGTTGACCATTTTTCTTTTGTCTGGAAACTTAAATCTGAGTCAATAAACAATTGTGTTCTTATTCCTGTTTACCTCTACCATATAGTCATATATTTTGATGAAAAGAACCGTTAGATAATTGGCCGCCCTCTCTTTTCGAATATATTTGATTTAATAAACCTTTTGGACCGCTCGGAAACAAATTAAAGAAAATTAAAATAAAATGTCATCTGACCAAGAAATTCAGATTCCAAAGCCCGACGTAGAGGTCGGTGGTGAAGGTGAGGGCCGCCACAATACTTCACTTGCTTGCCTTGACTGATCGAAAATCCAACTTGGCGCGATCTGGCGGAATATTGTGCCATCACGCCTCAGCCTTCATTCTGTATAGAGAATGAAAGTAGAGTCTTTTCATTTGTTCTTTAGTGTAAAGCATCCTGCTATGAAAATTTGCATTATATACAGGATTCATGACTACCTGATTAATTATGTGATTATGAGAGATATGCCAATATATATATTTTTTAAATATCTATTTCACTTCCAATTTTCCATGTTATAAAAGATAATTATGTTAGTGTTATATTTATTCTTGGGAACCTACACAAACAAGCTATGCTTTCCAGTAAGTTCCTTTTTCATTTCATGATTTTGTACATTGTAAATCATATTGTTTTGTATTTGGAAATGAGATGAAATAAACCTTGCATCAATCATTCAATCAATCAATCAGATTGGGAATGGATGTGTTTACTTAATCCTGACAACAACATTTGACTACTTTTGAGAAAGCAATACAATTTTCACAATTTAATAACGTATTATTGAAATGATCATTTGACATCAAATTGCACCCCAAGAAGTTACAGTACTCAAAATGGTACTGTATAAAGTTGATGTGAATTGAATGAGACACTTTGGAGTTATTAAGGTTGTAATGCCCAAAAGAAATGTTTTTTCTCAACATCCATGCATTTTGGACAGCAAAGCTTGTTTTAGAGGCACTTTGGTGTTTTTTTTTCAGGGGCGCGTTACACCCCCTTCCCTATGGAATTTTTGTCAGTTTTTATATTTTGTAATGTACGCCATACCTCTTCCTTCTGACAAAATTTGCAAAGGGAAAATTTTGCCCCAATTTTCAGGGGCCGTCTGACAACCCATCCCCACGGAAAATGTTGTCAATATTTCAGATTTGGTAATGTATACACCTTTCTTCTGACAAAGTTTGGCGAATAATTGTGTTAGATGAGTTAAAATCTACCCGACTTTGGGGCCCTTTGGGGTTGGGGGGGGGGGTTCTGGAGGCCAAACCCGGCTTCGTTCGAGCTGACAAGCTTCTTTGGGAATGACATGGATGGTCTAAATAACTAGATGGGGTCAAATCGATAAATCGATCATACGATAAATGCAGGGGTACGTCCCGGGGGACGGGAAGACCCGTCCCCCCCCCAACCCTCTCCTCACTCCCGGAAATTTTGAATTTTGTACAGCAGCCAATGACAAAGGCTAGCAACCGGGTAGCTAGGATTTAATTTTGGGGGCGGTTGTATAAGCACGCAAAGCGTTCTTCCCATGGGGTGGTTGCAGGGAGGGGGAGTTTTGCCCTCCCGCCGTTTTAGCAAATTTGAGAGAATTATTACGGCTCGTAGCACCTTTTTTTTAATCGGCAAAAAATTAATTTCACGCCCTGACTGCTATTTGGACGCAATAGTGCACTGTATGTATATTACAGGGGGGGGCACAGGGAGGGGAAAGTTTCCTCCTTCCTGCACGAAGTGCAAAAGCTTTGACGTTTTAGCAAATTTGAGAGAAATATAAATTTGCTCATAACAGCACCTTTTTTAGGCGAAAAGTTTGTTCGACGCCCTGACTGCTTTTCAGTTATTTGGACGCAATACTGCACTGTATGTAACAATGGTGGGCGCAGGGAGGGGAAGTTTCCCCCTTCCCGCGCGAAGCATTGACGTTTTAGCAAATTTGAGAGAAAGATAATAGCTCGTATAGTACCTTTTTCTTTAGCACAAAGTTAGTTCGACGCCCTGACTGCTTTTCAGTTATTTGGACGCAATAATGCACTGTATGTATATAACAGGGGTGGGCGCAGGAAGGGGAAGTTTCCCCCTTCCCGCCCGAAGCGCGAAAGCTTTGACATGTACATGTACACGCTTCTTGTTCTGACTGTTTTCATGAAATACATGATCATTGCTCAAGTTCAGTATGTACTTTTTAGCACGTCCGTTTGATGAAAACAAATTCCTGTGATGTCACATGACGAAATCTTGTTTTGAAACATGAGCAATCTGCAGTTTCAAGAAAAAAGAGATGAAAAGCAAAATCATTTTAAGTTTTGAACTTATTGTAATACTAGAAAATAATTACTATCCACAATGTGATACATTTGGCTTAATCATGGAAAGAAAGAGTTATCATTTCACAAAGTCAAAATAAGCCATCATGAATATATTTATTCGCGCTTTCGCCCGAAGCGCGAAAGCTTTGACGTTTTAGCAATTTTGAAAGAAAGATAATAGCTCGTATAGTACCTTTTTCTTTAGCACAAAGTTAGTTCGGCGCCCTGACTGCTTTTCAGTTATTTGGACGCAATACTGCACTGTATGTATATAACAGGGGTGGGCGCAGGAAGGGGAAGTTTCCCCCGCGTGAAGCGCGATAGCTTTGACGTTTTTAGCAAACTTTGAGAGAAAGATAATAGCTCGTATAACACCTTTTTCTTTAGCATAAAGTTAGTTCGACGCCCTGACAGCTTTTCAATTATTTGGACGCAATACTGCACAATGTCATGTAACAGGGGTGGGCGCAAGGAGGAGCCCCTTCCCGCGCAAAGTGCGAAAGCTAGTGACGTTTTAGCAAATTCGAGAAGATAATGGCTCCTATACAGGGGCCGCGGAGCGTTTTTGAAAGTGGGGGGGGGGGGGGGGGTTGATCTGATTTCACTCATTAATAACAATTTTCGAACCTTTTTTCCGAGATTTTATAAACGTGTCTACTAAAAAAAAGTGTGGCGAGCTGCAGCCTCTCCCCCAGCCCCCCCCCCCCCCCCGGAGCTCGGTGGCCCATGCTATAATAGCACCTTTTTCCCAATTATTTGGACACAATATTGAACTGTACCTGTAACAGGGGTAGGCCCAGGGAGGAGAAGATTCCCCCTTTCCGCACGAAGCGCAAAAACTTAACTTTAGGCAACTTTTGAGACTTTTGAGAGAAAGATAACCGTGTCGTAGCACCTTTTAGATATTTTTCCTCTCACTTCCGGCCGTTTTTTTTTTTTTTTTAGTTGGCGGTTTTGGGGTTGTTTGTTGCTTTTCTTTTTTGGGGGGCCACCACCCCTGGCTACGCGCTTGAAGGTTATTCTCCCTCCCCCCCCCCCCCCCCCCCCCCCGCCGCCCTCCGGCCGTGACAAGAAATCTCTGCACATGGGTACGGGTGAATATAATCTCCTGGCTAAGCTTATTGCTTGCTAGGTTGCTGCGGAATCCATGTGCTGAATTTGGGTATCCGAAATATCATAGCACAAAGTCAACAGCGAGTTTTGGAATGTAACACTAACAGATCCGAGGCGACAGCTGTGAGAGTGAAAATAGAAAATAATTAGTTGACATACCGTTCCTAGTTCCAGAATCAGCATTTGAAATGGATGAAGAAGCCAGTGGAAAGCCTATTCTTTTAGAAACATCTGGTATGAACTTGAATTCTAGAGAAACATTTGCATATGATTATTTACGTTGTAAGAACCCAGCCCCACATATTGTTTTTTATGTCACGTGAAGTGATGCTGTGTTTTGATTTGACCATTGTCTTTGACCAGTTGACGTACATACATAGTTCATCATGCTGAGTAACAATGAGTGTTTGTTGCTGTTGCCTGTTGCCTGAATCGATGGTCTATCTTGACTATAACGGCAATATCATGGTTGAGGAAACCACCATTCACTCTGCACAGAAGCGCTTCACACTCCCGGGTACATTTCTGTAAAATAGTTGGTATTTTCCACTCATAGGTACATTCCTATACTTCGTGTGTATAATGTAGGCAGTCATACACCTCATCTTTTTAAAACACCACTGCACAAAAGTCACCAATATTCACTCAAAATCGGCATTTAATTTTCAAAAACCGACCCCAAAATATCCAAGAAATACAATAAATTCAACTCACCAATGTTGGAAAAGATATTTTCAAAAATCAAATCCGTAATTTACTGTTGATTCTCGCGAAACGAGCTATCGGAGTCATTGTGTACATTTCCTGGTCGCCGCGGGCGCCGACATCTCCCCAAAAGAGTTTTGTCCTCAAAAATTCGGTCCCTATGGCGTACACGGAAAAGTTCCGATTTTCTGTGTGCGCGATCGTAAAGATCGATGTGCGCTTGCGATCCCGAGTTTCTTCGTGGACAAAAATTGTATTGGCCGATTTTAGTCTAAGACATCGGCAGTTTGTAAACAACACGCGATCGCGAAACAAATCGGCGGGGATTTCTCCGGTTTTGGACAAGATTTTGACTTTGGATTTTGCTGAAAATATAAAAAGTTCTTCCTCACGGCCATTTGAGGTAGGAGTGAGATTTTTAAGGGCTGAATTTGAAAGCAAGTATTTAAAATATTTATCTTATTTTTTCCCCCATACCTTTAGTACATGCGACAGAAAATACCAACTATTTTACAGAAATGTACCCGGGAGTGGTATTTTCTGTCGCATGTACTAAAGGTATGGGGGAAAAAATAAGATAAATATTTTAAATACTTGCTTTCAAATTCAGCCCTTAAAAATCTCACTCCTACCTCAAATGGCCGTTAGGAAGAACTTTTGATATTTTCAGCAAAATCCAAAGTCAAAATCTTGTCCAAAACCGGAGAAATCCCCGCCGATTTGTTTCGCGATCGCGTGTTGTTTACAAACTGCCGATGTCTTAGACTAAAATCGGCCAATACAATTTTTGTCCACGAAGAAACTCGGGATCGCAAGCGCACATCGATCTTTACGATCGCGCACACAGAAAATCGGAACTTTTCCGTGTACGCCATAGGGACCGAATTTTTGAGGACAAAACTCTTTTGGGGAGATGTCGGCGCCCGCGGCGACCAGGAAATGTACACAATGACTCCGATAGCTCGTTTCGCGAGAATCAACAGTAAATTACGGATTTGATTTTTGAAAATATCTTTTCCAACATTGGTGAGTTGAATTTATTGTATTTCTTGGATATTTAGTGGTCGGTTTTTGTAAATTAAATGCCGATTTTGAGTGAATGTTTGTGACTTTTGTGCAGTGGTGTTTTAAAAAGTTGAGGTGTATGACTGCCTACATTATACACACGAAGTATAGGAATGTAGCTATGAGTGGCAGTATGTATGCAATTTTAGGCATTTTTATCGCTACTTACCTTGTTCTTGTATAGTTTGAGTGGTTGATTTAGTGAAATGTGTCAGAATCTTTGTATTTTATGGCAGTTGAGTTCGTTATCTATCGATGCTTCATTGAACTAGAAAGGCCGTCAAAGGCGGCAGATCCACGCCCTAGCGGCGCTACAGAGTAGTTGCATTCTTTCCCTAATCGATTCTTTCCTGTCACTATATTTTATATTTTTCTCCTTTTTTTATCGCAATAAAGACTTCCAGATTTGGCATAATCTACTATTTAATACATGCATGTAAAATATTATGGTTACTTATTGTTATTATTATGTAATTTGGCACAATGATACTGCATGTGAATATATTTGTTTGTGTATTTACCTTGATTATTGTGAAAAATGTTATTTTGAAAAAGGAAGTAATAAAATATTCTTAAAAACAAAAAAAACTATCCGAACTGAAGTTCCTATAACCGATCATCACCAAAATCTAATCGATTCTTTTCTTAATCGATTCTCTCCTGTCACTATCCGAACTGAAGTTGGGGTCAAAATTCAAGGTCACACATAATTTGCAGGGGTCAACCGATCATCACCAAAATCTAATCGATTCTTTCCTGTCACTATCCGAATATTCCCTGAAAATTTAGTGCAAATCCGTTCACCCGTTCTCTAGTTATCTTGTACACAAACAAACAAACAAACAAAAAAACAAACATACGGAGCCCTTTACATAACCCTGCCGATGGTAAAATAACCGTGCCGCAGTGAATCGCCTATGTCTGTGATAGGCATAGAAATGGGCTTGTCATGCAGTCAGCCCTTCGATTTTGGGTTTTTTTCTATCGATAGTACATGCCTAACATAGCAACGAAGAATATGTCAACATATTTTCAGCACATGATATGGACTATTTAGCCCTCATTTTTCACTATTTATGAGATTTTCAGGTAAGTTTTTAGCAATCTATGTGATAATTGGAATATTAAGCATTATATTCCACATAATAAGAATCTTGCTGTTAGATTGGTCAAAAGGTAATCACGTGATAAAACAGTTTTCCCCATATCAATCGACCCGAGAAGAAAAGTTCGTGACCTCGACGGAATAGTACTTATGTGTTTCGCTGGTCTCTTCAGTCCATTACACAGTCACAATGTGTTATCAATATCTGGGTACGCGCGAAATGAAAGTGTGTGACCTCTACGAATAGTCAATTGAAAAGTGTGTGACCTCTACGAATAGTCAATTGAAAAGTGTGTGACCTCTACGAATAGTCAAAATGAAAAGTGTGTGACCTTTACGAATAGCTGCATAGGCGTACTAAAATAAGTGCACATTGCATAATCGCACGCTTAAAATTATAAAACAATTGTGCGCACCCAGGTAGGGGTACGGTTTATGGGGGTTAACCTAAATCATGTCTTTTTCGAGAAGTAGAGAATAATTGTCTTTCTCGTACCAGTTAAATGTTTCAGATGCGGAATATTAAGCAAATAATCACCTTTTGATTTCAGGCGATGAGACGTACTATTACTTCCTCGGCAGTCTGAATGTATATGCTATCTTTCCTCAGCTTCGCTTCGGAAAGATAGCTACATCCAAATCGCCTCGGTAGTGATAGTTTGTCCCATCACCTTCACCAATGGTAATTATTTGCTTATTATTTTAAGGCATGATTTGTGACTGTGAGTGCTCTTTTTATTTTTTTTTGTGGCAGTGGCTACCTTAGGCACTTACGCCAAGTAAAAAAATATACATGTTTAGCGTCCTGCCTTTTTGGAAAAAAGGAAGGAGGAGGCCCTTTTTTTTTTTTTTTCAAAATGGCCGACCGACCCATTTAACAAAATTTTTCCAAAATGGCCGCCATTTTTTTTTTAAATCACCACTTGGACTTAGAAAAATGGTGCCAGCTTTTACATAGGCTAGATGCAATGGATAGAGACCAACTTTTCCCAAAAAAAATCATGAAATTTACACTTTTGAGGGGTTTTACACACAAAAAAAAAAACAGGCGGCCTCCAAAAAAGAAGCGGGCGGGGACGTTAAACTTGTATATTTTTTTACTTGGCCTTTACATGTATACATACAAGCTTATCTGAAGATTAGATTGTACTCCATAATAGTTTTCACGGGTGAATTATAGGCTTCAATAGCTTTTGTGTGTATCAGCGGGCCTTTTTCAAGTCTAGATCATTCATACATGAGAGGAAAATAATTATTTAAAATTTCACTTTCAATTCTGAAACCCTAATTGTGGCACAGTATGAGTTGAAGAGTCCCTGTGTTGTAAAAACGGGCTATAGCATTATTATTTTTACTATAAATTAATCGCTTGCAGGTAATTAGGTAATCTAGCAAATTTAAGAAAATTAAATCTTACTTAAGTTAGAGCAATCTTCTTGTCTGTTTTTGACTGCTGCAAAGTAAATGTTGGACACTAGCTGTATGAGCTTTTGTGGCTTATCAATCTGGTACTGGCATACAGAGCTGTACATGGGATGCATTATACTGTGTGTGCAGGGGGATTTCAACAAAAAATCTAGATCAGGTGTGATCAGGTTTTTCTTACCTTGCACGTGTAACTTGTATATATGGGACTACACGTGCAAGGTAAGATTTTAAGAAAAACCTGGTCACACCTGCCCATTTTTGTGTTTTTTTTCCCTTATTTATTCGATTTTTACCATTTGTAAATTGCCTGTACCAGATTGATAAGCCATGGAGCTCATACAGCTAGTTGGACACAGTCCCGCATAGGCGAGTGCACCTTAGGCCAAAAAAAAAAAATTGTTGTATTGGCGTAACGGGTCACTTTTTTTTACGACAGTATAATACATAATACACGCAGCTAGTTCTGTCCACAACACTTCCGGGTTTTTCGATCGCGATCGCGATCGCAAAGGCAGCACGATACGCGATGTCGATAGCCAAAAAAAACCAAAAAACCTAGGGTCGGCGACATTTTTAGGGTCGGGCGGGTTACGCCAATACAACAATTTTTTTTTTTTGGGCCTGATATACATGATATTTATTTATCATTGGACATTGTTCATTTCTGTTTACACAAAAAACCTGTTTGAAACAAATTAAGCCTGAGTCATATCGAATATTTCATAATCCGGGATTCGACGGCTTTGATTCGATCGAATACCGGTGCATCGATAAGTGATGGGCGGTGAAAACAGAGTTGTACACAGTTGCACGCAGTGCATGCACCATGCACCGGTGACCAGTCCGCTGGCATCGCGGGCATATGTATGGGCTCTCGCTGCTCGAAATTAACGATAGCCCGCTAGCCAATGGCTAGTAAAAATCACAGCGGACGAGCCAAAATCTTAAGTTTCTAGTCCGTATGGCTAGCCAAAATATCACTAGTGTCGCACGAAGCGATGCTCAATGTCGACACACCCGACAATGATTCAAATTCAAAGAATTAATAATCTTACTTTGTCTTTGGAGAGCTGAATGGAACACGTTTGTTCGATGCCAAAAAAAAAAAACGATACGAAATAAACTTTTCGTCGCTCAATATAGACTCGACCTCATTCAGCTTCAGAGATCATTCAGAAGTAATTGCCAATTTGATGAGAGTGTGATATTAGTTATTGCGAATTAAGTAGGAACACTCGTACTCATGCCCGTATTTATCATGTTCAATTATACAATTGTCAAATTGACAATGCAGAGAGATTGCAAGAAAATTATCGTAAACTTAAGTTCGTAACGACAAAACGATTTTTCAATAGAGAAAGCACAGGTAAAGCGCGACGTCCTCCGCGAGCGAATTAGCGAAAGTTAGCCAACAGTTTGAAGTCGCCTTCGCGTTCTCTGCTAGTATATATGCTCTACGTTACGGAGTTTCTTTTTTTTATTTGCTCTTTTCATGGTGGCTACGGTAGTCAAAAATCTGGCGGACTACAAATCGATGAACCGGATTTGCCAAAACAAATTCGGGATTTGTTGTCTTCGATCGAACACCGGCTAACCAATCGATTCGACTCAGGCTTAAAACAAATTTATTCCTTCATCAAAAACTAAGTAAAACATTTTATGTATGAATGTTAAGTACTGAGCTCGCAAGATAGGTCATGGAGTTGCCAATTTGTGTTTGATTGATTAAAACTTCAATAACCCTATTTCTTACCGGATTTTTCTCAAACTTTCACTAGATCTAATCTATTTCTCTCATTTTTCTTATTTTATTTAATCAAATTAATACCAGGGTGGACTTCCCTTTAAACATATGACGGATGTACATAACTATATATACATTGATACATTAAATGAATTCAGAAAATAAAGTAAGCAGTTGACATTGAAAGGGAGAAGAAGCAGTGAAGAAAAAGTGAACAAGACATTGGTATGAACAAAAAAGATTAAAACTGAAGCAATTAAAAGTGACAATGATTTTATGTCAAAGAATCTAAATCAAATATGCCAACCGAAAAATTAGTACAAGTCAAAGTTATTATCGATCATCAAAATATATCAAATTATTATCTGTATAAGGCATTTTAGCCGCACATTAAAGACGCATACATGTATTTCAGTCTGCTTGATTTGCGTATGCAATATGAGAGGATATTGCACGGAACACTGAATTCCCCACAGGCTACCGTACTAAACTTGCTGTGCAATATTATGCCATATTTTGTCTGGTCTGTTTATTGACTGAATGTGCTTGGTGAAATGATTTTTATTAAGTTCTAAATCATTTTCCTGTAGGGTATAGATAATGATGATTATATTGGATGGCTTTATTTCATGGAATACCAGAAAATATTACACTCGTTAGGGCCAATATTGCACTCATCTTCGATTCGTGCAATATTGGCCCTAACTCGTGGAATATTCTCTGATATCCCATTCAGAGCCATCCAATATAATATAAATATACCAGTTTATGGTGTTTTTGAAAAATTAAATGAAGTAACAGAATAGAGAATACAACTCAGTGTTTGGTACATTGCCAATTTCTGAATTACGAAATTATCGAAGTTTGAAGTGATTACACCCGGAATTCAATGCTGTTAAAGAAGTACAGCCAAAGAGTAAAAAAAGGTTATAGAAAGATATTATTTCATATAATAATATCATAATATATGAGTGTAAATGATGAGAGATAAGTGAAAAGGCAGCAAGATGGAAATGAATTTAATTATAAGGTAATTAGAGTACCAATTATATTGATTCAAGTCAAATCTTAGGTGCTCAGACATACCATTTGTACACATCTACTTGATATTTTTTAAATTGAAAGTTTGTTTTAGGCTTTTAGCAATATTTTACCATAGCATAGGCTGTGGATATATTGTGCTCGAAAACTATGGAAGAGAAATGAAAACACTAAATTTTAGGTGCTCAGACATACCATTTGTACACATCTACTTGATATTTTTTAAATTGAAAGTTTGTTTTAGGCTTTTAGCAATATTTTACCATAGCATAGCCTGTGGATATATTGTGCTCGAAAACTATGGAAGAGAAATGAAAACACTAAATGCATGTGACGGAATGAATTATGAAGTGCTACTGTGCAGAGTGAAAGGCGGTTTCCTATTTCACTATAATGCATACTGTAGGCTGTTGTACATGTATACAATCTAAGTTAGTTTGGACTAACGCCTGCAATCGATGTAGAATAATTATTAAAATATTTTGTTGTTTTTGTTTTTGTAGGAAACATTAATGGAGTAGAGGAGATCAATGAAAGCCATGAAGTGACAGTTCAAAATGGTTCTAGTGCACCTGTCCAAAGTAAGATCAAACCAGAGGAAGATTACAACGTTGACAACCTAGATGCCAGCGATGGGGAGGGCGGGGCACATGAAGGGAGCTATCAAATGAACAGTGACAAAGAAAGTCAGGGAGATAGCATCAGTGATACAGGAAGCTACTCTCCAAACACAGCAGATATAGAGGAGGATGATGACACCTTACTGGAGCAGGGGACGTATCGTAAGATCAATAGCGTGGATGGGGTGCGAGCGGAAGGGGCTCCAGGTGCTGGTGGAGACCAGAGAGACATTCAGAATGACCTCCTGGATCAGATGGGGAACCAGGATCACTGTGACGACAGTGAGAGTGAACTGGGAAGCTATCACATCAACACTGACAGGGAAGATGACGATGAGGATGGGGGAAGGTACAAGGATAAGGATGGGTTATCAGATGGAGAGTATGACCTGAGCAGCAATCAGGAGTCGGATGTTGAAGAAACAATGGATGAGGTTGAGTTACTCAGGATGAGGGCCTTGTATAGACAGGAACATAAACCTGAAGAACTTCCAGAGACTGTCACAAAGATGACTACTGAACAAGGAGCTCAAATATACATAGTTGGGACTGCTCATTTCAGTGAAAATAGTCAGAATGATGTGGCCAAGGTTTGTGCATTCTCTTTAAATTTTATGTGCCACAAGTACATGGATGTTTACATATTAAATGACTTTCATGGAACAGGTTTCTGATTAAGTTTCCTTCTTATGGTTCCTTCTTGCATTGTCAGAGAGTGTTCTGTGAAATCAAATAACCTGTTAAGTTTAGAATTTCTAGATAATTCTTGCCGTTGAGGTCTGTCAAAACTATGAAAGATTACAATTTTGACAGAAATCATCTCATCTGACAGTAACAGCTTAAGCATAAAAAATAAAGTGGAAAGAAAAGCTATTGTTAACAATCAATAACTCTCTTCATACCATATGGATGTACATTATGATTTTCTTTTTTAATGGAAATGAAATGTACATTGTACATAGAGGAGCGTCATTTGGACTACACAACTGTACTATGAAGAATTCTGCTTAGAAGCTTTAAATTGGATTGGCAGATCTAGGGAAAGGTAGACTGGATGAGTGAATAAAGAGGTACATACATTGTATGGAGCTGAACGGAGGTCCAACAAAAATTGAGATAAATTGAATCAAGGAGAAATTCCCTCTTTTTATAATCTCTTTCTATGCATTGATAGTAAGATCCATTTCTCCAGGCTGATGTCTAAACTTTTTATGTAACAAACTATTCCATTTTTAATTTGAACTTGACAGAAGAAACCTGTAAGCCGGTATTTTGATTTAACAGAATTGTCCAAAGATTCAATTTTATTCCTTTTTGTAATTAGAATGATCTTGCTAATTTTCTGTTTGTATTATTATTCATTTCATTTCAGACAATTCAAGCTGTGCAGCCTGATATTGTTTTATTAGAACTCTGTCGGGGACGGCTTTCCATACTGGAGCTTGATGAAGAAACACTCCTAGAAGAGGCTAAAAATTTCAACCTGGCTAAATTAAGACAATCAGTGAAACAGGTATGTTTGTTCATTTAGATATTTTGAAATTTTTAATGTTAAATGCCTGTTTGGGTGTTATTTCATGCAACAATTTTTCATTTCTTACTGCAAATTAGATTTTGTACCTTTCGTTTGATACTAATTTGCAGTAAATCCTACCATGTAGAAAGTTTATTGATCAATGAAATAAATAAAAAGTGAGATTTTATGTTAATACACAGGGTATGAAGTTATCTAGCCAATAATTTTTCTCTCTATTGGGCTCCTCAAATATTGATGAGTCATCCATTACTGAAAACAACCTAGAAACTGTCCAGTAGTTTACCTGTATGTCATATGCTCTAATGAAAGAATGAATTGTTTTAATCGGCCTTGACATTCAACACTGAATTTAATTCAAGATTTTGATGTGCATACACAAGTATATATGTTCATCTCATTGCTATTTCCACTTAAAGATAAAGTTGAGTTCTGGTCATGAGATTGAATTGTGAAAGAAACTGTCTCAAAGCACTTTGGAAAGGTTGATTATATAGCACATAAGAATTGGTGTATGCCTTAAAGGAGAATGAAACTCAACATACATTAGCTGATAATTATGTGGGAAATTGTCAGCCTGTTCAAAATATCTTGAAAATACTCTGATTTGATTACTCAGTAAGGAGAACAGTCTCTCTAAAGTTTGCAGATTTCTTGCTAGATATTATCCCATGGGGGCTGCCATTTTGAAGAAACTGTGATGTCATTGCGGTACATGTCCATTTACCTGTACACAATGGATAAGATGTTGCATAATACATAGCTATTGTACAACTAAAGCCACCCATGCAAAATAGTAGCCATTTTGGTACCCCCATTGTCTCGCACAGGTGATATCTAAGAGCAGTTGTGGATCTTTGTCACTTCTTTGAAGAATTCGTCAGACCAAGCAACTTACAAGTGCATGCCAAATCCTGCTTAACAAAAGAAACAGCTGAACCAAATATCTTGACACAAATAGGTTATATGTATGACAGGATAAAAGTATCTTCATTTGAATGTACATGACTACAAAAATGGTTTATTATGAGAAAATCCAGTGTCATGCATTCCACAGCTGATCATGAGTGTCACGGTAGCTAGTGTATAGGTCAGTGGGTATCTCACAAATAGAACTGTTCTGACATTACTTTGTAAAGAAAATGGCTGCCCCCATGGGATAATGTCAAGCAAGGAAACTGCAACTTTTGGAGACACTGTTCTCCTTCTTAAATAATCAAATAGGAGTAATTTCAAGATATTTGTAATAGGCTGACAATTATCTACATGATTATAGGCTAATGTTTGTTGCCTTTTATTCCCCTTTAAGGTTTTGGAATCTCCAAGATGATAAGAAATTGACTCAATCCTGCTTAGAGTCACATGCACTGCACAAATGGGACTACACACAAATGTTCGGCCCAAACATTTCAGCTGTGTCTTGTCATATTTTGAATGTGAGAGCATTTGAAGAGCAATCCTTTTCAGGGCACATATCTACTATGATAACCTTCCAAACTAACATAATAAGAATGAGAAAGCTCACAAAATATTTTTTACCATTCCCAGAACTCAAGCTTCCCTTTAAAAAGTGATTCATGATACTAGAATATTCCCAAATTGATACTGTGTAATTCATATTTGGTTATTTGGTAGTCATGTGAGCATAGGGAGACATCTATGTGAATATTTAATATGCATCTATTTTTCATGTACCAGCATGTTTAAGAATTACAAGGATTTTGCAAATGCATGGAATTGGTTTCATTCAGTGCAATCAGTACTGAGTGAGTATTTCTTAAGCTGAAAGAAAAAGTACATCGGGTTATGGAATTGGCATTTGGCAATAGTATAAAGAATTATCACTCCATGTGTGATGTACATACACACATGGATGGATGTATTATATAGGCATCATACACACCTTTACGTGTTTTCACCGGAAAACGAGGACTGTGTCAACATTACCCAACCATGGACTTATTCGTAATTAGGTATTCACAGTTATTTTTCAATTGTTTTTGAAGAGAATAATCCTGGAAGACTGAAAATAAATCCCGTTCAATTGTACCATACTTTCAGGGCATGCCCGTCTGTTGGATAGAGTGCGTAAGCAAAAAAAAAAAAAAAAAAAAAAAATTATACCCACAAAAAATTTCACTACAACCCAAACGTGGACTCTGCTCATCTATGCTCGAAAGTTCAACAGCGTAGTTAGAAGCTAAAAATAAAGCCAACATACTGTAAATCAAAACGAGGACGGTCCTCGGTCTCATGTGTGTCCTCGGTTTGAAGATGTGTTTTCATAAAAAGTGCCCGAGGTTGCCGGTCAACACCAACGCAGGCCTACTTCATTGTGTATGTGGAAATAGGCATATTTTCTTTTTATCACAGTGCTATTTTTATTTTCATTTGTGTGAAAAGGCATATCAATTTTATATTTCAATTTTTTTTTAAGGGATTTTTTAAAAAGGAAAGATAGACCTTTCCTTTGAACAATTGAAATTAATGTATATGTATGAATCACTCAGAAGGGGGTCGTTTATCATACATGTATGTGCCATTTAGTGTGTGTGAACAGTTATTGTAAACAAGTTTCCAACTGTGAACTCCTAAGCTTCAACTCTTTTATTCATTGTTGAAATTGGACGTGAAATATTTTCCAAAGAAAGGTTCCTTTGAATTGTTTATATCATTGCCATGGATGCTTTCATATGTTTGTTGTAGAGTGGTGTAGTAGGAGGCATCATGCAAGCTTTACTCCTCAATCTCTCAGCACACCTGACAAAAGAACTTGGTATGGCACCTGGGGGAGAATTTAGGAGAGCTGTGAAAGAGGTAAATATACATTTGTAGGTACATGAAAAAGTGTGTGCAGTTATTATTTTGATACAGACGACATGAATATCCATATTGAGAAAATTCTATCTGGTAATACTAACGATAATGATAATAAGAATGATAATAATAATAATAATGATGATAATAAGTTGTGATTTAGAGCACATAATACATAATGTCTCTTTGTGCTTGTAATATGCTACAGTATGCTATATTGAATTTTATTTACTGTATTGAAGCTATGAAGCTATAAAATATTTTCAAAATTTACCAAATTTTAAATGAATATGTAAGTTCCATGTCAAATTCTAACTATAACAAAAGAAATTAATGAATACTGTGCAATCTATTGGATATCATTTGGTTTTGGTTTAACAAACCTTTTTCAAGACCCTAGCCCAAGTTGTCTTCGGCTTCGTATTCGACAGATAATGCAAAGTTGTTAACCTATTTGAGATGAGATGAATCAGCCGAGTATGCATTTAATCGTGATACAGGCTCAAACAGTTCCTGGTTGTAAAATCCACCTCGGAGATCGCCCCATTCAGATCACATTAAAGAGAGCAATGGCATCGCTATCACCATGGCAGAAACTCAGATTAGCATGGTATCTCATCACCAGTAAAGAACCTATCACGTAAGAACAAATATCTTTTATATCTGGTAATGATAACTACTATGAAATAATAGTTGATGTCTGTTAATCATGATAATACATGTACTACTAATACAAGTCTTGAAACTATTCCTTGATATAATTTGGCCTTGAAATTATGATACAAGGAAAAAAATCAAATTGACATGGCTCTTTGCCAGATTTCTATTGTTATAATCATGAGTTGCCTTATGCTGTATAGTAAGTAAGTAATTATCAGTCTCCTTTATAGGAGGGCAAAACCACTTTCAGGGCCTCAAATTACGCAGGGGCTGCACAGCATTTTGGCAAGATGCCCTACTCAGTATTTCCAATGCCAGTCTTAAATAATGACATCCACGCCATTTCTCCATTTCTTTCTTCATTATTTTGCACTTTGTGCTCCTTCGGCTATCCAAAGAGGCCTGTAGACAAATTGGCAACAATTGAGGCCTGCTTGAGCTAAAAGACATCAGACCCTCATATTTATTTGTCAAAATGTAAATCTAGTATTCACAGGGCTCTTGCGTTCTAATATTTCTACTTACATCAACTATTGTTAATAATACTGCTATTACCTTTACATTTTATTACTCCTGCTACTAATTCTGCTCCTGATGCTACTATAACTTCTACTAAGTTAAATACTACAAGTACTAAAATAACAATCATAAACACAACATTACAGACAAATCATATTTCTTTTATAGCATTCTATCCTCTTGATTCAAGATGCACTCAGTCATGCTCAAAGAATCACAAAATCAAGATGACTCTTCAGTTGGTAAATTTGTACCAAAATTTTTTTGTGTTTGCAATAAATGTTGAATTGAGAATGAAATTTGTCAAAAGTAACCACTGAGAGACTGAAAGCTGCACAAATGTGTCTCCACGTATTTGTATATTTCTCTGACTAGGCCTCTAATTGAAAGCGTTAATTAAATAAGATCCAGACATTTCCCCATTAACACTAATCTATTTTTAGTCTGCTTTCCTGTTCCATTTCTGATTAGTCATTTCACAGGAAGCTCTCTTGCATAATTTAGTGTCTGCTATTGATTTGCATATATGTTCTAAGTATAAATTATCTCCAAGCATTAAATAGTATTCCCTTGTTTAATCAGATGAATGATGTGCCTTCCAATTAAATTTAGCCTCCCTATATGCAACGCAAACAAATATGAATGAAAAAAATGACATTATCACACAACAGCAATAGAGATAATTGATAGAACATGGAAGCGGTCATGACAGGAAGTCACAAGAGGAAGTACGGTGATGCTGAATATTCATAGAGAGGCATGTAGCTATGCTGTAGGATATATGTGTAATGCCAATAGTAACTTTAATGTGTTGGAACTTCAGTATAGTATATACAGATAATGCACGGTAGCAAGTGCATTCAGGGGAAAATAATGCACAATGTGCGAGTAGAGCCTCTGGATATATCGCACCAAGGTCCGTAGGACCCAGTGCGGTATATCCAGGTGGCGAGTCGAGCACAGAGTGCATTACTTTGGCCCACAAATGCACAAGCAAACGTGCATTGTTTGTTTAATACAACTTCCCCCTCCTACTGAGCTTCCCCCTGCCAAAAGCCAATGAATAAATGATTGAATTGTATTCTTACCTTCACGCTCATGCTTCAGTCTTGACTGTCATGATCGTTGACTAAAATGTGATCCAAACAGTTGCAAAGTCTATCAATTTCAGTCATTAAAATCCAAGATGCAACAGTAATAACAAATTGATAGCTAGAGCTGCGCTAGCACTAGCGCTGTACGCTAGAGATGAAGAAATTAGTACGTAAGCGCTTAGCTAGCTTAGTAAGCGCAGGGCTTTCCTAAATTTGATTGGTCATCCGAACACCATTGCGCGTACCAACGCAAACTTTGACATGCCCGGTCATTGCCACTTGCATTGTTGACGTGAATGACGTCATTATGAGTGCAGAAAATGCACTATACCTGCACTCTGGCGAGTGCAGGTGTAGTGCATTTGGTATAGTACGTTTTCTGCACTCCAATGCAAATGGATGCCACAGTGCAGTCCACTGAATGTCATGTGACACGATTTAAACCAATCAGATTACAGAACATTCTTGGAAGTTGTATAATTTGTAAGTTGTATAATTTCCTCTAGGAAAATAAATTTTCCTAGAGGGGCAGTTATGACATGAATCCTGTTTTAAACTTTTATAAAGCTATTTCCAAAGTACTGCCAGCTTGGCTTATCTCGAAAGGGTGGGGAGCATTCAACGCACCCTTTCGAGACAAGCGGGGGGGGGGGGGGGGGGGGGGGGGGGGGGCTTTTCTCGAAAGGGTGCGTTAACTAGTCTTCCACATCAGTCGTTTATAATAAAATTAAAATAACGAAATATCATCTATTTTCTAACTGAACGTGGAATTTAGCTTGCATGTGTTTAAAAAAGATATAATCAAAAAAATATTTTTTGAAAAGTCTTCATAATTAGCATTCATTATTTCCCAGAGACGAGTTGTCAATGTATTACAGAGCTGAGTGATCAGTTGCACTCTTCATTCATCTTTAACTTTGACAATTTATTTTTTACACAACAAAGTCTTTGCAATCAATATTAGATTCCTCAGAATCAAACATGCTGTTCCATTCGTGTTGGTACATTTTGTTCAAGTCTGATTGATTTTTTTTATCTCATGATGCATGAAAGTTCAGAGTTCAGAGAGACAGGGGAAGAGGGAGGGGGGTGGAGCTTTTATAGGATCAGCACAGACCCATGTAGGGATCCATCTCTGTTGAATTCACCATAATAACTTCATTGTTAGTACTGTTATTGGTTGCTAGTGAAGTGTTTATTGAAAAGTAATAAATATGTTTTGACCTTTATATAAAATTTAGTATTTTTGTCTTTTTAATTTGCAACAATAATGAAGTTTGTTGGAAATGTGAACCAGTTTGTTAGTGAATGTTGATTGGTTTTGTCTTGTTGCTGTCTTAATTGGATTAACTGATGCTGAAGGTGATGCTGGCATATTTTGAACTAAAGAAGAGTATGCTACGTGAGAAAATGTCTGCAACTCTCCTCAAATTGAAATTGTGTGGATGTGATTACAATGATTATAGATAGCATATACATGTATGCCAGTTAATAAATTCTTCAGATGTTATAGAAATTAAGAGATAATTTCAATTTGTTTTGATGAAAAAAAAAAAAAAAAAGGCAGCATATGCACCCCCTAGGCCTACAGTTTTTCTCCTTCAGTTGTAAAAATGGCAATTTTTATTTGTAATTTCATTTTTAATAACTTATGCAGTTAGACTAGTTTACATAAAAAATGAATTCCATAGACAGAAAGATATGGATCATTATTTTCATTTTAACAAAAAAAAAGACTGATATGCAAGACTATAGTTAAAACGCTTTACATTTTTAAATATATTATTTGATTGTTTTTATTTTTTTATTTTGCTTCAATATTTTCTCTACTTCAATTCATTATAAACGACTGATCTGGAAGTCTACGTAAAAATTAGTTTTATTTAATTTTCAATCTGTACCTTCAATTTTGATTATTTCAATTTAAAAGACTGATGTGTAAGACTAGTTAACGCACCCTTTCGAGAAAAGCCCCCCCGCTTGTCTCGAAAGGGTGCGTTGAACGCTCCCCATCGCGCCGCACCGCACCCTTTCGAGATAAGCCTGCCAGCTCATACAAACAAATTAATTGTAGCCCCCGTCAGAATGTCAGAGGATACTTTGGATTCAGCAGCGTTCCGCTGCCGCGTCACATTATTGTGTGCGCTCTAGCGGTCCCATTTCTCGACGGATTTCTTTCAAACTTTGTATTGAGGTGTATCTTGGTAAAATCTACACATCTATAGTGTTTGCTGGTGCTGCCCCCTGCGGTCATTTCTTGACAGATTTCTTTCAAATTTTTTATAGAGATGCATTATACTCTAATCTACCCACATTGTTTTGGTGATGCTGCTCCTAGTGTTGACAATAGTCCGGGCCACTGGCGGCAATCTCTACGCCATCCTTTTGTTTGAGGGAGGGGATGGGGGAGGTTCTTTGTCCCTCCTTCGAATTGCTGCCAGTCCGGGGGGATACATTCGCTTTGCGTGGCAATGGACATTTCTAGTTTACATAATGTTTTTTGCATGAATCTATTGTAACAAATCAAATATGTGGGGTTTTTTTTTAATTCTTAAATTCATATCAAGAGAGGCAGTGAACCACCTTATTTGCCACCAGAGCTCTCAGTAAGAGTCAGTTGATTCAGCACATTAACAAAGTTGTAAATGTCTTGTAAGGCTATAGATGGCTCTCACTGATGTCAAGAAACTCCTCGCAATATTTCTGCATTTCATGACATAGAGATAAAGCGTACTGCACTCCACATTTATGTATCCAACTACCTTTTTTCACATCCACTTGCTTCAAGCTCTGCTTGCCCACCAATGGCCGCGAAATAGATGATGACATCTAATTTTCAAATTTTACATGATACATGTATAAACAAAACAAGACAAGATGTCATGGAAGTTACAAGTTATATCCCTCAATCAACAGATACATGTATATAAGTCATGCTTAATGTCATGAGAAACCATGTTATATGTTGCTATGACAGGAAGGAGGAGGTGGAAAAGTTCAAGCAGAAGGATCTGCTGGAGGAAATGCTTGGGGAGATGACTGGGGATTTCCCTGCCCTGAGTAGAGTGTTTGTGAGTGAGAGAGATACCTATCTATCCCAGTCACTCAAGGCCTGCTCTCAGCCTCAGCCACCAAGTGATGATGGTAAGAAGATATTCCATACTTGTACAATAGACAAGTCTACTACTTCATGGACATATGTAGGCCTGCTTAGAATTATGTTCTACCCAAAACACCTCATGACAAAACATTCCATTTATTTCCTATACAGGGTGACCCAAAAAGATCACAACACCTGAGATCTGCAATTTCAATGACATCATCAACACATTGTCATTGATTTTTGTTTCATTGGGTAGAATATTCTTATCTGAGTAAAGTGACACCATGATTGGCAAATTTGGATTCTACTGCTATTTTTGTGAGGCGATGTTGTTAATGTTTTCAAAATTTGCTACTTTTGCAACCTTTGTCATGCTTGAAGCAGCGAGAAATTTGCGCAGGATGGCTTCCCATATAATCTCCATTTCATGCCTGTTGTCTTTTTTTCACAGCTGGAGCAGAACACAGCTGATTGTATGGAAAGCTGTCATGCCCAAATTTCTTGGTGCTTCAAGCATGACAACCGTTGCAAAAGTATCAGATTCTGAAAACAACATTGCCTCACAAAAATAGTTGTAGAATCAAAATGCCCGATCCAAATTTGATGATCCTGGTGTCATTCTACTTAGAAAAGAATGTTCTACCCAATAAAAGACAAACCAATGATATTGTGTCAATGATGTTGTTGAAATTACAGATCTCAGGTGTTGCTCTCTTTTTGGCCACCCTGTATATATGAAAGCTCTTCCATCGATGGAATATGCATCACAAACATTAGTTCTTGTTGTTGTGGGTGAGCCACAGGAAAGTTTTTGGTTGTCCATAGTAAAATATGTTATTGGAATTATGCTAAGAATAAAACAAAGTTTTATTTTACTGTGTGGTGTGGTGCGGTGTGGCTCTGCTGATTACTAACTGATTCTCAAAAATGAAATAACAGTGAATATCATGGACCTTTTTTTGGGGGGGGGGGTACTAGCTTTGAAATAATAATAATAATAATAATATTATCTAAGAATATTATACAAAGAGCAAATGACAACTTATTAATACAATTTTCAAGATATAGTTACAATAAATAAGCAAAAATTGACTAATATATCAATTCTCTTTGTTATTTTGATATAGGCTTTGTGTATCCTGCTCCTGTAGTAGTTGGTGTTGTTGGCATGGGTCATGTCAAAGGCATTGTGGACATGTGGGATGTACCTGTTACAAGGGAACAGCTCTTAGAAATCACAAGGTAAAATACTATTCTTCTGCTATTGTTATACAGAGAGCTCGTGTTTCTTGTGCTTTATGTAGTCAGAAATGTATATGTTGCAATTTACATGTTTGATGAAAGGATATGCATTTAATTTATATAAAGCACAGTTATTTAGATATTCCAAATAAAGAAAATGGTTTAAATATTCTGACAATGTTTAGTGCTTGACAGGCAAGCTTTTGTCCACTTCTTTGTACTTTTTCAAGTCAAGTTTTATGCTGGCTCTGTGAAGCAACCACTTTGGCTGAAAAAGACAATAGGAGTAGACTAAAGCTCATTGATCAAATGGTAAGGTTGAAGGTTGAAGTTTGACCAATACATGTATGTTATCACACAAACCAGAGAAATGTTCTTTTATCAGTGAAGATATGTTACCAGGTAGGAATGAATTCTATGTCAGTGATAAAAGCTAACATCCTTTTCACTCTCAGCAGAAAGTGTGCTGCTTAATCTTGTTTATGTCTTGTCACTCCGCAGTATTCCAAGTCCATCCGTGGCGGGACGTCTGTTGAAGTGGGGCTTCCGAATGTCAATGGTTGGACTCATAGCCTGGGGATGCTACCGGTTTTCTAAGTGGACAAACGTCTCACTGTGGTAATACAGCTTCAATCCAGCCGTACTTCCTCAATATCAGATCCAGCTTTTTCCTGAAATGCAATAATTGTGGTCATTTTCTTTTATTTTAAAATAATATTTTTAAAAGCAAACCTGTAATTGGCCCATTTTAAACATTTTTTTTATGAAGGATGCGCTGAAAGCAAGATGTTTTGTCTGCTTTTTACAAGTGAGTTTATGAAATGGTAAAGTCCAGAGAAATATTATGTTTCTCATTATTTGATAGCCTTCCCAGTACTGTGTGAATCAAGCTTAATCTAGTCGTTCATGTATTACTGCATATAATTCCACATGTTAGTGTGTGTGAGTTCATATGACTAGGTATGTTTCACTTGTACTATACTATATTTCTCAGTTGCTGCCAGTATGTTGGAACATGATGGGGTGGGGGGCATTGGGGATGTGGTTGACATATTCATTTAAATTCATTTAGCATAAAGTCTGTGGTGCCAGGCAAAGAGCAAAACTAAATTCACCTACAAATTTAGCCGTGATCTGAATGATATGTAAGCTTTTCAAGCATTTCATTATCTAGATCTTGGTTTATCTCTACAAAGCCCCTTTGATATGAAAGGAATGACTTAATGTATATGTCCATGGGAGCCATTTTTGCCATGAATCAAACCTGAAATTAAAAAAATCCCTCAAAACTCATGATCATGATTCAAACCTTAATGATTCTCCATTTGATATGTAATAACAGAAGAAAGAGAAAGAATGAAAAATATCAGAATAAGTGTTGACCAACCACAATATTACAGAGAATGTAACAGGAAAAGAGAAAGGTTGTTCATGGATGAATATACCTATACTGTATAAGCCATATATTTTGTGGTAGCTTTACTTTCGCAAATCATGTTTGGGTCGCGAATTTAATTGCCAACATAAGTTGTCAGTTGAATTAATTTGTCTCCTGGTCAGAAATTCACCACTTCCCTTTGCAGAAGTACATCATCATTGCTGTTTGTAGATTTGTGAATTTCTCGATCGCGAATTAAACCACTCGCGAAATAGTCCTATTCGTGAAAATTTATGGCTGTGAAATTTATGGCGTATACAGTATATAACATTTACTTTTGAATTACGTCTACTTTATGTACTCAAATTTATATAAAAATTATTTCTTCCATTTGATTTTCTCCTAGTCAAATTTATTGACTGAAATTTATGTATGTATGCTATTTTAAAATTGTTTCAAGTTATAGGTTATGTTTTCAACTGAAAAGTGGATTGTAATTGTAGAATAATACTTTTTATTACCCCCATCCCTTTCTCTCTCTCTCTCTCTCCTTTCTAAAATGTTAATGTTCTATAGGGTGTGCAATTTGTCCATTCAAACTGTGCAATTTGATTTTGTTTTCCTTTTGCTGTTTCTTTCAATTATATCCAAGACTAGAACCCTTTTACATCCTATTACATAATATGAATCATCATGAATCTCTGTTCTCATAAGCATTGCCTTTTCCTTTTCAAACAATACTTAATCTTTCATTGATGAGTGAGCATCATGGCTTAACTACTACTGTGATCTAGATCTAACTCCATGCAGCATTACATGTATGTACCAAAATAAAGATTTGGAAAGAGTGTTAGAGGTATCATGGTCATGAGGATATTTCATAGGACTGTGGAATAGCTGGTTAGGTTTTGAATTACAGCAACAGGGCCCTGTTTCATAAAGCTTGTTATCAATAACAACCGCCTCATTTCAATGACAAATTTGCTCTTAGCCAATCAGATTCAAGGATTTCAGTAACTTATAACAATTATCGTAACTTGTTATTGATAACAAGTTTTATGAAACGGGGGGGGGGGGGGGGGGGGGGGGCCCAGGACTAATGTTTTGGAGTAGGATACCATTCTACATTTCCCTCTCTTCTACTCAGGAAATAAATGAGTCCGTGAGAGGATGACAAGAGCCAATTTTATTGAATCATGGTCATTTTATGGTAGGATATACTCCAGAAAATGTTGGTGGAGTACAGATTTTAAGTTATGTTTAGAATCTCCTCTTTCCAAGAGCAAGATACTCTATATGTTGATAATAGATCCAGAACATATATTGGATAGTTGGGAAAAGTTGTTTCACTTTAAGTTGAAAACCTTGTCATCTGACTATGCCAGTTTAAATATTGGTAGAATGGTTCTTTTCAAAGGTTAAAATAAATTATAAGGCTCAAATAAATTATAAGGCTCAAAACTCTGATCTGGTTCTCACATGTTTCACACTTTTCATGACATTTTGCAGATGGAAAAGATAGACCTTTAAAAAAGAAATATACACATAATTCCTACTTAAGGCGATTCTTTTTGGCGAAATATTCGACAGAAGGGGAAAGCCGACGTTAAGTCAAATATTTCGATTCGCCGTAATGTTTTTGGCACTGTGTTTTCCCATTTCCGTAGGGGTAGGAGGCATTCTATCGATATAAACGTAGAGGGCACCAAATTTCTTATATTACTCCGAAGTTTTGTTCGGTAGGGAGAACTCATAGAACGTATAATATAACATGGAAAATCTATATATGTATAACTCCTGGGTTTCTAACATCCTACCGGTAAGTTGGACTGAGGGCGATGTCTGTTTTTCTTGATTATACCAATAGTTTGGGGATTTACTTAAAATGCCTTATCACACACAAAAGGTAGTTATTATACGATTCTTTTAGCCATAAATGAAAATTGAATCAAATTAATTCTAAACATATACTAACATTTTGAATCCATTAATTCTCTGTAACGATATACGTATTTACAATTTAAAAAAATTCGTCTTTTAGTAGCATCTAGGCATATTATATATATATATATATATACGTATATGTGACATGGCCTTGCGCTCTTACTTGCATACTTGTCCTGTTTATACGTTATGAGCAAATGAACAAAATTATTTAAATCTTCCTTTATTTACTCTTTTTTTTCTCATTTATTTGTAATTATAAGTTGCCTTTGAATTAAACCTCATGGAAATATGTTTTACTCATATGACACTTATTTATTACAATTTTACATTTTTATTATGTGGGGGAGATTTTGTTATGTTCTGATTATGCTGTCTTGTATGAATAGGTGTATGAATAGGTTTATGCATAATTTGCATGACCGAATGATATTTGTTTGTTTTGCTGTCTGATTGGATGATAGTTCATCCATGTTTGTAGGTTTTATTTATTCATTTCTACATATGTAGCTATTGTAACTTTGACCATGCTATTCTTTGGAGGTAATAACCCTTTCTTTTTATAATTTAAGGTGTAGAACAATTCCTAAATAATCTGCTCTGGAATGTCAGCATCTTCAAGATAAAGTTGAGTTCTGGTCATGAGATTGAATTGTGAAAGAAACTCCAAGCAATTGGGAAAGGTTGATTATATAGCACATAAGAATCGGTGTATGCTGTAAGGTTTTGGAATCACTAAAATGATAAGAAATTGACTCAATCCTGCTGAGAGTCGCATGCACTGCACACAGAAATGTGTATATGGGAGTGGGACTACACTCAAATGTTCGGCCCGAATATTTCAGCTGTTCCTTGTCATATTTTTAATGTGAGGGCATTTGAAGAGCTCATTTTCAGGGGACATATCTTCTATGATAATCTTCCAAACTAACATAATAATAATGAGAAAGCTCACAAATTATTTTTTACCTGTCCCAGAACTAGTTTCCCTTTAATGTGGAATTTCCCATGTTACAGTGGTTGAAAATATATCATCAGTGAAGCTTTACAATTCACAGAAAAGCTTCTCGTCAATTGTAACATATCAATATTGTTTGAAATGTTACAGAACAGTGCATTTAACAAAGTAGAAGACAGATTTATCCAGCTTGACAGATAATCCTGACCTATACATGTATTGTTCTTTTAGAACATTCAAAGCTAATTGATGAAACTGACTATTGAGTTTGTCATAGACCACCTACATCAGAAAAAACAAACTTATTTTTACCAATTAGTGACTACGTCTAACTTTAAATAACCTCTCAGGCAAATGTCCTAGTGGAATTGTAAGAACTGTAGCATGTAAAATATTCAGGTATTAATTTATACATGTGTATTTTAATTAGCTTTTGGTGATTTTCTGAGATTGATCAATTTTACTTTGCCTGTTCATATACTTTTCTTTCATTCAAATGTATTAAATGCATGTTATGAATTTTTCCACCTTCAAGCTGCTGACAATAGCAAATTAAATAGACGGCTGTTTACGTGTATGTAGATACAAAAATGAAATATAGATATATATTTATGCCGTTAATTCCATTTGACGGATGCGAAGTTTGATTTTCAATATTTGAAATTCAGAACATAGGAGAGATACCAATCAAATGAAGTTAGCTTTGCATTCAAATGTTGCCTTTTACTCATTGACTTATCCTCTCCTTGGTATGGAATTTGAAGGAATAAACTTTTATTCAGCCATGACAGAAAACATTCATTTGGTATTTCTTGCAGTAGATGTGTCATACAGTGTATCTGTATCTTTTTTTTTTCTTTCTGTCCGTACATGTACGTCTGCCGCGCTCTCTCTCTCTCTCTCTCTTGTCTCTTTCAATTATGGCATTGCACTTTATTTATGTGACTTCTCTCTTTTTCATTCTCTCTCTCTCCGTCTAAAAAAGTTGCAGTTTCCTTGCTAGACATTATTCCCATGGGGGCTGCCATTTTCTTTACAAAGTAATGTCAGATACCCACTGACCTGTATACTAGCTACAATAACACTCATGATCACCTGTGGAATGCATGACACTGGATTTTCTCGTAATATAATGTAAAGCATTTTTGTAGTCCTGTACATTCAAACGAAGATACTTTTACCCTGTCATATAACCTATTTGTGTCAAGATATTTGGTTCAGCTGCTTTGATTTGACATGCACAAGTTGTTGTCGGACAAAAGGTTTGTCAATATTCTTCAAAGAAGTGACAAAGACCCACAACTGCTCTTAGATATCACCTGTGCGAGACATTGGGGGGTACCAAGATAGCTGCCATTTTGCATTGGTGGCTTTAGCTGTACGATAGCTATTCAATATGCAACATCATATCCATTGTGTACAGGTACATAAACATGTACCCATATGACGTCACAGTTTTTCAAACTGCCAGCCTCCATGGGATAATATCTAGCCAAGGAATCTGCAAACTTTAAAGATTGTTCTCCTTATTGAGTAATCAAATAGGAGTATTTTCAAGGTATTTTGAACAGCCTACCAATTTTCCACATGATTATCAGCTAATTTTTGTTGAGTTTCATTCTCCTTTAAAGGGGTACTCCGGCCTGAAAATAATATTAATTAAATGAATAGAGTAAAATTAAACAAGCAAAACACTGAAAATTTCATTGAAATCTGATAAAAAATAACGAACTTATTGAATTTTTAAGTTGAATTTTTAAGTTTTGCATTATTTGGGGAAACAGTTCTATGCATGTCATCATGAATATGTAATGAGTGAGCTGATGATGTCACGTCCCCACTTTCCTTTTTTAACTATATATTAGAAATCTTCATTATTTCATTTTTTCATACATGTCTATAAAAAATATCTCCCTTGTAACAAAATAAGTTACAGCAATGATAAACTTACACATTTAATAAGGAGTCAGTCATTTTAGTTATAGGCTAGGAGCAGAAAATTTTAATAATTGCAATTTCATATAATAAAATACAAAAGAAAAAGTGGGGATATAACATCATCAGCTCACACTCACTGCATATTCATGATGACGTGCATATAACTGTTTTACCAAAATAATGCAAAATTAAAAATTCCATAACTTCATTATTTTTCATCCGATTTCGATGAAATTTTCAATGATTTGTTTAATTTTACTCTATATTGATTTCAGGCCGGAGTACTCCCGTTAAGTATGTGACTTCCAATTTTTTTTTTCACTTTCTCTGTCTCTGTCTCGCTTCCTCATCTGAAGCATGCAGAATAGTCTACTGGTTTGGTTGATGTACATTTAGCTTCAAGGTGCATTAAGCACTACACCATGGACATCAAAGAGGGCGGGTGAAAGTCAAATAACATAATCAAGTAATATAATTCTCACACGACTGTTATCCACCAAAATAAAACTACAACATTTTATTTAAATTATACAAAAATTATGGGGATGTATAACACCCCCCTCTAGCGACGTCCCTGATCCTTTTCTTCTTTTTTTCTTATGGGGATAGGCAGCTTAAAATCATCGTTAATCTTAGCTACTTTCATTTTCAGGGGAAGATTCCTCTCTGCCTAGGCTATGTAATATCTGTTTATAGATTTTCTTTAAATAAAGTTTAAGTGTATTAAACGAGAGAGCGGAGAGGCCGATTGAGAGGATTTTCTATTTTGAATAGTGAAAGTTTGCATTCTAGAGCACTTCGGAGCTTGAGAAGTGTGCTGTAACCCTAACTCATTATTTATTTCCCTCAGTTTGATCGAAATAAATTTCATGATAGTGTGTGATCCTATTGTAAAGGAGCTGATTTGGGTATAAGAAGAAAGTTCCCCTCCTATAATAAGAAAATTTTGAGAAAACAAGATGCACATAATCATGTGCATGGAAGGGGAGGTACATGGACTGACAAATATCAGCGATTTATACGTTATAAAAGACGTAACTACTTTAACCACAAAACTAATTTTATTCTAGCCGGGGGGGGGGGGAATGGATCTTTACTTTTCATCTTTCTTTCTTTCTTCTTTCTTTTCTTGTTTTTCCCTTATTTTCATCTTGGAACTTTGGGGGGCTGGAGCCTCCTCCCCCCCCCCCCCCCACCATTGTATGCAGTAATCAGTATCCAAATGAACACTGATGTGTGAAATATTGCAACCTGCAAAAAGAATAAATATTTATGGCTGAGGTAAATGTCTATTTGAAGCCACTGGTAGCTAGGTTCATTCATTAAGAAAGCACTGCATGAGGGGGAGGGGGCATCAAACTTGCATAATCAGCTTACGGAAAAAAAATCTTCTATATAATATACACACATTTTTCTCTCTTAACCTCCTCAATGTAAATCCCATTCAAAAATTTATATTTCATGAACTCATATGTCTTTATTTTTACCTTTTGAAAATCAACAGTCGTATTGTTTGGACAATCTTAGGAACTTTCCTTTTCACAAACATTTCGATAAACTGGTGAAGAGTCAACACAATTCCTTTCCCTCTCTTCCAATAGTTCCTCGTGACATCCTCAGTAACGTCAGTCAATTAGTCAGTGATTCAAAGAAAATTATTTTAATTTAAAAGCGCATGAACTTGGCGGCTTTAAGAGAAAATGTCATTTATATATTGCATCAAACTGAGGATGTGAATTCTAGAAATAAACCAATACCTTCATTCTTTATTATATTGTACATCGATAATCATCTAATTGCCATCGAATTTCAGATTAAGAAAATAATTGCAATACGATGATAACAATTTTTAGGAATGTCAACTTTTTAAAAAACCTCAGTGAAAAAAAGAACATACAGGTATAAGTGTAATATTGGTTTGCTGTAGAATTTTCATTTTGTTTATAAAGGGGAAAACTTATAACAATGAAAAGAGATTTAACACGACAAGAACTACTTTCGAAAAATAAAGTCAACCGCAATTTCAAAGGCCTTTGTACTGGCCATAGAAATCAGGTTCGGATTATGTAATACACCATTGTAATGTTCGCACATTTCTAAATAGGCAGGGCTATTGAAATTGTCTTGAGTTTATTTTTCGAAAGTAGTTTTTATCGTGTTATTTGTATTATAGAAACATTTAATTAAAGTAAACACTTTATGTCTTGTCACTGCATTCATTCTAAGTCACTGACCGTCCTGTATACTGAAGCAAACAAGCAATCCTCTGTGGGTATACCTCTTGATGCAGGGATGAAAGTGATGGAATAAATTTCGGGAACAAAACCGTTAGATCGTTAGTATGGTAGTTAGTGCAAATGTCAAGATGTCACTTATAAATAGCAAAGTCATTCGAACACGTACGTACGTGAGTTTATTGTTTGACAGAACTCTTCAACAGTGGTTTACCCAGCATGGAGAACACCCCCCCCCCCCCACCCCCATTTGAACGCCCAAGAAGAAAATGAATATAGCAAGCGGGCTGCACAGACACCGTCTGGGGCAGATTCCGCACCCTCTCCTATACTTGTTTAGTAATTCTGGATACGCCACATACAAGAAAGAGATTCGAAGCTGAACGACAGAGCCGGCTGATTGTTTTGAATAGATTATTCCCCCATTGCGGGTGAGGTTTAAATTCTTTTTTGTTTCTATTTTTGTATTTTATATTGAAGCTTTGTAGGCTATTCTAAAATCATTTCAAATCGTCTGGAGATCAATAATTACCAACGTTCTCTACATAATAATAATAATAATAATAATATTATTAATAATATCAATAATAATAACATTAATAATGATAATAATGATAATAATGAAAAAAAATGATGATAATAATAATAATAATAATAATAATAATAATAATAATAATAATAATAATAATAATAATAATAATAATAATAATAATAATAATAATAATAATAATAAATATTTGAAAAAAAATAAATAATGATAATAACAATGTATGGTGTTATCACACAGGGCAATTCAAGGCAAATTAATAAATATTACTCCGGCTTTAGCTATAATTTATAATAAAAGAGAATTTTTTGAGGGAAATATGGGATTCAAGAAATTCTGCATTATTATCACATCACATAGGCCTAATAGATCGGTAGTTTGGATCAGGAAATGGTAAACAAAACAACGAAAACTTGCTGGTAATGACATTCACTGAAATCATGTGTTCTTGCTTGATACACTTTCTGTGGTCATTGCTCGGCTATTTCACATCTACAACGAAATTATATGTCCGATTTATTTCAGATAGAGCACTGTCAGTGAAAGATTAATTTGAATCTGTGAAATTCATTTTCTGTCTTCCAGAACTCAAGATTACCTTTAAGTCATCAGCATCATCGGGTCATTGACAGTGATCCTCTTGAGAGAAAATAGTATTAAGCCTAGGTGCAAAAACCATGCGTCTTCTGATTATTATGGCGTCACTTAATAAGCCACTTCGGGGATGCAATCTGAGCATGAGCAGATAAAGGTCATCTGTACCAAATTCTAAAACCCACTGACACTAATATTCGATATGTGCTCATGAATGTCATGTAATCATTATTCAATTATGCACTAATGGTGCATTCCATGATATCCAGGTGGAAGTATTCTTTTTAAAGGGGGAAACAAAAGCTATTCATGAGGCACCTCTATCACTCCCAAAGTTATTTTTCTGAAGTGCACATAAAGGGACCCTCCATGTCTAAAATATCTGTGGATATTTGGGGTCATTTGTACCATGCGCTAACCCCGAACTGGCTTATTGGTAAAGCAGACGATTTCTTCAATAGGTCAATGTATATTGACTTTGAATCTTTACTGGAGTGAAAGCATTTTAATTAGCGGAATAAATTGAAAACTAACGTGAGAATGACATATAAATCCGTAAATTGCATGTTTAACAATTTTAAAATGTATTCAACGTTGGGTTTCCCACAAATAACATGCGTACTGGCATTGTATATGTAACCGTCGTCGGGTGGAATGTGGGAAAATGTTTGTGACCCCGGTATAATGCTGAAAAATTCACCTTAATAGCTTGAGCGGGAGGCCCATTTTAATTCACCAATCCATTCTATGAGTGTGATGGTGATGAAATGAGTGGAATTATAATTATCATGTGTAGTTCTACTTCGTATCACTTTGGATGAAGATGGCAAACGCCTTTTGACTATATACGACCTGTTGAATTGCTCTCTGAAGATTTTGAATTTTCATGTTATATGTTCCTTCTTTTATTTTCTGACCACGACTTTGTAAACTCTAAGATTATAATCAGTCTCACAGCCTGGCAAAGTAGTTTTTATTTTGATCTATATACATGTAGTCAAACTTAGTGCTGAATAAGGATATCTTGACTGGAAACGCTGTGCAGCATGGCGAGCCAACTTCTTTCATTACACGTAAGGCGGGGGGCCTCCTCATAGGGGGGATTGCTTTCCATTCTAAATGATGTCATAAAGGATGCACGCATCCAAGCCAGCGAGCACGTCTCATCTAGATCCCGCGCTTAACATGTTTCATCAGAATGATCTGACGGTCAATCAAGTCGGGATGCTAATGGAGAGAAGTTTCTGCGGGGCAGAAATTGTTTAGAGGAAGAAGACCTTCTTGATGACAGGGGTAGCGAAGAGATGCATTGGATGAACTACGTCTTTGTGTGATGAGAGTTCATTTTTTGGATTTAATAGGATTGCCTGGAATTTACAATTCATCTGTTTTGGGAAACTATATTCGATAGATGAAGTACGTGAGGCTACCGAGAGAAGCAGGCCATTTATATTCCTAGCGGTGACTTTACTGTTATTGAGGAAACATGTTTTCTGCTTTTCTGTCATTCATTACTAGTCGATAACTTCAAAGGAGACAGTTCTGACTGATACCACGTGTATGAGAAGGAAATAAATGTGGATTTCAATTCGATTCAGTTCTTCTGCCCTTGTTTCTGTTTTATTTGACTGTCTTTCATTTGTAAACCAAACGAAATGAACAATCTACTGGGGTAAAGACACAGATCAGACCCATTTGTCTCACTTTTTGTTAAAATTCAACATCATTTTTCAAGAGTAGGATATAAATTTTAATAATCATGAACAACAACAACGGTACATCTCGATCCCGGTTTCACCGGCTGAACATGCATATCCATTCCAGCATCGCCAACGCCTTCCATGGTGCTCGTGCTGACTCTGTAGCATGGCGTCGACAGAACTTTGGCCACCAGACCAATCCGATGTACAACCACATCTACCTTGGCGGCATCGGCACCCTGATCGACCATTACGAACAAAGGGAAAGTGATGAGGCCTTCCAGAAACTTCTGGTCAGACGGTTTGAGAGGATGTTATGTAACCGAGGTGCTGGGAAAATACTCTCCAAACAGGAGTACGCGAGGTTTTGGAAAACTCTGAGAAATGCAGACTCGGTAAGTTCATGGATGATTTGTCTTCGTTCAACTTGAAGGCCAAAGCACTCCTGAACCTTTATAACAATATTATAAGAATATTTAAATGTGTTGTGGGGTTGCAGTTAGAAACAATTGCACCTTCTTAAAAAATAAATAAATGAATTTAAATACACACACACACACACACACACACACACACACACACGTTTACATGGCTTTACTTCCGAGGACATCTATTGTTCCTCTATTGTTACTCGTCCTCGGACAGTCGACGGAATAAAGCACAAATTCATTGTTCGACGTTCGAGGACTATTGTCCGGCTTCCGAGGACCATTGTTGTCATGATTTTTTTTTTGTTCTCTGTCCGAAAATGTCCTCGGACATAATGCTAAACAAACGCACACATATATATATATATATATATATATATATATATATATATAACGCTAAATCCTGCCTTCGGGGGAAAGCGATCAATGCGGTTTATTCCGTCACAAAAGAAATCGTACGTTCAGGGGAAGAAATTTACGTTCAGGGGAAAATATAACAATACAAAATAACAAAGAGATTCCCCCAAAGGCAGGATTTAGGATAATTATTATATATATACATACAAAACTATGGTTATGGGGACCTATAACAATGGGATTTATTCCGTCAGAGCGAAAACAACCCGATTACGCGGACATCGAGCAAGGTTATGGGGACATTGGGATGACGTATAACAATGCGAATGTCCCCATAACCATATATATACAAGTATATATACATATATAATTTTCAGCTCATCACACATAATGCATAACCTTTAAATGGAGTAAATTATGAAAAGAAAATATATGAATATACACCGCCTCTGAGTTTCGAAACATAATTCTATTGAAATCAAATCTGATAATCTGATAAAATTCTTACTAAGGGATACAGGCAGTGACGTATCTAAGTATTCTGGAGCCCGGGGTAAAAAACTATCAAATCTGCCCCCCATGCCCAAACTCAGATTAATGAGCGTTCTTAATTTAGAAATGGTGGCACTACGTGAAAATGAGTTTGATGCACATAACCCGGGGTTGTTAGCCCAAATTTGATGAGTTAGTGTATAAGCGAGGGAGCAATGCGACTGAACGGCAGCAATTTTTTTTCACCCCTCAACTTGAAATTTCATATGTAATTTACCCTTACAAAGAAAAAAAAATCAAAGGGAATACAGCGACCTAGCAATCGATTTTTTTTGTTGAAATTCCTATTTTGGGGGCGCAAAATGAATGAAAACCCTGAAGAAATATATTTGAGGAAGGCAATTGCAAGGCAAATTTATGATTTCTTCCGAATGTTCTATACTTTGAATGTGCTTTTTATGCACTTATATCCTATCTGGGGGCGCAGAATTTAACAAGCTCCTGCCTTATGCGGGGGGGGGGGGGGGGGCAAAGCAACAAGTGTCAGTTAATGGTTAACAATTTAAAAGGGCCATTGGGGGGCGCGATCTTGAACATAATATGCGAGGAAGTAAAGCGACCGAGCTTTAGAAAAACTTCGCATTAAAACACCATTTCTTACGCATTTTGTCCTTGACTGGGGCGCAAATATCGCTCAAAGACCATAATATTTCTTGTATTTCTCCCCCTTTTCTTTCTCTCTTTTGCGTGTTTTGCGGCCCTTCAAGTCCCGCCCGGGGCACGTGCCCCCTCTGCCCCCCGTAGATACGCCACTGGATAAGGGGAGCTTTTAGGTATACCTTCATTGAGATTGCTTGCGCAAATGAGGCGTCCACCAGGTGATTTGCGTGGATGATCATTCTAAATCATCATCATCTAGTCATTCGCAAACTCCCATTCCCCTGTTCGCACTAAACCTCCTAAGAGATAAGTTAGGTCAACATGGTCAAGGTGCAAAGCTATACAATTTTTACTTATTACTTTGAAGTCATATATAAGCTTTGGAGAAGACTTCTTGGATTATGACATAAAATAGGCAGAAAATATTGCAGTTAGAAAATAGTGCACTTTCTGCAAGACATATTGTAGTTTGTAAATAGTAACGTGAGACAAAGAGTGCAAATCGCTCTTTTAGAAGTAGCAGCTATGGAAAGTTAAGCATAGGGATCATCCCAGTAGACCGAAAGCCCACGAGACAGACGGCCCATAATACCAACAAAATAAAGAAATATATAAGAGAAGAAAGAAAAATGTCTGTCTCGTGGGTCGTCAGTCTAGTGAACCCTTAAAAAGTAATCAGAATGCCCACGAAATTAACCGACATTGTCGGTTTAGTGGGCTGTCGGTCTTGTGGGTTGTAGTGAAATAACGGGAAGTAAACCTATTACTATAACATGTATAACGTAACAGTGGAACACATGAACCTGAATTGACTGTGTTGAACTTTGTTACAATATCGTGAAATTGGAGGTCTATTTTGAATCACAATCGTAGTTGTAAACACCTTTTATGCAGTGCATGTCATGGATAAAAACACTTATCGCGTTCCTGTGCCATTACGATATACTCTCACGGGTACCATAATGGCGCAATCATTATCATCTGACTTGCCTATCAATTAAGACCACTTTCTATACCCTTTAAATGGTCAGTTTTAAGTGCAGTCCAATTAAGAAACTGTACGCCACTGCCATCCAAAAATCGAGAGAGACTGGTGTTTTGCTCCGACACAACCGAGTAACCACACTTACCATGATTACTTTGTCAATGCCTTGTTAAACCCCGGATGCAGTTAAAACAAACAGAACATCCCTGTAATAATTGCTGAGTAATCAAAGCATAACCGAATGAAAGAAGGGCCAAGTGGATATCATGGTCATTATTAACGTAATGGAGAAAGAATTAGTGCATGAGAGGATGATGCAGGGACGTCAAATACCCACGGGGCCAAACAGAAGATACAAAACCTGACGTACAGTGTATTTTGAAATGAGCTCATCCTATTTTGTACATTATTATAAGCAAAACAAAAACAAAAACAAAAAAAACCTATCACATTAACAGTATAGTCATAACATCATTTGTAAAAGAAAGAAATGATCATTGTTTTGACATGGAACAAATATTTGAGTTATGTTGTTTATTTACTTAAAGTCCATTTAAGAATGCAAATACATAATTCAAGAAGATAGTACCCATTGCAATTGTCTCTTTTCATACCATCGGCAAATCCTTGTAGCAAGCTCAAGGAGCATTCTGGTAAAACTTATAAGACACCAAAAATTGATACAATTTGTGTTTTGCCTGAAGCTTCACTGCCAAATATCAACAGCAATTCGATTTCGATGGAACGATTTGGTATAAGATTATACAAAGTGAGTGAGAGATTTACATTTTATTGCAACACTGTTTTCACATCTGGTTTAGATCAATCTCACAAATGAAAGAAACTTTCCTGAAAGGAGCCAATTCATTTGTCATTTTCCTTCGATTCCGTCTTAGTTATACATTCATTCAATTTCGTAGCTACGACGATTCATTTGCTGAATACAAATTGATCTCTTAGATTTCCTGGATTTCATCTCAGATCTTTTTTCTGTTTATTAGACGGATATATCCATCGTCCCCGTCTCTGTATCTGTTAGTCTACCCCTTTCTTACTTCTTCTCTGTTGCTCTCTCAATCTCTTCTATCTGGGTTTTCGTTTTCCAGCTATATCTCCATTTGTATTTCCTTATTTTCTCTGATTCATTGCCTTGTCGTTTCCCACCCTCTCTTCCATGTTTTCTCTTAAAAGTCTCTCATTTCACTTCTTTCATTCCCTCTGCTTATTCCCATTATATTAATTATAGGTCTAGCTTTCTCTAGGTGTTGTATAAACGAGATTAAGAGATACTTACTACCACGCTTAGATTTGTTTTAAAGTTTTGTTTTACTAATGACTTATTGACTGTATTCCAGCTGACAGACTAGTTGAATTGAAAATCAAATCCTCTTGTTTTCAAGAATAGATAAATATGCCTTTTATGTAATTCGTCTAGATATCTGCAAAGACTGGGGGATTTAGGGGGGGGGGGTAAATGTCTTCAGGCTGACCAGTGGCCCTACCTGAGCCCTTGAATATGCATGTGCTCTTTTTCTTATTTTTCTTACCTCTGTTAATTGTCCTTTTCTCAATTCCTCTCATTTCAGTTGTGTCCGCCTCCCCCCCCCCCCCCTCTCTCTCTTTCTCTATCTTTCTGTCTGTCTGTTTCTCTCACTCCCTCGCACCAAATATCCAAATACTCCGTATAATATGTATATCACCTTCTAACAGCTTCTGAAAAACGCTCTTTTCATACAACCCTGTCCAAAAGGCATGTACATGTTCATCTTGCTATATTGCAGGGAGAAGACTCTGTAAACACTGTTAAGTCAAGTGAGCAGGTATATAGGGTTACATTTAGTACGAGTGAAGTGAAGTAGCGTTCTTGGTTCACATAATCATGGCATCGCATCCTCACGCAAATGGAGAGATTTGCATTAAACATCGATTTTTCAAGATTACATTTGTACAAAGTATGAATAGCTGGAGGATAAAATGTTTTAAGAAGAGGATTACAGTCCCAGCGTTTTGGTCACGAAATGTAGCATAATGGGATAAAACATACATGTGTTTGATCCATTTAATAATAATAATACCTGGCATTTATAAAGCGCCTTTTCCAAGTGCTGGCTCAAAGCGCTATATATCGATATATATTATTACCCCGGTCACTGGATTCTGGCACGCCCGCACACAGTGTATGCACATTCTCCACTCCCTGGGGAGCATTCCAGCCAGTCGCCTGTTAAGCGCACACGTGCTAAGCAAAGGACATTACCTTTCGCCATCCTACCGGGTACCCATTTAACACCTGGGTGGAGAGTGGCAAATGTAGATTAACGTCTTGCCAAAGGACGCTAGTGCTGCGGTGGGATTCGAACCCCGGACCTCGTGGTTCACAGTCCGGGGACTTATCCACTGATCCACAACACCTCATTTATAAGGTATTGCTTTTTAGATTTTTGCTTGATTTGGTCTTTCATTCATTGATTGATGTTTGATAAAAGCTTGATGATATACGCCACACAATTATTTATAATTGTTCAATAAATACTAAAATGCCCTACTATATCTGCTATCATCATGATCATAAATTTTCCATTTGATTTCTCTCTTGTAACTATAACACATCTTTTCGTATTCGCATATTTGTATAAGCATCCTCTTTTGCATCACGAACCGAAATTTACTTGAAGGTTGGGTAAATGTCCGACCCATTATGGTCATTTAAACCACTCAAATGCGAAATAGAGGCCCACAGATTTTTGTTCAAGTAGGCCTACCTCTTGAAACGATGTCCTTGCACGCAGTCCGTTCTGTCTTAAGCATTGGATTGCATGATTGTGTTTGTAATGGCTTTTAAATCGAGAGTAGTTTTACTGAACCTTTAACGTTAAAGTGATTGAGTAACTTTGTGGAGAATTGATAAAATCTGAGCTTTCTGGCCTTACATGTTATTAGTGTATGTAATATGGTGTAAAAATGAAGCCCATGTGGAAAAAAGCACTTCAAAATCATCATGTGCTTCACAAAAGTAAACATATGCAAGTGACCGGAAAATGCCAGACTCATTTTCCCCATTAACTCAGTGTTAGACTAAAGCGTATGGCCATACGCTTTCGTAAATGGGAGTATTCAGTCCCAGATATCTTAATAATAGCATTATATATTTGAAAACCTTTCTATGCCTGGCTATTTATTTATCATTCTGAACATCATTATACAAGACAGATATCAATATTCAACAATTTATTAAATCAAGCCTCCACAAAGTTACTCAATGCCTTTAAGTCTAAATAACATGGACATATTAAAGAAGGAAAATATTGTACCATGTGTGGTTTCGACATATTATAGCAATTTGCTCCCCAACATCCACACGGTTAAATAGGAAGAAGGTAAAAGCAATGAAATGTTTTAGTAAACTATAGTCTGAACACTGTTAAATGTATTTTGAGATTCGTTTACATGTATATAGCGAGGAGTAAGAATATGACTTTGTGTAAACGTGTAAAGGCTTGATTGCTGCAGGATTCATGGTATTATACAAACGTTGGCTAACATTAGTTTAGCGAGGATTCTCCCTTTAGTGGCAATGCTTGTAATCCTTTTACTGAAAATGTCACATGTGATTTCGATGCCGCTCTTTACCGCCTAATTACTTGTCAGCTTTGTACCCACCGTCCGTATCCATACGGCTAAACTTGTGGTATTTAATCGCGAGAAACGGCCTAACCGAGAACAGGGATGGAAGAAAACTATGCATTTTGACCATTAATAATCCGCCCTTTTGTCGATTGTGCCCCCCCTTTTTGAATGAAAAACTTTTTTTTTTTTTTTTTTTTTTGCTTGTCAGAGAATTATGGAGGGAAACTGGACCACCATACCCCCTCCCCCCCCCCCCCACACACACACTGAGCGAATTTTGGAGGTCTGGCGAAAAAAAAAAATTGTCGCCACCAACCTCCTCCTCATGTCAGTCGATGAAGGAAATAACAAACGAAGACTGATAGGTGAATTTCGTCGCTACAAAATATCTTATCTTTAACCCCAATTGACAGGACACTGATGTAAAGTACCTGAAATTCACTTCGGGAGCACTCGCAAATGCATCGCCCTTCTCCAACAAAAACTCCATTATAATCTGTAAAAAAAAAGGTGAAGAACTCGTGTGGCCAATCTTAGCATCCCCATAGGGTCCGTTGAAAGAGAAATGCAGTGTTAAGATGGAGGTGGTTTTCGCCTATTGAATTAATACAAGAAAAGGAAACGATAAAACACAGCTTTATCATTGAGCCCCACGAGATGTCCAAATAAATCATCAGAAGTTATCTACGTGCATAATGATACAAAGACAAAAACTAGAATACCTGACACTCGTTCTTTTGTTTAAAGGGTTAAACTTTACTTATTACATTATATCAATTCTTTTTTATTCAACAAAATTAAATGCGATTTAGCACATTATCATGCTTCAGGAAATAGATAAAGTCCTTTCCTATTAGGCTAGAAAGTAATTATAATGACTGGTTAAATTCACTTTTTATCATAAAAAACACAAATCTTTACAATTTAGGTGAAACCGTGCTTAATTTGAGTCGTATAGATACCAGATATACTTATCATATAAATATGGCGTTACTTGCATTTATTTGTACGAAGTCGCTTATAATTATGTTAGAGACAGTGCACCAATGAATTGTATTACATATATTTCAAGTGGACATTATTGCAATTCATTTAACTGAAAATTTTATCAGTAGACAAAGACAAAGATAATGAGGTATGTTCAATGTTCTTGAAATCTGTGATGGATTAAGTCGTGTGGAAAATAAGAACAGCAAAAGTAGCAACAACAAATTACACATCTGTATTATAGATTTACAACACAGTTCCTGTTTTATTTTTCGCGATTGATTTTTTAAATGGATCAATTACTGCTGACGGTAACCTCCTAAAACAGCCAGATAATTAGGTTTTTACGAGATGCAGTATATCTGCATAATTAAATGATTAACCTTTTGAAAAAAATTGTATCAGGAATTAGCAGGGCAATATTATTGTCTCAATCATGGAGTGGAGGCATGCTCCTTCCTTTTTAAAAGACGCTTGTTCATTTTTTTTCGCAAACATTCTATGCCAAACTAACAGACAAGGCAAATACTTCCAAGAGCATGCCAAAATGATGAATGTACCTGATAAAAATAAGCAAAAGAAACAAACACCATGCATTTGACTACTATAAATAATCATAGGTGTCATTGTAGCACGGAAAAAAATTATACAGGGCTCGCATATAAAGTGGGGAGAGTTATTGAAACACTTTTTAAAATGTTGGATAAAAATTACCGACCATGAGGGTAATGATGTGTCTGACCAAACTTCGATTAATTTATGCCCATTCACAATCACATTTTGGTACAAATTAAGCAAAAAATAATACTCAAGTTGTGCATATTTGCTTAGAAGATGGACGGACGCAAAATTATCCTTATATATTGGGCAATATTTACCCCATTTTTTTAAAGTGAACATGGACCTGTATGTAATTTGTAGGCTATATAATTTAGCAACGCATGTGCATAGTAGATTGTAATGAAACCTCAGGCCAGTAATCATAATCGTCAAATTCGGCATGGCATTTGGGACTTGCAAATGCCGTTGGTGTGATCCTAGTGATGTAGTTTTGATGATACTGAAGTTACAACGAGCTTATAATTAACCTTCATCATCCATTCAACTTATACCACGGTCTCTTGAGAGGAAGTCTTGTTAATAATTCATCTGCAAGGCAGTGTAATAAAATACATCGAGCAAGTCGAATATCTTGTGATAAAGTACTGTAAGAGATAAACATTTTGAATATCACAAACGTTAAGACCAACTGCAGGAGTGTAATATTTTCGATTCCAAATGTTGACAGAATCTATAAAAAGTTACATTTCAATCAGGTACAATTTTTACATTACATTGAGTTTTACATTAGAAATGTAAATATAACTTTGTATGATACTGACATATCCCCTAAGCTCCCCATTTCGTCAAACTGACTAATTCCATGGGGAGCAGTTTGTCTATTACATATGCATGGATTTTGCCGCTCTGGTTGCCCACTAATCAGGCAGGAGGGAACTGATCTGAACGATGAAAATTCGTATAGTGACCAAGTATGCTCTCGTTGCTGACCTGTACTCTTTCACGTGGAACACAGTACACATGGTTTTTTTTTGGTTTTTTTTTGTTTTTTGTTAAGGTAAAATTAATTTTACCATCCGAAGAATATCTCATTACATTACAACTCAACATAACGAGGGACAGCAGCCTAAAGCTAAGATGGAAGCCTAAGTCACATCCCCTTCTAACCCCCCTCCTCAAGGGAGAGGGAGCTAGGGGGGGGGGGGGGAGAACAGCCATTGATAATCCAGGCCACAGATTGGTATTTCTTTGCCAAGCAGAGAAATCATTTCATCTGTTAAAGATAGATGGAATGAAAAAAAGTGAAAAACTAATAACACATGTGGAATTTACAAAAAAGGTATTGAAATTGTCCTTAAGTTGATTTTTCGAAAGTAGCTGCGATCATGTTACAAACAGACACTCTAGTTAATTGGGCATGTACAGGTAATGGCTTAAAAATGTCCATATTACAGCCATGCCCTTTTTTTGCACTTTCACCCTTCACTGTACTCTTTCAATGGAAATTAGTTCACTGTCTCTTTCGAATGACTGAAAAGATATTTCATACAAGATGCCTCCAAACTTGCGGCATCATTTCCAAAGGTTGTTAACTTGTTTTTCTATTCGGGCGTGCGTTGAAAGTGTCTTTGAAGAGCTTCATTAGAAACTCCCGTGGTGTGGGACAAGTTTGTTGTTAACGTAGCTGTGTAGACATGGTAGACACGACAGTCATCTTGAGCTATATCCGGCCGTCCTTTCCGATAGAAACAGTATTACCACCTCGTTCTGTAGAAATGGCTCTTAATCTTCAAATCTAAATTCACCTTATGATAATTCACAAAAGCTATACAGAAAGACCAAAAAAGAGAGGGACAAATTATTTATGTAGCAGATCATTTCAAACTTACGCCCCGGTTAAGTTGTTGAAGGCACTGGTAAATGTTTTCTTCCGATATGAGGTGTATTCTTTCTCCCAACTTTCTGTTTCATAGGCAGGGAAAGGCATCGATGGCACCAGGATTTGAGGATTCCAGTTCTTTATAACAGCAGCCTCATTCCCCCCCCCCCCCAAACTGATAAATGCGATAATTCCACTTTTTTTCATGTGTCCGACCAACTTCTGAGCAATTTTATGCCCAACTCGAGTATTATTCTTTGCTCTATTTCTAAATACATTTTTTTCTAAAAATTGTGATTGGGCAAAATATGACCCAAATTGCAATGGGCATAAAAATTATTGTCCAGAAGTTGGTCGGACACACAACCATGATAACGTTGAGCAATAAATTCTACCCAGCATTTTTTAAGGTATTAGACGTTCCCCGTTGACGCCAGTAGGTTGTATAAAGAGACTGTAATTTATCATTTTGCCCCAGACAATGATCCTTGCCCTCACCTTTTCCACCACCACTCCCCCTTTACTGTAAATGAAGAACAGAAAAAACAAAAAACAACCGCGGCTGCCAAAGCACTCTTCTCATATCTTATGTTTTATGCCATACATGATAATGTACACTTCATTAATAGCAAATTATCAATGAAGGTTTAACCATGTAAGCTTCATGGTTTAGCCTTACGATGACCTTAATGTCACATCATACAGTTTTCCATTTCGATGATTAATGTAATATATCCTATGAGCAGAGAGCCATTATTTTCTATCGCAATCTACTAATTATATCTTAAGGCTGTATTACACCGTGGTTTTAATTGATCTATGGATGAGACCGCAGTGAGAATACATCTGCCTTGAACTTTAGCAGAGGTGAAACTTCTTTTTAGCATGTTTAGCTAATACATGGGGTAACTGGAAGTCAGGCAAAAGGGAATTTATTACAGTGTAGTTTATCATATCAACAATCGGTTTAAGATGATTTAAATATCGTTTAGGTTTTAAAATTTCGTTATCATATGAAGGGTGCCGACTTCGAATTCAGTGAGCAGTGTTATCCCTTTTATGGGGTTTATTTCCATTTTCGCTTTCACTAATTTTCATTTTTTATTGTCATTGTCTTCCTACAATGCCTTGATTTCAGAATTATTATTTTCACTTTCATGCAATCCATGTGAATCGATACACTTCATCATTGAAAAAAAAAAATCCTGAGTCATTGATGTTTGCTTATATATTACTCTATGATCTCATGATCACTATGGCCCGAAATTGACTTCAATAAACGTACATGTTTTTCTCTTAGAATTTGCAGTAGATAATGTTGGCTCTTCTCTCCACAAGTAACTGATAACAAAATACAATTCTTTTCCAGTAAACTTAATTCATGAACAATTCATACATTGACTGAAGAACAAACAAAATTAAATTAAGACACATATATAACAGACGTTAAAATATCTACCCCCCCCCCCCCCACACACACACACACACATGTTTGCTTATATATTACTCTACGATCTCATGATCACTATGGCCCGAAATTGACTTCAATAAACTCTCTCTCTCTCTCCCTCTCTCCCTCCCTTTTCTCTCTCTATATCCCCACCCCCTGCTCTCTCTAAATGTCACATTTTTTTTTCCATAATGTTTTTATGAGAGATTTCATTGAAAATACATCAATACACATAAATCAATATAAACAAGCAAGGAAATCTCAACAAAAGTACATACATAAACCAAAACCCAAAGCACACCACACCCCATGAATATTTCCATAATTTGGTATTCTGATCTCATCACAAAAATTTAACTTATTCTTCAAAATGCGATTCTTTTTCCACTTAACTGATAACAAAATACAATTCTTTTCCAGTAAACTTAATTCATGAACAATTCATACATTGACTGAAGAACAAACAAAATTAAATTAAGACACATATATAACAGACGTTAAAATATCTACCCCCCCCCCACACACACACACACACACACCCACATCTCATCATCATACACACCTACACACACTATAGACACCTGCATACATACACGCACTTACACACTGACTGCCATCAGTCTTGATGAATTAAAAGATAAATGACTTGACACTGGTTGTACATGTAGTTCAATGCTTTCCCATTTTTGTAGATGTTTACCTAACTTGTTCCTTTTTATAGCTAACTCCTTTTCCTCATCCCTATATTCCAATATTATTTTAAACAAGTAATCTAGTTGGGGAATTGCGCCCCCTGAACGTGACCGAAATATGATATACTTAATTATAAAAATTACAGTATTGCAGCACTTAATCCTAAATGAATTTCCCATTATACCAACATGAATAGTTTCCCACTGTACGTTTTGTAGTTCTACTAATCCTAATCTTTCTATCACCCCCTGCCACAAAGGCTTAACATATACACAATCCCAAAATAAATGTGAGTATGACTCATTCATTTGTTTACAAAAAGAGCACTGGTCATTTTCAACAAAGCCAAATCTTAACAAATGTTCTTTTGTATAAATTGCTCCATGGAGTGATTTGTACTGAAATTCCTTAACTTTTAATTATTGATTCTGGGTCTTACAAAAATATCTTTTATTTCCTTTTTTGAAAACTCAAAATTATTTTGACCATCCCGAATTCGTAAAGTGTATGAATGTTGCAAAACTGTAATAAAATGATCGTACACCTTTCTAGATGATACATCTCTCAGTAGAATCATATTTCCAAATATCTTTAAGGTAATGTTGTAGTCTCGAACATCTACTGAGTAGCAGTTGTCTGACCCCCCATCATATTTTCCGCTCTCTAAAATTATATTACATATTTCCCAAATATTAGCTATATTTTCACTACACAGACCTAAATTCTGAAAGTATGCCAGTGGTCTGATTTGATTCTTATCGAAAATGTGATTAACTAAATAGATATCTTTCTTATACAATTCTTCATGAAAAATCATTTTACTTTTACGAAGATAATTTTTGTTATTAAATATTATTGGATTATTTTTCCCGTCTTGAATATTCCTGCAGCTCTCCATATCTTGCCATGCTTTTAACATTTCTAAATAAAATATTGGTGTTTTAATTGTAAATAGTTTCACATCATAGTTGCACAGGGAAATAAATCTTCCCCCTAATATCTTAAAGATATGGTCAAAATACAGTTTCCATCCCATGTTCCTTTCTCCATATAGAAGTCTCTTTAACCACATAAGCCTTTGGGTTTTCACAAATAATTCAAAATCGATCATTCTTAAACCTCCATCATCATAGTCTTGGTAGCAGATTGCTCTTTTTATACGATCTTTCCCATTCCATATGAATTCAAAACATAATTTCTTAACTTCAGCTACCACCCATTTCGGAACAACTAAAGCTGAAGAAACATAATTCAGTTTTGACAGAGCAAACGTTTTAAGTAGATGAATTTTCCCCATCACGGTCAAATCCCTTTGCTTCCACCATCCCAAAAGTCTTTTTATTTTACTAAGTATCTCTTTATAGTTAAGTTCCTCCCTAATTTTTATATCTAATGAAAAATACACTCCTAAAATTTTCATTTCTGTTACTCTATTTCCCATAGGAAATGTTTGTGAACCCCCTATGCTTTTTCCTAACCTCATGATTTTTTTTTTCAATATTAACTTTTAGACCACTTAATTCAGAAAAGGCCTGGAAAATATTTTTTATTCTCAAAACGGAACTTTCATTTTTAACAAATAAAGTCATGTCATCAGCGTACAAGACTTGTCGAATTTCAAAATCACCAAACTCTACACCTTTGATTATATTGTCATTTCTTAATGTATGTGCCAATATCTCAATTACTAAGAGGAACAGATATGGAGAAAGTGCATGGGTCACCTTGCCTCACCCCTCGCTTAATATCAAAATATCCGGTCGAGAAACCTCCATTCATAACACAACTACTGATTCCATTGTACATTGTTTTAACCCATGAACAAAAAGACGGACCAAAACCAAATAATTCTAGAACTTTGAAAAGGAAATTGTGGGAAACAGAATCAAAAGCCTTTTCAAAATCAACTGCAATTAAAAAAATATCTTGCTCACAATTAATACTATGAAAAATCATCTTCTATCAAACGTATTGCTGCTCCAATATATCTGTTTTTCATATAACCCACTTGATCTAAATGAATGATTTCATTTAAAACATCTTTAATTCGGGTTGCCATAACCTTTGCAAGTATCTTGTAGTCTGCATTTAATAATGTGATTGGTCTATAATTTTTAATATATAATGGATTTTTATCTTCTTTTTCAATCAACATGATTACACCTTGTTTCTGGGATGTCGATAATCTTCCCATATCAGCAGTTTCGGTAAAAACTTCAACCAAAAGATTCCCTAATTGTGGCCAAAAAGTAAGATAAAATTCTATTGTAAATCCATCATTTCCAGGAGTTTTATTAATTTTCATACTCTTTAACGCTTTATGACACTCATCTATGGTAACTTTCCTTCACAAGAAATTCTGCTTCCATCATCCAATTTGGGGATATTCTTACACATGTTATCAATGAATACATCTCCTATCGAGGTTTTTTCATAATACAACTTGTCATAAAATGATCGAATTATTTGCATTATAACATTTCTTTCTTTTACTATTTCCCCTTTCTCATTGCACATTTCCCGTATAATTGTTTTCTTTTTGTTCCACTGAAGTAACTGTTCGAAATATTCTTTATTCTGTTCACCTTCTTCGTACCAAACTGCTCTTGACCTAACTTTTAGTCCCTCTACACGGTTATTATATAATTTCTTTAAACTAATCTTTTTATTTTCAATGTCTTTAATAATTGTAAAACTTTCAGCAGAAGTCGCCAAATCTCTCTCAAGCATTTTTATTTCATTTTCAAGTTGTTCTATGCAAGTCCTTTTCTCTTTTGATTTTTTTCTCGAAAACTTCATTGCAAAACTTCTCATTTTCATTTTAAGAAAATCCCAAAAAGACGATTTAGATTCGAATTCCTTTAACCACTTTGTCTCTATCGTTCGTATTTCCTCTAACATTCCCTGAACAAAGTCTCTATCTAAGCATAAACTGTTATTGAATTTCCAATACGACTTTCCGTTTCTTTCATAGCTTCTAGTAGGTTTCAATTAAAAAAAGATAAACATTTTGAGATGAACCAATAGTCTAAACGACTTTGGACCAATGGATTATTTTGTCTAAAAGTAAATTTCTTAATTCGTGGGTTCTGTTTCCTCCATATATCAATTAAGCCTTGTTTCTTTAAAAATATCTCCAAATGGTCTACAAAGGTAGTTCTCACGTTAACCTTTCTTCCAAAATAATCTAAATCTTTATCTATTATTACATTAAAATCTCCCCCAAAATAATCAAATAGTTACAAGACAACAGCTCAGAAATACAGCTATCTAACTGTTGTAAAAAAATTTCTGTATAATATACGCACGCATACGTGTGTGTGAATATGTGGGCGTATATTATACTCATCTTTCTCAGAATGTGTCTCCCAATTAATGTCAAATTCCCCCTCAATTTTTTTTATAGGACATATCTAAAGTCTTTCTGTCAATCTATCTACTTTTTTTTATTTTCATGCATATTTATTGATTTGCATGTCTCTATCATCTACATATCTATCTATCTATATATATATATATATATATATTCAAAGCATTTGCTTGGATCCAGCTGAGGCACGCGGCTTGTCTTTGTTCAAAACTCACCTGCCCCCGACAAAGGAATTAATTAATAAGGTTGAGGATTTGTCAATCTGTCGGTCAACTGGATCTGGTGTCGCCGAAACCACTAACCCGTCTCCGTGGTCTAGTGGTTAAGGCATTGGCGTTCTAAGCCAACGACCCGGGTTCGATTCCCGGCGGAGACATTTTTTCAGCCTTTGCAAAAATTTCAAAAAGGGAGGACAGCTCTGGGGAACTTTGATTGAGCTACGCAACGTTATTCTCGCAATTTCTTTCACATTTATATATATATATATATATATATATATATATATATATCTGTCGCTTCCAAGCCATCAACTCGTGAAAGCGTGCACTTCTGTTATACAGAAAATTTAAACTTATGCCGAGAAGAAATTGTAAGCTTACGCCGTGAAGAAATTGAAATTGCTGATGGCTAGAGCCTGGGGCGGACGTGTGTTGCATACCAACTTACCCGGGAAAGACATGGTCTATTTTCATTCATGTCTGTGGCAATTCGCCTTGTACCCTTTCCATACCTGGGTTATAGCACGTGTCTTATATACTTGCATTATATATTTCCATATAAATTTAGGCCATCTTATTTGTCATTCTCATGCTAACTGCCCAACGAATTTCCTCGTCCGGTATTGAAAAATTCTATATAGAACTGATATTCAACAAAGATATTTGTTACTGTAGTTTGATAGCCATGATGCTAGCAAAATAATAATTACATCCATGCTGTATAGGCATTTTATTTCTAATATAAAGCATGCTTATCAAATTTCGGATGCATTGAGTGTAGATTTTACTAATTATTCCTTATAATATGTTAAATAATTCAGTTTCGGATATAATGGGGGTAACATCTATATGCCACAAGTGCATTTCGTTTTTCGCCATTGCGAGTCAATTAGTAATAGCATAACCACATGGTTACCGAATAACTGATGTCACTTAAAACCATAATCATGTTCAGTCCCTCTAATCATGCTAATAGCGCCAATAGTGTCGTCGCCTATTTCAGAGGTTCTCTACAGGGCTTCAATTAAATTTATGTTTTCACAATCCCCGATTCGCAGACAGTACGAACCCGAAGAAATAAAAGTTGAGACAAAATATTGATGCTTTGAATAATCATCTTTTGCATATTTTTTTCCAATTACGGGGTAACCAGCCTCCGTTTTGTCGTGCTGTCTCCAAATACATCGTTAAATATCATTAATTTTAATATGCAAAGTTCGACACCCAAGCATTTCATATACTTCCAGCGAAAGCACAATATCTTCCTCTCTCTCTCCCTCTCTCTTGCTCTCTCTCTCTCTCTCGCACCCTCTTTCTTCATGCTCTTTATCTATCCTTCCCCATCTACGTCTCTTTCCCTATCACGCACACATACGCACACCCCACCCACTTTCTCTTAAGCTCCACTCTCTCCCCACTTTCTCTCATATCTCTCTCTCTCTCTCGCCCACTCTTTCTGCTTCTCTCTCTATCTCTCTCTCTCTCTTTGCACTCTTCTCTTTCTCTTTTCCATTATAGTTTTTCATGTTTTCACTTATATCACTGCAAAATATGTTCCCCACCCCCAATCAATTTCGTTTTTAACATTTCTAATGCAGGTAGACTCGGGTCGAATGCGGGACAAAGACCTCGTGCGCGAGGTCGACCGGTGGTTCGCGTCTGAGTTCCAAGATTGCGTGTACGAGGAGCACGAGGTGTGTTGGGACGTCAGACAACGGGGAGAGGTCGGAGAAACTATTCTCCATCTTTGCTATCTCAACAACACCGACGTCCACCAGGCCATTGCTGAACACCTACTCACCCTTTATCCAAAGCTTGCTCTTGATATCTATGAGGGATTCGAATACTATGGTAGTTATCAAAGTGTCTCTAATGATACATTTTACATGTATATGGAATAACAAAATTTGTGTTAATTGCGTGGCCATATTTTCGGTTTATAAGATATGTTATTAAATCTTTGTCCAACATCTAAGTTTATATCATACAATGACGTTTACAAAATGCTTTCCGTCCATCTTAGATCATAGTACCGCAATTACCGGCTTTGAGCAGAACTATAGTTTTAATGAAATGGGATGAAAGCTCATAACACATGACATAGAATCAATGTAAATTCTCTATCAGTTTACTTGTTCTTTCCCATACATGACAAAGATATATAAATATCCTCACCCCCCCCCCCCCAAAAAAAAAAAAAAAAAACAACCACAACAAAAAAAAACATTATAAATAAATAATTAAATAAATTTAAAAAAAAAAAATGAATAAATAAATAAAATATAAATTAAAAAATCGTGGCCTACTTATGTATTGTTGTATCTGTTTCGGCCATCAGTGAATAATCTAAATTCGGAGGTAGAACTAAATAATTTCGATCCCTCGTTAACATTGTTTGGATCGTGTAATTATTCTATCAATTACGAAAGGATTGCATACTTACACCCTGATTTGGATCTTACGAAAAACTAATAATCATGACACTTGTCTATAGTCCACAAATACATTCTTAGACAGTCTTTTGGGAAATAGTCATACAAATTATCAATTTGGGTCATGTACATGTGTACCACCTGCAGGTCGTTTACAAGTCAGTGATCCACGCTACACTTTAAAGGGATTTGAAGATTGTCTAAGTCGAAGGGGTCGATAATAAGCATCTTAATTTTTCTCAATTTTATATATCTCTGGTGGTTTAACGCAACCTCTAAAAAGTCTCACTCTGTAATGCTTGCATTTCTTTTAGAAATCGCAAGTATAATATTGATTTTTTAAAGGATTTATCCGTCGCCAATAAATTTCTCATGTTATGGCTGATTCACTCCATTGTGAATATCTCACAGATGACAATGATTCCAAACTTACAATTAAAATATAATGTGCTTATTAGTTGACAAATTATACCTTTTTAACAAAACTTACAATGAAAATTTCAAAAACATATTTGCCCTGCTGTTCAGATAACAGCGGTTTATTTTGTCTTCTCATAACTTTCAAAGTTAATTGAAGATAACTTGTTGTCTCTTTGTTGTAGACAAACTAGGTGCATTGAGAAAAAAACCAAAGTATACATTTTCACTCAATTTATTATAATGATGACGGACACTGTGTATATGGGGTAACCTCGTTAGTCATAATGACCGCTATTCATAAGGACCGCTATCCATAACGCGTCACTAAATGAAAAGCGGTTTTGTATGAATATCGGTCCTTCTAAATAGCAAGCAAACCATAGACAAATTACCTCGCTATTCATAAGAACCCCATTCATAAGGACCACTTTTTATAACTATTCATTACGCGTGTTAAATGAATAGCGGTTTTTCTATATGAATAGCGGTCCTTATGAATAGCGAGCAGACCCAGCGTATTTAATTTATGACAAAAATGTTTGCTGTTATAGGATACTCACTAGGGGTCCTAGAAGAAAGTTAACTTATAAAGTCGGCCATTTATACAAACTTCATGATCGACGAACAATAATTACAATTCTCAAAGATCAGTATGGGAATAAGATTCTATGTTCGTTATTTGGAAGGCTGATCAGTAAGTTGCAATTGAGTTGAAATTAGGTACTTATAATGAATTTGATAGAGTTTTAATAAGCTTAGCCATCTCGATGGTGGTTTGAAATAGGGGAAATAGTTTTGATACACTTGTTTTATCAACATTGAATCCTGTTAATTGTATTTTTCTTCTTTTACAAGGTGAATCGTGTCTTCATATCGCTATCGTTAACCATGATCTGCATTCTGTGAAGTTGCTGTCTAAATACGGAGCTAAACTCCACCAGAGGGCTACTGGAAGGTTCTTTCGACCCTCGAAGTATCTTACGGATGGTAGGTGGTTGCGATTAATTTGGACCTTCCTATATAGTTTATTTCTCCAAACTTTATCTTGGACCGATCTGGACATGTTTTTTTTTAATGTGACGCTGTCTTTCTGTTGCAGTTGTCCCATCATCATTATATTTACAGACTTCTTTGAGGTGATTGAGTTGTGGTCTTTAAAGCCAGCATATCTTGCTACATAATCCATTACATTGCAGTTCTTCAATGCAAGAACGTCCCAACAGACCTTCCGATTTGAATCCCATGAATTGAGGGTTTTTTCTTCTTCTTCCAAAAGGCACTTGATCTCGAACCAGGGTACACAGTTTCAAAGACATTACTTTATCCACTAATGGCCCAGTCACAATGTCGGCGATCTGTCGGGGATTAGTTTTGGCCGGGGGTCGTCGTAGAAAATAAAGAATCCTTGAACAATCCTAGCAATAATCCTACTAAAAGTGGAGCAGTCACATTGTCTGAGATTTTTCAAGGATTTTGACCCGGTTTTGTCGAAAAATCGTGGGATTAGCCTCCGATCGCCTCCGATTGCATCGGAGGGGATCGGAGACGATATCTGCGAGCGTCTTTTCTTTTAAATTTTTTCCCCCTGGAGCAAGAGCGTCTCAAACTTTTAGCGTTCCGGTCGGAGGCGCCCTTATATACACGGCGATTTACTACGATTCCACCGTACGATTCGTCGGAGACGATCACAGAAAGCGTACGAATCGTCGCAGGGCGCCGGAGACTACTCGCAGACATTGAATCTCAACCTGAATTTCCAATCCCACACTGAATCTTGCGACTAGTCTCAGATTATTCGGAGGACGCCTCCGATTAATCGGAGGGCATCGTAGGTCATCGGAGATTATGTCTGGGATGCCCAAAATGGGTGAAAAATCTTGCGAGCAATCTTAAAATTTTAAGTTCAAAGTTGGGGACCGCGACGGGTGTGGCGATGCCTAAAAAATCTGCGACAAGCCGCAGGCGTCCGGAGAGCGCCTCCGACGGGTGCAAAATCGTGAGATCTGTCTCAAGATTTTGTTAAAATTTCCCGGGTTTTACCCATCGCCGACGCATCGCAACTGATTTGTGACTGGCCCAAGCATATCGCCTTTAGTTCATGGGAGAGGCCTGGGACCTATGCCTAGTACGTGAAAATACCTAGAAAGTTATTAGCTGAAGGAGGGACAGATCAAGAATTTTGTAAAATGGGGACACGGGCAGGTTGTGCCCTCTAAACCCGCCGGTGAGTTGAAGGGCGGTAGTAGCTGTGACAACGAAGGGTGTGTGACCATAATACTTCTTGGGATGATACCGATTCTAACTTTCATAAACTTGATAAGAGATAACCGTCGGCATTGCATACATGCGTATAGTTATGTTTCATTTTGTAGAAATAACTTTTTACATGTTTTATGTATTAACAACCTCAGGCGTCCCTGACAAAGACGAAGAGCTAGACTGTCGTGGTCAAGCTTACTTCGGGGAGTTCCCTCTTGCCTTTGCCGCCAGCCTTGGCGACAAGGCCATCTATGACTTCCTCATAGAGGAGAGTGTCCGTGTAGATAGGAGAGGTCAGATGGCTGTGAGGGGTAGAGTGAACCCCGATGATCAGGACTCTTATGGCAACACTGTCCTGCACATGGTCGTGATCAACAACCAGAAGGTACTTGGTTAAGTTGCAGCAGACTTATCATGCTTATGTATATAGCTAATCGGCTTTTAGTTGCTTCGCTACAACACTTTGAAAATAGAAATTTATAGGACTACTTTTGCTAACTAGGTTGCCGAAATATTTAACTAACAAAACAAAGAAATTCTAGAATTTTCAAATGGGGTATTTGAATGTAAATATAATATTTTCCCGCCAAAGAACAATCATTGTTGACAGCAAATTTCAATGAAGTGTGTTGCTGAAGCCAGTCTTCCCATACACGAGACATATACTTCAATGATATACCAAGGAGGTACTGGCAAGCTGCATAAAATTATTTCAGCTTTGGTAATATAACTTCTATTATTATTTCCATCAGTATATCCAGTTTTTCTCCCAGCTGATAAATAGTTTCAGAAATAAACACAAGTTCACTTTATTTTATCTTATACGGCTCTCGATCTGCCATATCTTCAAAATGACGGAAAAGTCTGGTCACCATGTGATTAATGGAAGGTTTATCAACTCGTCATCAGTTCATTCCTTATCTTTGTAGGAAATGCTTATACACGTTGTACGTCATAGCATCATGCCAGCAAGTATAGAGATCAGAAACAATAACGGTCTGACACCCCTCGAACTTTCCTTCCGACTGGGTAGATGTGCCCTGTTTGACACCCTCTTGGATCTCGGTAGCCAGATGCAATGGACCTACGGACCACTCTCATATGTGGCGTACCCTCTCCCGGGATTGGACTCCATTGGTCCAAATGGACGACTGGGTAAGTGGCGGAATACTAAATTTCTATACTATTTTACCTGCAGTTACGCCAAGTTGCACGGATCAGACGGTATGGGTGTGGGTTCTGGTGTGGGTTTGTTAGGTTTCCTTTGGCATGGTGGCATCGCTAGGATACACGGGCCAATACATAGGGCACAATTTGATCTATGTTACATCTCTGGGGACCGTTTCATTTAGTGTTTTGTCAGTGATTTTACCGACAATGTTATAAGCTACTGAAATCCTTGCATCTGAGTGGCTGAAAGCAAATTTGTCAGTAAAAATCACTGACAAAACACTTGATGAAACACTCCCCAGGTGTGGGATTGCCTTGTCACTCTCCGTAAACAAAATCCTTTCTGTAGCAGCCATTCTATATACAGTTCTTAACTCTCCATCATCTCAGATGTGTATAAGATTAATCGTCAATAATTCAGCTGAATTAAGATATTTTTTTATTATATTTAGTCAAACCAATATGGAATCGTTTGAAAAGTCGATGATTTATCAGCTTAATTAGCATGAAGGTAATGGACCATGGATACAACGTTTACCTAATTAGTTTTGCTTACACGAATAATCGGGTTGTTCGACATCTCTTAATCACGTTCATTATTACCTTATTCATCACGCGACCATTCTCTTGAAAAATTTGTGGGTAGTTGGGTTCTTTTTCACCAATCCGGAACGGACCACTTCAGCAGGCACTGAAAACAGCCAATTAATATAATTGTTTTGGAGACAGAAAACGGTAAAACGGATATCAAGGGTGCCCTCCCAATACTAAATGGATGAGTTCATTTTCTAAACGGAAAAAGGGAAAAAAAACATTAATTCTTTATAGCTTTAAAAAAAAATTATTATCCCTGAAATGATATGTTGCATGCACAGTTTCATCTTGATGAGCATTAATTTGATGTTTGTCGCACATAATTTATCAAATGAACAGTATATTTCGTAACGGAGTAACTTCGCTAGTCATAAGGACCACTATTCATAAGGATCACTTATTCATAAGGACCGCTATCCATAACGCGTTACTCAATGAATCGGTTTTGTATGAATAGTTGTCCTTCTAAATAGCGAGCAAACCATAGACAAATTACCTCGCTATTCATAAGGACCTCTATGCATAAGGACCACTATTCATAACTATTCATAAAGATTAATCCCTTTCCAAAGGGCACTAGCGCACCCACTTGGTTTCGAAGCCGGGTCCTCCCAGTTACGAGACCACTGAGCCATCGCGCCTTTGTTTGTCGAATAACCTGAAATTGAATAGACATTAAAATGGTATTTAGAATACATAATTTGAAAGATATCTTAATTTTCCCACAAACCAGTTGCAGGGACTAGATCTCGATATCAAGCTAATGGCAAATTACATGTAATATTAATCGTGTAGGGAGGTCTATTCAGTCATTTTCGTCTAAACCTGTCTATTTATATATTTTACATAATCAAATTTCTAATTCCATTTTTATTAATTTCCAATATCGATACATGCAAGTATCAATGAACGACATTTTCAGTTTCAGTTTCAGTTTAATGTTTCATATTTCACATTCACATTCTTCTGTCCTAGACGAGAATTCTGCCTTGATGACAATTGTACGTTGTGGACAGGCTCAGCATCTAAAGATGTTGGAGGTACAAGTTGTCCACTTTCTTCTACAAGAGAAATGGCAGCGATATGCACGAGTGAGTACTAGATGAAGATTACACCGACAAGTAACACATTCAAGAAACACCATAGTTTACTCTCTTTTACCAACTGAAGGCACTTCGATTTGCTAGGAATATGAAATCGAAACCTTGACGTTAGACATCATTTTCCTCTTTCAGGCAAACACATAAAGACTTATTATATAGTCATCCGAAGAAATGCCATCCTCTCCCACGGCAACACACAATACTTGGACTTTCGTGAACTTTTAGTACTTTTCTTATAAACCATTTAATATATTCAAGTACATGTATATATTAAGTTAAATGCATTTATTACGATAATATTTGATGTTTAATCATATAAATCCTCTATGTTTTTGGTAGAATAATTTTACTCTTAGTTATTATCATCATCATCATCATCATCATCATCTTCATCACAAACGTGTATCTTAACCTTTTCCATTACATTTGTGACGAATCAGGACAAAGACTTGATGAGTTCTTTAGAAAATTCATATATTCGATTAATATACGAGGCATTCACATGACATTGCGATAAGATATATGAATATTATTCTATTTTATTCTAGCTATCTTATATAAGACTTTCCACTTTGCGATTCATCTCACTTGTATCTTGTGTTAAAAGCAATTATATTTCTTGCAACTTTTTTTTCTCCTACCAATTTTCACTCAAATTTCTCAGTATGTGTATAATAGTGTATGGCTCATCTAATTATCCAAATGTTATATTTCATAATTTAATTTTGCAATTTATTTCACTACGTTCAATAATTTTATGTGAATCATGTACAGTGAGGCTTTATCTGTTTATATCGCAAATCGTGATTATTCACATAAACCATAAATGAATGTTTGATAAGCCTGAAATATCGTCTCCATAGCAACGCCTCATCATGAAGTTCATCATCACAGTGGTGCAGTTACTAGCGATGTGTATCGTGACCTTCGCAAGGAAGAGGATCACACCAGGAGATGAAGACAGAGCAAAAGAAAAGAAGTTTTTCAGCGGCCAACACTTCCAGGAAATAACACTGACTCCCATGGTCATTGTAAGACATACCTTAAATATACATTGAATAATTTGCTCTTGATTTTGCGCATGTTCACATTCATTTTTGTACAAAACATAGTTTTCTGAATAAAGCCCTGTTGAATAAATAAAAAGATGTATTCGGTAGGATAATTTGATACTTATTAAAGTCCTATAATCTCAGTATATTTATTGAACAGAAACACAATCTTTCGAAAATATTTAATGGAAAGTGTCAAAGTTAATAGGGCATAAACTCTGGTTTCTGATATTACATTGACAACTTATGAAAAAAAAGTCATCTTACTTCTAATTCCTGCACTATAAGGTGTCGTGGTCTAGTGGATATGTCACCGGACTGTGAATCACATGGTTCGCGGTTCGAATCCCACCACGTCACTAAAGTCCTTTGGCAAGACATTAATATCTACATTTGCCACTCTCCACCCAGGTGAAATAAATGGGTACCCGCTAGGAAGAAATTCCTTGAATGCCTTAGCGCCTACATGGATAAAGCCGGGGTAATAATATAATATTCTGTATTAAGCGCAGTAGAGTATATTTGTATAGTAACTGCGCTATATAAATGGACATATTATCATTATTATTACAACAGTTACAAAATAAAGATAGATAAAAGCTTATATATATATATATGGCCGTAGGATATGTTTATCAACTAGCACATTTTTATTATACTTCTCCTTTAGTAATTAATTATTCCTCTATTTTTTCTATTGCTATTGATGTTCACCACTCTTTTAATGCTGTTGTTGTTTTTGTTTTCCTTAGTGGATAATAACTTCTTACCTATTTTTTTTAACTAGGCAAGGTATATAGCTGAGGCTGTCGTTATCTTCATCTGTATATTGAGGATGGGAGAATCAGCTATTGAGATCAATTCAAGGCGGTCATTCAAGAGCTATGCTAAGACACTGGTAAACATTTGATTCTCTTTATACAATCTAAGATCATATTTTCTCCGACCACCTGCAATGTCGATTCGTGATTTACAAATTTAACAATAAATACAATAGTATGAAAAAGGATTGACAGATTTGCGCAATACCTTCGTCATGCTTTAAATAAGGTAAACAATACTGTATTGTTATTTCAACCATCATTATCCTCCCTAGTTTTAGTGCTCTAAAAGGCCAACTTTCACTTGTCTATTCTTACTGGGAAATCTTCTCGCTCGGTCGCTACGCTTCCTAGCATACTTTATAGTACTCGCAACTGTGCAATATTGCTAGAGATCTCTAAAACCTTAATTGTCATTAAGGCAGAGAGTCCCCTGTGCTATACAATAGACAATGTAAACGCCCTATTGGCCCTATAGAAGGTTTCGCAATTCAGGTGGACAGGGAACAAATATTCACGGTTTGTCAGCCCCCCTCCCCCCCCCCCCCCGAAAATTTCGAAATATCCGATATTCTGTGTAAATTGTCATTCAACTCTGTGTGATCAAAAGTGCTCCAAAACTCTGTTAAAAATCCGACCTTTAAAATAGTAAACATAATATTAAATTCGTCAAAATTTATTTTTTTTGTACTGAAAAATGCAAGCTGGGAGCAGACGCGTGTACCCCCCCCCCCGTAAATTTTGAAGACAAAAAAAAATAATGAGTAAAAGTTGCAATACCCAGTTGTATACTGTGTTATACAGGCTCTTAAGTGTTCTAAAATGTTCACTATTTAAAATAGGATCTTTTATCATTTTTTATCGCTCAGTCGCTACACTCCCTCGCATACTAGTACTTGAAACTTTTTTGGTGGGGGTGTACCGTCACAGGCCCCTCCCCGGCAGTGACAAGAAATCGCCGCTACTGGTTCTACTTATACTTTCGTTCGTATCTCTTCTGCAATTTACCATCCATATATTATTTATTTCCTACTAATACTTATATATAAAGACTGCGACAGTTTTAACCTTCATCTCTACATTCTCCTAAATCATGTCCATTTTCTTTTCTAGATCGAGCTTCCCGAGAAAGGGTTCATGATCATAGGTACCATTCTCTTCCTCCTCTGCATCCCACTGAGGTTCCTTGGTTACAAGTGGGAGGAAGATGCTCTCATCATCATCGCCAGCCCTTTATCATGGATGTACCTGCTCTATTTCTATAGGTCAGTTCAGTTCGACTAAGGAATGATAGAATGAATTAGTCCTTGATTATGCGCTGATGCAGTTTCAGAGACATCCATTACATACATAAAGTACCATGTTAAAAAATTAGAGTAGATCCTTCCTTGAAGCAATCGATATAGGATATATAACTTGAAGAAGTAACAGATGTGTGATTGATTGATTGATTGATTGATTGATTTATTTACCAACAAGAAGAACATACATGTATTACAATATAACGGTATAACATTTTACACATGATAAACATGACAAATCAAAAATACTTCAAAAGCAAATATTAATGGTAAAATGGAACCAGAAAATAGCACATGTGCTAGTCGAGCCTGGCCCCAGGTCAAAGGTATAATGTACTGAATTAATATGTTAACTAAGTAAACTGTACAATGAGAATAACTATATAAACGTAAAAATCCTAAAGAAGAGAAAATGAGAAAAGTGAGAAAATGAGAAAGTGAGAAAATGAGTAGGAGACAACAACAAAAGTAAAGAGAACAAGGTATTGGTAATGGAGGAAAATCACTTTAGAAGGGCGAATAAAGCATAGAAAGTAACAAAATATATAGAAAGAAAGTAGAAAGAAGAGAAGAAGATGTTATTTTTTTCTATTGTTTCTTTTAGGGCTAACCAAAGTCTTGGTCCATTGGTAGTCATATTTGGACGCATGTGTATCGGTGATATCGCCAAGTTCTCCATCCTGTACTCCACGTTCGTCTTGATGTTTGCAGCTGGTAAGTAAAAGAAAATAACTATGCGTCGTAAATTATGCAAGAGAATGGTGCATTCACTGTCATGTGTCCAACAGTTGATTTCCTCAAATCCTTCTAAATTTCGAAATGAATCGAAGAAAGTATTTACGTTATCTTCAAGTCAATCATAACATGCATCACATGGTGAATTTCAATATAAACATGTACAGATTCTATTTATTTTTTCTAAATGTCCAGGAGAAACGTCGTTGGTATAATTCGAATCATACTCTTTATTTGCTGGTCCCTTTTAGTCGTCTGTTGTTTATTTCTGCATTTCGTTGACAGTATTCAACATTGCAGTGGACAGTAACGCGAACTTTAGAGACTTTGAGGACTGGTTTGAGTCGATCGCCACAACATTCTGTATGACCTTTGGCAGATACGGAGTAAGCATAAATCTGTTCTTCAACTTTGAAATGAATTCTGGTAGAACGGTTAGGGATATATGATCACATAGGAAAAAACTCCCCATGTGATTTTTTCTCAGTTCATAAAAAATGGTCAACTCATTTACTTAACGGGATACGCCACCATGCGGCCGTGGGGAAAGTCAGAATTGCGTAAGCCCCATTCATTCGTCCACAAAGTTTGTGCGTCGAACGCGTCCGTTGGACTACTAAGATTACTTTTCGGACTGCACGAAGCCGACCGAAGCTCGCACGAGAGCTCGAGCTCAAGCGGAACAGCCTGTTCGAAGTTTGCTCCCACGGGGCAACGGCATGATCAGGTAACGATCACGCGTGCCCTCTCGCGGCATTAAAATGTCAAAAATCTGCGGTTGAGTATCCCTTTAAAGTAGAACCATTTTTCTATCTTCTATTTTGATATGGAATGTTTTTTCTAGCTCTACAGTCCGTTGTGGTAAGTCTACTTCTGAGGGCCAGGAGGATAAACTCAACGTAAATAGTAAATGAGTAAACCCCCTTTTGACTCGGAGCAGATTATAGTCATACATTTAGCAAATTACCTTGAGTGGCTTTGTCTTACCTTCCGTAATTTCTTTCTACCTCAGGTTGTCAATACGAAGAACCATGCCAAGCATCCCGGAATAGCTAGTATTCTGATGGTCCTGTTCGCTATCCTTGTCCCCATCCTCCTCCTCAATATGTTGATTGCTATGATGGCCAAGACGTATACAGAGATTATGGCTAGAGCGGTTATGGAGTGGAAGAGACAAGTGAGTCCCTTTAGAAGAAGAAGTAAAAGTAGTAGTAGTAGTAGTAGTAGTAGTAGTAGTAGTAGTAGTAGTAGTAGTAGTAGTAGTAGTAGTAGTAGTAGTAGCAGTAGTAGTAGTAGTAGTAGTTGTAGTATTAGTAGTAGTTCTATTACAGCAGAACTATAAATGAGGAGGGGTGTCTCTAGGAAGATGTGAGTTGGTCTAGCGGTACGAACAGCTTCGCCTACAAACGGACTCATAATTGGCCAGGTTTAATATGTTCAAACAGTTGCGTCTTTCGGTTGGTGACGTTAAAGGGCAATCCAATGTTGGTGAGAAAATGATTTGTGTGAAAGCAGCAAAACGAAAACATGATGGTGAAAAATTTAAAGAAATCCGACAAGGAATAAGAAAGTTATGGGTGAAAATGAGATCATTAAAATGTACGTGCATCTCAAATTGGCAATTTGGTCTGTCGATTGTGACATATTGGCGGTCCACGTATCCGGACAACTACCCCATGGACAATTACCCCCAGGACAACTACCCCCTGGACAATTACCCCCCCCCCCGGACAACTACCCCCTGGATAACTACCCCCGGATTCTGGGGAAGTTATTCGGGGGGCTATAATTTTGTTCGGGGGGTATCGGGGTAACTCCCTCGTTTGTCGTGCCCTAAAATATTATTAATTGCGGTTCTTTGAGAACAACTTTTCATTCGGGTTGGATTTCCCTTTAAAGCTCGGTTCCTAGACTTATATATTCATTTTTGAGTGACACATGACTATAAGAACCAAATCACACCCCGACACATACACGCGCAGACCCCCCCCCCCCCCCCCCCCCACACACACACACGAGATACCAAGGAGTTATCACACTTCTGTGATAACTCCTTGGAGATACCCTTGGTATTCTACGTCTCCTGGATCCTACCCGTTAATAGGGTTTATGTTACATGGGTTTTATCAGCGGAGGCAATCAATTTTCACATGTCCTATTAATGGCTAGGCTTCATTGGACCCATCGGACTTGGGGAAAATGATACAGTACTACGATATAGGGCTTCTATTGTTTCTATGGTATTTATATAGTTTCCATGATAGTTTTAACTTCCAATCATATTCAGTGAGATAATTTGCCAATATGTAATAATTCAAACTTGATAGTGCTGGCAATCGACCATATTAGTACATAATATATACATAAAAATCTATACTTCTGTTACATCATTTTGTCCTGTTAATTTCCATTTTCCTGAAACGCTCCAGTGGGCAATGATCGTACTTCAAGCAGAGCGTACAGTTGACCCAAAGCAGCTGGCCCGCTACCAGAAAGCATACTCTGCATCCATCACTTTTGATCACCCACAGGCGATTAGTACAGAGACCAACCATACCAATTTCTCAAAGAGCCTGGCTCCACCAACCCTCCTCACGGCTGGTACAGATCTACCAGGGACTCCGGATATACGAGAGAGGCGCCGATCCTGGGTGACGCTTGCTCGAGAACAGCAACAGTGAGTTTTACAAACCACTCGTAAAAACTCGAATTTCGCCCTTAATAACGCTCAACAATTCTTACTCCCTGTCACTTGTTAATCCATACAGAACATGGAGACAATGTGTCTATTTTCTTTCTTTGCAGTTTCTTTTTAAGTTACCCATCCACAGTGTTTGATATGATATAAATACTTTAATTAGAAAGTTTTCTAAGCTTTTAAATACTCCTATCCTGAATGGCTAAATAAAAACTGGGGTCATCCCTATAGCTAGCGGGTCCGATAGACCGACACCCAATAGATAGAAGGTTCTATAGACCGAATCGGCAGGAGGGTCCGATAGTCCGAAGGTTCTATAAATCGAATGACCAACGGGTCCGATAGTCAGATGGTCCGATAGATAGAAGGTTCGATAGACCGAATGTACGAGAGGGTCCAATAGACAGAAGGTTCTATAGACCGAATCAGCAAAAGGGTCCGATAGTCCGATGGTTCAGTAGGGGTCCGATAGTTAGAAGGTCCAATAGACCGACAATAAAAGGGTAAAATGGTGGATAAAATGATAAGTGGGTAAAAAATAAGTGGCTAAAATAAGTGGGGGCGTTCCACCCAAAGAAAAAGCAAAAAAGGAAGAGGATGAAAAGGAAAGAAGAAAAGACAAGAAATGAAAAGAAGAGAAGAAGAAAAGAAGAAATCAGAAAGGAAAGAGAAGAAAACAAAAATTCAAAAACTTCCCTCACTAGCATTATTAGGGTTATTTACACCAATGCCCATTATATTTTCATTTGATATTAATTAGTTATTAATATAATCGCCATATTTATGTATATAAACCAATGCCAATTATATTAATAAGTCATATTCTTATGGAAGTTATTTGGTTTGCATCTTGAATCTCTAGCTAATGTTATGCTATTTTTCTACTCAAAGAATGTTAGCAACATAACTGAAAAGAATCGAGCGGCAAGTTGACTTAAAGGGGCTAAAGAGATGAATTTTCAGAAATAATGGCCTGTGACCAATAGTCTCTTCCCAATATGAGAACGGAAGATGCCGATAACATGTTACACAGATTATGAGAACGGAATAACAATACGCTAGAACCTATTCTCAGGATACAAAATTCTTCTTTTTCTCTCTCTCTCGTTCGCTCGCTTTGCTCGCTCATACAATCCAGAAACTAGGCCTAGATTGTTTCTTGCAGCAAGCACCTCTTACGTCCTGCAGCAACAAGAAGCCCGAATATCATAATATTCGGGCAGTGAGGTATCCGACTATCCCCCCCCCCCAAAAAAAAAATGGTATAATTTACCCGACAGAGTCCACAGACTAAAATTTGCCACAAGGTAGTAGTATGGGTGTAGTCGGTGAACATTCAAAAAAGTATAAAAGCTGACATCATAGCTGGTCGGGAAATATCACCTGACAACCCTAAAAAAAAAAATTTAAATGGAAACGCCCCCCTCCCAAGAAGGTGGTAGGGCCTAATTGAAATAATTTCATTTTTATCGGGCAGAATCTTTTGTTAATTTGTTGAATTTTATCTTTTGTTACATTTAATGAAAATTCAACTATGAAGTGTGCATGCACCCCATAAGATTCTTTTGTTTAAAAAATATCACTTCTGTTAGAAGGGGACGCCCTTTCCTCAGCTTGCTCCACTAGAAAAAAATGCTTCGGGCATGATGGGCCTCGGGGCTTTAGTGTGCACCATATAATTAGATTTCCATGTTTCAAACAATGGTCAGCGCATTCCCCATTGCCAATACATCGGTTTAGTGGCAAAATTAACCGGGGGGGGGGGCTGAGCTGCATGGGTGGACCACCCCCGCCCCACGGTGATGATGATGATGCTCTGATAAATGTACTTTTAACATGTTGAAAATGTATAAAACAAAACTTTAAAATAAGTTCCAATTTTTTTTAATTTTTTATTTTTTATTTATTTTTTTTTGGGGGGGGGGCCTACAGACCTAGTGCATCGGTTTATTGCAATACACATAGAAAAAGATAAGGCATTACCCTTTGCCTTTTATGAGATAAATCTATTAAAATCTTTTTGTATTCACTTATTTAACTTTTTTTACGTTATTGTCGGTCTATCGGACCTTCTAACTATCGGACCCCTACTGAACCTTTCGGACTATCGGACCCTTTTGCCGATTCGGTCTATAGAACCTTCGGTCTATCGGACCTTCTGACTATCGGACTTCGTTGGACATTCGATCTATAGAACCTTCGGACTATCGGACCCTCCGCCGATTCGGTCTATAGAACCGTCTGTCTATTGGACCCTCTCGTACGTTCGGTCTATGGAACCTTATATCTATTGGGTGTCGGTCTATCGGACCCGCTAACTATCGGACCTTCTAACTATAGGGCTGTAGCTAAATAAAAACAAATGTTGCTCAACTACCATAACTTCTTTCAGATAGTCCTTTTGCAAGTCAGTGCATATATTCAAATTTTAATTCTCTTTCCAGGATCGAGATGGAGGAAGAACAGTCGCTGCTACGACGTGGACGCGACGATTTGTTATCGATGTCGCCACAAGGAAAGACTGGTAAGGGTGTCAGCTGTAGAGCTATTCTCATTGAGAAGCTGATTACTCCAAAACCAGCGGCAGCTTAGGGGGGGATTCATCGTCTCGGGCATTTTTTTTTCTGTACAGGAATGATTGCAGTGGTCTCCCTGGACATTATGAAATGTGACAGTGACAAATACATATATTCACTTATCCTTATCGGGATCGTAGTGCTCTAATGGGGAGCTGTAGATAGATGTACATGCCTACCGAAAAGTACTATTGAATTGTGCCATTTTCACTACCATCCCCATCACCACCCAAAACCACCACCACACTCACTAGTACTATATACTAAAACTTCTACTGCTGCTGCTACTACTACTATTACTACTACTGCTACATCTACCAGCACTGCTGTTGCAGCAACGACTACTACAATTCTACTACTATACTACTACTACTACTACTACTACTACTACTACTACTACTACTACTACTTCTACTTCTACTGTTGTTACTACTACTACTACTACTACTAATACTACTACTACTACAACTACTGCTGCCAGTATACTACTACTACTACTACTACTACTACTTCCTCCTCTCCTTCTTCTTCTTCTTGTTGCTGTAAAAGAATAAATGATAGTAGAATTCATACAATAGCTTTACGAGAACAGGCCTAGCTAGTATTACAGCGTCACTCTGCAATCATGAAAGACACTTGTAGAGAGTGATAGATGCAAATATAGTTGCTACTCTTTCCTTTTAAAGAACATAGTTTTTCTGTTTGGTTGTTTTTCACAAACTCTAAATCTCTGCTGCATGGTTGAAACAGATGTGACGTGCAAGATAATATGTAAAGGTCGTGTTCAAAAATGGTTAAATGGAGAAATGTAGTTCGATGTTTTTATCACTCTGTAGGAATTAAAACGTCAGTCAACTCCGTTGGTTTCAAACCTATGAAAAATGACTTTACGGAGTATTACATTTGACTGGTAACATCATAATGAGCTCTTATTTGCTTCATAATCTATCAAATTGCTTTTGTCAGATATTTTTGAAAGTTTCTTATTATTATAATAAAATAATTAAGATATAATTATTCTTTTAGTTTATAATGTATCTGACGAATTTATTTTAGAGTTTAAGAAGATAATGTTCACTTGCAGAAATTTACGAAGTGTTGGTGTCACATTGTGGATAATTCATAATGAGCCTACAATTCAGTCAAACAGTGAATCCGTGTGACTGTCCCTTTTTACTTGTTGCCATACGGTATCTAGATCGTATTTTACCTAACTTAGTAGATTATACGCATCAATCATTGCCATGAAATCCAAATAATAATCTGTAGTCCCATTCCCATGTATAGTGAACATGGTGAATAAGAAAAACATGAGAAGTGGGGGAAAGACATGAGAAGTTGTAAAAGTAGTGTTGGTGAAAATGACAGCATCTGATATCTTGCGGTGAAATTAGAATGATTTTTGAAATATATATGTATTCAAAATGTCAAGAAGTATTTTATATTGATATCAATATAATATTCGACAGTTTGGGGCTACTGTACGTTTTAAGAACCATCCAAACGTTTGTCTTATAATAATATACCTATATGATAATGAGTGTAATATGATGCAACAATCAATATTTTTTCTACACATAGGCATGTACACTGAAGAGTACAGACATGCTTATTGAATGGCTTAGAAAAGGTTTTTAAAAAATAGAATAAGCTCAATCTGTGTATTTTGCATTGTGTTTGTCAATCTATTCCACGAAATGATTATTAAATTATTATCATGCAAAAAGAAAAAAAAATATTGTCCTTGTTTATATAATTGTTTGTAATTGTTCGTTTGAGGAATGATGAGTGCTGGTTTACAAGTTGAGAGTCAGTAAAAGGAGCTCATGCTAAATAGACTGTAGACAATTAGATAGTAAAGTAGACAGCGAGGTAATTAGTATTTGTTTTTAACAATATGCAACTTTATTAACTCGTATACACGAATACAAGGTTCCAACTGTGTAACACAACAGCCAAATGTAATCTACTCTGCATAATATTCACCATGTAATACTTGGTCATGGCTGCGATAAAAGGAGGCTCCCATCATTTAGAGAAATGAAGTATATTACTATGGTTCAAATATCTTGACCAACAACTACATTTAATATCATATAATCATTTAAAGATGGTGACCAAAAGAGTGTTATAATAGACGGTGATCATCACAAATATAAGAAACCAAAACATTCATGTATAACATACAAAAATATTTCCTCAAAAGGCATATACGTATGTAGCCGTGATATATTTAGAGATATAATACATCAATGATACATACTACTTTACAAAAGTGCTCTTAAAGGCATATTTAAGTAAATGCACCAAGATCAAAATCTCCTTAAGAAATATCTTTGTTGAAAATTACTTAAGACAGTGTACTCTTCATACGTGTTAAGTGTCCAGTAATAGGTAGTAGTCTTTCGTAGTGAAAAAGATCATAATGAATGGTACTTTGCGAACATGATAAATCGATACGTCAAATGCATAAAGCTAATAAAGATGATTTCGAAAAGTTAATTCAACCTTTGGCAAAAGATGGCAATATTGATGAAAATATAACACTCTGAGTAAAAATACTGACATATCTAAACTCTACTTAAACCGTCCGTCGCAGGACCATACAATAATATTTATATAGCTGCGTCAAACATCGAGGATAAATATAACGTACAGACACATTAATTTGCTTTGAATAATTTCGTACTAGTTTCTAGCAAATCATGGAGTCGTTTTCCATAATATAAAAAACATAATTTCCCTTTAATACCACTATTTTTACTATCACTCTGTCCATTTCATCTTCTATGAATTTACAAGATTACAGTGATTGTGCGCAAATATATATTATTTACAAAAATAGATGAACACAAAAATATACATATCCAACAAATAGCAATTACAGCAGTGTCCTTAAATGTTTTGATGGATAAGATAAATTTTCTGAATAGTTTCTAGCAAATCGAGGTTGGAGCATTTCAAAAAAACTAACTATAATAGGGAATGGCATGATTTTACAAAAAATGTATTCATCTTATTTTTTTCGATATTTTTTTTTTTGGCTGAGCTGCAGGTATTAAACTGACGTTGTATTAAACTGACGTTGTCTTTTCATTCTTAGCTACATGTACTCTGGTAAAGTAAGCGAAATTATTATTTTTAGAAATTCTTCGCTTTGTTGAGAATGACCTATAGAGGGTTCTCACGGCAGCCACGCTGGAGGACAAGAAAAAGAAATTTCCGTTGGGATAGGGTGTCAGACAGCCCCTAAAAATTGAGGTAAATTTTTTCCCTTCAAGCACAGGGACCAAATTTTGTTAGAAGGAAAAGCTGTGGATGTACAGTGTACATTATAAAAAATATAAAAAACTGACAAAATTGGGTGTATCAGACCCCCTGAAATGAAACTCCCAAAGTGCCCTTTTACAACGCTTTGACCCCCAAAATGCTCTGTATGTAAAGGAAAACCATTTTTACCTTCTGACTATGATAACTCAAAAGCGATTTATTCAATTCAATTAAAATTTTTATAACATAATAATATTTCTAGTATAATCATCTTCTTGAGTTGCAATTTGGTGTTAATTGGTCTTTTGATTAATAAGTTATTAAGTTATAACAAAGTATTGCATTCTAAAAAGAAGCCAAAAGTATTGTTACGATTATGTAACCACACCCAATGTCCATCCTCACCTGTTTGACAAGGCATAATAGAAGAGATTTTCAGGTATTTGTGGTATGTGACTGTCAGGCTGAAATGTACTATTCATGCCTTAATAGACCGGTTCTGTGATGTATTCAAATTTTGCACATTTCTTCTCTGAGCACCGTGTGATGACTTATTCTATTAACCTTCTTTTTATAAATAAGCCTCAATGCTTGGAATCCAGTTTGCAACATTACTTGTTGCTATGTCCTGCAAATTTTCATGTTGTCAAGAACAACCTTTGTTTGAAAGGTATGTATGAAATTTGCATACATTACCGAAGCGGTCTATTGCACAGATACCAAGCAGGCTCCTCTATTATGCCTTATCAGATGGTCAATAGGTGTGTGTGTTTACATAATCCTGACAATATTTTTGGCTATTTTTGAGAAAGCAATACATGTTTCACAATTTAATAACTTATTAATGAAATGACCGATTGACACCAAATTGCACTTCAAGAAAATTATACTCAAAATTATATTATGTAAATTTGAATTGAATTGAATAAAGCACTTGTGTTATCATAGTCAGATGGTAAGAAAATGGTTTTTCTTTACATACAGAGCATTTTGGGGGGCAAAGCGTCGTAAAAGGGCACTTTGGGGTTTTAATTTCAGGGGGTCTGACACCCACTTCCCGACGTACATTTTTGTCAGTTTTTATATATTTGGAATGTACATTCATAGCTCTTCCTTCTAACAAAATTTGGACTTTGGGCTTTAAGGGGAAAAATTTACCCCAATTTTTTAAGGGCTGACACCCTATCCCTACGGAATTTTTTGTCAGTTTTTTTGTGTTTTGTAATGTTTAGTCATATTACTTCCTACTGACAAAATTTGGTGCATGGGGGACATGGGGTGAAATCGACCCGACTTTGGGGTCTCTTTTGGGGGCTCTGGGGGCTAAACCCGATGGCTACGGTCAGGCTGACAACCTTTTTTGTCAATGACTTAGATGGTCTAAGTAACTTTACAGGGTACAGGGTCAAATCTTATGGGTAAAATGGGGCGACTATTTTGGGACAGGCTCCTGGCATAGTAAGGGTATCCATCACACGAATAAGGCGACAGGAGTATATTTTTAAAAAAAATGAATAAAAACTGCAAAAAATTCAGATTCCCTTCATCAAAACTTGGATTGAGTAGAAGCAGCAAAATCAGAGAAGGAGAAAGTTTGAGAAGAAACGGCAAAGAAAAAGAAAGATATGGATGTTGGAAAGCTGAGAACACTAGTGATAATGGGGAATCTCCTATTAACAAAAACGGTCATGATGTGCAATGTCATAGTTACGTGGAGAACTCTCATAATTATTTGCTGTTTTAAAAAAAATCAAAAATATATTCAATGTGTCCATTTTAAATGATAGAACATTTTTTCTATGATACATTTTGGAAAAACAAACTATTTTACATGTCCTCCTATGAAAAAAAAGATGTCTGTTCACAATAAGAGTTGAGAAAAGAGATACTTCGAGTAATTTATGTACAAAACAAATGAGAAGGTTCTCCATCTATAAAATCATACATCATGACCGCATTTTCTAATTCAATGATCTCCATATTATTGTGATTTCAACTTTCTAAAATTCATAATTTCCTTAATCTTTGTCCGATTTATCACAAACTTTATTTTACTAATATGCTCCTCTGGTTTTTCTTTTTTCATCCAAGCCAGCTTTCTATGAAAGGGGTAATTTCCCTTTCAGTAAACATTACATTTAATAGCTTGTCCCGAGTGCTCACTGAGATGACTAAATGAATAACTCTTTCACGACTTCACGTGTGGAACGTTCTCGTTTGGTCGACGTTTGACGCATACAAATGTATGGGGGGTCCACCATTCATCGGTATACCGTTAGGCTCAACGTAGTCATACTGGGAATCCTGTTCCAGAATTTAAGAAAAACATACAAATATAATTTTTAATATCTGAAGAACTTACTTTCAAAAGAATGCCCAATAATGCACAAAGGAGGCACAAATTTATAGAAAATATATTTATCAAAACTTTAAAATTTTGTAATGTAACTTTACTCTCACAAAGGCGAGTTCATCTACATCACTAAAAGCCCGTATAATTTGGGTGCATTCTCAAAATACTTGAAGTACCAAATTTCGACATTTTTTTCAAAATATGTTAAGAAGGGGGAAATAAAGAACGTCGATTTGATTCCCGTATGTCTTACATTCATGGAAAAAGGAAACTACCGTGACAACGGTTTCTTCATCGCTGACAATGTTACTAGTACTTAAACTTAGTATAAGTCAGATTCTGGGGACAGATTCAAATAAGTCATGGTGATAATCAGATACGAGTGAAATTACGAAACATGTAGGCTACATGACAGATAAAATAGATAATGAGCAATATTTCAATGATGCTGATTTGCGCGATGCAGGAAAACAAATGATAATCTAGATGATAATCTAGAGAGATAGTACTCTAAAAGTGAATGTTCTCGACTCTCGGAGGTTTCTTTCCAGTGAAGTATTCTGGGTAATATATAACGTGAAAATATTTACTATATAACCTGTCGCGACGTTAAGAAACATGCACTTACGCGAACTGGAGAGACCGGAATTACATGCATGTAATCAGGTGGGTTTGGGGGCACACCCGTCCCAGATGAATAATGTACATCTCCATTACGCTTTACATTAATGCTACCATCCATGGTGGACTTGTCCAGCTCCATGTAATTACCCCCCTGTGCTCCCCCTTCCTTCAATGGTGGAATTGTCTCATAATAGCCTGGAGGTGGAGAAGGAGAACGGGGATGCGTGAACCCACGGGCACCCGTGGTGTCTCCTGTCATGTAATCGTGACTGATGGTTGAGACAGCCCCTTCTTGGTACCGAGAATGTTGACTGTTTTCTGGGATGAGGTCGGCTTGAGAGCAGAACTGAGGGTTGGTTCGTGATGATGCCCGTGCTTGTTTCCCACTTCGGTATACCACCACGCACACCAGGAATGCGATGAGTCCAAATGCGATGGTGAGACTGACACTTAGAGCGATAATGAGCACATTCTGGCTCTGTTCATTTCCAGCACTTACTGGTTCTTTCTTAACTGCATAATTGAAAAAAAAAACATGATTACGTTATTTTGTCGATTTAAATTGCGTTCTCTTTTAATTAAAGACCCACAACCTGACTCGATTTGTTATCATTCATGATCATTATGAATATTCAGTGGCCATTGTGCACGAGAGGTGATAAGCAAAATTACTAGATACATTATAAAAAGAAATTACAAAAAAGATGTATCACCTGAATATAGCCCATTTCATCTACCTATTATTATTATTATTATTATTATTATTATTATTACTTTCTAGAATTATAACTGCAAATTAATTTCGGAGTCTGACACTTGCAGAAAGTAATTTCGTTCACTTAAGAAATAAACATTTTATTTCTGTTCATCAAAGTCAAGTGATGATAGGTGATTAACAAATTTTGCTTACCCGTTGTACTTGGCACTGTTGTAAATGTGAATTCTAGAATAGAGGGATGAAAAATAGCGCAGTGCATTAAATAAAAATAGTAATTAAATGCATTAGAAAAAATGTACATTGTACTACATAAAAATGTTATACATGTATAAAAAAGCAACAAATCTGCAGATATACACAATCCTTTAAGAAAAAAAAATTTCTATGAATATATTCGGTTTCAGTTCAGTTTTTATTTATTTATTCAACACGTCGCAAAAATAGCTCCTAATTGTAACCGGACGGGTGACAGGTTTTTACACGGCCATTGCTTTGAAGGTGATCTTTTTTTTTTTTTTACATTTTTTCCATATTCCGCGACTGACATGCAGTCTTTATAAAGAGTCACAAAATTACATGTCATGAAGTACAGAAATTATCAAAGATACCCTAGTAATTATTTTTTTGATTTATCGATTGAGGATTACAACCATTACGTAAGATTTGTTCATGACATTGTTTCGTTTTTTATTGGACTAAATCATGAAAATACAAATATAGTGTACTGTTCTTCGAGATCTGCAAACGTTACAAAAGTTTCTCATGATCCTTACCAGTGGGAGGTGGAGTCGTGGGTGGTAATGTTTCGTGTGGAGATGTGATACGTGTCGAGGCATCTAAAATGATATGTGGAACAGTCTATTTCAGATTTTTCATGCAATAATGAATATTTATTTATACATGCATTGATCTCTATATTATTCATCAACAGTGCATTTAGCGGAGTGATCATGACCAATTTTTATGTACAGATGTACAAACAATTTATTTCCTGACGAATTTTGTAACATCTTTCAATTAAATTCTACTATTCATAAATACGAAACCAGACACGCAAATCACATCCATCTACCCAAGCACAGAACCTTATTATTCCAACATAACATCCGGTACTCGGGACCTAAGCTGTGGAATGCTATCCCTGACACAATAAAATTCTCCGCATCTATCGCCAGCTTCTCAAGAAGGATAAAAAAACATTTAACTTCATCTTACAAATAATATGGTTTAAGATTCTTCCTAACCCTCCATTGGGTCTATTTTCTCCTTCTCCTCTCTTTGCTTCTTTGTGAATACATCTCTTATCCGTACTCATTGTATGTTGCACCTTCATCCTTCCCCCTTTTCCCTCTTTTTTCCCTCCAATTAAGCTCAGCGGTTAAGGAATGTTATCTCTTTTTTTTTGTATGTAGTTATTGTCTTTTTATATATTTATTATGTAATTTTATGTATTATGTTACTAAGGGCACCCTCGCCACAAGCTTCTGCTTTTAGAGGTGTGTCCTCCAACTATGTATGTACCATATGAATGTGTATTAAGTCGTATTTTTTGTTAAAAAACTATATTACTTTGTACACTTATAATTATTGAAAAGTTGGAAATAAATGTTTTGAAATTGATCTTGACCAATTGCAGATTGAATATATAGGGCAGTTTATTGAAGTTTACCTGGGACAAATGGACGGTATTGTTTATACTGAAGAGTTTATTCGCGATGTCATTTATCACTCTAAACCAAAGGTTATTGTAGAATAATCCTGCATTCCAAGAACAATCTATTTCCATGATCTATGACCAAGCAAGGAGACATTTTCATATCATTTTTATTTTCAAGCAGTTGCACATGACGTACAAAATTTAATTTGAAATGCTCTGAATTATGGCTTTTGCATTGAAATCTTACTACAGATTTTGAAAGAAAAAAGTGGTGAAATTGGTTTAGTTTATGTATTCATCATTACTTACGCTAGTTTCTTACCTGTATTTTCTTGTGAAGATGGACTCTGTGTTGATATCTGAGAGGTTGATTCAACTGTTGATCCAACTGTTGATCCAACTGTTGATCCAACCGTTGATCCAACCGTTGATCCAACTGTTGTGATTACTATTCAAAACATTAACAATATTTTTCAGTGAAAGCGTGTTATATTTCGTTCAATTTGGATACAAAATATACGAATTTGAATGGATGATCCGACATTTGCCTTGCCTTCATTTGCTCCGGGCTTCTTTTTTCAGTCAAAGATAGAGGATTAGGGTTAGGGTTAGGTGTGGTGTTTGGTCCATGGTTTAAGTTAGCAATTCGTCTAGGGTAATGAATGTCAAAGGAGCAATTTGTGCAAGAAAAAGTATATGCCTTGTAGAACCATTTGAAAGATGTTTTATTGTACTTTATTGGTGATTTCTTTAGTAATTATTTCCATAATTATATTCTATCATAATTATTATACTCAGAGCATTTGTAAGTATATTTTTTTCTCACAAAGGAGTCTATAAATTACAAGCTGTGCTTATCTAAACGCACATATTGCAGTACATGATTTCGTGTCCATTAGATAGGTGTAATGATCAAGCTATAAATTGAATAAATAATGAGCCTACGTGAGCCAGGGTAATAATTGTGGAGCGTCAGG